>CM070556.1:67039546-67639546 GCA_036346405.1 Phyllostachys edulis | reverse complement strand
GGAGCTTTGGGTTTTACTGCTCTACTATATTATTTATGCTCTAGCTCCTTACTATTGCATTGCATTTTGGGTGCATTTGGGATTAGTCCTCCTAGCATAGATTAGAGTGCTTCTTTTGTCTAGTTGTTTAGATTTCTGCTCTTATCTTGTGTTTCTAGGATGCTGCTTATTAGCTGTTACTTATCTCACTAGGTTGAGCTCACTCACTTCTTGTAGGTTCTAGCGAGGGTTGGGCCACCCTCGGGTAGACAGGGTACGTGTTTGCTCCTAGGTGTGTTAAGTGGGCGTTGATAGTCCTAGAGTCATATGGGGTAGATGAGAGTCGATCGAGCCATCGTATTCTCTATATCTTATCTATGCTTTAAGGAACTTTTGTTTTATGTTTTCTTTGCCGACTTCTCGATTTATTGTTTTGGTTCAAGGGGAGTTCATTTGGGAGCTTCTGGTGCTTAATATTGACATAACTCAACTTGAACTAAAAGTTGCATCTCATGTTGAGGGGGAGCTGGATCTTCTGCATTTCTAGCTTTCTGCATTGTAATATAACTACATTGAGCCTTGATTATTATCCTGCTATGACATGTTTACAATGCTTTACACCTTGCCATGACTTGTGCTTATTTGCTAGATTTATCATGACTTCATATGTGTAGCCTAGCTTTTGCCATGATAAGTTAATTAAAATTGCTCAACTTAAACTAAAACTTGTCATGTTAGCTTTTCGAGATTAGTCTTTCTTGAGCTATCCTTTTATGATTCATGCCATGTCAAATAATTTGGGTAGAGTGATGAATCTATATTGAGCCTTAGATTGATTTGTTTTAGTCTCTTGATGATGCATGAGTTAGTACAACTTGTTAAAAGGCAAAAAGATCTCTTTTGTGCGAAAAAACTGATCTCACCAATTCTCTCCTATGAGACGGCTTGCCATTGCACTTGGCATGAACTTAGGGGGAGTTTTGGGTGACCTAGACTATCTTCTTAAGCTTCTCGCTTGGAGTAGTCGCATAAGGCTTGAGACCTAGCACATGATAAAACAAAAATCTGGTTGGAAACCACCATAAATTTCAAAAGAAAATATGTTTTATGTGCTCAAATGTGCTTAAAGCTACAAAAAATATCAAGTACTTTAACCAATGTTTCATTCTTGAGCATAGCACTCTATTTGGTCTCAATTTAAGCTTCTTAGCTACGCTTAGCTTATTGACATGGCCTGCATCATCCTTGGATATCTCTAGCTAGACTTTGCTCATTGATGACTTGACTTGCTCACATAATGTACCTCATTTTCAGATTGTCATCTATGTGTTCTAGCTAGCTTATACATATCTTGTCATGATCTAGATAGCCTTTTTATTAAGTTATGGCTTGGTGTATTACATTATGGTCATTCGGATAATTCTCATGGCTCTAATCGCTTAGAATAATCAAACTTCACCATTTCATCCATTGACATGTCATATTCTCTCTTGAGCATTCTTGATGTGTTTATTGCCAAAAGGGGAGAATAGAGAAGAAAAAAGCTAGTTGGGATCATTTTAGAGCTTTGGAGAACAATTTGCTCTTTTAGTTGTTGCTCTAGTGTTCCTTCTGTCGACATGGTCATTAGTTTCACTCTTCTTCTTTGGACCATGTTGGTTTCTTCAAACTCAAACTCAACTTTGCGTTTTTTCGGAGTTTGTCAATATACTCATCAAGGGGGAGATTGAGAGACCATGTGGAGGTCGTCCCGTGTGTGTGATGAGTAATTGACATAGGTTTAGGAAGTCGAGTTTGGTTTGTGTGGTCGGACCATGTCGTTTTGCGGTGCATTGATTCAAATGGTTTGGGCTCTGAATATTTTGTCCGATGCTATTGTATGGTTACAATATGTCGAAGCGGTGCTATTTGATGTGTTTCTTGTGCGTGTGACCGCGGGACATCGGGTGGAGTCGTGGCGAGACACGGTGGACCGGACTAGGTGCAGTGGCACCGAGGTCGAACGGTCGGGATGTGTCAAGACGACGTGGACTCGAGGTGGTTGCGAGCGCGGCGAGACGAGGAGCGCTTGAAGCTTCTGAAGGTGCGGGGGGGCGAAGCAGAATTTCGCAAGGCTGCACAAGCGGGAGCGGGCTCCGTTGGTTTTAGCGGGCGTAACGGGTTGGAGACCCGTTAGCCATGGGCTATAAATAGGATGGAGGGGCTGCTGCCCAAACTGAATACTTCAATGATTTTTAGGGTTTCCTTTAGTCAAAAGAGGCTTTAGAGTTTGTTTTGGCTTTAGGCTTTAGTTGTTGAGGGTTGTTCCCTGCTTGTCCCCTTGCTTTTCTTCAAGATGGCTGAATGTTCTTGAGTTTTGAGAGTGAGAGAGGATGAGATGAAAGTTTCTAATCATTCCTCTTGTATCAATCATGTATCTCTCTTCCTTTAGATCAATATGAGATGGTGTTTGTTTATCTTGGCTGCCTTCTTGCTTGCATGTGAGCAGTTCTTTGTTTGGTTTAATGATGCATCTGAATCTTGTTTACGGTAGTTCTTTGTTTTAAGTTCTTTCTTGGGCTGCGCCCTTTCATTGTAGATTGAAGATTTCTTGGCTGCGCCGTTTCTGGTCCAGAAATAAAGTAGCTTGATCGGCGGCTTTGTAGTGGTTGCTGTTTTTCTTCTGTGCTTGTCCCTAAGCAGCGGCCAATTTCTCTGATTGTTTTGGCTCGTCGTTTTTGCTGCAAGCGTGTGGGCGCTTAGTAAAATCTGAGCGTGTGGCGACGGCTTGCCGTGTGATGCTTTTAACTCTCTCGGTTTGCTTTTGATTGAGTATTTTATTGATCTGCAGTTTCTTGAGCCTTGCTGCCTTGAAAAATCCGGTTCTCTATCCCCGAAAATTCTGGACTTCCTTGGCGGCAGCTCCTGCTTTGGCTGCAATGGATTGATTTGTTTATCCTGTTTTGCTTCTGAGAAATTTCTGGCGGCCATCTCTGGTGGCGTCTCGCACCAAGCGTAAATCTTGATCCGGTCGTGGCGGCTTGTAGTCTAGGAAATCTGAAAAATCACTTGAGTGACAGTCTATTGATCGGCGTTTTTGTTTGAACTGAACTGCTTTAAGTTGATCGGTGTTTCTCTGGGAGATAGAAGTCCCTGGCGGCAGCTCTGCTTGTTGAAGTGTTTATTCTTTGGTGCTGTGCGTTTTGCTTCTTGGTTTTCATTGTTTGATTTCAGCGCCTGTAGTGCTTCTGTGAAAAAGAGTCTGGGCGGCCGGTACTATGCTGGTAGGAAATGAAGCCGAGGGTGGCGGCAGGTTTCTAAAAAAATGGAGCTTGGCTTTGGCCGATCTTGTTCTTGCGAGTAAGGGGATTCGCTACAGTATGATATGATGTTCCATTAAATTAATTCTGATTGGTTGCTGTGGCAAGATCTTTGTTTTTTTTTTTTGGCTGCCATCCTGTTGTGATTGATCGCCCAGCCTCTTTTCTTTTTGCAACCGAGTACTGGTTTAATTGAAAGGGCATTTGAGTTTTATTCATTTGCTTGGCTGCGCACCTCCTGGGATTGCTGTCAGTTTGGAGCTGTTTGTAGTTTTGTCCTTCAGGGGTTTGATCGGATTCAATATAGGTTATCTCATCGTGCTCAGATCACGGATCTTCATAGCTTTTATAGCTATTGGAGTGAAAGTAGTGTTGAGTTCGATTGAGGTGAAAAATAGAGAAAGCGTCTATTCACCCCCCCTCTAGTCGCCTTTCCGGTCCTACATAATTAAAGTAAATTGCATGATTATTATCCTTATCCAGTCGATATGGAGAATGGAATTTAAGCCATTGCCGATACCCATGCTGTTGGCAACCACAATAATTGCTTCCCACGAAGAGGAATTGATTTGTGTCTTCAGCAATATGTTAACCGCCAGCAAGTCGAAATGCACACGACAAATCGACGGCTGCTTGACGCAGTCACACATATGTCATGTTCGGGTATGCACCGAAGCATGCCATACTCATTGGAAATGACACATGCATAAATTGTTAAGTACAGTCTGCAATTGCATCACCACTAGATACCATATCACTTGCTTGAAGCAAATATAACTCCCGAAAGAAAGATGACCTATTGGACTTTGTTGATCCTGAATGATCTAATTTTGGCCATGATAATTATGGCATTACTAATTAAAATAAGGCATACAATCTATCACCCTTCATTAAATTTGGTGTTCCTGTTGAACAAGAAATATTCCCGTTGAATAATTATACTATTTGGGTGATTCAATTCATATTTGAAGCCTAGAAGAAAATCTAGTATTTCTGTACAGATCAACTATGGTAAAATATTTTTATGTTTCAGCATTATATTTATGTTCTTGAAGAACATCCTGCAGTTTTATGCTGTTAGAACGCACTGCTTATGATCATAAGAAAATATGCTGCGTAATTATAAACTTGAAGTTTAATGATCTAACTTATTTAAAATATGGTATGAGTAATTGGATCAAAACTTGGGCAAATAATAAAGAAGCTAGTCTACAGAATAAGTCTGCCAACTCTCGGACCCCCGTATGGGACCTTCATGGTAGATTAATAACCAACCAGAAGTTGGAATATCTTACAGAATATCAGGATCATGCAATTTTCTTGCCACTTCACTGATAAAAATCTAGCTCACTACATAGAATTATCAAACCCCTTGTTGAAATAAGTGGGTGTTGGAGGAATCAAATATTTCTCACATGTTATCACCATTGTAGCATACACCTTTGGGCCACCACCAGTTGTTGGAGATGATGTTAGATTTGAAATTCAATCGATCATGTGCCCATGATAGGGGAATTTTGTGGTATGCTATTAAAAACGATCAAATCTCGACATTAGGTGGAGAGAAATGCCCAAAAGTTTGAATGACGTCGTATTTTCCAGAAGGAAAAGATTTTTAGTATGAAAATACATGCACTAGTCAAGCTAAACTTAATGTTTAGTTTATACTCCTGTGCGCTAGAAGCAGGGAGTCTGCCAGATACTTTCCAATTATGGAGGAGTTACCACAGTGTTTACTTGCAAAAAATACGTCGTTAAGAGTGGAATACCCCGGGTAGAATAGTATATCCACCTTTGCAAAATTGACTTATTGGTTCTTGATCTAAAATATGTGGAGACGCCTGCAGGTCTATGATCTAATGACACTAGTCAAAACAATTATTAATAACTCCTTTAATTCTCCTAAAGAGAACTCACCTTAAAGGTGAAATACCTCATGACGAGGATATAATAATCCTCATTTAATTATTTATCTGTAATTCACATTATGGATAATAATGATGCCATATGGTCCTTGAGTAGTATTCTACGACCACCCCATAGTCGTAAGTCTTCCTACGATTACCCTATGGTCGTATGTCCTTCTACGATGTAAGCATCTAGGCCTCCAATTCGTGTTTTGGTGATTAATGACGACTTAATCAACGAGACTAACTTTTTGTTGGTGACGCATAAGTTCAAGTTAGGTCTCGATGGTGGTTTGGATATGTGGGCTAATTGTTGACCCTAAATGGACATTGAAGGCAAAGCATGAAATGTGTTGAAGATTAAGGACTTTGTATTTTAGAAATGATCCAAGGAGTTGAGGATGGATCATTATAGTGATAAGTCCTTTGTTTTTATTTTAGCCGTACTATTAAAGGGGGTCTAGACTAGTAGCTTGAGCTTGGTTAGGTCGAGTAGCTAGTTGTGATGCACACTAGGCTTGTTTAGCTCATCTCTAGTCAAAGGAAGCCCTTGAAAGAGTTGAAGTTGCAAGGAAATCATTTATTGGATAAGCTTAAGGAATGACAGTGCATTCCGGATGATTTGGAAGCCAACAGACATGCAAACGGATCATTGGAACAGAAGGGTGAATTTCACGTTTGAGAGATGACAATGCATTCTGGATGATTTAGAAGCTAACGGATCATTGGAACAGAAGGATGGTTTTCTAGTTTGAAAAATGACGGAGACCTTCCGGATGATCCGGAAGCTAACGGAGCATCAAGCGGATCATTGGACCAGTAGGGTTTTTCTCAATTCGGTGAAAACTAAAACCTTCCGGATGATCCGAAAGCTATCGGACTGTCAAGCGGATCATTGGACCAGTAGGGCTGCTTTCGGATAGGCTGAAACTCTTGTACCTTACGAATGATCCAGATGGAAAGGATGATCTGGAAGCTTTCAGATGATACTTTAAGCCTGCAACGGCTAGTTTTGTGACCGTTGGATTTCAAGCTTCTGATGATCCGGAATGTGCTGATTTCTCAGGATATTAGGTGTAACGGCTAGTTTCTTCAAGGAGGCTATAAATAATGTTCATGGACGTGATTGTTGGGTCTCTTGGCCACTCTACAAGTTCATCTAATACCAAGGGAAGATCAAGGGCACTTAAGAGGATTCAAGAGCATATTTTGAGAGATTTGAGACGTAGCATAGGCTTAGTGTGCATCACTTTAGTTGCTTGATCTTTCTAAGTTCAAGTAATGGTCTAGGCTTGTTATCTTTGGAGATCGGCATCTCCTAGACGGCTTGGAGGCGTGGTTCTCGGTGAGCTTCTAAGGAGGAGCTTGTGGAAGGCACTGGGAAGGTTGTGAAGGTTCGGAGTCCACCCATCCGGAGAGGAGAAGGACTACCACAAGTGGAAGGCTTGATACCTTGCTAGGTTTCAAGTCGGAGCAATACTCTTGTGAGAGTGCTCCAACGAGGAGTAGGGGAGATCGCCGAATCTCCAAGACCTCGGTAAAAAAATTGGTTGTGTCTCTTGTCTCTTTTACATTTATGCATTTACTTTCTTGCACTTTCTAAACTTCTCTAGAATTGTGTAGGTGTTGTTTGTCCCACTAGAATCCATAGACACGTAGTTTTTGTTAGAACTGTTTAGACTTTTAAATTGTTCTTAAAAAAATTCCCAGTTCACCCCCCTCTTGGGCATTCGATCCACTTCAATTGGTATCAGCGCAAGGTTGCTCGATTAGGGCTTTACCGCCTTGAGTAAGGATGTCGGGTGAGAGTGTGAATGTTGGTAGGGCTCCACTTTTTGATGGCACAAATTATACCTATTGGAAGGTTCGCATGGGGTGTTACCTTGAGGCTATGAGCTTGGACGTTTGGCGTGTAGTTGAATATGGTTTTTCGTCTCCACGCAATCCACTTGCACCCACAGATGTGGAAGTGAAAAACTGTAACATCCCAAATCTGGGTGTGTGTTTCAAATGTAAGAAAATGAGTAGAAATTAAAACTTTTCTTGCATCTTGAAGTTTTTGAACTTTTCTGTAACTTTTGTAAAGGAATTATGGAATTCAAAAACTCAAATATCCAATTGACTAAAGTCGTGACCCTTTTTAAACTGTTTAAGAAAAGTTTGTGGTCAACCTCTGGAAATATTTTTCCTTGGTTCTAGGGATGCTGTGTGACACCTCTGAAAATTTTTATAACTTTTAGAAATTATTTGATAATTTTTAAGAGGCAGTCAAACCAGTTTGACTCATGATCAAACCCTAGATCAAACTTGCAGAATTTTTGGAGAAAAATTCTGTTCATAAAAACCTCTGAAAATTTTATGCAAGGTTAATCCTACAGCTAGGAACCTTTAGTCAAAATTTCGGAATTTTTGAAGTTAGTTTGCTACCTCTAAAAATTCTCCAAGTTCTAGCTTCAAATTCAAAACCCTAAGTCAATTTCCTGTTTGGGTTCAAGTCCGACTCTTACTTGGTTGAACCCGGCCAACTTAATGCACTCGGGCTCGAGCCACTTTGGTTTTGAGTCACTGACTGGTGGGGCCCCTTAGAACATGGTCGTCTCCTTCCTTTTGCCCGTGCGCCATGGCGTAAGCAAAGGGAGGGGCGCAGCGCCTTGTCACCTCTAAACGGCTCTTTGCCGCTAAGCATTAAATGCGCGTTAGTGGGTCGCCCTCTAAGTCGTGGTCGCCCTGCCACCCATCTCCTCAGCTCGTCCATGGCGGAGCTGTGAACCAAGCCGTGGGCTAAGCTCACCATGGAGCTTAACCCTAGCTCAACCCGTGCCCCTCTAGCTATAAAAAGCCCTTGAGCTCCTCCTTTGCTTTCTTTAAACACCCCTCTTGCTTAACCTAGCTTCCTCTGTGTTTGGTTGAGCTCAATTCACAAAATCCCCAAAACCACCATTGTCGGTCGACAAGCAAGCTTTGTCGGCACAACGCTCCAGTGGTTCTTCTTCAAATCTTTTCGCGTCCTTTTGAGCCTCTTATCATCTTAAGCAAATCCCCTAACTTAATTTTGTTTGACATTCACAAAGATTGTCAAATTTGGGGTTTGTTCAAATTCGGCTGAAGTTTAACCTTTTCTTCCTCAAGTCCGGTAAGTGGCTCCTTTCTTCAATTCTTTGCTCATGGACCTTCCTTGAGCATTAATGGAGCTAACCCGATGACCCGGTGTTGTTATTTTTGCTCAGGCCGTCACCTCCACTTCATCTTCTTCAAGGTCGGCATGCTTCTTCGTCGTCGGAGCTTCTCCGGCTGCCTCCTTGCCTCTTCTGTGCTAAGGTAGCTCCCTAATAGTCCCTAGAAGCTTGGGCACCCGCTTCTTTGAACCGCTGTGGAGCTTTTTGCCGTTTTCGGTTTCGGCCATGTATAGCGCTGCCGTTCTTCTCTGGCTCGCCGGCGTTCTGGACCGCCGCCGCCGTCGAGGTCACCTCCATTGGGTCCGCAAGGTTATTGCGAACCCATTCATGCCCTTGGTTTCCGCCGCCGTGATCGGAGTCGCCGTGACAAGTCATTTTTTCCTTGTGCGTTATGCATACGACGCGAGTTGCCTGAGGCGTTGTCAATTTAGGACATCATTAATGCTAATCATGATTTAATCATTGTTAATCATTGGTTTAGTACTTAATGCTGTCTTAACCGGCTCTTAATGTCACTGACCCATGGGCCCCGCACCTTTAAAAGTTTTTAAAACCCTCCCGGGTGTGCGCTGAACTGTGTTCATCATGGACCGCTGGATCAAAAATCAACGGCCCAGATTCATTGGAACGTTCGGACCACCGAACCTCAGCCGTTCATTTCTTGATCTACGGCTTAGATCGTGTGGGACGTTCGGACCACTGGACCTTCACCGTCCGATCTAGATCCAACGATCTAGATCGCTGTGAACGTTCGGACCACCGAACGTCAGCCGTCCATTTTAAGATCTACGGTTGAGATCTGTGGGACATTCGGACCACCCAGACCTCCCCGTAGCCTTGGCCGTCCGATTCTTGATCAACGGCTATGATTGCGTGAATGTTCAGACCGTCTGAACGTTGCTTCGCTCTCAGCCGCTCATCACGAGATCGATGGCCCACGTTCATTTGAATGTTCGGACCGTCCGAAGGTTTGATCAACGAGGACCGTTGGATCTAGATCCAACGGTTTCGTTTGCATTTTGTGCGCGCGTGGCTATGCGCTTTGATTCACGTGGGCCGTCCAATTTCAAATCAAAGGCCCACGTTTTGCCGCGTGTTTCCTTGAGTTTATTTATTTCAAAGGCCCGGTAAGCTTTATTTCTAAACTGAAAATTGTAATAACTTTAAAATTGCATAACTAATTCATTTTAAATCCTTTTCGGTTGATTCAAATTTTGTTAGCTCTGGTTTTAACTAAGCTTTAATATAAAAATGGTTGGAAGCTTAGTTTTGCTCCAGAGAAATTTGTTAATGGATTTAATTTCGGTTTAGCTGTATTTATGCTTTAAAAATTCATTTAACTTGAAAAATGCATAAGTAATTCTTTGTAACTCCTTTTTGAGTGAAACCAAGTTTGTTGGTTTCCTCTATTAATGTGATTAATTATAGAATAGGTTTTAGGCATGTTGTTATCTTTTAAGTTTATGTGGTTGCAATTGTATTATGCACTTTTTCATGTCTTTGAAAAATCATAGAAAATGCATCCTAGCTCCAAATGAGGTGAATCAAATTGTGTTGTTCATCTTATGAGGTGCTCTGTTTACCATAAAAATTTCAGGTGCAACACCTCTCTGGAAATTTGTGCCAAAAATTTAATTTCGGATGAATAGTACCCGAGATGAATTTTCAGCCTTTTTCCAGCAGACCAAACTTATTTTGGCCATAACTTTAGCATCAAGTATCCAAATAAATTGATTCTTATTGCTAAATTCCTTAAAAATCATGCTCTACCTGTTGTGTAAATTTCATGTATTTTGGTTGACTTTGGTTTTTAAGTCTTTTCGGTGTTCGTCGTTCTTATCGGTTATTTTCGTTCTTTTCGATTAGGTGCCGACGAGTTCGTTGATTGCGAAAGTGTTCCTCTGTAGTAAACTGAGCATCTCCAATAAGGCAAGTAGTTTGATCATAATAATCCCATTACTTTTAAAGTCTAATACTTTGTTTACAAATTGTATGTATGCATGCTTTTGTGTCAAAGTTAATTTTACCGATTAGAGGTAGCTAATCCTATTGCATGGTTGCCCTTAAATTGTTCATCCCCTGCCACTAAACTTAAGTTATTAATCTCTCCGGTGAATTAGAGCCCGGTGGTTGAATTATGCTCTTTTATTGTCTTTACGGTGTCATGCTTAGAAATGCTTAGCTACTGGTAGAATTGGGCGGTTATCGACTTAGTCGATAACTTTGATCACACAAAATTATTATTATCATTATGTTCAGCACTTTGTGCTTTGTTACTTTGTAAAGTCAAAAATTGAAACTGAAAATGAAATGTTTGAGACTTGGGCACAATGGTTGATGGTGTGATCTTATGGTGTGACTGGAATGGTGCCCGGGTCAACAAGGACCGAGTTATTTGTGTCACTAAGCCAAGCGATTATTGCATGCTAACCACACGAGGGGGATATGGGACCTCTCTTGACTTAGTACTTTGGCGTGTGTTAGCTCCGAGTCGCAGGAGGTTGTGTGTGTGGGTGGTGTTGAAAAAGAAACTTGTGGTTATGTGTTGGGTTCGCGGGAGTGGAATCCTGTTTAGGTTCTCCACACCGAAGGGCATTGTAGTTGTCCGGGAGCTTTACCCTATAGTGGTAGTTGACTTTCGGCTTTACAATGACTCTGTCTCAACGTATGGGTTTCTATCCATACGGGCGACTCGTAGTTAATGCACAATATTGGAAATGCCTCGTAGGACTTAGCCGTGCCGGCATACCTTCGGAAGTGTGCTTAATCATGTGGCAAAAAAGACGGTCTGACATGTGGATACATTGGTACACCCCTGCAGGGTTCAAACTATTCGAATAGCCTCGTCCTAGGTTATGGACATGCTTGGTAAGGTCGTGCAAGAACTAGACTATAACATTTAATTAAAACTTGATGTGGGTGGTATGAATGGGGAATTCATGCTATTATTGTGGTGGCTATTGGGTTAGCCACTTCCAAGATGTCTTTTTATTATTGTTACTTGTTATCTCGCTGTTTTTATCCAATAAAAACCGATTGCAAAGATTGCTTTAAATGTATTACATTATTGCAAATGAAAACTTGCTTTATGCTGAAAATGAGTCTAGAACCTCCTCCACTTAAATAAGCTTGTATGTAGCTATGTATAGGCTGTTACACTACACGTAAGTCTTGCGAGTACATTTTTGTACTTATTTGCTTTGCTTAATTAAATGTTGCAGAGGAGGAAGCTGATCCCCAAGGGATCCACTTTTGTGAGCTGTGCGGCGGGTTTGACGACTAGGTTGGCGGCCCGGTTGGTTGCCTTGTGTGTTAAAGACACACTAATTGGCTCTTGTTTATCGCCATCTTATGGCTTTTGCTTCCACTGTTTATTTAGTATTTAACTGTCTTTTGGCCGGTCGGCCCCTTTTGTAATAACTCTATTATGTATGTCTTTTTTTTGCTTAGTTGTGCTTCGGTTCTTTATGTTGTATGGAATTGATGTATGATTTTGTAAAGGGGTATGTGTACTGCAAATCTTGGGAAGTACATGTATCTCGAGGCACGAGATATTTTGTTTGCGATGCTAGGACCAAGTGGATGGTTAAGCATTACAAGCCCAATTTCCCGGTCCTCACAAAAACCTTCACTACAATGCCCAAGCAAAGAATGCACTTTTTGGCTCTCTTAGTCTTGAAGTCTTCAACAGAGTTAGCAATCTTAGCATGACTCATGAGATTTGGACTACTCTTTGTGAGATTCACGAGGGCACATCCAATGTGCGAGAGGCCAAAATGTATGTTCTTAAAGAGCAATTCGACTATTTTGTGATGTGACCTCATGAAACGGCAAATGAAATGTTCTCTCGCTTGAATAGTATTGTGAATGAGTTGAAGGGTCTTGGGTTAACTCTTTCTAACCTTGAAATTGTGAGACGAATGCTTAGGGTTTTGCCCAAGGAGTACAAGACGCTTGTGGTGCTACTCACAAATAGAGAGTTGAACTCATTGACACCAACCACACTTTTGGGAAGGCTCACTGCACATGAGCTTTTCTTGAAGGAGTATGAATAGTCTCCTACAAGCAAAAAGAACATTGCTCTCAAGGTCAAAGGAGATCACGAGGAAGATGATAGTAATCATGTTGG
Source organism: Phyllostachys edulis (assembly GCA_036346405.1). Classification (NCBI taxonomy): domain Eukaryota; kingdom Viridiplantae; phylum Streptophyta; class Magnoliopsida; order Poales; family Poaceae; genus Phyllostachys; species Phyllostachys edulis. Next base: position 67,627,056 of record CM070556.1, on the reverse strand, counting down.
AGATGACGACTCCGAGGACTCCGATGATATGGCTTTTCTCATGAAGAAGACAAGGCGCCTTCTCAAGAAGATAAATGATAAGGGGTGGACTTTGACAAGAGAAGAAGATCTTCATCAAGCTATTTGTCGAACAAGAAGAACCCTTTTGCAAACACCATATGCTATGAGTGCAATGAGAAGGGCTACATTGCTGTAAGATGTGAGAACAACAAGAAGAAGAACAAGGACACATACAAGGGCAGGAAGAAGCAAGATGGCAAGAAGATGAGATTCAAGAAGCTAAATCGAAATAGAAAGGAGGAAGCTTACATTGGAGAGTGGATTACCTTTGAGGAGAGCTCCGAGGCCGACTCAAGTGATGAAGATGAAGGTCCAACACCACTAAAAGGCCTTGCTGGACTTGCTCTCACTAAGTCCACTCCACCGCCTCCAACCTCACCATTTTGCTTCATGGCAACACATGATGAGAAGGTACATGACTCTCTTCCCTCATATGATGAACTTGTTCAAATTATTGAGGAGCTCAATATGTCTCTTGGTAAGGAGAAGCAAAAGTTCAAAGTGCTCAAGAAAATGCAAACTTCACTTAGCACCGAGTTTGAGGAAGTTATTGCTAAGTATGAAGAGCTAGAGCTTGAACATGATTCTCTCCTTAACAAGGGCTTTGTCGTGACCAAGGTTGATAGGGGTATTGCATATGATCTCTATCCTCAACAAATTGCCACTCAAGCATGCAATGCTTCCGTCATGGTCGATAGCTCTGTTTCTTGTAATGATTTAATTTCTATGCCATGCTCTTCTAGAGTAGATGCTAGTCCTACTTGCAATATTCCTTCCTGTGGTGTTGCTTCGTGTGCCACTAACCTTGTGAAGGAGAACTTGGAGCTTAAAGCAAAAGTGGATATGCTTAACAAGGGCCTAGCAAAGTGCTATCAAGGAAGTACCACTCTCGATCGGATTCTTGGGGAGCAAAGGTTCACCTTGGGTAAGGAAGGATTGGGATACGTCCCAAAGGTTGTACCCAAGGGAGGTGATTGGATAAGACCCAAGACGAAATTCATGATGGAGGGAAATTTCTGCTACAAGTGTCATGGTGAAGTCCATAAGCCCATTGCATGTCCATTGGCCACATCATCCAAGAATGCTTCAACCAAAAGCTTCATCTACGACTCTCACTACTTGCTCCAAAAGGGCAAGGATGGTACATTTGTTGCTAAGTTCATAGGTGTTCCAATGCTTAATGAAAAAAAAGGCCATTTGGGTGCCTAAGTCTCTATGCACTAATCCAAAAGGACCCAAAAAGATTTGGGTACCTAAAGCAAAGACTTGATCTCTACTTTTGTAGGTGAACTACAAGACCGGAGGCCGGCATTGGGTGATTGATAGTGGATGTACTCAACACATGATCGGCAACTCGCGGATGTACACCTCCCTAGAAGAAAGTGTAGACTCAAGCAATAAGATAACCTTTGGTGATAATAGCAAGAGTAAAGCAATTGGACAAGGAAAGGTGGCAATCTCAAATGACCATTCAATCTCCAACGTTCTATTGGTTGAATCTCTAAACTTTAATTTACTTTCCGTTGCTCAACCTTGTGATTTAGTGTTCCATTGTCTCTTTTCGAAAGAAGGTGTTTTGGTGTTAAACAAAAATGACCAAAGTTTGATCTTCAAAGGCTTTCATTTTCAAAATCTTTACCTTGTGGATTTCTCCTCTAATGCTTCATGTATCTCGACGTGCTTACTTGCTAAAATTTCACTTGGTTGGCTTTGGCACCGCTGTCTTGGACATGTGGGGATGTCTACTCTGAAAAAGCTTTTCAAAAATGGTTTGGTTGTGGGCTTGAAGGATGTGAGATTTGAGAAGGATAAGTTATGTAGTACTTGTCAAGCCGGCAAGCAAGTGGCAAAATCTCATCCCACAAAGAATTTTTTGTCCACATCTAGACTGCTAGAGCTCTTACATATGGATTTGTTTGGCCCAATGTCCTATAAGAGCATCAGGGGCAATTCTTATTGTTTAGTCGTCGTGGACGATTTCTCAAGGTTTACTTGGGTGTTCTTTCTACAAGACAAGTCCGAAACCTCCGGTATTTTCAAAAGGTTTGCAAAAAGGGCCCAAAATGAATTTGAAACTCCAATTAAGAAAATCTGTAGTGACAATTGAACTGAGTTTAAAAATACTAACATTGAAGAATATTGTGATGAGATAGGCATTAAGCATGAGCTTTCCGCTACTTACACTCCTCAACAAAATGGAATTGTTGAGCGGAAGAATATGACTTTGATCGAAATGTCAAGGACTATGCTTGATGAGTATGGTACTTCGGATCGGTTTTGGGCGGAGGCCATCAACACATCTTGTCATGCTATCAACCGGCTCTATCTCTACCGGATCTTAAAGAAGACATCATATGAGCTCTTAGTAGGGAGAATGCCCAATATATCCTACTTTAGAGTGTTTGGATGCAAATGCTATATTTACAAAAAAGCGCACCCATCTTGGAAAGTTCCAAAGGCGATGCGACATCATATTTCTTTTGGGTTACTCCTCAAATTCAAAAGCTTACCATGTCTTCAACAATGCCACTGGGCTTGTTGAGGAGACTTATGATGTGGAGTTTGATGAATCTAATGGCTCTCAAGGAGAGCATGAAAATCTTGATGATGTAGGTAATGAAGGCCTAAGAAGTGCAATGAAGAATATGTCTCTTGGTGATATCAAGCCAAAGGAGAATGATCAAGAGGTACAAGTCGAAGCTCAACCCTCATCATCAATAGCGCCTCAAGGTGATGAAGATGAAGCAAATAAAGATGATGAGGATATAGTACCTTCTGTTTCACCTCAAGTCAAGAGTCATCACACCATTGCCAAAGACCATCCCATTGATCAAATCTTGGGGGATGTTACTAAGGGAGTTCAAACTCGTTCTCGTCTAGCATCTTTTTGTGAACATTACTCTTTTGTGTCTTGTTTGGAACCCTCAAATGTAGATCAAGCACTTAGTGATGCAGATTGAGTGAATACAATGCATGAAGAGTTAAACAACTTCACCCGCAATGAAGTATGGACATTGGTGGAACGTCCCCTCAATCACAACGTCATTGGCACAAAGTAGATCTTCCGTAACAAACAAGATGAACATGTAGTGGTGGTCCACAACAAAACAAGACTAGTTGCTCAAGGGTTCTCCCAAGTTGAAGGACTTGACTTTGGAGAGACTTTCGCTTTGGTAGCAAGACCCAAAGCCATTCATATCCTTTTAGCTTTTGCATCATGTTTTAATATCAAGCTATATCAAATGGATATTAAATCCACATTCTTAAATGGTGTTATTTCAGAGCTAGTGTTTGTAGAACAACCTCCCGGGTTTGAAGACAATAAACACCCAAACCTTGTCTATAAGTTATCTAAGGCGCTATATGGGCTTAAGCAAGCGCCAAGAGCTTTGTATGAGCGTCTTAGAGACTTTCTACTTGCTAAGGGCTTCAAAATCGAGAGAGTTGATTCTACCTTGTTTACAAAGCATTTTGATGATAATTTCTTCATATGTCAAGTATATGTTGATGATATTATTTTTGGATTGACTAATCAAGAATTTTGCAAGAAATTTGGTGAGATGATGTCTAGAGAGTTTGAAATGTCTGTGATAGGAGAGTTGAGCTTCTTCCTTGGATTTCAAGTCAACAAATTGAAGGAGGGCACATTCATCTATCAAGAAAAGTATATTATGGACATCCTCAAGTGCTTTGGAATGAAAGATGCAAAGCCCATCAAGACTCCTATGGCTGTAAACACACATCTTAACTTAGATGTGGGAGGTACCCCGATTGATCAAAAACTATATAGATCAATGATTAGTAGCTTGCTTTACCTTACTGTATCTAGGCCTGATATCATGTTTAGTGTTTGTATATGTGCTAGATTTCAAGCTTATCCTAAAGAATTGCATCTAGTTGCGGTTAAGAGAATTCTTAGATATTTAAAACACTCCCCTAGCATTGGTTTGTGGTATCCCAAAGGTGCAAAATTCGAGTTGCTTGGCTATTCAGATTCCGATTATGTTGGGTGTAAAATTGACCATAAAAGCACTTCGGGGGGATGTCATATGCTAGGTAGGTCCCTTGTCTCATGGGCTTCAAAGAAGCAAAACTCGGTTGCACTTTCAATCTCCAAAGCAGAGTACATTGCCGTGAGTAGTTGTTGTGCACAAATATTGTTCATGAAGCAAACCCTTCTAGACTATGGGATCATCTTCAAAAGTGTGCCTCTATTGTGTGATAGTGAGAGTGGTAAAAATAGCAAATAACCCGGTTCAACACTCGCGTACAAAGCACATTGATATCCAGCATCATTTCCTTAGGGATCATGTTGCAAAAGGTGACATTGTGCTAAGCCATGTCCGAACCGAGGATCAACTTGCGGATATTTTTACCAAACCCTTAGATGAGGCCCGCTTTTGTAAGTTGAGGAGTGAGTTAAATATCATAGATTCCTCTAACATTGCATGATCATATTCACTTTTCTTGTAATATATTGTCATATTCATATGTGATTTATATGCCTTGCTTGCTTAGTTGTTTGTAGTTTTTGTGTCTTAATTGCTTCGTTTTTTTTTGTGAGCTCAAATGGGAATATCACATTAAGGGGGAGCATTATACCTCTCATGTATTCTTGCAATCCTAAATGTGATGAAATCAATACTTTGCTAGATGCATCTTGAAAATTGCTTTTCTCATGCAAATGTACTATATTGTATCAAATGCTTTCTAAATGTTTTTCTTTTCAAAAAATTTCGTCATAAAAATAAAAATTGATTTGCTTTTAAAAAAAACTTATGTCCAAAACTATGATTTAAAAAATATAACTTGAAACGAAAAAGGTTGGTCAAGTGCTTTCTCAAATACTTTATATTGGCCAACATCTTAAAAATTCATTTGACAAAGTTACCAAAATTCTATTAAGTGCTTAACGGTGAGCTTTCTAGCATAACATGGGCCTAAGTCACTTGAGCCGGATGTTTCCATATCTTGGTTCATGGTGGCACAAAATTAGGCCCATACATTACCAAAGATCTCAAACCCAAATTCATTTGGTTCACATTTTTTTTTAAAAAAGGGCATTTTGGAAAACTATATGCATATAGCAATATCTTTTTCAAAAATGTCTTAAGTTGGTGTTCTACATCTTATTCAACATTTAACCATGTCCAATTAAGTGTTTATGTTGATTGTTGCAATTTTGGACCATGGGAGAACACAATATTCTCAACTTAAAATACCCTCTCTTCTTACCTGAATGTTTTGGATCATCCTAAAGGACCGAATCATCTGGATATGGACAATCTGCTCCTATCGGATCATCTGTTACATAGGGTCTTTAAGTTAGCTCCTTACCTCTTTTGTTTTCTATCTGAACCGAAGGATCCTTTTAAGTTAATATGGATGGTTCAGATGCTCTCGTACCCCTTCGTCTTTAAGGGTTGTTTCTCATCCATTAGATCCTTCTTGATCTGTCCTAGCCGTTGGATGCCACTTATTCTTACCCCTTTGTTTGCTCAAATCCTGGCCGCTTAGTCTAATTTCCTTCAATTCTAGCCATTGATTTCCTCTATCTCTCTCAAAGCTTTACCAACTTAGTCAAAATCCCTAGTATTCGGTCTTTACCTCTTTTCGCCATTCGATTGCTCTTGTGCAGCAGCGCCATGGGTTAGTGCCGCCGCCTCCACCGCATTCCTCGCCGTCGGCCTCTCGCAGTCGCCGGCGACCACCAGAACGGACTCCCCCCCTCGCACGCATCAACTTGCTGTGCTCAGTTCTGCGAGGGACTCTCTGTGTCGGCTACTTTTTGTACCACCACCGCTGCCTAGGCTATCTTCTTCGGCTCCGTCGGTGTTATCGCATCTCCCTCTAGTGAGTTTGGTTCCTACATGCTCTTGAGCCGAGGCCTTAGTGTGTTCTTGAGCTGTGGATAGTTGCTTATCAATTTTGATTCAGCTTGCGGATCATAGGGACAGTGGCAGTCGGTTTGAGACAGCTTGTGTGCAAGTCTCTTGCTTGTTTCAGTGTCATTTCAGAAGGGTGTTGTGCAGCTGCTATTGGTACCAATTTTTTTAGTATAGTTGCTGATGAAGGCTGCAATATTTTGTGCTTGAAAGGGGCTTGTTTCTCAGAGGTTCTCTGCTGGTTCTCTGCTGTCTTGTGCTTCAGCATTGCTTGTAATATTGGACTGTGAGGTCAATGAATATGATGAAAGAACAGAAGGACAACGGCAAGAACAAAAGGAAGGCAAGTCCAAATCCTCCAAAGCGCAATCTTCGACCTCGACAGCAGGGCATTGGCATCACTCAGTCACCTTCAGTTCATACCCCAATCAATGAGACAGCTACTCCTTCGTCTTGTGGTCGCTCAACCTTAAGCCGACAAGATGGAAGGCGAACAGGACCTAGAGTAGGTCCTGGAGGATGTCTCACTGGTGTGGCTCTTCCTTCACTTGAGCCAAATCGCAATGCCATATATGCTACTATTGATTACTCGGCATACAAGGCTGAAAAGATGAGAAAAGTGAGGAAAGTTGCAGAATCAAAATGGTTCCCTCAAAAGCGAGAGAAGATCACATAAGTTGGGACAGACTTGTATTGGACAGTTGTGCAGAAAGATATTGCAGTCATTCTTAAGAAACATAACAAAATCCAAAATCACAAATGGATTGACTGGGAAGCTATCAATGAGTTTGCGAATGGCATAGACATCCGTCCTCATTTTGCAGCTACCCGTGGTCTCACAGACCTTCTTGAGACTAAACCAATGAGGTGGTTGGACAATATCATTTTCCAATTCTATGCCACTCTGTGGATCCCTGACAATCGAGAGTACATTTCTTTCATGTTTGGGAGCGAGCACCGCCGGCTTGATCGTGAAGAGATGTCAAATCTTCTTGGCATTACTCTTGGTGGGGACTCACTGCACAATCTTGCTTTTCCCTCTGGTTGTCGAGGTCAAGCAGATGGTGTACCACCTTCTCTTGAGCTGATCCAACACATGTATCTAGATCTAGATGCTGAAGATTTTAATTGGAAGGTCCAGGTACAGCTTTCTCATGAGGCTTTTGTTACCTTATGTGTGACTCGATACACTATTTTGCCAAGGAAGGGATCTAGAGAGGAAATTAGTGCTTTTATGGGTTGGTTGCTGTATTACTTGATGGATGACAAGGAAATAGATTTCATTGATCTAATGGTTGGGGAAATACAGGATGCCATCAAAACCACCAACCACATGCTTCCTTTTGCTCCATACATTGTTAAGATGTTTCTCAATGCACGTTGGATACCTCAGTTAACTCAAGACCAATATCCTAGATTCATTGCTTCTTACATAGCTTTGTTTCCTCAGGATAAACGCCTTAGACAGCGTGCTGCTCCTCCTCTACTAGATCCAGAAGCCGATGATGCTACATACCAAGATCCTCTACCTTTTGATCATCGTGAGCCACATGGATTGTTTAACTTCGGGATCCACTTTCAGATGTTGAACTGGATGATGATGATGACAGTGATCCAAGTTTTGATCTAGCTGATGATCTACCTTCAGCAGCCCCTTCAGAGAAGAGGTTCAGAACTGGCACTCACGATTCTGAGGCAAGTAATTCTGGTACGATAGCTGCCATTGATCGCATTGAAAACAGTTGGAAATGCAACATAATGACCATGTTTCTCTCCAGAATTTTCTCATCACTTTTTGTGGAGACATTCGCCTTCAGCAACAAAACTTGACTAGAGCCATTTGGATGGTAAATGATCAACTGAATTGCTGTTGGGAGGATGTTCAATCACTTCTTAAGAAACAGGGCAAGGATGTCACTAATCTTGGTCACCCTAGTGGAAAAGATGAGGATCTCAAGAAGCTAATTCCTTATCCTCATCTTTCAAGTGTTTCTCCTCCTGCACCGAATCAGTTGCCTGCTCATTCACACTCTTCTTTTTAGCAACATCCGGCCTCAGTCTCAGCGGCAGCAGTAGATCCTATTGCAACTCAGTCACCTAGTGCACAGCTTCCAGCCAATCTTCACCGACTTGTTGACTCTTTGGTTTCATCAGCTCCTTTTTCTTCTACACGTGCTTTGGTTGGCCGTGTTCTTGACTATTCCTCTTCTCAGATCGAGCACTTTGTTGATCGAGAGGAGGAGAGAGATCTCAGCTAGGTAGCTGCTTTAGAAACTCCAGTTCCTTTACACGTTCTTCCAGTAGCTCAACAGTCTCCAACAGCTCTGCATCCATCTCCTGTAGCTCCTACTTCTCCTGTATCCTCAGAGCACACACTTGTTGTTCTTGGCTCTCCTGCCGATGATCCTCATACCAACGAGTCCGTTGCGACAGTTCAGCTCCATAATGATCACTACACGTCCGACGCCAGCATTTGACTTTTGGGCAGCCCTTTCTCTTTTTTTTGTGTGCTTGATGTCAAAGGGGGAGAGATCGTGTAACATCCCAATTTTCAGAGCTTTAAAAAAATCATTTGAATAGTTGTAGTGAAAATTCACCATTTGGATTTATTTGAATTTAATTTAAAAGCTTAATATTGGACTTTGTGTAACAAAACAATTTAATATGACTAAAGTCAACATAAACAATAGTCAAAACTATTTTATTTGGATTCTATGAGCTTGGATATATTTTCTGGAATTTTTCCAAGTTCATTTGCTATTTTCCATTGCTTATTTGAATTTCGCTATTTTCTAAAAAGGAAAAACTATTTTAAATCTCCAATAGTGTTTGGGCGAATTCCTCGGCCCGATCCTGTTCATCTCAAATTTAACCCTTCCTCCACCGTTGGATCGGCCGGGACGGTCAGATCTCACTTCGCCTTGCTCGCTCTCTCTCTCTCGGCGTGTGGGGTTCTGAGGTCGTCGCGCCGTCGCCTTCATCTCCAGCGTTGTTTGTCATGAAAGTAACCGCCATGGGCGGTCAAGACCGAAGCTTCACGGCACGACGCCTAACCGCTCCGTCCTCCTCGCGACGTGCGCGACGACCTCCACGACCACGCCGCCACACCCCACCCCTCGTCCGTCATGGTGATTCGCCCACGACGGCTCCAACGCCGCCACGACCTCCACGCCGCCACACCGCCTCGGAGCTCCCCGACCCCTATAAAGCCACCGCCGCCTTTGCCCCTTCAGAAGAACCCCAACCCACACCTCCTCCCGAGCCCGGCCCGTGCCGCAATTTGAGCTTTTAGAGCTTCGCCGCCGGTGGAAATTCTTCGATCTGCATTGCCGCCGCCGCCGCGCCGGCGCCGAGTGCACCGCCGTGTTCGCCATCACCTCCTCCACCTCCGGACCCTCCCGACACCAATACCTCATTTGAGCGCGTCACCGTCGAACCCGGCTTCGCGCCGCTCCAACCTCGCCACGGCCGCCCGTCGTTTTCTCGCGACCGGTGAGCACACCCTAGGATCGCATTAGTGCCTCCTCACGCGGTACCACCCATTTTCGCCGGCGAGCAGCTGTCACGGGACCTTTGGAATCCGGCGCCACCACCTCGCCGCCCACGCCACCTCCACCTCATCGCCCTCGCCTGCAGGCACGCGCGTGGCAGCCACATGGGCGCGCGTCGGCCACACTGTGTGGTCGCGCCACGCCAACCTCGACCATTTCGGTGGACTTGGTCCACTGTGAGTAGGTCACCGACATGTGGGTCCCACATGTCAGATTTTATTTAATTCTTTTAATTCGGAAATCCTCGCTGACGTCACCTTGCGCAATAATTAGAATTTCCTTTAGAAAAATAATTAGGAAATTGTTAAATAATGATTTAGGTTTAAATTTGTAAAATTCATAACTTTTGCATCCAAACTCCAAATTGGGTGTTTCAAATTTCTAAATTCATATAAAATTTAGATCTAGCTAATCAAATCAAAATTATTTAAATTTGACTTTTGTTTAAATTTAGAAATTCATTTAAAATTCAAGAGATAGGTTAAAACTTGTAAAATTTATATCTTTTGAATCCCAAATCCAAATTGGATGATTTAAATTGCTAAAATCTTAGAAAATTATTGTCTAATTAAATAACATATAATTATGTAATTTGGAGTTCAGTTTAGTTTTAGAATTTAGAATTTATTTAATTTCCAAATTTAGGTTAAAATCTGGCACTTCTCTTTTCTGTCTCCATTCTGCTTTCATTGCCTCCTTCGAGCCCAAGGATGTTTGTCACGCCCTTTCTGATGAGTCTTGGGTCAATGCCATGCATGAGGAATTAGAAAACTTTGAGAGAAACAAGGTCTGGTCGCTTGTTGAGCCCCCACGAGGCCACAATATCATTGGAACCAAGTGGGTGTTTAAGAACAAGCAGAGTGAGGATGGGGTAGTCATCCGAAACAAGGCGAGATTGGTAGCTCAGGGGTTTTCCCAGGTTGAGGGTCTAGACTTTGAGGAGACCTTTGCCCCTGTAGCTCGACTTGAAGCCATTAGAATCCTACTTGCCTTTGCAGCTTCTAAGGGTTTCAAGCTTTACCAGATGGACGTGAAGAGTGCTTTCCTCAATGGCCTTATTGAGGAGGAAGTCTCGTCCGACTGACCTCCGTGTTTCGAGAACCCCAAATATCCTAACCATGTCTTCAAGCTTTCAAAACAGATGGACTAAGCAGCTCCCGAGCTTGGTATGAGAGGCTTAAGTCCTACTTGTTGAGTCATGGGTTTGAAATGGGTAAAGTTGACAAGACCTTGTTTATCCGTAGGCTTGGTAGTGACTTTCGCTTCGTCCAAATCTATGTCGATGACATCATCTTTGCGACTCTTCTCATGCTCTGGTTTCACGGTTCTCGGATGTCATGAGCACCGAGTTTGAGATGAGCATGATGGGTGAGTTGACATTCTTTCTTGGCTTCCAAATCAAGCGGACTCGGGAGGGTACTTTTCTTCATCGGGGCAAGTACACTCGTGATCTCCGAGACGCTCGATATGAGTGATGGTAAGCTGTGTCGACTCCCATGGCTTCTCTGACCTATCTTGACCCAGATGAGGATGGCGAGCCGCTTGATCAAAAGGAGTTTCGCAAAGATGATTGGCTCCTCTTGTACCTCAACGCCTCGAGACCGGACATACATTTTTACGTGTGTTTGTGCGCTCGTTTTGAGCTTCTCCTCGCATTTCTCACCGCCAAAGATAAAGCGCATCTTCGGTACTGCGAGCTACCATTGACTATGGTATCGGTACTCTTCCTCATCTGTCTTTCCTTGAGAGCCTTCTCGGATGTCGACTTCACGGGTCAGAGGATAGATAGGAAGAGCACTTCCAAGACCGCCAATTTCTTGGCACTTCTCTTGTTTCTGGTCTTCGAGGAAGCGGTCGGTGTTGCTGACCCACCGCAGAGGTCGAGCGTTCTGTTGCGGCCGATTCTTTGTAGCCAAGTGCTCTCGATGACTTCGACCTGCGGGACTTTGGGTTAGTTATCGGCGTTGTTCCACTCTTTTGTGATAACACTTGCGATTAACATTGCCAAGAACCCAGTCAAACATTCCGGACCAAGCACATCGATATCCGCTTCCACTTCCTTAGAGACCATGTAGAGAAGGGCGACATAGTGCTCCGGTTTGTGGAGAGTGACCACCGGTTGGTGACATTTTCACCAAGCCATTGGATAGTTCGAGGTTTTCACTCATGGGAGAGCTTGGGGTGGTTTGTCCTTATGGATTGTAGTAAGGGGAGTTTTGGGTTTCTTGCTCTACTATATTATTTATGCTCTTGCTCCTTCTTTGTTGCATTGCATTTTGGGTGCATTTGGGATTAGTCCTCCTAGCATAGATTAGAGTGCTTCTTTTGTCTAGTTGTTTAGATTTGCTCTTATCTTGTGTTTCTAGGATCTTGCTTATTAGTATTACTTATCTCACTAGGTTGAGCTCACTCACTTCTTGTAGGTTCTAGCGAGGTTGGGCCACCCTGCGGACAGGCAGAATGCGTGTTTGCTCCTAGGTGTGTTAAGTGGGCGTTGATAGTCCTAGAGTCATATGGGGTAGATGAGAGTCGATCGAGCCATAGTATTCTCTATATCTTATCTATGCTTTAAGGATCTACTGTTTTATGTTTTCTTTGCCGACTTCTCGATTTATTGTTTTGGTTCAAGGAGTTCATTTGGGAGCTTCGAGCTTAATATTGACATAACTCAACTTGAACTAAAAGTTGCATCTAATGTTGAGGGGAGCTGGATCTTACGCATTTCTAGCATTCTCGCATTGTAATATAACTACATTGAGCCTTGATTATTATCCCGCTATGACATGTTTACAATGCTTTACACCTTGCCATGACTTGTGCTTATTTGCTAGATTTATCATGACTTCATATGTGTAGCCTAGCTTTTGCCATGATAAGATAATTAAAATTGCTCAACTTAAACTAAAACTTGTCATGTTAGCACTCGAGATTAGTCTTTCTTGAGCTATCCTTTTATGATTCATGCCATGTCAAATAGGTGGGTAGAGTGATGAATCTATATTGAGCCTTAGATTGAGCTGTTTTAGTCTCTTGATGATACATGAGTTAGTACAACTTGTTAAAAGGCAAAAGATCTCTTTTGTGTAAAAACCGATCTCACCAATTCTCTCCTATGAGACGGCTTGCCATTGCACTTGGCATGAACTTAGGGGGAGTTTTGGGTGACCTAGACTATCTTCTTAAGCTTCTCGCTTGGAGTAGTCGCATAAGGCTTGAGACCTAGCACATGATAAAACAAAAATCTGGTTGGAAACCACCATGAATTTCAAAAAGAAAATATGTTTTATGTGTTCAATGTGCTTAAAGCTACAAAAAGTATCAAGTACTTTAACCAATGTTTCAATCTTGAGCATAGCACTCTATTTGGTCTCAATTTAAGCTTCTTAGTTCCGCTTAGCTTATTGACATGGCCTGCATCATCCTTGGATATCTCTAGCGAGACTTTGCTCATTGATGACTTGACTTGCTCACATAATGTACCTCATTTTTCAGATTGTCATCTATGTGTTCTAGCTAGCTTATACATATCTTGTCATGATCTACCTAGCCTTTTTATTGAGTTATGGCTTGGTGTATTACATTATGGTCATATTGGATAATTCTCATGGCTCTAACTGCTAAGAATAATCAAACTTCAGGCATTTCATCCATTAACATGTCATATTCTCTCTATTGCATCTTGATGCGTTTATTGCCAAAAGGGGAGAATAGAGAAGAAAAGTCTCATTGGGAGCAGTTTAGAGCTTTGGAGATCAATTTGCTCTTTCAGTTGTTGCTCTAGTGTTCCTTCTGTCGACATGGTCATTTGTTTCACTCTTCTTCTTTGGACCATGTTGGTTTCGTCAAACTCAAACTCAACTTTGCGCTTTTTCGGAGTTTGTCAATATACTCATCAAGGGGGAGATTGAGAGACCATGTGGAGGTCGTCCCGTGTGTGTGATGAGTAATTGACATAGGTTTAGGAAGTCGAGTTTGGTTTGGGTGGTTTGGACCATGTCGTTGCGTGGTGCAACAGGCTCAGTCGGTTTGGTCAAACTTGGTCGTATGGGATTAGGATGCATATTCTTTGATTCGACAAGTTTGGATTTTGTCATGGTAAGTATGTTGGTATTTACGCTTTCATGTATCGAGCGGTGCTATTTGATGTGTTTCTTGTCTGTGTGACTGCAGGACATCGGGTGGAGTCGTGGCGAGACACGGTGGACCGGACTAGGTGCAGGTGGCACTGAGGTCAGAACGGTCGGGATGTGTCAAAGACGACGTGGACTCGAGGTGGTTGCGAGGCGTGCGAGACGAGGAGCGCGGAAGCTTCCCAGAAGGTGCAGGAGGGGCGAAACGGGAATTTCGCAAGGCTGCACAAGCGGGAGCGGGCTCCGTTGGTTTTAGCGGGCGTAACGGGGTGGAGACCCGTTAGCCATGGGCTATAAATAGGATGGAGGGGGTGCTGCCCAAATCTGAACACTTCAATGATTTTTAGGGTTTCCTTTAGTCAAAAGAGGCTTTGGAGTTTGTTTTGGCTTTAGGCTTTAGTTGTTGAGGGTTGTTCCCTGCTTGTCCCCTTGTCTTTTCTTCAAGATGGCTGAGTGTTCTTGAGGTTTGAGAGTGGGAGAGGATGAGAAAAAAAACTTCTAATCATTCCTCTTGTTTCAATCTTGTATCTCTCTTCCTTTAGATTAATATGAGATGGTGTTTGTTTATCTTGGCTGTTATTTCCATTCATCTCTGCTTGCTTTGAAGAATCCTTTGCTTTGAATTTTGACTGCTATCAATGGTGCGTGTGAGGTTTGATGTTGGCTATGCCCATCTTGATTATCGTGACCGATTTCTCTTTTATTTGGTCGCCTTTGTTCTCATTGTTTTGATCCTTGTTGCTTGTAGTATCGATTGATCTCCTTTGGTCTTTGGACTCTGTATGCGATGTGCGTGCTATTTATTCTATTTGGTCGGCTTGCGAAGATTTGTTGCTAATCATCAATGTTGTGTGCGACTTGATGGTGTGTTGCTCGGTCTTGGCGTAGCTCTCTGAAAAATTCTAGAGTGGATGGCGGCGACTATGTTCTCCGATTGATTTCCTCATTGCTTTGATTCTTGTATCTTGTGCATGGTTGTCGACTGGTGTGCCTTCCTTGAAAAGTTGATCCCGTGTGGCGCGCTTAGTCGGTTCAAAGCGGAAATAAGATTTCCTTGGCGGCTTGGAGCGATCGTGCATGATTGATTTGTTTTTCCATTCCTTTTGTTCTCTTTGCGCGTGTGAGTAATATGGTGAGTTGGGTTGGCCGGCGAAGTTTGATTTCTTTTTGCTTGGTCGCCGTGAATTCATCTTTTGAGTGGCGGCGGTTCCTTGGTAGAAACAGCTTTTAGGTGGTCGCTTAGTCATGCTTGTCACCGCTTTTGATTTGATGTCGCAAGTTCTTTTTATTAGGTCGCCATCTATGATATGCGATCTCATGTGGACGAGGAGATCAATATCCTAGTGAGGTGTTTTGAGTCTTGTGCTTCGAGGTTTATTTGCTTGGCGGCGATTTCTTGTGTTCTCGCTTGTTGGTTTGGCTCGGATGCATTGATCGCTTTTGTGTATGAGCAAGCAGCAGTCTTGGCGGTGATTTGCCTTTTGGTTCAGTCTCTTGCTTGTCTGCATTCTATGATGAGACAAGATCCTTTTTAATTGCTAGTGGCTGTGCTTTGAGTTTGGCTTAAATATTTTTGTGTGGTTCAGATCATTAGTGTGCGTGCGGTTAGCGATTGCAGTTCTTGTTGATCAGTTATTAGAGGTGAAAAATAGTTAAAGTCGACATTCACCCCCTCTGTCGCCATTTCGGTCCTACAATTGGTATCGAGCGGTTAGCTCTTTTCAATAGATCTTAACCGGTCTCAAGAGCCGTGGCGATGGACAAGTACTCGACCAAGCGCTTTGTTTGCTGATGGCATCGACACCCTTCCGAAGAGCCGAATGGAGACATACATCCAGCCTGTGGGTATGCCATCTGGCGAAAGGTCAAGGTTCGATTCATTGTTCTCGCCGATGAGAACATCAATGTCGGAACATGGCCGATGTTGAGGCAAATGCAAAGGCAAGGAACATCATCATCCGTGGTTTGAGTCGAGCGAGTTTGATCAAGATATCTCACTGTCATCCGCGCCTCGACATCCGGGTGACCCTCGACGATACCATGAGGGCACCACCGGATCAAGACGAGACGACAGACCCGGTTCAAACGAGAATACAACAAATTTGAGATGCTTCTGGTGAGTCCCTAGATGAGTGCTTATGACGTTTTCACAAGATCTTGAGCAACCTCCGAGCGGTCGGTCTCACATACCCCGACTCGGACAACGCCGTCGATACTTACAAAGACTCGATCTGCAAGGCGTGTGGGAGATGAAAGTGACTACCATCAAGGACACCACGGACCTCTCGACCTTGACTCTTGATGCGTCACTCGCGTCTCAAGACTCACGAGATTGACATTGTCTCTCGAAAGTCGAAGTCGATCGATGGCCCTAGTCACCGATCCCGATTAAACCTCGGTTCTCTTGCCGATTCGTTGTGTGGTTTCTCCTTGCTTTGCTCTCGTGACGAATCGATGATCGATTAGAGCAGCTCGAGGATGAGCAAATGCCCTCCTAGCTCGGAAGTTTTCTCATGCTTACAAGAGGAGGAGGGATGAAAGAGGGAGGACACGTGATTTGCTTCGAGTGTGGTGGCCCCAACCACATCCGAGCAACCGCCCTAATTTGGAGAAGGGCAAGAACGACTACGGCGGTTCGGGCAAGAACGACTACACCGACAAGTACCGCAACAAGAAGCCTCCACTCAGACGCCCAAAGAAGAAGAAGTTCCGCAACTTTGGCAAAGCCAAGAAGCTCTTCCACCGCGTCCTCACCGCTTTGACGACCTCGACCTCGGCGAGGTGGAAGGATGGAGCGACGATGACGGGACGGGTGACCAAGAGCCCAAGGATGGCGGCGACGACTTCTCCCAAGATGTGCTTCATGGCCTCGAGGGCGAACTCAATGACAATGAACAGACTCCGACTCGGACGAGGTAGATCCCACCCACTGAACAGCCTTAATCAAGCTTTTCTTAAGCTAGGAGGTTTTCATGCTAAAGCTAAGGCTAGGTGTCTTTGAGTTAGAGAAGGAAATAGATAGACTGTCACTAGAGATTATTGCTCTTACATCCGCCCTTCTAGTGATGATTGTGATACATGCTCGCTTTTGTTGGTTGATATGGAGAAGTTAAGGACCTCACATGATAGTGTGTCCTCCGAACTTGATAGTGTTAAGGTGGAGAATGTTAGTCCGCTTCTTTGAGTTAGAGTTGAGTAGGATGGTCATACCCTACTTATTACTGATGAGACTACTTCTCCCACCTCATGTGAGGGTAAGGACATTGCTGCTAGAGGATCTTATGCCATGCTTCTTGATCTGCCTGAGTCTTGTGAAAATTGCAATAACTTGAAGATGAACTTAAAACGGGCAGATCATAAAATTGCTGAACTACAAGCTTCTTTACTTGAGCCGATTGTTTCATGCTTGGCTGCCCTAAGTTAACGGTGAACTTGAGGTCGTCTCCAAACAGTTTCAAGATATGATTGATCATGAAAGGAAGATGACTAAGTTTGCTTCTAAGGACCTGTTAGCTCACCATGCATTAAGTGTAACAAACTAAAATCTGACTTGATTGCTTTGGATGAGAAATGTGTGAAGCTAACTAAGGACCTTCTAGAGAAGTCACATTGTGCTTGCAATATGATTGTGGAGAAGGGGGAGAAGCCCCAGGGTAAGGATGAGACGCTTAGCAACGTGAACCAAGCTGCTAGCTATGGGGGTGTCCCTTGAGAGTTGTGCGTGCACAAGCCATTCTTCCCTCTGTTCTTTGGTTCTTCTTTTGCTCCCTTACCTTCTCATTGTCTCTTCTTCCCCTGCTCTTCTTGCACCTCTCTCTTTCGGGAGTGTCAAGACCTTATGAACACTCTCGAGAGATTTGTAGGAGGCAAGAAGAAGCTCAATCTTATTCTAGACCAATCTAAGATCTGCAGATTTAATCGTGGTCTAGGATATGACTTCCTTGAGGACATGAGGAAGCATCCACCGCCGTGCTCGCACTCCATAGCACTGGTGTGATCGAGATCGAGCCAGGACCGAGAAAGTCCATTTCAAGTCGGCGGGCTATGTCCAGGATTTCGACAAGAAGGTAATTTCACATGTCGCTTCTACCTCTCGGAAGGTGAAGTATCACCGCACCTTCGTCGAAGGATGGACACCTGATCGTCGATGCTTCAGCGCCAAGATCGCGTAGAGACCATGTTGAGTCTCTTAGGCGCATTCGTGGTCGGCCCTGGACCTTGAGTGCACCTAAGACCAACACGAGGTCTAGGCTTGTTTCTTCGATGGGTTTGTGCAAAGATCGAGGACTTGGTTTTTCCGAGTTTTCGGTTTTCGTCCTCATCTTCGCTTTCGATCGTGACTTCGCCGTCCCGAGGGTAGATCTCGTTTTCCCCATCGAGATAGCTACCATGGCGTGTTCGATCATTGCGGTGCTCGACTCGCTCCTTCAGAGCGATCGGACTCAAAGAATGACTTCGGTCTGCTCTTAGACCTTCTGCGTGAGTGACAGAGAGCGAGGGTAGATAGAGGTCATCGGGCTTGACTACTTCATCTCGCCGACGTGTTACTCAAGATTGGGTGCCAAAATCATCTGTTGATTTATCCCAAGATCTTGAGACTTTACTCTGTTTGACTCAGTTCGCCGGGTAGGGAAGGAGAAGGTTTGGCTTGTAGACTCGGTTGTTCTCGTCATATATGACCGGAGACTCCGTTGGTTCTCTTCCTAGCCCGCGCTCCGGTGATGAGACGATCACCTTCGAGACGCCGTCTGGGCGTCATCGCCAAAGGTGTCGTGGCGATGCTTCTTTTATTCTTAAGGATGTTGCCTTGGTTAGTAAGCTGCGGTACAATTTGCTTTCGGTTTCTCCATCGATGAGCGGTTTCGAGGTGAGCTTTAAGAAAAACAATTGCAAAATTCTTGATTCTTGGTAGTCCGGTTTATGGATTTCTCGTTATGGGAGGATCTTTCGTCTGAGTTCTCTCGAGTTTTCTCGCGATCCTCTCGGTGTTTAGTTGCTTCGAGTCCCGCGATCTCTCTTTCGCATAGGAGACTTGGTCATATTGATTTGACCATTTGACCCGAGTTAGCGACCATGATCTCATTAAGTGGTCCGCCAAACTCAAGATGGTCAAAGATCTTGTTTGCACTCCATGCAAGCGCAAGAAGATGGTTGCCGCTTCTCATCCTCGGTCCACGAGCATTATGACCGATGCAAGACATTTGCTCCACATGGACACAGCTTGGACCGGCTCGAGTGCAAATCGCAGAGGAGGAAGTGGTATGTTCTTGTTGTGGTCGATGACTTCTCGAGGTACTCTTGGGTGTTTTCTTAGCCTCGAAGGACGAGACATTTACACATTTCGAGGTCTTTTAGTAGGTCGTCTGCTGAGCTCCCGGTGCCTTACGAGCGATCCGAGTGACAATGGCACGGAGTTCAAGAATTCCTACTTTGAGAGTTTCTGCGGTGAGGCAGTGTAGAGCACCGTTCTCTTCTCCATCGTCCCTCAAAGAAATGGCGCTAGGAGAGGAAGAACCGCACCTTGGTCGAGATGGCGTGACGATGCTTGATGAGTACTCTACACCGAGGAAGTTTTGGTGAGGCCATTGCGCACCGCGTGCCATGTTTGAATCGAGTTTTTCTTGGGCACTCCTACACCAAGCACTTCTTATGAGCCGAGATACTGCGAAAGCCAGCGTCTCTCATTTTCGTGTGTTTGGTTGCAAGTGCTTTATCTTGAAGTCCGGGAACCTAGACAAGTTCGAGTCACGTTCTGTGGCGGTATCTTTCTAGGCTACTCGACTTCTTCGGGCTTATAGGGTGCTGGCTGCGAGTCTAGCAAAATGGTAGAAACACTGCGAGGTGACCTTGACGAGGCGATCCGGGGACTAGGCCAGATATCTCGTGTTCTTTAGAGCGATCCGAGACCATCTTTGTGGATGATGAGGACGAGGAGACGATGGTTGTTTACGATCCTGCTCCTCTTCCTCCCTTGAGATGCCTTCTTCCACGGCACCTCAAGGTGATCGCCCTGCCTTCCGTTTCCTCCGGAGCTAGTGGCTCTGTCCTGCCTCGTCTCGCACACGAGGTAGAGGCCACTTCTTCTTCTCATCCAGGACCTCCCCGTCATATCCAGAAAATGCATCCTTCAGAGCAGATTATTGGAGATCTTTTTGAGCGTGTCACACGCTCAAAATCTGGCACTTCTCTTTTCTGTCTCCATTCTGCTTTCATTGCCTCCTTCGAGCCCAAGGATGTTTGTCACGCCCTTTCTGATGAGTCTTGGGTCAATGCCATGCATGAGGAATTAGAAAACTTTGAGAGAAACAAGGTCTGGTCGCTTGTTGAGCCCCCACGAGGCCACAATATCATTGGAACCAAGTGGGTGTTTAAGAACAAGCAGAGTGAGGATGGGGTAGTCATCCGAAACAAGGCGAGATTGGTAGCTCAGGGGTTTTCCCAGGTTGAGGGTCTAGACTTTGAGGAGACCTTTGCCCCTGTAGCTCGACTTGAAGCCATTAGAATCCTACTTGCCTTTGCGCCTTCTAAGGGTTTCAAGCTTTACCAGATGGACGTGAAGAGTGCTTTCCTCAATGGCCTTATTGAGGAGGAAGTCTCGTCCGACTGACCTCGTGTTTCGAGAACCCCAAATATCCTAACCATGTCTTCAAGCTTTCAAAGTACCAGATGGACTAAGCAGAGGCTCCCGAGCTTGGTATGAGAGGCTTAAGTCCTACTTGTTGAGTCATGGGTTTGAAATGGGTAAAGTTGACAAGACCTTGTTTATCCGTAGGCTTGGTAGTGACTTTTCTTTCGTCCAAATCTATGTCGATGACATCATCTTTGGCGGCTCTTCTCATGCTCGTTTCACAGTTCTCGGATGTCATGAGCACCGAGTTTGAGATGAGCATGATGGGTGAGTTGACATTCTTTCTTGGCTTCCAAATCAAGCGGACTCGGGAGGTACTTTTCTTCATCGAGGCAAGTACACTCGTGATCTCCCCGAGACGCTCGATATGAGTGATGGTAAGCTTGTGTCGACTCCCATGGCTTCTACAAATTTATCTTGACCCAGATGAGGATGGCGAGCAGTTGATCAAAAGGAGTTTCGCAAAGATGATTGGCTCCCTCTTGTACCTCAACGCCTCGAGACCGGACATACATTTTTCTCGTGTGTTTGTGCGCTCGTTTGAGCTTCTCCTCAGATTTCACCGCCGGTGATAAAAGCGCATCTTCGGTACTGCGAGCTACCATTGACTATGGTATCGGTACTCTTCCTCATCCTGTCTTTCCTTGAGAGCCTTCTCGGATCTTGACTTATTTGGTGTAGGATAGATAGGAAGAGCACTTCCAAGCACCGCCAATTTCTTGGCACTTCTCTTGTTTCTGGTCTTCGAGGAAGCGATCCGGTGTTGCTGATCCACCGCAGAGGCCGAGCACGTTGTCGCAGCCCGATTCTTTGAGCCAAGTGCTCGATGACTTCGACCTGCGGGACTTTGGGTTAGTTATCGGCGTTGTTCCACTCTTTTGTGATAACACTTCTGCGATTAACATTGCCAAGAACCCAGGCAAAGATTCCGGACCAAGCACATCGATATCCGCTTCCACTTCCTTAGAGACCATGTAGAGAAGGGCGACATAGTGCTCCGGCCAGGAGAGTGACCACCGGTTGGTCGACATTTTCACCAAGCCATTGGATAGTTCGAGGTTTTTTTCTGCGAGGGAGAGCTTGGGGTGGTTTGTCCTTATGGATTTGTAGTAAGGGGAGTTTTGGGTTTTCTTGCTCTACTATATTATTTATGCTCTTGCTCCTTCTTTGTTGCATTGCATTTTGGGTGCATTTGGGATTAGTCCTCCTAGCATAGATTAGAGTGCTTCTTTTGTCTAGTTGTTTAGATTCTGCTCTTATCTTGTGTTTCTAGGATGTTGCTTATTAGTCGTTACTTATCTCACTAGGTTGAGCTCACTCACTTCTTGTAGGTTCTAGCGAGGGTTGGGCCACCCTGCAGACAGGCAATGCGTGTTTGCTCCTAGGTGTGTTAAGTGGGCGATTGATAGTCCTAGAGTCATATGGGGTAGATGAGAGTCGATCGAGCCATAGTATTCTCTATATCTTATCTATGCTTTAAGGATCACTGTTTTATATTTTCTTTGCCGACTTCTCGATTTATTGTTTTGGTTCAAGGGAGTTCATTTGGGAGCTTCGAGCTTAATATTGACATAACTCAACTTGAACTAAAAGTTGCATCTAATGTTGAGGGAGCTGGATCTTCGCATTTCTAGCATTCGCATTGTAATATAACTACATTGAGCCTTGATTATTATCCTGCTATGACATGTTTACAATGCTTTACACCTTGCCATGACTTGTGCTTATTTGCTAGATTTATCATGACTTCATATGTGTAGCCTAGCTTTTGCCATGATAAGATAATTAAAAT
Organism: Phyllostachys edulis; assembly: GCA_036346405.1. Taxonomy (NCBI): domain Eukaryota; kingdom Viridiplantae; phylum Streptophyta; class Magnoliopsida; order Poales; family Poaceae; genus Phyllostachys; species Phyllostachys edulis. The sequence continues at coordinate 67,605,010 of CM070556.1, read as the reverse complement.
TGCTCAACTTAAACTAAAACTTGTCATGTTAGCACTCGAGATTAGTCTTTCTTGAGCTATCCTTTTATGATTCATGCCATGTCAAATAATTTGGGTAGAGTGATGAATCTATATTGAGCCTTAGATTGAGCTGTTTTAGTCTCTTGATGATACATGAGTTAGTACAACTTGTTAAAAGGCAAAAAGATCTCTTTTGTGCGAAAAACTGATCTCACCAATTCTCTCCTATGAGACGGCTTGCCATTGCACTTGGCATGAACTTAGGGGGAGTTTTGGGTGACCTAGACTATCTTCTTAAGCTTCTCGCTTGGAGTAGTCGCATAAGGCTTGAGACCTAGCACATGATAAAACAAAAATCTGGTTGGAAACCACCATGAATTTCAAAAAGAAAATATGTTTTATGTGTTCAATGTGCTTAAAGCTACAAAAAGTATCAAGTACTTTAACCAATGTTTCAATCTTGAGCATAGCACTCTATTTGGTCTCAATTTAAGCTTCTTAGTTCCGCTTAGCTTATTGACATGGCCTGCATCATCCTTGGATATCTCTAGCGAGACTTTGCTCATTGATGACTTGACTTGCTCACATAATGTACCTCATTTTTCAGATTGTCATCTATGTGTTCTAGCTAGCTTATACATATCTTGTCATGATCTACCTAGCCTTTTTATTGAGTTATGGCTTGGTGTATTACATTATGGTCATATTGGATAATTCTCATGGCTCTAACTGCTAAGAATAATCAAACTTCAGGCATTTCATCCATTAACATGTCATATTCTCTCTATTGCATCTTGATGCGTTTATTGCCAAAAGGGGGAGAATAGAGAAGAAAAAGTCTGTTGGGAACAGTTTAGAGCTTTGGAGATCAATTTGCTCTTTCAGTTGTTGCTCTAGTGTTCCTTCTGTCGACATGGTCATTTGTTTCACTCTTCTTCTTTGGACCATGTTGGTTTCTTCAAACTCAAACTCAACTTTGCGCTTTTTCGGAGTTTGTCAATATACTCATCAAGGGGGAGATTGAGAGACCATGTGGAGGTCGTCCCGTGTGTGTGATGAGTAATTGACATAGGTTTAGGAAGTCGAGTTTGGTTTGGGTGGTTTGGACCATGTCGTTGCGTGGTGCAACAGGCTCAGTCGGTTTGGTCAAACTTGGTCGTATGGGATTAGGATGCATATTCTTTGATTCGACAAGTTTGGATTTTGTCATGGTAAGTATGTTGGTATTTACGCTTTCATGTATCGAGCGGTGCTATTTGATGTGTTTCTTGTCGTGTGGATCGCAGGACATCGGGTGGAGTCGTGGCGAGACACGGTGGACCGGACTAGGTGCAGTGGCACCGAGGTCGAACGGTCGGGATGTGTCAAAGACGACGTGGACTCGAGGTGGTTGCGGCGTCTTGCGAGACGAGGAGCGCTGAAGCTTCTGAAGGTGCGGAGGGGCTAAACGGGAATTTCGCAAGGCACTGGCAAGCGGAGCTCCGTTGGTTTTAGCGGCGCGAACGGGTGGAGACCCGTTAGCCATGGGCTATAAATAGGATGGAGGGTGCTGCCCAAATCTGAACACTTCAATGATTTTTAGGGTTTCCTTTAGTCAAAAGAGGCTTTGGAGTTTGTTTTGGCTTTAGGCTTTAGTTGTTGAGGGTTGTTCCTCGCTTGTCCCCTTGTCTTTTCTTCAAGATGGTGAGTGTTCTTGAGGTTTGAGAGTGGGAGAGGATGAGAAAAAAACTTCTAATCATTCCTCTTGTTTCAATCTTGTATCTCTCTTCCTTTAGATTAATATGAGATGGTGTTTGTTTATCTTGGTCGTTATTTCCATTCATCTCTCGCTTGCTTTGAAGAATCCTTTGCTTTGAATTTTGACCGCTATCAATGGTGCGTGTGAGGTTTGATGTTGGCTATGCCCATCTTGATTATCGTGACCGATTTCTCTTTTATTTGGTCGCCTTTGTTCTCATTGTTTTGATCCTTGTTGCTTGTAGTATCGATTGATCTCATCGGTCTTTGGACTCTGGCGTGTGCGTGCTATTTATTCTGCTGGTCGGCTTGCAGTACTTGTTGCTAATCATCAATGCTGTGTGCGACTTGATGGTGTGTTGCTCCAGTGCTGTGCGTAGCTCTCCTGAAAAATTCTAGAGTGGATGGCGGCAGCTATGTTCTCCCGATTGATTTCCTTACTGCTTTGATTCTTGTATCTTGTGCATGGTTGTCGGCCTGGTGTGCCTTCCGCAGAAAAGTTGATCCTGTGTGGCGCCGCTTAGTCTCAAAAAAGGAAATAAGATTTCTTGGCGCCGCTTGGAGCGATATGCATGATTGATTTGTTTTGCCATTCCTTTTGTTCTCTTGGCGTGTGAGTAATATGGTGAGTTGGGTTGGCCGGCGAAGTTTGGATTTTTTTTGCTTGGTCGCCTGTGAATTGATCTTTTGAGTGGCGGCGGTTCCTTGGTAGAAACAGCTTTTAGGTGGTCGCTTAGTCATGCTTGTCCTTTGCTTTTGATTTGATGTCGCAAGTTCTTTTTATTAGGCTGCCATCTATGATATGCGATCTCATGTGGACGAGGAGATCAATATCCTAGTGAGGTGTTTGAGTCTTGTGCTTCAAGGTTTATTTGCTTAGCAGCGATTTCTTGTGTTCTCGCTTGTTGGTTTGGCTCGGATGCATTGATATCGCTTTTGTGTATGAGCAGCAGCAGTCTTCGGCGGTGATTTGCCTTTTGGTTCAGTCTCTTGCTTGTCTGCATTCTATGATGAGACAAGATCCTTTTTAATTGCTAGTGGCTGTGCTTTGAGTTTGGCTTAAATATTTTTGTGTGGTTCAGATCATTAGTGTGCGTGCGGTTAGCAGTTGCAGTTCTTGTTGATCAGTTATTAGAGGTGAAAAATAGTTAAAGTCGACATTCACCCCCCCTCTGTCGCCATTTCGGTCCTACATGTGTGAAAGGGTGGTGTGAACTGTGTGTGAACTATAATAATCTGTGTGTCTATGTGATTTAGTTAGCTGGAAGTCTTGCCTTGGTCGATTAAGGACCTCACCATGTGCTCCATTGAACTGAGCTTCTGTTCCGACCACATGCCTGTTTTGAGACGGGCCTAGCATAGTAGGATAAGGTATCTGAAATGCTTTGTTATGATTAGTGTTAGCTACACTAATTGTATCTTGTGGGTAAAGTGTACAAACTCGCAGAGTGTAACTTAATCTATTGAATAGCAGCGTCATGATCATGGACAATGCTCGGGATTTGACACTAGGGGTAGATTTTCATAAAGCTGTGGAAAGGGAGCTATGTGATTAAATCATCTAGCTATGTGAATAACCTGTTAGGCTGTGTGTGTGTCTTTGTGAAAAAAAAACTTGTTAAAATTATTATTGTCTATTTGTTTTACTTGTCTTTAATCTATTAATTGTATTCAATTGCAAAAGTTGCATTTATGCAAAAGAGCCCTGAATGCCTTCCTTTGTAAAAAGCGGCATATATATATATTTTGCATCTACGTGGTGTGGCTTATAGTACGGGTGTACTCACGCTTGTTTTGACGAATCAAGCAGAGGAGGAGTCTTCACCAAAGATTCGAGGACGAGTACATCAAAGGTGCCTGATCGTGAGGTCTTGATCCCAGTCGGTTGCCTGTGGCGAACCGACGGGGTGTCACTACCGTTTCTGTTTCCGCTGCTGCTTTATTTCTCTATTAGCCCTGCGTGGCTCAATAGTTGTAAACCCAACCTTAAGGTCAAAACCATTATTTGTTAATCAAAGTTATTCGTTTATGCTATTATTCGCTTGTATGGGTCGATTTCCACATTTGTTACCACTGTGTGTACTAGCGTGATCCTGGGCTAGTGCGTTGAACACAGAGGGTCCTGAATGGTAATTTCGGGTCCCGACAGATCGTGCTTGTGTTTTTTGTGTTTTATGCTTGTATGAGTACTATTTGCATCATGTAAGATCTCTTAATATGCATAGACTTAGGGGGAGACTTTTTATATTATGTGGAGCTATCTTGTGAGCATGTGAGTCATGTTGTCTATCTTGTTTCCTACTCACATATGCTTTATCCAATGCTTACTTGAGCTATTTGCTTGATCATGTTCTTTAATTTCCATATATATTGAATCAAAGCTTTCATGTGCTTATCTTTTCAAGTATATGCTTTGCTTTTGCCCATGTCATATACTTAAAATCCTTTTATACCTCTTATGTTGGTTTGGTTGTCATCAATCACCAAAAAGGGGGAGATTGTAAGCATCTAGGCCCCTAATTCGTGTTTTGGTGATTAATGACGACTTAATCATCGAGACTAATTTTTTGTTGGTGATGCAAAAGTTCAAGTTAGGTCTCGATGGTGGTTTGGATATGTGGGCTAATTATGACCCTAAATGGACATTGAAGGCCAAGCTTGAAATGTATTGAAGATTAAGGACTTTGTATTTTAGAAATGAACCAAGGAGTTGAGGATGGATTGTTACAGTGATAGGTCCTTTGTTTTTATTTTAGCTGTACTATTAAAGGGGGTCTAGGCTAGTAGCTTGAGCTTGGTTAGGTTGAGTAGCTAGTTGTGATGCACACTAGGCTTGTTTAGCTCATCTCTAGTCAAAGGAAGCCCTTGAAAGAGTTGAAGTTGCAAGGAAATCATTTATTGGATAAGCTTAAGGAATGACAGTGCTTTCTGGATGATTCGGAAGCCAACGGACAAGCAAACGGATCATTGGAACAGAAAGATGGTTTTCTAGTTTGAAAAATGACTGAGACCTTCCGGATGATTCAGAAACTAACAGATCATTGGAACAGAAGGATGGTTTTCTCGTTTGAAAAATGATTGAGACCTTCCGGATGATCCGGAAGCTAACGGAGCATCAAGCGGATCATTGGACCAGTAGGGTTTTTCTTAATTCGGTGAAAACTAAAACCTTCCAGATGATCCGGAAGTTATCGGACTATCAAGCGGATGATTGGACCAGTAGGGTTGTTTTCGGATAGGCTGAATGATCCGGATGGAAACGATGATCCGGATGTAAGGATGATCCGAAAGCTTTCGGATGATACTTTAAGCCTGCAACGGCTAGTTTTGTGACCGTTGGATTTCAAGCTTCAGGATGATCCAGAAGGGCTTCGGATGATCCGGAATGTGCTGATTTCTCAGGATATTAGGTGTAACGGTTAGTTTCTTCAAGGAGGCTATAAATACTGTTCATGGACGTGATTGTTGGGTCTCTTGGCCACTCTACAAGTTCATCTAATGCCAAGGGAAGATCAAGGGCACTTAAGAGGATTCAAGAGCATATTTTGAGAGATTTGAGAGGTAGCATAGGCTTAGTGTGCATCACTCTAGTTGCTTGGTCTTTCTAAGTTCAAGTGATGATCTAAGTTCTCGGTGACCTTCTAAGGAGGAGCTTGTGGAAAGCACCGGGAAGGTTGTGAAGGTTCGGAGTCCACCCATCCGGAGGGGAGGACTACCACATGTGGAAGGCTTGATACCTTGCTAGGTTTCAAATCGGAGCAATACTCTTGTGAGAGTGCTCCAACGAGGAGTAGGGGAGATCGCCGAATCTCCGGGACCTCAGTAAAAAAATTGGATGTCTTTGTGTCTCTTGTCTCTTTTACATTTACGCATTTACTTTCTTGCACTTTCTAAACTTCTCTAGAATTGTGTAGGAATTGTTTGTCCCACTAGAATCCATAGACACATAGTTTTTGTTAGAACTGTTTAGACTTTTAAATTGTTCTTAAAAAAAGATTCCCAATTCACCCCCCCTCTTAGGCATTCGATCCACTTCATACGACTATACTATGATCGTAAGTTCTACTACGATCGGGTCGTGATAAATAGCTCTTCTCGACCATCACACGGTCGTAAGCTCTTCTACGACCAGTTCCTAGTCGATAGAGCTTACAGACATGTGGGTCTAGTAGACCAGGGAATCTTCCGCACCATATTTAAGGATATGGGGCAGTAAACTACGCTATTATTCTCTGGAATAATGGCACGATTTAAACTCGTTATGGCGATAACTACCTGGCAACGTGGGAACGTTACTACTCCCATAATAACCTCCAGTAACGGCTCCACGATCTGGAACATTAAGGCGGCCTTTAGAGTGGAGATACAACGGTACACTTCGAGGACTGTATAAAAGGCGGGATCATCAGGACAATAGGAGGGCCAGAAGCCAATTAGAAGCACAATACTCTAATCTTTGGCTCCATTTTGTAATCCAGCATACTCAATACATACACACAGGAGCAGGGTTGTTATTCTCCCAGGATAAGGCTCGAACCTGTATAAAAATCCCTGTGTCTCCATCTCTGTGTGATTTTGAGCCTAGAGGAACCCCCGAATCAAACAATCTTTACGTAAATTCGGTTCTAAAACATCGACACCTCATGAAGAGGTTCATCATGAAGATGAAAGCCCCAACAATTTGATGTGCACATATTACAATGTTGGGAATACGGAACGACCAAGAATCTTTTGTTTGAGAAATAACAAAGATCTGGTTAGCAGTGAGATACCCTCAATTTAGAGGGTATGAGAGAAAAGTTGTCGACAATCACTTTGCCTCTACAATTGCTAAAGTTTCTCTTATGAGAACACGGATCCAGAACCGAAGTCCATGGTTGAGCGCTTGAAGCGTTCATACCGGGTCACATAATGAAAGCATATGATGCTGAACCAAAATTGCTATATAAAAGTCTTGGAATCAGGTAGTTCAGACTTAAAGGGTCATTATGAATATAATGAAGTGGTGAAAGTTAGGGTTCAAAGGTCCTCGTAGATACTGTGTATCTCCTATTATGAATGATATAATGTTCTGTTGCAGACCAATTCTGGCAAATAGCATGAACAAAATATGCAGTCAATTGGTTCTTAAAATCCTTGATGAGATCCTCGAATGACTCAATTTCTAGTAAGAAATGAAACAAAAGCGTAATGTATATAAAACTCATACCCAATAGTCTCTTACCTATAGTAAGAGCATCTCCCGGAATATAGCGCCTCCCTAAAGGAAAATTATCTTGCTAGTCGATCTCTTAATCACATCAATAATTATATGATCTCTAGAAGTGGACAAGGACCCATCAAGGCCCGAAATAATGAAAAGAGGAATCTAAAGACCAGAAATGCGCCACACAAGCATTTATAAAGTGCATCTTCCACCGGAAGTTAATGGAATGGTGGTTTCCTTTAGTACCATGAAGGTATGACGTACATTTGTGATATTTGACAATTAACCCCCTAAACGCCAAAACTAAGGCTGGTTATATTTTACTCTAAAGTGGTAAAACTATACTTTATAGTTCTGCAAAACAAACTATTCGTTGTAGCTTTAACCACCTAGAGATAGTTACAAAATATTAAGACTCTGGAAGGTTTCGATAAATCGTATCTGGAATGCATACAACTTTGCAACTAGTATTACCCCATATCCTCTACAAGGATAATATACTTGTGTTGCATAATTAAATAGTGGTATTTGATAAGTTAAACATATTACTCTTGAATAATGTCTATCCTAAACCTCCAGATGAGTAATATGATATTTGTTTGTAAGATTCTGCATCGTGATAATGTAGTTGATTTGATCACAGTATTCTTGCCTATGTTCATTTTCCAAAAATATATGAAAGACATTGGAACAACAAGACTTCAGCGAAAGTTGTCTTCAGGGAGGGGGGAGCATATGCTAAACACTGATCATCATACTTGATATTTTGAAAATCTTAGTCAAGCCTAGAAGGTGTTAATACGATGATTACTAATTAAATTCACCTTGAAAGTTTTACCACTTAACAGTTTAGATCCAGTTGGCCGACAATGCAAAAATCATGAAGATCATGCATAAATCCTAATGATCATTACTAAATCCTGAAGATATCTGACAAATCTCTATAGTGCAAAATCCCAAAATGGATTTATATTACTTTGTGGTGGTGCAGCCATCTCTTGGCAGTCATCTAAACAAATCTTGGTAGCTATTTCTACTGACCACTCAGAGATTATAGCACTATATGAAGCCTCACCTAAATGTGTTTAGTTCAGACGTGTGACTAACCACATCTAGAAGTATTGTGGCATTAACACCGTCAATACTCCCATAATTATCTATGATAATAATTATGCTTGTGTTGCACAAATACAAATAGGTTATGTTAAAAGTAATATCACGAAGCATATTGCTCCCAAATTCTTCTATCCTCATGAACTCTAGAAGAACAATGAGGTGAAGATCCTGCAAACTAGATCTTGTGAAAATCTAGCTAATTTATTCACTAAGTCCCTGCCTATGTCCAGTTTCCAACGATGCGTTCGTGGTATTGGAATGAAGCGGCTTAGAGAGTGGCAGGAATCAGGGGTGAATCCACTGAATCATAATCCACTTAAGGTCCTGAAGTTTTTACCTTAATCCTAGAGATTAACCCAGAAGGTAAAGATGTTGCACTCTTTTTTCCCTAAAGATTTCTCACATAAAGTTTTTTAACGAGGCAACGATGCAATATAACTTGTGGATGCAATGTCCTCTTTTCTCCTATCCCTTTTCCTCCACTGGTTTTTTGGGAGGAGTTTTTAATGAGACATGTGCATGACGCGGTATTCGTCCAATAGGGGTGTTGAGAAACCCTAGATTAGGGGGTTGATGGACATAATACCAAAACTACCCCTAGTGCGCTTTAGTCTACAAATAGGATCTCCTTGTACTCAGAAAGATATTGATCAATGAATAAACAGGTTGCTCTATATTGTATTTCCATCTGTTATCTCTCTGTCGATTGTTTATTGTTTGGTAATTGGTTTATTATCTTCTTGTGACGACTATGTTAAATAACGGTCTTTACACACTATTTTTTTTGTGGTGGCGTGCATGGAATTGTAGTTGGTCGGCCCGTGCTAGTGCGGTGGAGGGTGGCGCATTGGCATGCGTTCGTGGTCACGGCTGCCATGCGTGACGCGGGTTGGTACATTGGTACGCACCGTGGAGGCAAGGAACCGCTAGACACAGGCGAGTTTTTGGTCGTATTGGCGCAAAAGTGCCACATATTTGCAAGATTGACCGTCGTCGTTCGGTATTTGCAAAAATATCGCCCCACCGCACGGTGACCATGCGGTGAAGGGTCTGGAGCTGACACGAGGCGAAACCGCACGACGGCCGTGCGTTGGAGGAGCCTGCCACATGGTGGCCGTGCGGTGGCCACCTCCCGCACGGTGGCCGTGCGGAAGGCCACCTTTCTCTCTCCTCCAATTTAGTTCTGTTGGTACGGATTTTTAAATATAGTACATGAGCTCAAAAAAGTATGAACTTTTTTGTGGAGCCTTCCGACACAGTGTACTTGCTTGTGTAAGTTTTCCATAATTTTATTCATTCTGAATTTTTCTCGCAATTTCATATAAGTATAATGTCTGTAGAAATTTCTAAATATAGAAAATGAGCTCTAAAAATTATGAATTTTGTTTTGAAGGCTCCTTATATAGTGGACTTGATTGTTTAATGTTTCTACAATTTTATATATGTTCTGAAATTATCTAAAAAAATTAAGGGTTTAGGTCTCGAAATTTTGGATTTTAGGTTTTGGAAATTATGGTTTCATGAATTCCCACACAAAGTACTCCTAACAGAATTAGGGTTTTCAATGAAGTTACAATGTATCCAGCTTTATGTTCATTTCATCAATGCGTCGCGTCAACACCGCAAGCATCTTGCCAATGTCCTCGATGGTACTAGGCTCCCCCATGAGAAGGGTGGTGGTAGATGGCTCTGATACCAAGTTGTTGTTGCATGGGGTTCGGCCAATGCATTAAGGAGAGGCAGTAGGAGATTGAACGAGGTCGTGGGTCTCTAGCCGGGATCGGAGAGGATAATGGGGGTAGGGCTTGATCGCCCTCGTGCATGCGCTAAGGCTTGCCCTTAGCGTTGCCGAGGCTCTGATCAAGCATGAGATTAGATGACTAATATTCTACTTGCTTTATTCTGAAATAGATGAGTCTCTTATATAGAAACCGACCTAACAATTGGAAACTAAATATATCTCTTAAGGAGATTTGATCTCTAACTCAATATATTTCGTAAGGAGATTGCTACTCTATTTGGAAGGTATCTTCGAACATAGCTTGGAGTCCTTCGTCCACACACCTGGCTGGTGCCGTACGCCTCACCTAGCTGCCGCTACTAGCCAGAAGTCTCCTTGTCTGATATGTCTTTCCAATAAAAGAGTCCACAAAACAATGACTAGAAAACATAATGTCTATGTACCTCTAGTGGCTGGTCATCACACCCCAGCCAGCACATTTTTGACATTTTCACAGCCTCAATACTCTCAGTTACAGATCCAATCTGGTTAACCTATATCATAAGCAGGACACACAATTATTAAGTTGACAAAGCTATTTTGCTAATTTAAAAAGTATCTCAAACATGATTTTATGATATTGGAGAGCAAGTGCGGATTGTTGGAGATGACCTCCTCGTCACCAACCCAACTGTATGTTACTTGTTTTTTATATGAAATACATCATTTTTTTCATTTTCCTTGGTGATTTTAATAATTCATTTCAATCTATCCTACAGAGGGTTGCGAAGGCAATCAAGGAGAAGAGAAAGGTGGCCTTCCGCATGGTCACCGTGCAGGAGATGGCCTAATGCATGGCCACCGTGCGGGAGGTGGTCACCGCACAGCCACCGTGCGGCAGGCTCCTCCACCGTATGGCCGTCGTGCGGTTTTGCCTCGTATCAACTCCAGAACCTTCGCCGCATGGTCACTGTGCGGTAGGGTGATATTTTTGCAAACACTGAACGATGACGGCCATTCTTGCAAATACGCGGCGCTTTTGCGTCAATATGGCCAAAAATTCAATGTAGCGGTATCTATATCCTTGCGCCGCGGTGTGTACGTACTGGAAGTAATCACGGGCAACGCACCAAATAGCGCATTGCATGCTTGGGTTAGCAGAATGTTATACAACCTTGATAGCTCGGATGCCATAGTAGTAATTGGCTCTGGACACTATTTCGTTTGTTTCATTTGTCAACACACCTTGTAAAAGACATATTCTGTTGATAGACACTGCAAAACCGCATACATTAATTTGCTACTACAACACATTTTTTGGCATAAAAATATCATTTTTGATGCATTTGGAGAGAGAAGCAATTCAAAATTCCCGAACCGACCGTGCTCTCTCCCTACTCCATTTTTTAGGGTTTACCTGACATGTGGGGCTAGATGTCGGTGAGAGGAGGAGAAAGGTGGCGGAAACATGGTGCACACATGGCAAGGCTGGCGATGATGTGGCACCGACGTTGGCATGGCGTGGCATTGACAGCGATGGTTTAGCTCAGTTCCCCATGGTTTCCAGCAATGGCAGCCACGACGGCATGTGAGAAGCAGCGCAAAAGGAAGAGGAGATGATGGCGATCTTGATAACGCAGATGCGGTGGCCGGAGCATGTCAAAGGCGACCGGCGGCAAGGTCAAGCGGCAGCGCAGCTTCGGTTCACAGCAGCACCGACGGAGCGAGGATCCTCCAGCGATGTTGATGTTTGCACCGTAACTGCGAGGAGATGAGGAAGATGGTAGCTAGTAGATGGGGAAATAGCTCATCCGTGGCATAGGATTTCGATGGCGAAGGATCACGACTATTGGCGAAGAAGAAGGGTTTGATCTCTACGCATGGTTGTGGGATAGTAAAATCAAAAGAGGGAAAAGTAGATCGGAAGGTAGAACACAAGATGACACGAATGGAATCAAGCGGAACTCACCGATGCAACGAGAGCGTTGGCCCGTACCGCCTGATAGAGATTTGAGACGAATCGATAACCATTATGGCGAACTGCATTTATGCGGTTTTCTGTGCAGCTGCTGCTTGTAACAATCGTTCGCGTTCATGCTACCATTCCTAGTGAGTTTTTGGCACATTTAGCACTGTTAGCGCATGGAATACCAAAAGTAGATTACTCTCCGAATCAATTGCAAAAATAGCACCACAGACAAGCGGGTACGCGACACGTGGCTTGTCCATGCCCCTGGGGGCCGGACTTGCCTCCACCGTGCCCCCGGGGCCGAACATGCCTCCACTGTGCCCTTGGGGCACGAACAAGGCAGTGTCGTGCCCCTGGGGCATGGTGGAGCAATTGGCCAGCGGTCAAAAAGGGTTAAAAATGTTTTTTTTTGACACTATTTGAATACTATTGACACTATGTACAACACTATTTAACACTTTAAAAAATTTAGTCAAGAACGTTTCTTTTCTTCTTGTTTTTTTTACCATGCACTCGCAACTTCCAATGTATTATCACATGTACCCAAAAAAATCACAATTTTTTTACATGAAATCACGGAACAGCAAGCACAATCTCCTTGAGGTAGCAACGATTCACCGAACGAGGCGGCAAGCGGTAGTACGCCGTCATCAGCCGTGACAGCAGGGGGTGCATGTGCACCCATGCTTGTTGCGGGAGCGCAGGCACCCCATCCTTCACGAACTGCGCGTAGGTGCAACACTTTTATGCCTGATTTTTTTGTAGTGCTTGTAGTGCACATGCACCCCCACCGCTACGGTCGGTGATGGTGCATTACTGCCCACCGCCGCCTCATCAGGCGAATCATTGCTACCTCAATGAGTTTGTGCTTGCTGCGCTGTGATTTAATGTGAAAAAATTGTGGAATTTTTTTGGTATATGTGATAATATATTTGAAGCTGCGAGTGTGAGGTAAAAAAATGTAACATCCCGATTTTCAGGTCTTTTTGAAAATTTTCAAAATAAAAAGAACCATTTAGTTTTGTTGAAGTTCTAAAGCTTAACTTGAGATTTTGGAATTAAAAGTGATTTAAATGACTAAATCAAACTTCTACTAATTCAAAAGTTGGGTTTTTGAATCTATTGGAGTTCTCTGGTGTTGAATCCCCTTTCTCTGTCCACTCCGTGTTTCCCTCGGCCCAGCTCTTTCTTCTCCAGACCTCCCTTGCGTTTGGACCTCCCCCTTCGTCCAGACCTCCCTTGCGTTTGGACCTCCCTCTTCGTCCATACCTTCCTTTCATTTGGTTCTCTCCCTCTATCCAGACCTCCCTTGCGTTTGGACCTCCCCCTTCGTCCAGACCTTCCTTTCGTTTGGACATCTCCCTTTGTCCAGACCTTCCTTGCGTTTGGACCTCTCTCTCTCTGTCCAGACCTCCCTTGCATTTGGACCTCTCCCTCTATCCAAACCTCCCTTTCGTTTGGACCTCTCCCTCTGTCCAGACCTCCCTTGCATTTGAAACCCCCTCTCAGTCCAAGACTCCCGGGTGGTCCTGGTAGACCTCCGGGTGGTCTTGGAGATCGGTCACGACCACCCCTTGGGTCATGACCTCCCCTTTGGCCGCGACCTCCCCCTTTGATCACAACCTCCCCCTTTGACCGCGACCTCCCCTTTGGCCGCGACCTTCCCCTTTGACCGCGCACTCCCCCTTTGGTCATGACCTCCTCTTTGGTTGGACCACCCTCTCGAGTTTTGACTAGCCCCACTTGTCAGCCCTGCTCACCTTCTTCTTCCTCCCGCTACGTCATTACTAATGCTTTTGTCCTTGCGTATTAAATGCAGTTGTATCGCATTAAATATTGTCGCTTCTCTAGCACTCGTTCCCCCTCTTGTCTCCTCCCCTACCTGCCCCCATGTCCTCCTTCACCTACCGACCGTGCTCTGTCCTGTCGCACACCTGCCCTTGTTCGTGTGCGCCTCCGAGTCTCTCAGTGACTCTTCCTGTCTTCCCTGGCTATAAAAGCCTAAGCAACCCTCTTTAATCACCTTTTCCGTACCCAACTCTCTTGCTCTCGTCTAGTTCCTCCGTGCTTCATGTTTCGCCACCGCCGACTGGAGCCTGCGCCGTCGCCTCCTCGTCTTCAAGGAGTTCGCTGGAGCCTGCGCCGTCTTCATCCACCTTGCTGCCGAAGAATCCACCGGAGCACTCGCGCCCTCTTCGATCACCGCCCGCCGTCCACCGACTCTCCCTCCTCCTTCAATCTCTCTCTCGGCCTTAGTGAGTTCCTCCGTGCCCTATTCTATTCCCTTGTTCCTACGACTATGTTGTGTAGTCGTATTCCTTCTTACGACTACGCTGCATAGTTGTATCTTTTTGTATTCTTCGTACGACCACGTTACGTAGTTGTATCCCTTTCGTATTCTTCGTACGACCATGTTAAGTAGTCGTACCCTTCATTGGACCTCCTTTCGCCCAGTCGAACCTCTTCAACTAGGTCGTTGGACCTCCGGACCTCCTCAGGACCTCCTCCTTAGGATCTCCTCAGGTCCTCCCTTGACCCCTCCTCAGGACCTCCTCCTCAGGATCTCCTCAGGACCTCCTATCGACCCGTCGGACCCCTTCCGAACAGGTCGTTGGACCTCCTACCGACCAGTCAGGCCCCTTCCGACCAGGTCGTTGGACCTCCTCCCGACCAGTTGAAACTCCTCCCGACTAGTCGAGCCTCCTCCCAAGAGCCCATTTTTAATTCAGTTCCTCGCTGTTGGTTCTAGTTCGGTTTGTTTTGGAGTTCATTTGGTTTTTATTTGATCTTTATTTGAAATTGTTTCGTTTTCACGTGTAGATTTCAACGACTCCAGAGAGCCTCGAGTACTCTGAAGAAGCAAACCCTCAAGCTTTCGAGCAAGGCAAGTTACACCATTGATCATATTGAATCCCAGTATTTTAAATTATTTAACTTCTGTTTCAAATTATTATCGCATGCTTATTTAAATTTAAGTAATTTAAATCCCTATTTTAACTTTATAGTTATTCCTAATTCCTCTGTACATCCAAACTTGATTATTGATTCGACCTCCGCTTGTCACCATAGTAAAAGGCTAGTTGGTACATTAGTATGAACTAGCATGTTGCAAAACTCTATGCTTAGTCAAAGCTTAGACCCAAAAATCTTGATTTGGGAATTTTACTGTCAAAGACCAATGTTGTCAAAATGTTTTAACCATGACATTGGGTTGCCGTGGAAGTTTGCAAATATTTTTGGAATGCAAAGCAAAAGGAAAATTGGTTTGGACTTGGACGAATTGGTTGTTCGGATGGGTGCATGTTCATGCACGGGATCGAGTCATTTATATGATTGAGGCCCAGGATTCTGTTGGAAGTCGCCCAAATCAGTTAAGGACCGGTCTTCGAGTGTATTTTGCTATGTCTCACCGTGCAACCACATGTCTCGAATGGGCGGGACCTAGCTGACTAATTTGCAATGTTCCACTGCAGTCGTTCCATCCGGTTGTGTGGGTGTCTTGACGACCTACTTTTATTCATTCCCACCTGGTGCAAGAGGGTGTTAGGAACCCTGCGGGTCTCTATCCAAAGGGGGCGAAACCTTAGAGAGAGGGGGACTGCGGTGGAATGGCGCATTGTAAAGGCCTTGTCACGTGCTCTAGACCGCTTACCTACGGTAGTGAGCGGTGATATCGATGGATGCCAAACAAACTAGAGAAGTCGTGTCGTGTGGGTAAAGCTGTACACCTCTGCAGAGTGTAAAACTATTCGAATAGCCGTGTCTCACGGTCATGGACATGCTAGCAAAGCTGCTCCAAGTTAGATTTTGGTTTTGTGTTCAAAAGACTTTTGAACTGGTTTTGGATGTCTATCAAAATGGGAATTTGGGCAGGGAGCCTTGTGATAGGAGGGTATCCTTCACCACTTGTTGATGAATGTTATCCGACTATAAAACTGAGATTTAGAAAATGAATTTTAGTTATTGTATAACTGCTTTGGAACTTAGTACAAGTATTTGGAAAGAAACTTGGCTTTATGCAAATCTACTCTATAAGCTTTCCTTTGAGATATCCTTGTATACATTGCATTTTGTTACTTGATGGGTGTGACTTGCGAGCACGGTTGTTGTGCTCACTCTTGCTTGATTCAATAATTGAGCAGGACGTCTATGAGGAGTCTGAGGACCAGGACGACTAGGCTGCGCCCTCCAGATGATTGCCTGTGGCGAATCGTGTGGTCTTTCTTGCTGTCTTTTGCTTTCGCTGTAATTTTACTTGTTGGCTGTATGCCCTCTTTTTGTAATCAACTCTGTTGTTTATTAATAAAGTTGCGTTGATGGATGTTACCACATTGTTTACTGTGTGAGCTAGCAGCTGATCTTGAGACTAGCTCGGTCTTGCACAGAGGATTCGGGGACCTCCCGAGTCCGGTCGTACCAGGGTGACCTCTGGGTCCGGTCCTGGCAAAAAACAAGAAGAAAAAATTCACAGAAAAAGTGCTATCGGCTGGATTTTTTAAAAGTGTTAAATAGTGTTGCACATATTATTTTAAATAGCACTAAACAATGACCAAATAGTATCAAAAACCATTTTGTTAACCTTTTCACCGCCGGCCGATTGCTCCACCGTGCCCAATGGCACGACACTGCCTTGTTCGTGCCCTATCCTTGGGGCCAGACTTCGCCTTCTTCGTGCCATAGGGGCACGGTGGAGGCATGTCCGGTATCCAGCGGCACAGTGGAGGCAAGTTCGGCCTTAAGGAGCATAGACAAACTACGTGTCACGTCCTCATTTGTTCGTAGTGTTATTTTTGCAATTGATTAGGAAATAAAACTACTTTTGTTATTCCATAGGCAAACAGTGCCAAATACGCCCGTAACTCATTCTCAGTTATCTCTGCTTCAGTGGTCGAAATAAATAAATAAAAATTATGTCAGCGATGGCCGATGGACACGTACGAAATGGGTACATGACAATTCTCTGGAACATCATCAGAACTGTACATCTCCGCGTTCTTCAGCATGGTCTTGACGCTTCCAACACTCCCCGAACACCATGCCGGTCCCAGAGCCCGATGGCAGTGTTGGGACAGAGCTCCCTCTTCATCTTCTGATTTCTTGTGGGGTTAGTTTAGAGGAAAGAGTGGCAAGAAAACAGGCTTCTTTTTTCTAGCCCGCCGGTTGCAGGTTGGATTTCGGAATTTCGATCAGAACGGGCCTTTCGGTTTGGGGAGAAGGAGAATCCTAAATCGAACTGGTGGGGGAGGCGACCTTCAACTATCGCAGTAACAACTCTGAACCCTGGAGCCGCCGGCCGGCTGGCAGCGACGAAAAATTCGCTCGTAAGGAAGTGCCTCGTGACCCTTGCTCCTCTAGGGTGGCAGCGGAAGCTAGGGTTAAGGTAGATGGCTGGATCTAAATCCAAATGGTTCCAAAAAAAAATTACTCGAATCATCATAATTTCTAGTTGAGTGATATCAGACAGTCCTTGCCAGGAACAGGAAAGGATATACCACGTTGAATTGTGCATACTGAATACTGTAACTATGCAACCGTTGAGTTGTGCACATTATGTCTGTTTCCATCAGCTCAAAATCTGCTGTCGTCCGAACTCAAATACATTGGTATGTTTTCTGACGTTAGTCATTATCATGAACAGCATAAACAGGTGTGTACGTGGAATTCGAATTCGTCAGGTTTCTCCACGTACAACTTGTCCATCGATCTCCATCCGTTTGAACACATCTTCTGTTCTATGATTTATATTTGATGCTCTGATGGAAGCAGGGCGACCAATTGCGATGATCATACCTTCACTGCACCCACAGATGTGGCCATTTCCTCCAAAAGTTCCTTCTGCTCCATCGCGGCACAGGACTGTAGATGTCTCAGCCACAAAAGAAATCAACATGAGAGATGGATTTGTGTCATGCGCAACATCTTTTTTTGCAAAAGTAGTAGCATGTTGCAAAGTTTGCACATCTTGATAGAATGTACCTCAACAGATGACTCGATATCTCCTAAAAGGAAGCTAGTCAGTTCGAAGTTCATCTTCAACCGATGGTCAGTCACTCTGTTGTCCTGTAAGCGCATGTACAAAACTCCAAATTTACTACAAATATTTTCAATGTTCATATTTCACAACATAAACAGGTGTCAATGGCATGACACCATGAGATGATAAAATGTGCTGGTACCTTGTAGTTGTAAGTCCTTATCTTCTCAGAGCGAGCACCAGTACCCACCTTCAATTACTAATAGTATCAGTAAATTCAACAGAGGGTATTCCAAACTTTGCTATAAGAGACAAACTTTTTCCCATATGCGAAGTAAAGAATGGTACTTCCTTTTTTTAATATTGTTAAGTGTCTATTAGTAATAACCAACAAGTAGATCTCATCTATTTCAATCTCATCATGTACATAGTTCATTACTATGTCATGGATTATTTCGCACTGAGTTTGAAAATTTATCATCTAGAAAACAGATTTCCATTGCTTTCAATTGGATATGACATCTATGACCTTTGCAACATATGACCCTAAGGAGAACGGACATCATACCTGTAGTTTCCTCTGGTTTCTTATCAACTCTTGCTGTTCCCTTAACTTTATCTCGTATCTGTAATGTTTATGGTAGAGAATATATGGGGGGTGAAATAAGATCACACAAGGATGAATGCAACTATTAAACTACAACCTATCATTTGACAACAGTAACAAATGTGTGGAGTAAATATAAGTTTAATCTATTTTGAAGTCATATACCCATATAATTTGTTTCCAGAAAAGAGCAAGCAATGCAACTATGGTCCTACTATCAAAGAACATCTTTACTGTTAGAGATATATGTATAGTGCGTTATTCCCCATTGTTATGAGGGGTTATTTGCATATTCACCACCCGTACTTTGTGTATATATACTGGCCCTTTGGCCCTCTGGAAATACAAGTTGCTATTCCTAACATGGTATCAGAGCCAATTAGGTTTTCCTCACCGACGCCAAGAACTCGTCCTCGCCCTAGCCGCTATCGGCCACCTCCCTAGCCGCCGCCACTTCACCTTCCCATCGCCGGTCGCCGCATCTCGCCAGCGCCGCATGGCCCGGCGACTCCACACCACCTGCTGCTCCGACGACCACGCCCGGGCGCAGGCTCAAGGACCCGGCGCCGCCTCTACCGCCACTCCGCTTCCGCGCGCTTCTCTTTCGCTCGTGGGCTGCCCGCCGCTCGAAGAAGAGAAGAAGAGAGCCTCCGCACTCGCCGCCATCGGGGACACCGTCACTGTCGGGAGTCTGCTGCCGCCATCGTCCGGGCTATCGACGCCGCCGCCTGGGCGCCGCCGCCGCCACCGCCGTTTGCCGTCTCTTTCGCTTCGGTCAGACCGCTTCCACTCGGGATCGTGCGTTGCCGTCGCCGTCGGAGCCGCTGCTTCAATCCCGAGCCGCCGCCGCCCGGGAACCCTAGTCCCCTTCTCTCCCGTCTTGTATTCTTTGGGCATGCGGTGCTTTAATTGAGCCGCCCACGAGTAAGCGTTAAAAAAAAAAAAAGCAAAAAATCATTACGTCGTTTAACCGTCGCGCCGCCCGCGCCGCTGTTAGACTTCGTTGTTTGGTCGCCGCGCCGTCGGCGCCGCCTACCAATGGGCACCGTTTCTCTCCCTCGCTGTCCGGTGATCTTCGATGGTGTTAATTACACCGACTTCGTGTCTCACATGAGCATCCACATGCGTGGTCTTCGCCTCGGGCATCCTCTCGGCGATGTCACCACCGCTTTGCCCTACTCCTCCGACGGAGTTTACGCTTATCTATCGCTTCCAACAAATTTATTAAGGTCGCTATTGAGGCCATCGCCTTGCCGATAATGAGGTCGCCTCGCCACCAGAGGCTCGATTCCTACAAGGATCGATCGATCGCTACACTTAGTGGTACGATGACGATGCTCGGGCCGCCGCCGTCTTTATCGCCGATATCCGACCTCGCTTTTCTTCGAGGTTGTGGGACTCTTCGCTTTCGGATGTGGACTCACCTTTGTCAACGCTACAAGCCCTCTGGTGATGCCCTGTACCTGTCCGTGGTCCGCTAGAAGCACTCTCTTCAGCAGGTGATGCTCTGTTGGACGCTTTTACGCCGAGCTTTCTTTGTTTGGCGTCGGTTGGACTCTCTTCGACCGCCGGGTTGTCGCTCCGTCCGTCTTTGCTGGTCAGATGCGTTTTGACTCGAGTTTGGCGGATCTACGAGTTCCTTACTCGCCTTCGTCCTGAGTTCGAGTAGGCGTGCCCAACTCCTTGCACGCCACCTCGTGTGACTCTCTGGAGGTTTCTACCGAGATACGCCGCGGAGGAGACTCGCTGAGTGGTGCCGGGTCTCGATGCCACTCCTCTCAGTGTTTCGCCGCCGTCCACCTACTCAATCGCCTCCTCCTCCGGCCGCCACAGTGGTGGTGGCCGCCCTCCATCCGGAGGTGGCCGCCTCATCGCTTCCTACTACGACAAGGTTGACCACATTGAGTCCCAGTGCTATAAGAAGAAACGGAATATTTCACGCCGTTCTCCCATCGCACCGGTGCTTTACATCGACGTCTCAGATCGACTCCTTGGCCAGTTTCTCTCTCGGCAGAGATAGCCGACTTCGACACCGCTTCGCTTGAGTTCTCCTCGACAGGTTCTGCAGGTTCCGCTACTGACTCTTCGGGCACTGAGAAACCACCCCCTACACAGTCAGGTACCTCCCTGTGGATTCTTGATTCTGGAGCATCTTTTCACATGACTCCTGATCCTTCCACTCTGTCTTTCATTACACCTCTTGATTCTCCTATCAGTATTCTTACTGCTGATGGTACATCTCTTTCTGTCTCTGGTCGAGGATCTCTTAGCAACTCATCTTTTCATGTTCCTACATTGCTCATGTTCCTCGCCTTACCATGCAACTTCTTTGCTGGGCAGACATCGACCTTGGTTATCGGGTCATTCTCGACTCGACTCTTGTTGTGTTCAGACCGCCACACGGAGCTCGTTGGTTCGGCCCTCGGCGCTTTGACTCACTGGCGTCTCTGGGAGCTTGACTGGTTTCACCTTCCTTTTCTTTGCCCGTCGCCGCCGATCTCTCCGCTACGCTACTCGTCTACCAACTCTTTCCAAAGAAGTGGCATCACCGTCTTGGCCATCTGTGTGGATCTCGTCTGTCGTCCTTAGTTCGTCATGGTCTTCTGGGGTCTGTCTCAGGAGACGTGTCTTTAGATTGTCAGGGCTGTAAGTTAGGTAAACAGATTCAGCTTCCTTATCCTCATAGCGAGTCTGTGTCTCAGCGTCCTTTTGATCTTGTTTATTCAGATGTTTGGGATCCGGCTTCTTTCGTTTCGAAAGGGGGTCATCGATATTATATCATATTTATAGATGATTTCTCTCGCCACATTTGGATATATTTCATATCTTCTCGTAGTGAGGCCTTGTCTATCTATAAACAATTTGCCACTATGGTTCACACACAGTTCTTCACTCCTATTCGTGTCTTTCGTGGTCGACTCTGTTTGGCGAGTACCTCTCTCGTTACTGCGCAGTTTCTTCTTTCGAAAGGTGGCACTCTCGCTTCGATTCTCTTGTCCTGATGCTCATGCTCAGAATGGTGTCCCTGAGCGCAAGCATCGTCACTTCCTTGAGACGGCTCGTGCACTGATGATTGCCGCCTCTATTCCACCTCACTTTTGGGCCGAGACTGTTTCCATCGCCACCTATCTCGCCAATATCCAAATTTCTTTCGCTTCTTCAAGGTGCGATCCTGTGAGCGCCTCTCGTGGTCTTCTTCCCGACTACTCGCCTTCGCTGCTTGGTTTGTGTTTGCTTTCGTTCTCCTCGCCTCGAGAACGCACCAAACCGACTTTCATCTGATGAGTGTCTTTCGGGATCTGATCTGCCGAGCACAAGGGCTATCGGTGCTGGGATCCTGTTGGTCGACGGATGCGGATTTCTCGGGATGTGACTTTCGACGAGTCTCGTCCCTTCTACCCACGTCCTGCCTCTTCTTTGGCTTCCTTTGTGGAGTCTTTGTCCTTTTTTATCTTTCCAAATACACATATATTTGTCTTGCCCTCGTCCACCCGTCCCACTGAGTCTCCACATATTCCTCCTGTGGCCTCTCCGCCGTTGTCGCCGCCTGCTCCGTCTCCTGCGGCTCCTCAGGCTCCCCCCACTACACTCGTCTACACTCGTTGACCTCGTATTGAGGATCTTCTAGATGAGCCATCTTCTCCTGATGTTCCATCTTCCCCTGATGGGTCATCTTCTCCTCGCTACGCTCTCCACGATCGCCAGTCGATTCGGCCCCCTGCCCGTTTTGCCTTTGCTGGCACAGCTACTCGTGAGTCTATCTCCTACCGGGATGTTGTTACTCACCCTGAGTGGTAGCATGCCATGGCCGAGAAGATTGCTGCCCTCAAGCGTACTGGTACTTGGGATCTTGTTCCCTTTCCATCTCACTCTCATCCCATCACATCACGTGTAAGTGAGTCTATAAGATTAAGACTCACTCTGATGGCTCTCTTGAGCGCTATAAGGCGCATCTTGTTGCTCGTGGCTTCCAGCAGGAGTATGGTCGTGACTACGACGAGACTTTTGCTCCTGTGGCTCACATGACCACTGTCCGCACTTTTCTTTCGGTGGTATCTGTTCGCCACTGGTCTGTTTCTCAGCTTGATGTCAAGAATGCCTTTCTTAATGGCGAGTTGCGTGAGGTCTACATGCATCCGCCACCTGGGTATTCTGTGCCTGAGGGCATGGTCTGTCGCCTTCGTCGCTCTCTCTATGGCCTTAAGCAAGCCCCTCATGCTTGGTTTGAGCGCTTCTCCTCTATGGTCACTGCTGCTGGTTTTTCAACTAGTGATCATGATCTTGCGCTCTTTGTCCACACTTCGTCTCGTGGTCGGACTCTTCTTCTTCTGTATGTTGATGATATGGTCATTACGGGAGATGATTCTGAGTATATTGCCTTTGTCAAGGCTCGTCTTAGTGAGCAGTTCCTTATGTCGGATCTTGGTCCTCTTCGTTACTTCCTTGGGATTGAGGTTACTTCCACTCCAAATGGTTTCTTTATGTCCCAAGAGAAGTATATTCAGGATCTTCTTGATCGCGCCTCTCTCACTGATCAGCGTACTGTTGAGACTCCCATGGAGCTCAATGTTCACCTCCGACTCTCTGATGGCGAGCCTCTTTCTGATCTGACTCGTTATCATCATCTTGTTGGGAGTCTTGTCTACCTTACTGTTACTCGTCCGGATATCACTTATCCGGTTCATGTTCTGAGTCAGTTCGTTTCAGTTCCCACTCAGGTCCACTACAGCTACCTTCTTCGAGTTCTGCGATACCTTCGTGGGACTATCTCTCGCCGTCTCTTCTTTCCACGCCCGGCTCGTTCTGACTTCAAGCTTATTTGGATGTTACTTGGGCACCGATCCTCCGATCGCGGTCTATCTCTGCCATCGTGTTTTTCTTGGTGGTTCTCTCATTGCCTGGAAGACGAAGAAACAGACTGCAGTGTCTCATTCGAGTGCAGAGGCTGAGTTGCGAGCTATGGCTCTCTTGACAGCAGGGATTACTTGGCTATGGTGGTTACTTGAGGATTTTGGTGTTTCTGTCACTACACCGACTCCTCTCTTGTCAGACAATACAGGTGCTATCAGTATTGCCTGTGATCCTGTGAAGCATGAGCTCACCAAGCATATTGGTGTTGATGCTTCCTTCATGAAGTCTTGTGTGCATGATCAGGTGATTGCTCTTCAGTATGTGCCTTCAGAGCTTCAAATAGCGGATTTCTTCACGAAAACCCAGACTCAAGCACAGCACGGCTTCTACCTCTCCAAACTCAGTGTTGTTGATCCACCATAAGTTTGAGGGGAGGTGTTAGAGATATATGTATAGTGTGTTATTCCCCATTGTTATGAGGGGTTATTTGCATATTCACCACCTGTACTTTGTGTATATATACTGGCTCTTTGGTCTCCTGGAAATACAAGTTGCTATTCCTAACATTTACAAGCAGGAAAAATGAGATGCAAGAGATTATATGGACAAGATTAACACATGGAATTGAAGGCTACACAATAACAAGGAGAATTTAGATGATTGAGACTTACAGTTTTGCTCTCAGTAATTGGAATGCGCGTTCTCTATTTTGAAGTTGTGACCTTTCTTCTGTACAAAATATCCGTATTCCCGTAGGTTTGTGAACAAGATCAACAGCCGTTTCCACCTTGTTAACATTCTGCCCTGCATTGATCGAGTGTAGAGGAAATACAAGAATAAAACAACTGTAATTTGTAACATACATTGAAATTAACAGCTGTGTTCCAAATGGAGCATAATAAAGCTCCAAGACCTGATGGTTTTCCTGCAGAATTCTACCAACATTTTTGGGATGTTATCAAACATGACTTGAAACTTTAAAGCAATATTTGATGACTTCCATCTAGGTATCTTCCCTTTGGAAAGGTTGAATTATGGCACCATTACCGTGTTGCAAAAAGAATAAAGAGGCTGATTCCATTCAAAAGTACAGACCCAGTTTCTAGGAACATGGTAAACTTGGGTTTCAGTAAATGAAACCAAGGGGGGTTTCCCTCCTTGCTCAAAATAGAAAGAACAAGAAAAAGACACAGTACATAGGTGGTATACCTCCAGCTCCACCAGATCTTGCAGTTTTGAGTTCAATGTCTTTTGGATCAATAACCACATCAACTTCGTCGGCCTATGATGCCATCGAAACAACGTTAGAAAGATTTAGAAAAAAATTGAAGCCATAAAACTGATATCTAATAGTTACCTCTGGCATAATAGCTACAGTTGCTGTTGAGGTGTGAACACGGCCCATAGTCTCTGTCTGGGGAACACGCTGAACACGGTGCACGCCTGACTCAAACTTCAGTTTACTGTAGACTTGTTTGCCCTTCACCTCCATCACATATGTCTTATATCCACCCTTTTCTGCCTGAAAGGTTAAATTATTGAGCAGTGCATTGTTATTCAATAGTTAGGTTAGGGTTGCAACTTGCAAGTGCATACTTCTGAGCTAGAAACCGGCTTAAACTTCCAAGAGTTGCGCTCACAATATTTTTGATACATACGTACCTGCAGAACAGCCATTTATATATTTAGTTGTGGATTATGTGAACAAAATCGTAAATGTGAATATGTGATGCACTAAGATATTGAGAGTAAAACTGCTGAAACAATAGTGAAATGAACAAAGATGAACTTATGTTGCCAAAATTCAAAATCCCTCTTGCACATTCAGTAACCGTTAGGTTGTTGTCCACATAACTCGTCAAATGCTGTTCAACAAGTTTCGATATGCTATTATCCATACCAAACAAAAAAAGAAGATATAATATCACAGTTGCTAAATCATACTCGATTTGCATAAAGTATCATCTACCTACAAGGTCACCAGCCCAAATTCCAGCTTCGTCACCGCCAGCACCTGCTCTTACTGCAGAAATGAAGAAAACATAGTTCTCAATTCCAAAACTTGAACTAGGACTGAAGTAGAAGATTAGAAGTTGAACACTCTTGTGGTATGGCATTCTTACATAAGTTTTTTCCTGAACTGAAAAGAAAAGAATGAAATAACTGAAAAAAATGCTAAAGCTAATTTTTTTCCTACCTCAACACTAACAGATAGCGGTTATATCTCAATTACATATGGTGAAAAGACCGGCTAGCCATATCATTAAGTTGATGAGTTCAAATGTAAAATTGAAAACCTGAAACATACCTTCAAGTAAGATATTGCGTGAATCTAGAGGATCGCTGGGAAGCAGTAGTACCTAACAGGAGAAAATAAGAGTAATGAGAAGCACTTCAACATGTCTAATGTGTAATACTAATATCTATTATACCCACCTTCAGTTTTTCCTCAAGCTCTGCAATCTGGATAGATAGAGACTCCAGCTCTGAAGCTATCATCTCTGCCATATCTGGGTCATCTCCATTCTCTTTTTGCAAAGCTATCATGTTGTCCAATACACAAAGTTTGTGTGAGTCTAGCACTTAATCCCAGGCATAAGAAATATTTCAGTGTGCTAACCTTTTGTTTCTTCAATTTGCCTTTCACAATCCTTAAACTGCCTGTACTTAGTCACAACCTGAATATTTTTCATAAAAATGTGATGGATTGGAGAAGAATTTTCTGCTCTAAGGTTCATTACATTTGTGTAAACATCTTATAAGTGACCAAAAGCAAATGCCATTGGAATTATGTCAAATACCTCGTCTAGTTCAGCAACAGACTGTGCAAGTTTTTGGTACTCGCTGGGATCTGAGACAATGTCAGGATCAGCCAATCTAACCTGAAGAAGATACTCATCATCAGATTTCCGTGTTTGGAAATTTGCCATATCTGTATGAAAGCATTACAGTTTACATTGTGTACACATTGCTTTTCCAGGAAAGGGTTATAATTGGGTGAAATCAAAAGTTCAGAACTTCTTTTAGTAGTTTTAAAGAACCGGTCGTGGTTCTAAAAGTAATATTACAAAAGACCAGGAAAGGTGATATCAAAACTACGTTAATTATTGTCAACACAATCCATAGACGATTTCTTATTTAAAAAGTATAAAAGAATGCAAAGGTGAACACTGAACAAAGAACCATACCGACATTTCTTTCCAAGCCTTCTCTGCAGAATCCAACTTTGTTACGAGATAGGGCTCCTACACGAAGCATTGAAAAGGATTAGTCAAAATGCTACCGTATAATGGCTTCGTTTCAGGTATTAAAGGCACGATTTAATGTCCAGCATGAATAAAAGAGAATTTTTCACAATCCAAAAATTGCAAAACTAAAGGGGAGAAATATTACGAGTGGCTGCCAAATTAGACATCAATTGCACACTACTCGTCTACTCGAGTACTCGACATAGGATTACTGACAACTACAATCAAAGTCACATGCTCCATGCCACTTCCATTGCCTACAAGCCGATTCAAGAACCGATCCTCATCAAACAATTCGACCCCCGAAAGAATCAAAACTCACTATAGATTACAACCCCTCACTATTCTCAACAATTGGCCACAAAAAGTGGGCCAAGATGACCGCCCAAAGTGCGTACAGGATAAGGAAGACCTTACCGCCATGCATACCACCGAGGAGGAGGGCTTCTTGCGCCGCCTGACGTAGAAGAACGGGTT
Source organism: Phyllostachys edulis (assembly GCA_036346405.1). Taxonomy (NCBI): domain Eukaryota; kingdom Viridiplantae; phylum Streptophyta; class Magnoliopsida; order Poales; family Poaceae; genus Phyllostachys; species Phyllostachys edulis. The sequence goes on along the minus strand of CM070556.1, from coordinate 67,578,105 downwards.
GGGAGGCGGGCCCCGGGCGGTGGTGGATACGGCGGGAGCTCGAGAGGGCGCCCTGAAGCTGGCGAGGAAAGCCTCCATCTTTTCTACAGGTGGACGGGAGAGGCGTCGCGCGCGGGGCTCGATACGACGCAAGATTTCGTGGGGAGGGGGAGGCAGGGAGGAGAGGGAAGCGAGAGGTGGGAGGCGGTGGTGGCGGAACGGGGAGGAGAGGGGGTGAGAACCGAGAAGATGAGGAGTGAAGCTGTGGAGAGTGGAGAACGCGCCAAAGGGGAGATGAGGGTGTGAGGCCCTTCCCATGGCCGTTGATCCGCCGTCAATCACGCTAGATGGGCGGTGGGATTGGAGGCTCTCACACAAGGCTCTTTCTCACTGAATTTTTTTACGTGAGGCGGGACGGGCTCTCACACGAGGCTCTTTGGCTCTTTGCCTCTTTGGGGGCTGTTTGTTCCAGTCCTGAATGCTGTGTTGCCTGGCCGGCCGGTGCTTCTCTGGACGCTGTCTGCTTCGTGTTTGCTTTTGTTCCTGCGTCAGCCGGCTGCCAGGGCAGGCGGCCAAAAGCTTGGAGCAGCTGAGCTGTTTTTCAAGTATGAAATCTAGAGCACCAACCAAACAAGTTCTCATTGATTTTTTTTCTATAAGATACGCTTGGATTTTTAAAAAAAACTTTTTTGAGCTCTCAACCTATCTTAGCCTTCCTATTGCCATCCGACGTCCCACGAATTGTTGATGACGTGGATAGCCTCTCGTTGAGGAAACCTGTCAAGTTTGCATAGGTGAACTAGGTGTTGTTTGGTTTACTACTAAAATTTAGTAACACCACCAGAAATTTAGTAACACCAATAAAATCTAACAACACACGAGGGTGAGAAAATCGCTCACCAAAATTTTGGTAATGGCAAAAATTAACTTGGCCACAATCCAAACTATTGGACCGAAGAGGCGATTAGAGGGGGGTTGAATAGGTGCTACACAAAAACGACTTCTTCAAAATATTTTTTCTCAAGACGTTCAGGGTCCTTTCACTCCAATAACTATGTGGAGCTATGAAGATCAGAGATAATCATTCAAATAAGAACCAGGCAACAAAAGAATCAAAACTCGCTGAAATCCCCACTGACCGATCAGACCAGTGAATAGTTGCGGTCAGACCGGTGAACAGTATCGGTTAGACCAGGAACAGTGCAGTTAGACTGGTGAACAGTAAAATCAGCACAAAAACTGAATTTTAGAAGGATTTCGAAATCACAAATTGATCCAACTTTTGATCCACAACTCCAAACTTCATGAAACTTGAATTATGCCTTCTCTAGGATGTCAAGAACCTATTCCAATCAAAGATCGTGAAGATCATTGCCAAAGTTCCGATATTTTTTCGTTTGAGTGAAGGTTGCTTCAAAACCGAGTGAAATACGAAAACGGTGATTGAGAAGATTTCGTGGGACGAATCAATTCAAGATGGCTAAAGATGGTCTCCCATACGTCCTAGCACCCTTAATCACAGGAAGAATCAAACTAAAAGCTCTCAAGAGCAAAACCCCTAAATTCACTATTTCTTTCACTAAAACCACGCAAAATCAAATTTCGATCCAAAAGTTTGCTCATGGGTGGATGATGATCAACATGACCTTAGATCATATCCCACACGTCCTAGTAAGCAAGATCACAGTAAGATCCCAAATAAAAACCTAAGAAACACCAAAAATCCCAAAGACGTCAAAAAGAGAACAAGAATAAGATAGAACTCATCTTGGAGGGCAAATCTTGTATAGATTGATTAGAGAGATTGTATGTTTACAGCTACTCCCCATGGAGGTCAAAAGCTCAACACTTGAGCATTCTATCAATCCATCTCCCATAAACCCTAGCCACTTCACTTTCCTCTCGTATCCCTAAATCACAAATTAGAGTTTGTAAATACAAGGGTCGGGGGTGCACAACCAACACCCTCCTATTTTATAGTGGAGGCTACCTCTTGAGAGACATCCCAAACGGGCACCCATTAAGCCCACACACAAATGGGTTTCGCTCACGCACACTTCTCAAAGCACCGTTTTCATTTTCTCTTGACCTAAACCGCCTCTCCTTGTGTCCTCTTGCGCCGCCAAGAAGGCGGTTTCGCACACCACCACTTGCCACTTTTCCGGTATAGGGCAATTTCCCAAAATGCTCCTTTATCGACCTTTGACGATTCCTTCACCTCCAAGCATCTCCCATGCTTCGTCATCATCCATATGGCCTCAATGACTTCCCGCCAAGCCTCTCACGTGTCCGGATTCCACCGAACCATCCTCGCTTACAATTGGGACCAATTCACTTGGTGCACCATATGTCTCACCATAACTGCACCCGACTTCCTTGACCGTTTAGGACCTTAGATCCTCCCTGAGCCTAGTCCGGACCTCAACTCCTCCCTGAGTCTAGTCCCGGTCCACCTTGCCACTGCCCATCATGTTCATCACCGGTAGCTTCTGCTCCGGTTCCTTGTCTTCTCGGCTTGTAAGCACCCCGCTAGCCTCAATCATCTTCCATAACCACCTCGATCGTTTTGGACCTCGGTTCTCCTAACCTAGTCCCAATCTAGCCTACCTCACCATGACCTAGCTCCAGTGTTCTGCAACCATCACAAACAAGCAAACCGTTACGTAGTACCGCACGATACGCACAATCATCAATTCATATAATTGATGAGGCATGAGCACATACCTTCACAAAGGCCTTTGCTCAAACTTTACCTTCTATGGTTCTTGTCCATCTTGCGTCTTACTTGAGTCCAACCATCTCACCTGGCATCCACAACCGTTCTAGACCTCGGTTCTCCTAACCAAGTCCTAGTCCTCCTCGTCGTTGACTATAGTTGACTCTAAACCACCTGCACAATAATAAATCAAGCAACTATTTCCAGACACAAGTTCTTTGCAACTTGACCCATGTTAGCCAAAACATGCATTATTCAACATCTATACAATGAAACTCATGACTTAACCCACAAAGTTCTCCACGTCCGACGATGAACACCTTTGCTGGCCTCGATCGCCAAAGAAATGGCTAGTTAGACCGCCCCAACACTTAGCCAAAATTCCAGCCCCGAAAATCCGAAACCTCTCTGAAAATTTAAAACGAATAGAACTTTTGGCTCGAAACTCCAAAAATTATGAGACCAAGTGTAGAATGATCATCTCTCTTGCCTACACCCTCTATTTTTGGCCTAGCCTAAAATTCAACAAATACCTTTCTAGACGGTCAAGCTGCCGTCCATGGCCGGTCTGACCGCCAGCCTCTTGGCCAAAGCCCTGGCCGGTTTGACCGCCAGAGGAGGCCGGTTAGACCGCCACAAAGGCTACCGACCGCCACTGCCGTCTCGACTGCCTACTGACTGACAAAGAGAGGACTTTACCGAAAACGAGAGTTTCTCTAAACACCTCGACGTTATTGCCTATTGTTCAACACACTAAGATTATGATCATACCAACATGATCTCCATAATCACTCCCTTGATGAACACATTGGCAATCTTCTTAAAAATGCAAATTAGAGGTTGTTTTGAAAAACCCTCGCTCATTTTCGCACAAAGACGCATCTTGGTCCACAAGCAAGAAAAAGCTATAAAAATGACCAAGGTGGCTTGAGGAATGTAGAATCACAATAAATAAAGCAATAGAGTTCATGAAAGCTTCAAAATACAGAGAGAACACAAAAATTCACTGAAGGTCCATATGAAAGAACAATAGTTCATTTTGACCTTTGATCATTGTGATGTTTCAAAAAATGCAATTCAAACCAAGAATCGAACATTAAGATCACAAGAATGCATATGAGATGCTCCCCCTCACTCAAATCAACCAAATTTTTGAATTTTCCATTTTTCTCCCATTTTTCACCCCTTTGACAATAACTCCTCATTCTATCATTTTTGTTATTTCTTCTCCCCCTTTGACAATGGAGTCATCAAGGAAACATATCTTCCTCTCATCCAAGGATAACATGTCAAGATGCATGGAATAAGCATAAGAAGGAGCATGCATGAAATGTAATGGAGTGGCTTTATTTTTGGATTTTTAATTTTTTAGAGCAAGAAGCTTTGGAGATTACCCAATCATGAACAAGCTAGCATTAATAAAATGCACAAGGCAAATCAAGCATGGATAAGCTATCAAGGTCACATCAAGAAATATATAACTAAGCTAAGCAAGATAGCACAAGATGAAGAAATAAGTGTGATTACAAAGCTTCACAATTAGCTAGTTCATCTAAACAGGTCCTAGAATGATCCAAGCTATGTCAAAACGTCAATGTGAGATTAAGAAGCTATAATTGATCATTCTAGAGGCTATAAGTTCCAAAGTGAATCATTTTACTCAAAATACCTCAAGCACCTACACATCTACAACATTTAATCATTTTGCAATTTCATAACTCATGTTTATGTTGTGTAAAAGGTCTATCTTAGTAGAGTAGACCCTGAACTAGGAGCCATCCACAAACACTCTCTAAGCTTCAACTTAGGCGATAAATCTTGATATTCATGTCAAGAATGATAAGCAGTCCCCATGAGATCGTCTAGATCACCAAACTACCACCAAGTTCGTATCACATGATAAGCAGTCTGGTGAGAGTAGTTTGGCACATTTTTAAGCACAAGAGGATCACAAAGCTTATTTTACTTGATTTTTCATTCTGCATGAGATTAAGAGCAATTTTAAGATTCACAAAAGAACTAGATGCTCAACTAAAGTTCAATCCTAGATTCAAGAGATAACAAAGCAATTTTGACATGGCAACAAGCGTCATAAAATGATCACTAAAGGTCCAACTAACCAAAAGACCCACAAATTGCAGTTTTCAGTTCAAGTTATATTAGGATTAAAACTCATCTAGCAAAGACTAAACTACACATGAGAAGACATGACAATCATAGCTAGTCAATGAACAAGACATGACAATGAGCATGAATAAAAATATTGCAACACAAGAGGGTAATAAGCAAAGCTTCATCAATTTAAAAGACAGAAGCGGTAAAACTTATATTACAATGCATCATTTTTAAAAAAAAATTCATATGAATGCAATATGGTACAATGAGATGCAAGAAAAAAAACATCGAAAGTCAAAGAAGGCACTTGTTGATACCACTAGGTGAAAGTTGGAGAATACACTTGAAGAGAAGATCAACAAGAGTCAAAAGGATCAAGAAGATCAAAAGAAAATCAAAGAGATCAAAGAAGATACTGCTTGAAGAAGATATCAGAAAAGATCTACTCCCCCTCAAACCAACCCTCAATTCCCTCCTCAAGGTGGCAAAACCTAGCAGGATCTAAGGGTTTGGTGAGGATGTCTGCCAATTGTGTCTTGGACTCCACACTATAGCACAAACTTCTTACTCCACAAGATCTCTAGGGGAAAATACTCGACTAGCTAGGGAGTGAAACACCAACACTAAAAAGCTTACAAGCTGCTCAAAACCTGCTCAGGACTAGTGACTGGGAGACAAGCTCAACCTAAGCTATGAGAAGAGTGCATCCTAGCAAACCATGGGATAAGAAGAGTGCCTAGAAAGGACACGTGCTAGAACAGAACCTCCTATCTACCCTGGACTCAACAAGACCAACACCTGACAAGAACTAGATGCTATGCAAAGTAGAATAGGGGTACCATACACAAATATAAGGTATAGGAGCTCGAACCTGAGACAAACCGCTTGGCAGTGAGATGTGGTTGAATGAGTAGAACCTGGACCATACTGTGTCTCCAAGAAGTGATAGTCAGTATTGAATACGCATACGAGGAAGGAGAACCAACAGTTCGAGTCATGAGCCATATGTTCTCCTTCTCAATTGAAAAGACTACACTAAAGAGACAGAAGAAGTCTATGCCTTGGTACCGGGTTAGTAAGACATTATCTAGGGAAACAGTACCGAGACACACGACTAGCAAGAATAGCAGTAGATGATCCAAAGCTCATAAAAGCATATGATCGACAATTCAGGGCATGAGTATGAAGATAGACATATCAATCGCAACACATGCTATTCAAGATATGATAAAGCTCAAAATATCCTTAATCCATAATAAGGCATAGGAGCAAGCAAGCACATAGCATATCACACAACATACCTCCAGTCAAGGGTAAAGCATGCTAGTGAAGCTATGGCAAAGCTCATGTATCCACGATTAACAATAAGGCACAATACCATGTAAGCATAAAATATGTTATAGAACAAAACATGGATATCAAGTAAGAATGTGGATACATAAAAGCAAAATCAACAAGAGCAAGATAATACATGTACAAAACATCACAAGCTCATGATGACAAAACTAAACTTATACACCAATGGAAATAATGAATAACAATCTAGCCCATGGATACATAAGTAAGGTACTAGCAAAGGCATGATGAAAGATATCATAAAAGTAACATATGCCGATATGATACAAGTGAGCACAAAGACAAGCACAACACACCAAGAATGAATAATCATGAAGGTAAAGGCATGAAGGTGTAAGATAGCTCACAAAACAGGTGAAGACACCGATCATGAAAGCACATGTCTCTTGGAGGTCATCATGGGGATGGAGAACCATCAAGTGTCCCGATCACGTGATGAAACAAAAGACCAGAACCTTTGAAGTCTATGTTCTCCAACCCGCGTCCCCGGTTCCTATACATGAGAAAGGCAAGATGTCCAAGTCTTGGATCCTGAAGGTTTAGAGAGCAAATACTTGGGAACCCAAACCTTTGACACACATCCACTAGAAGCAATTGAACCATGATATGAGTTAACATGATGCAAATGATGGTCCATGCAAGAAGATCCAACACCATCCTTGAAGGCACACCGCGAGTGGACAATTCGATGAGAAAAACGAGGTCTATCTCTAGAAAAGTAGCGATGACCTTGCTTGAAAGTACCATGATGAGAACCAATAAAAGCACCAAAGAAAATCACACATGCTCGCCGTGGATGTGTACCTCGATGGATAAAACGAGGTCCACCTCTTGGAAAATGGTGGAAATCCTACCTTGGGACAACCCGTGGACCAAAACCAAAACCACGAAAACCGAGTCCATGATGCTGTCCAACACCATTAGAAAAGGTGTCAAAGAAGCTATTAACAGAGCGAGTCCTCGTGCTAGGCTTTTTAGTGTGCAAGTCATGAGAAAGACTATGCCCATTAGGAGACTTAGAAACATAAGCTCGACGCATGTGTTTTGCACGACGAAAACAGAACTCCAGAAGATGCCCATCCTTCTCACAAAATGAGCAATAGTGTAAATGTCTACTTAGAGACACGGTCCGAGAGGACGAAGCACCATTGTCGCTCAAAGAAGAAGTCCTTTGAGACAAGCTAGAAGAACCAACATCATAACTCGCCCTCGTGTCAGCACTAGGCTCACACATACCATGAGATGGTAAATGTATGTCCCTAAAAGCTCGATGGCACATTTGATGCCGATGTTTGACATGGCGGAAGCAAAACTCAACAATGTGTCCATCTTTCTTATGATACTTCTCTTTGGAAGATATAGTACCATTTGAGGAAGAAGCACCTTTGTCTTTAGAAATCCATTGGATAATACAAGAAGAGTCACAAAGAGTCGCACTTACCAAGGAAGAGCTACTCAAGGCAATGGCACAAATGCCAACATCAAATAATTAACGTTTAGCACGAGAAGACTCCAACTCCAAATGCAAAGAAGCAAGAGAAATATTGAAAACGTTAATATTAGAGTGGAGGCAAATATAAGAGCCACATGACTTGGCGCTCATATCATCGCACAATTTCTTCAAAGACTCAACCTCGCTTTTCAAGGCAATGCAAGACGTGCAAGAAATTAATGACACTTTCGCATTAAGCATGCAATTCAAAGCATCAAGTTAATTTTCTAAACTAGCATAATTTTTGCAAGAGACTAAACCAACCTTAAGTAATTTTTCATACTCTAAGCACATGCTACAAAGGCTAGCTTCAATTTCAATAATTTCAGCCCTAGCATTATCTAATTGCTCAAGGTGAATAGAATTAGTTAATTTTAACTTCTCAAATTCAGCTAGCATGCCTACACAAGAATCACAATCATTTCTAGCTATGGATCTAAAACTGCCTATTTCTAACTTAGCATTATCAAGCTCATGATGTAAAGCAACACAAGAATCACATGGCATAGAAACATTTTATTTCAATAATTCATTTTCAGATTTTCGGCATGCAAGAGAATTATTCAAATTATCTACATCTACAAGCAATGAATCAAAAGCATACATGGAGGTTTTCAATTTGGTGACCTCATGAGACAAATCACCATTCTCTCTTTCTAGCAATTTCATTTTCTTCATAAGAGCATGCAGTTTAAGATCATATGACAACAAACCATTAATAAGTTTTTCTTTGCTCACCTTGCTTATTTTGGGTAGGGGATCATCATCGCATGACTCATCATGATCATCCTAAAAAAGCTCTCAATCATGCTCATCCTCGAAAAGCTCTCTATCATGCTCACCTTCGATCGCTACTCTACAGATGCCAATGGGCTCCGTCTCCTCGGGCTCCAAGGAGAACTCGTGTTTGAAACGAGAGCACATATAGGTAAAGTGGCCACGAGTGCCACACATACCACAAATTTGATCTCTAGTAAACCATCTCCGAAAAGATTAATGCCTCACATGGTCATTGGCCAAAGAGTCACAAGAAGATGACCTAGAAAACTCACAAGACCTTCTACTAGTTACCATGCTCAAAGATCGGTGAAGATCACAAAAGAGCAAACCTCGCTTTGATACCACTTGTTGGACCGAAGAGATGACTAGAAGGGGGAAGGGGGGTTGAATAGGCGCCACACAAAAATGATATCTTAAAAATCTTTTGCCTCAAAACGTTCAAGGTTCATTCACTCCAATAACTATGTGGAGCTATGAAGATCACGAATAATCATTCAAATGAGAACCAGACAAAAAAAGGATCAAAACTTGCTGAAAATCCCCACTGACCGACCAGACCAGTGAATAGTTGTGGTCTGACCGGTGAACAGTGGTGGTGTAGGATCAAGGATAACCGACTAGAGGGGGGTGAATAGGAGGTTTTTAAACTTTTTAGCAAATTAATAATTTAAGCCAATTATGAATTATGTCTAAACTAGATACAATTCTAGCTAAGCAATTTAATACAAGATAAATGCTAGAATTGTAAATGCGGAATAAGTAAAGACAAGAATTAACCACAATAGAGACAACGATGTTTTCCTGTGGTATTGAAGACTTGCTGGTCTTCACTAGTCCACGTTGAGGAAGCTTGAACGTATCAATCCGGCTCCACGAATTAAGCCTTCCCTCGATCACTATTGGTTGTTCTTCCTCTGCTTCGGAGATAGTGAACACCAAACCACTCACAATCTTGGCACCGGGCCTCTTCACAAGCTTCTCAAAGAGATCACCGTGCGATCACCGCCAAGCCGTCTAGGAGTTTAGCAAAACTCCAAGAGTAATAAGCCAATGATCTTCGCTTGACGGCACTCAAGTACAAATGAATCAACTAGGATGAGTGAATGCACTTGAATTGGCTCAACTACCTCACAATGAATGCACAAGTGTATTTGAGTAGTTGAGGGGATGCTCAAGGCTCTCAAGGCTCTAAGGATGATAAATGAACTCTAGCTCTAAGCCCTTGAGCAGTTGGGGGGGGGTATTTATAACCCCCACCAACAGAAACGACCGTTGAAGACAAAATCTCAACTATTCAATAAATCTTGATCGCCACGGCTAAGGGCAGATTATCAAGATCCTACCAACTGCTCCGTAACGGCTATAACAGAAGCATTAACTCCCTGTGACATAGCCATTTGAGCTACGGCGCAGTACTACCGCTAACTATCATGCGGTCATACCGCTAAGCCCGGTTGTACCGCTCACAAGGGCGGTACTACCGTTTCACAAAAGATCCAAAATGGGTGCTCTCTGGAAAATACGTACCGCTCCATTTTTTCAGAAGTACCGTAGAGCGGTAGTACCATTTAAACAATGACGGTACCACCGTTCCAAGGGTTTTGCAATTTCAACCGAAATGGAGTCTCTCTGGATTTTACGTACCGTCAACTAGAAAACGGAACAACCGCGTTGCGGTCGTACCGCTCAGCAAAAGGTTAACAGGCACGATTGGACTGTATACATGAACGGTCCAGATTGATTGGGCCATTCGGACCACACGTTTTAGCCACACGATTAGGTGCTGTTCGGACGGTCCAAACGGCACACAGTAGTTCCGCCAACTAAAATTCGGAACGATCGCAATGCGGTAGAACCACACTATGAGCCGGTCGTACTGCTTTAGCGACCAGTTGGCTGTGACGATTGAACCAATTACGTGGATGACCCAGATTGATTGGGCCTTTTGGACCACACACGTTTAAACCACACGATCATGTCACTTTCGGACGGTCCGTACGGCACACGGTAATACCGCCAAGGGATGCGCGGTCATACCGCTTGAAGCGGTAGTTCCGCCAGTTAGCCTCCGATACTGCCGTTTGTGCTGACAATTGCACAAAGGGCTTTCAAATTCAAATTTAAATGCATGCATGATCCTAAATTGATCCAAATGGCACAAGAACATGCTATCAAGTTACTAGTCATGATCCCTCTTAATAGTACGGCATTTAACCTAAAATCTGGTCTTCCAACCATTTCTCCTAAGACCGGTAAAAATATAAAAAGGATCCTAGACTACTTGTACCTTGTCTTTTATCCAAAAGATCTTCATGTTATCCTTTAGCATGCATCTTCAAGACATCAAACCCACCAATGGGACTTAACCTTGTAAATACTCAATAAACACGTTAATATCATATTCATATATTATCATTAATTACCAAAACCATTTTTAGGGCCTAGATGCTTTCAGTGGTCGGTAGGGAACAAGGTGGTCGGGCCGGTGAGCAAATAAAATCGGACAAAAACTGAATTTCAAAGAGATTTCAAATCGCAAATTGATCCAACTTTCGATCCACAACTCCAAACTTCATGAAACTTGAAACATGCCATCTCTAGGATGTCAAAAACCTATTCCAATAAAAAATCATGAAGATCATTGCCAAAATTCTAACATTTTTCCATTTAAGTGAAGGTTGCTCCAAAACCGAGTCAAATACGAAAACGGTAATTGAGAGTATTTCGTGGGAGGAATCAATCCAAGATGGCTAAGGATGGTCTCCCATACATCCTAGCACCCTTAATCACAAGAAAAATCAAGTCAAAAGCCCTCAAGAGCAAAACCCACAAAATCATCCTTTCTTTCACAAAAACCGGGTAAAATCAAACTTAGATCCAAAAGCTTGCTCGTGGGTGGATGATGGTCAAGATGACCTTAGATCATATCCCACACGTCTCATCAAGCAAGATCTTAAATAAAAACCTAAGAAACACCAAAAATCCCAAAAGCATCAAAGAGAGAGTAAGAATAAGACAGAACTCATCTTGGGGCAAATCTTGTATAGATTGATTAGAGAGACTGTATGTTTACAACCACTCCCCATGGAAAACAAAAGTTCAACACTTGAGCACTCAATCAATCCATCTCTCATGAACCCTAGCCTCTCCGCTTTCCTCTCCTATCCCTAAATCACAAATTAGGGTTTGTAGAATACAAGGGTTGGAGGTGCACAACCAGCATCCTCCTCTTTTATAGTGGAGGCTACCTCTTGAGAGACATCCCAAATAGGCACCCGTTAAGCCCACACACAAACAGGTTTCACTCATGCACGCTTCTCAAAGCGTCGTCTTTATCTTCTCTTGACCTAAACCGCCTCTCCTTGCGTCGTCTTGCGCCGCGGTTTCTCCAAGGACAAGAAGGTGGTTTCGCACACCACCACTTACCACTTTTCTGGTATAGGGTAATTTCCCAAAATACCCCTCTACTGATCTTTGGTGATTTCTTCACCTCGAAGTATCTCCCATGCTTCATCATCATCCATGTGGCCCCAATGACTTTCGTCCAAGCCTCTCACGTGTTCGGATCCCACCGAACCCTCCTCGCTTGCAACTGGGACGAAGTCACTTGGTGCACCACATGTCTCACCATAACTGCACCCAGCTTCCTTGACCGTTCAGGACCTCAGCTCCTCCCTGAGCCTAGTCCAGACCTCAACTCCTCCCTGAGTCTAGTCCCGATCCACCTTGCTGCTGCCCGTCATGTTCATCATCGGTAGCTTTCGCTCCGGTTCCTTGTCTTCTTGGCTTGTAAGCACCCCGCTAGCCTCAATCATCTTCCAGCACCACCTCGATCATTCTGGACCTCGTTTCTCCTAACCTAGTCCCGATCTAGTCTGCCTCACCATGACCTAGCTTCAGTGTCCTACAATCATCACAAACAAGCAAACCGTTACGTAGCACCGCACGATACGCATAATCATCAAATCACATAATTGATGAGGAGTGAGCACATACCTTCACAAAGGCATTTACTCAAACTTTGTCTTCTATGGTTCTTGTCCATCTCGTGCCTTGCTTGAATCCAACCATCTCACCTGGCATCCACGACCGTTCTAGACCTTAGTTCTCCTAACCAAGTCACAATCCTCATCGTCGTTGACCATAGTTGACTCCAAGCCATCTGCACAACAATAGACCAATCAACTATTTTCGGGCACAAGTTCTTTGCGACTTGACCTATGTTAGCCAAAACATGCATCATGCAACATCTATGCAACGAAACTCGTGACTTAACCCACAAAGTTCACCGCCGCCCCTGCTGCGTGAACATCGCTGGCGGTCGGATCGCCGCCGTCTGGCGTGAACACCGCTCGCCGGTCGGACCGCCGTCCCCACGTGAACAACGCCTCACAGTCGACCACCGCCCATGGCTTGCCTCGACCGCTAGCTAGCTTGGTCGGATCACAAACAAATGGCGGTTAGACAGCCCGAACACTTAGCCAAAATTCCAGCCCCGGAAATCCGAAACCTCTCTGGAAATTTAAAACGAATAGAACTTTTGGCTCGAAGCACAAAAAATTATGAGACCAAGTGTAGAAGGATCCTTTCTCTTGCCCACACCATCTATTTTTGACCCGGCCTAAAATTCAACAAACACCTTTCTGGCCGGTCAGGCTGTCGCCCATGGCCGGTCTAACCGCCAGAGGAGGCCGGTTAGACCGCCACAAAGGCCAGTTTGACTGCCATCCTGGCCAGTCTGACCGCCTACAGCCTGACAGCAGCAGGACTTTACCGAAAATGAGGGTTTCTTTAAACACATTGACACTATGACCAATTGTTTAACACACTAATATTAGAATCATATCTATATGATCTCCACGGAAACAACGTTCTTTCCGTCAATATTTGACTTTGATTAGATTTTAGCTATACCAAAATTTTGACCTGGCTTATTTTTACTATCAACCAAACAGCCCCATATCACTAATTGATTCTGCGCGCGTTGTTGCGGGCATTTTAGAACAACAGATGTATAAGACTGTTTGGCTTCATCCATTTGGGAATAAAATAGCTAATCCCACGTAGAACTAAGCGACATCTATAGCAGGGCACTGTTGATTCTCAAGGCAAATGCTAAAGAGCAGTACAATAACGTTGTGAAAACCCAACACATACAGCAGACCCATACAAGATCAGTAGTATTCAACAGTTCATGTCCACCTCCATTTGCCGGGACCGGGACGATACTGGCCAGCTGGGGGATAGGCCTTGTCGGCATCCTTAGCTAGAGCTATCCAAATGGATCATGCTAATTGGGCTAGTTTGAAGTACATAACTGTTGATCTGACCTGAACATGGTTCAAACATGGTTCGATCTGATACTGGTGCTAGGCCGGACTAACACGATCTGACCAGACATACCGTGTTTGAGTTGACATCCTAACGCAGCGGACCAGGCCGGCACATCATACATAATATGTGCCAGGCCAAGCATGACATAACCCGAGGCACGGCATAGCCCGCAGCGGTGGCCGGTCACAGTACGGTCAAAATGGAGGCAATGGCGGCCGGGCGCACAAGCGACTGGGCCTACTTTGCCCGTCGGGCTTACCGTGTCGAGCCGGGCCGTTTCGACAGGTCGATCCCCAGCCAGACCTGAGATATTCTACAAACAAAAACTAAATTGTGAGGAATGAAGCTTTGCATAAACTTGTAAGTTTTGTTATTCTATCTATATTTAGCATAAACACGCAGTCGCGAACAGGTTGCTCACCGGAGTACAGGCGGCGCCGACGGTGGAAAATGGGCTACTCGCCGAGCCGCCGCTTGCCGATCCGACTCGTGCTCTCCGCGCGCAAGCAGAGACGCGCCCGGTATTCGCGGCCGCCTGGACCGGAGCACCTCGCGTGCTGGTGCCGACCGGCTTTGGTAGCCGACCCAACGAGTCCGCCTGACCGGCGCCTCCTGTGGCTACGGGCTTGCGAACACCGTCGATTGCCATGAGAGCTGTGACGGTTGGGTCTCTCTCTCCACCTCACCGGAGCCGCGAGAGAACAATACAAGCCCAGCCCGAACACTTGCTAAACGTTTGAGACGCAGGAAACAGGAGTTTTTGCTTAAATGACATTGTTTGCACGTGAAATAGCAGATTTAATTTTCTTCGAAGATTAAAGCCAAAAAATAGCACCGTGAACTCGCCGAGCAGACGACATGTGCCATCGTCCGTGACACGGGTGCTCGGACTCCCTCATCCCCTCTTCTAGAGAGGGGATTTTCGACGCGTGTCATCGTCCTCTCTTAGAAAGGTGATTTCCCTCATCCACTTGCCATGCGAGAGGACTTCCATCGTATTGCTTATTAATTACGATTAAATAATTAGAACTAATTAATTACGGCTAATTAATTATAAATAATTAGTTATGACACAATTAATTACGGCTAATGAACCACAACTAAATTGATTAGGACCAATTAATTATGACTAAATAATTACAACTAAATAATTATGACTAATTAATTACACAGATTGATTAATTGGCCTATACTGTGTAATTATTTAGTCATAATTAATTAACCCCCACCGTGTATTTATTTAGTTGTGTAATTAACCTCCATCGTGTCCGCGCCACGGGTTAATTAATCCTCATCCGTGCCATGGTAGGGACTTCCCTCATACTACTAGTTAATTAAATAATTGCACGGTTTTATTAATCCTTGGTTTAATTATGACTAGTAAGGATTAATTAAACTCCTGTAATTAATTAATTAATTAACTAGCAGTACGAGGGAAGTCCCCACCGTGGTGCGAACGGAGATTAATTAACCCGTTGCGCGGACGAGGATTAATTAATTAAACCAGTGTAATTAATTACACGACTAAATATAACAAGGTTGGGGTTAATTAATTACAACTAAATAATTACACGATGAGGTTATTTAATTAACCGTGTAATTATTTAGTCATGATTAATTAGTTTTAATTAATTGAACGTAATTAATTAGTTATAATTAATTAGTCAAAATTAATTTAGTCGTAATTAATTAGTCCTAATCAATTTAGTAGTAGTTAATTAGTCTTAATTATTCATTTAGTTCATAATTAGTTAGTTCTAATTATTTAGTCATAATCAATTTAATCATAATTAATTAGTAGTACGAGGGAAATCCCATCCCTGGAGAGTGGACGGGGGAAATCCCCTCTCTAGAAGAGGGGACGAGGACACATGTCAAAAGTGGTATAGACACACATGTCGTCTGTTGACGAGTCCACAATATTTTTGGTTTTGATATCTGAAAGGGGCTAAATTTGCTATTTCGCGTGTAAACAATATCATTCAAGGGGAAACCTTCGGCAAACAGTTCAGTTCGCGCGCAGGAATTAACTGGTTAGCCTACAGCTGTTTGTATCCTTTCCTTTGTTCAACGAGGGAGAAAAAAAAACAGCAGCCAGCATGGCATACAAAAGCGTGAAGCAGAGGCAAAATACCAACCCATTTTAACCACATAATCTCCTATTGCAGCCATCCAATCATGCACATAATAAAAACAGATGCTCCCGGAGAAATGTTCACAAGAGACAGGAAACACACTGCATTCTAAGAACATACAAGAATCATCCTCATCCTCGTCCTCTCTACAGGCAAAATGTAAGTTCCCAATACACTCGTATCCAAACCTGTAGAATGGCCAAAGATTTTGCTCCCCTCCGCTACTACTACTACAAGAGTCAAAAACTAGACAAAGGTACGCTGCTGACAAATTCAACATGATGCAAGACTGAGAACAAATCGGAAACAAAGGAGGGCACATTATGGGTCGACTGAAAGAGCTCTACGACATATAGGTGATCTAGAGCTCTCTCCCCAGGCAAAATTAAAGTCACCGGTCCGTCTATCTTCTCCCTCTAAAGCCATTTGAAGAGGATGCCTCCGTGGGTGGCGAAGAAAGGGGCAAACACGAGGGACTCGACGGCCATGAGCTTGATGAGGATGTTGAGCGAGGGGCCCGAGGTGTCCTTGAGAGGATCCCCAATGGTGTCACCAATCACAGCAGCCTTGTGGCAGTCTGAGCCTTTCGGGCCCAGGGTTCTTGCATGCTCAGATGCACCAGCCTAAAACCAAGGATAGTTAATAATGTTTGGCAAATATGGGGGGAAAAGAAACCTGCTGGCTGATAGGTGTTAATGTCATCAAAGGTTTTTACCTCAATGTACTTCTTTGCGTTGTCCCAGGCACCACCAGTGTTTGATGCAGAGATGGCAATCTGAATGGAAACAGCATAGTTATGAATGGAGCATGGTAACAGAATACAATGATGAAAGTATAGTCCCGAAAAGGAATCTACCAACCTGAACACCAGAAACGAGAGCACCGGCAAGGACTCCAGAGAGGGTCTCAACACCAAACAAGATCCCAACAATAAGAGGTGTAAGCATTACAAGTGCACCTGGGGGGACCATCTCCTTAAGGGATGCATCAGTGGAGATCTTCACACATGTCGCATAGTCAGGCTTGGTGGTGCCCTCCATGAGCCCTGGGATGGTGTTGAACTGCCTCCGGACTTCCTCCACCATCTTGAGCGCTGCGCTGCCAACACTCTTCATGGTCATTGCAGAGAACCAGTATGGGAGCATAGCACCAACAATCAGTCCAATGAAAACTTTGGGCGTCAGAACATCAACAGTTGAGATCGCAGCACGGCTCACAAAGGCACCAAAGAGGGCAAGGGACACCAAGGCAGCCGAGCCAATGGCAAAACCCTACAAGTACAAAATCATGGGAATAGGAATTTAGTACTTTGGAAACGAATTTTGTGAAAAAATAAAATGAAAACTGAGCAACCCTCCATCTAATTACAATGGGTTGCACTTCCTTAAATGTGACCTAGATCTGAAAATCAAACACATGCAACCAGGTATGCTCAGATAGGCATGTGTACGGACCTTCCCGATGGCAGCAGTAGTGTTTCCTGCAGCATCCAGAGCGTCGGTTCTCTCACGAATTCTATGGCTCATGCCAGCCATTTCAGCAATTCCTCCAGCGTTATCACTGATAGGGCCATAGGCATCAATGGCAAGACCAGTAGCAATCGTGCTGAGCATTCCAAGAGCAGCCACAGCAACACCGTACATCGCGGCAAGGCTGAAGCTGAGGAAAATACTAATGGCAATAGCAAAAATAGGGATAATGACTGATTTGTATCCCAGAGCAAGGCCAAAGATAACATTGGTAGCAGCTCCAGTTCTGCAGGAATCAGCAACATCCTGCACTGGACTGGAAGGGGGGGGGGATTCGAATTGTCAGGGGCTTTAAGCAAATCTATAGATTACAACCAGTCAACCACTATTAAATATGACCAAAAATTGCAAGTACCTGTATGCATTGCTTGTGTAATACTCTGTAACAAATCCAATGATTAGGCCGGCCCATAGACCAACCGCCACACATAAGAATAGTTGCCTATCAAATTTAGGGCAAAGTGAGATCATCATGAATTTAATGAGTGAGTTCTAAACAACATATGGAAATTCCAATTAAAAAATGGCAATACCAGCTATGCACTGTCTTCTGGGCGCCAAAGTTGAAGATTGTGAAGGTATATGGGAGGCCTAACCAACTGACGAGTGCAATGCCAACAGTCATCACAGCAGTGGAAATTATAAGCTGTTTCTTGAGGGCAGGCTCTATTTCATCTACAGCCTTGATTTCAAAGAAATCAGTTGCAAAAAGAGTGGTTATCAAACAAGCTATTATACCCACAGAGCTAATTAGGAGTGGGTACATCATAGGGGTGAATTCATGATTGATTCCAAAAGAAGAGATTGAGGCAACGACAAGAGCAGCGCAAGATGACTCAGCGTAGGAGCCAAAGAGATCTGACCCCATTCCAGCGATATCTCCAACATTGTCACCAACATTGTCCGCAATGACCTGCAAGAAGTGGAAGTAATGATCATTCTTGCATGCAGATACAAATACCTATCAGAATGTTAATACAATGGTCGACAACATGAATTATTAAGAAACTTCAATACAGAAGATTTCAAGAATTATTGGAAATACAGAAGCCTTTAAAATGTCGTGAAAGAACTTTTACAGCTGGGTTTCTGGGGTCGTCTTCAGGGATGTTCCTTTCTAATTTCCCAACAAGATCAGCACCAACATCAGCAGCTTTAGTGTAAATCCCACCACCTACACGGCCAAAAAGAGCCATAGAAGAACCGCCAAGACCGTAACCAGTAATAGCCTCAAAAAGACCCTCCCAGTCATCACCATAATAAATTCTGAACAAGTTGATTGCAATGTAAAGAACAAAAAGGCCACTTGCAGCAAGCAGGAAGCCCATCACAGCACCAGAGCGGAAAGCAGTAATGAATGCCTTCCCGACACCCTTCCGTGCCTCAAGTGTTGTCCTGGCATTTGCATAAGTTGCGATCTTCATTCCGAGAAAACCAGACACAAGAGAGGTGACTGCACCAAGTACGAAGGCAATTGTGCTGAAGATGGCATTAGCAAGAGCAGGCTTGCATGTCTTGTCCTTGCTGTAGTGGCAAGGTTGACTCTTTGTGCTGAATCCCTCAACAGACCCAAGGAAGAGGAAGATCAGGATGGCAAAAATGCCCATGAATAGTCCAACATACTTGTATTCAGTGAGAAGGAAAGAAGTCGCTCCTGTTTACAACAAAGCAAGATTATTTAGACCGCAAATGCATATACAACAAAGTTGTTAACGACAGCCATGAATTTCTTTAACAATAACGAAATATTGACAGCGATATGAATACCAAAGCTAGGAACAAGATAGCGATAAAGAAGTACAGTAAGATTCTGATCAGAACTAAATCCAGTTTTCCATTTGTGATGTTAGCACTAAACTCAAGAAGAATGTCGACATCAAAATATGAAAATGAGGACTACATAACAAACTGGAAACGAAGGGGAACACTCAAAAAAAGAAGAATAATTTGACCAGTGACCACTGGTCAATAAAAGAAGCAATCAAAACTAATCCATCAAATCGTCCATCCAGAAGCCAGCTAGAAATAATTAAAAACCCCTGTCTCAGCAAAATGCAGCGGAATAAAAAGCTTCATCCTATTTCACAAGAAAGGCATGCATAGAAGGCAGTAACAATACTGAAATGTCTAATAGGCTCAACAAATTATGAGACTGGAATTGTAAGAACTCTGAACACGTGTAGTTTGGGGCACGTTTCTGTGAAAGACAATGTACAGTTGCGCACAACAGCTCCAATGTGGGGCACCTCAAGTCACCCTGCCGATCCTCTAATTCTTTCAGCAAGGAATGCTGAGCCAACACATGCTTTTAGATTATGTTTTATGTTAAGGGTATTTGTGGTATTTCCCTTGTACTAGGGTTTAGTCTTGTGTCTCCTTTGTACCCTATATATATTGCTCATTAGGCCTTATGAATACATACACAATATTTATAACATGGTATCAGAGCAAAGGTTAGGATTAGGGTTTACTGTAGCCATCGCCGCCTCTTAGGCTCTACTCGTCCTCCGCTGTTGCTGCCCCCCCGGAGGAGCGATCTTCACTCCTGAGGGTGGCCTCCTTCTAGCCTCGAGTTGAGGAAGAAGACCGATCCTCATGTGACTGCCCTCGGTTGCCGTTGCCGTCCCCGCGCCGTGGTCTTCTGCTCGACGAATCCTCACGTGACTGCCGCTGGTTGCCGTCACCGTGGTCCTCTGCTCCGCTTCTCCACGCGCTATGTCTTCCTCGCACGGTGGGCCTCTTCTCGGCCAGATCCGGCCTGGCCAGATCTGTACGCGGCTGCCTGATTTCGATGTCCTTGTTCTTGCCGCTGACCAACTCCGGAAGTGCTTCGTTGTGGCCGCTTCCCGACCAGATCCGGCTTGGCCAGATCTATACGCAGTCACCTGATTTCGACGTCCTTGTTGTTGCCGCCGACCAACTCCGGGAGTGCCTCGTCGTGGCCGCTTCCTGACCAGATCCGGCCTGGCCAGATCTATATGCGGCCGCCTCGGATCCCGGCCTCCTCAGCCTCGATTCGACACCGCCGCATGCCACGCCGAAAGCGGCTCCCAAGCTCGCCCGGTTGCGACTCTCGCCAGATCCGGGCCCTGGCCTCCCTGCTCGCCTCCCTTATGCGACTCTGATCCACCGCCTTCTTGGAGACGCCGCCAGTGGGCTTGGTGTTTCTCTGTTCCTCCAGGAGCATCGTCCTTTCCGAGCGCTCTGCACCTTTGTTCTTTCTGCTTTGTATTGCATATCGTTTTGCCAGCTTGGTGCTTCTCTGTTGGTGTGAGCCTTCTGCTGCTGGAAGGACTTCATGCCAGCGTATGATCTCTCTAGTGTGTCGTATTGGGGAGGAATGAGATGGGAAGGAAGGGAGATAGTTGGTGTGCTGGCCCGATTATTGGGATGGCTCGTCTGTGCTTGCCATCTCACTGCATGGTGCTAGCATCTGAAGTGTGCTGGCCCCGATTGGAATGGCTCGACCGTGCTTGCCATCTGACCGCATGGTTATGCTGCTACTAATTAGTCTTAGTATCACGAGTCTTTTTCTTTTGCTTCTGTTGCGTCTATCCAAGTCTGTACCACTCTATCTTTGAGTTCGTCTAAGCCATGCGAGTCCACAAATTTATTGTCAGTCATAGAAACATAGGAATTCCTTTTGCATGGCAGCCGCCACCGCTCTTTTCTTTGAGCCGCTGCAGATCGTAGAAATCATTATGATGTCGCCGCTTCTCTCTTAGTTGCCGCCCCGAGCTTCTAAGGCCGCCGTGCTTCTTCTACACTACGCCTCCGTTGCGCTTCTTGTACACTGCGCCGCCGCCGTCTTGCTTTGATCTGCGCCGCCATGCTTCTATCTATTCCTTTTCGGCTTAATTTGACAGCTCTCTCTATTCTTGTCGGTTTCATCATCTTGTTCGTCGTATTGTCGCGGTCGACTTTCTCAGTCCCTACACCTTGTGCTTTATGGGCTGTCGCACGATCCCGGATGGGAGATCTTTTGATGCTCGAAATATTTTCCAAAAGCTGCACGCTACGACGACATTATGAAGACTTGGATTTTACATTTCCCTATTTTAGTGTCAACCCTTTCCAAATGCAATGCTATTGCATACGCCTTACATTTGAGGGGGGTGTTAAGGGTATTTGTGGTATTTCACTTGTACTAGGGTTTAGTCTTGTGTCTCCTTTGTACCTTATATATATTGCCCATTGAGCCTCATGAATACATACACAATATTCATAACATTTTACACTTCACTAATACAGATTACAGATACGAATAGAGCTTAACAGTGGCATGATCTTAAAACCAACCAATATCACATAGAAATTAAACCTGCCAACAGTGCATGCAGGTACCTCATATGAGACAACTACTCCCTCCGTTCGTATTTAGTTGTCGGTTTAGCACTTCACACAGTCCAAGGTGGAAATTAATGATCCGTTTTGTGACATGTTTACCCCTCCTCATCACTGTAACGTTAATTAATGGCACCCAAATTACTCCAGCTTTGACTACTAAGCAAGGCGGCATGCAGCGGCAAGGGTTGAGCGTGAGTGCGTAGTCGAGTGGCGCACTGTGGCATAGACGATCGAGCATCGTCGTCATCCTACTTCACTTCGGCATCCTCAATTCCTCATATTGCTTCTTCTCTTTCGCTCCTTGCTTCATCTCTTCTAGCTTGACATTCAGATCAGGCAACATCCAATCTTGTTTTGTATTGTTTGCTTAATTCACTCATTCTTCCAGTAGCATCAAAAGCCAAATGCAAATGCCCAAGTAGTATACGGATTACTAGTGTTGAAGTATAAGTGAATTTTCCGTCTTTCCTCACCAGCTTAAGCTTTGTGGTGAATTGGTTGATGCATACAGCTTAATATGGTATCAGAGCCAAGAGGTCTTGAGTTCCAGACCCGATTGGTGCAATTAAAAATAATAATTGCAGACTACTTCTATTCCACGTCTTAGGCCTGAGAGAGCCTACACATGAGGGAAAGTATTGAAGTATAAGTGAATTGTCTGTCTTTCCTCATCAGCTTAAGTTTTGAGGTGAATTGGTTGAATGGTTGGTGCATGCAACTCAATAACTAGTAGTACTACTCATCAGTTTGTAGAAAAGGGTGGGAAATCCGTGATAAATGGTCTTGGAAGCCAGCAAATGTATTGGAAACAGTTGAGTAAACTAGAGGGAAGACAATTATGCCATGCACCTTTAAATAGGGGTATCTTGGGAAAACACAACCTCAAAAACCTAAAACGAGATCTATTTGAGAATAAAATCAACATCCTAAAACGACATCTAAAAAAGAACCGAGTGAGTACTAAATCAGCAGAGCCTTCACTGCAACAGTCCTCCAATAATTGCCTTACACGAAACACCGATGAACGGACCACAAAATCATCAGGTCTATGTGCGCCGCATCTAGGATTCCTTCCAAGCTAAGAGGATGCGTACAAGCATCCAGTTGCAGGGAAACTAATTCCTACCTGCTACAATAATGCAGGTGCACAGTAACTTATCCTATCCCCCACAGCATGGTCTCTACAGGGCTTTATATGGGGACCTCTCAAACCTCAAGAACAGAGCACTTCTAGTTCTGATCCATGACCAGCTGACCCGCCTGACCACCTCCCACCCCCACCACAAATATCTCCCCCAAAAAATATCTAGGTGGGGGCAACAAAGGATTAATTAACCGCAATTTGTGCACACTTGACTGAGAATTATTATAACATGTGTTGCATAAAGAGGGAACATCGATAGTTTAATGTTTGTGTAGATCCAACTAACGCGTAGGACTAATATAACAGTTTATATATATATAACCCAGGCACAGAGTAAATTCAAAATATAACTACGGGAACAAAAAAAAAACATGCAGAAAGCAACACACAACACAAAGATGAATCCGTGCGTCAAGCTATCAAAGCACATAAAGATGATTACTGCTATACATGTAAGATCGTTTGATTAAAATGAGCACTGTTTTAGCATGGATTGCCTAAGAGAAACAGCAAAATCTAGTATTTCTCACAATAATGCAAACTCACGCCGCAGCACGTTAATCGACTTCCCACGCCTCATGATAAAATCAACTTTTCTCACAGGTTCACGCCACAAGCAAAAAAACAATAATCAAAATAGCAAAATTAGCGCCTAATTCGGAAGCAGTATGAACCAGCAACCACTAAAATATCAAGGACTCGAGATCTACGACGAAGCGCAATCAGATCCACACATAAACGCAAACTACCCCAAGCTCTCACCTTCGGAGATGGCGTTCTGGATCTCGGCGCACTTGACGACGACGTTGTGCTCGTTGAGCCCCTCCTCCTCCTCGATGAGGTACTCGCTCGCGCCGTTCTTCCCCGCGCCGCCGGCCGCCGCCGAGGCCCCCTCCCCGCGCCGCTCCGGCGAGAGCTTCACCTTCGAGACCAGCACCCACTGCAGCACCGCGAACGCGATGCCCACCGCCGCCGCAACCGGGACAACCACCTGCGTTGCCAGCTCAGGCAGGATCGCCGACGCAGCCATTGCCGACGGTGAGATCCGGACGCTAGGGATTCCTCCCCTTTTCTCGGAGAATTTTTTCTGTACGAATTGTTTCTTACGCACGAGAGAGAGAGGAGAGGAGACGGGAGGTGCGAGGAGTCGCAGTTTTATAAGGAGGGGAGGCCACTGGGAAAGTGGGAAGGGGAAGGACGAAGCGTAGGCCATGAGGATGAAGGGTATTTCCGTAATTGTTGGGTGTCCGGACATCGGGCTCTTGCTTGTTTTCCTTTTCTGGTAAAACGCAAATTTCGAGTTTATCCAGATGGTATTTTTTTTATTTGATTTGGAAATATGTTTAGGAAAATGCACGGTTGTGATTAATCTTATCGCGGTTAAGTCGCATTGTTGTGTGGTTGCCATTGATTTTATGGGAGTTGTAACGTTGTGTTGTTATGTTTTTATTGGCGGGGAGTTATGACGTAGCATGTTTGTCGCTAATCTCATTGACGATGGAGTGTTTGTGATTAATATTATTGATGGAGACTTGCATTGGGTTAGTAGTATTGGACGAGAGTTGTAATGCTGTGTGGTTATGAATAATTATATGTTTACCTACGAGAGTCATGCCCTAAAGTTTCAGATATATTGAATTTTTTTTATCCACCTTATCCTTTACCACGCACGTTTAGGAATAAGAAAGTGGATAAATACTAGGAAAACATTATTAGAGACGATGGATGCTATTGTTTTGTAATAGCATGTCATTTTGGCATTGACTTTAACAAAAAAGTAATCAATCGTAATCATCTTTTCTAATTGTCATTAACACGTCATAGTTTTTCATCTAAACAAAATTCCAGGCCGGTCCCAGAGCCTCACAGTCTGCAGACTCATCTAAAGATAATCCAATTGCCTGCTTGCCGATTCCATGTTTGTTTGTTTTTTGGGCGAGGGATTCCGTGATTTTGGTGAGAAAATTTTACAAAGTTTGGGTTTGTTTAGTTGAATTTTTAGATATGAAAGTGGCGTGTCACACGACACACAATCCCTCATTGACGCTAATGCCATGCTCTATCTAACCTGACAACTCTCTTTGAAATGGCCTAAACAATAGGAAAGCTAATTTGGCTGGGCGATGACTCATCACTGACTCATGTTAGTCAAATCGATTTGGAGATGTCAAAATTGGATAAGGTCGTCTTATTTCCCAACTATAAATTCGCACCGCAGAATTTGACTAGTTGCATCGTTGGTGTCGATTTCATCTTGACTACAGTGTAGCACGTATCATCATGCAGAGAGCCTTTTTTTTATTTTTTAATCTTTTTTAAAAATTATTTTAAAGATAATCTCTTCCTAACTTTATTTCTAATTCTGATCATTTTGTCACGTCATGACCCGTGATATGATTAAACTGTGTTGTCAAGTCACCGACTGTGGTGTGACCAAATTGTGCTGTTACACAACCAATCCCTTTGGACGTATCCGTTTTTGGGCTAAATTCTGTCACACCACTCTTGGCGTGACAGCACAGTTTGGTCATACCGCGGTCGGTGGTGTGACAACACAGTTTGATCACGCTACGGGTTATGACGTGATCAAAGAAGTTAGAATTAGAAATAAAGTTAGGAAGAAGTTATCTTTAAAATAACTTTTTAAAAAAATAATAAAATAATAAAAAGAATTCTCATGCAGACCGTGTCAATGAAGAAAAAAATACAGTTTTTGCGAGAGCTTCACATCGGACGCCCCACCTCAAAACTGCACATCCATCTCAGAAAGAAAAAAAATGCACGCCCTTCTCTCTCCCCTGCTGCTTCTTTTCTCCCCAAGCTCTTTCACTTTCACCTGCTTCTTTTCTCCCCAAGCTCTTTCACTTTCACCTCATTTCTTCCCCTAAATACACCAATCAAATATCAAAATCAAATCTTGTATGTTTGATTTTTCGGTTCCCCAACGTTGAATCTACCAAATCATCCACCCATTTTAGACATGCACGAGGACCGAAGGCAGTAAAAAATCAATGTAACTCGATTATGATTCATTAGGGTTAATTGTTTATTCCATAGTTTTGTTAGAACGAACTGAATTCGAATGTCATGTGAAACTCACAATAAAACTACTACACGACTAGTGTCCAATGCTGCTCCTGCTCATTGTAAAGCAGAGTCCCCAGTTCAACTCTCATCTTAAAATTGTTAATAAAAAAACTACCATCCTAAAATCAAAACATTTAAAAAAAGAGAAAGTGACGTGATAGTAAAAGGCAAGCCGTTTCATGGGGTAGCGTACAGTACAGACACGCACGTACCTCTCTTTTCTTGGGTTACCCAAGATACTATCAGTCTTACCTCACACGCAACGACACGAGTTTTTTTTTCTCTTACTTACATTGTTGCATGTCGAAATTACAAAAATAGTTTTTCCTTCTGCGAATATCTAAAAATAGCACCACGGACATACTGACATATGTCACCTGTC
Source organism: Phyllostachys edulis (assembly GCA_036346405.1). Taxonomy (NCBI): domain Eukaryota; kingdom Viridiplantae; phylum Streptophyta; class Magnoliopsida; order Poales; family Poaceae; genus Phyllostachys; species Phyllostachys edulis. Next base: position 67,551,709 of record CM070556.1, on the reverse strand, counting down.
GTGCCGCCACCGGCCGGCACGTGGGCTACCACACCGCAAGCTAGTGCACAGTGCAATTTGGCACTATATGATATTATTTGTTACACTATTTGATATTATTTGTAACACTATTTTATACTATTTACAATACTGTTTGACACTGTTTGCAATACTATTTACGGTACTATTTGATACTATCGGCAAATACTTGTTACAATATTATTTGACACTATTTGCAAACACTATTTCTCTCTTTACAAATATTGGGCCGATAGTTCTTTACAAATATTAGGCCGATAGTTCTTTTTTCCCTTTGAATTTTTTCTTCTTTTTCTCCGGCTATGGTTTTTTTATCTCCCACTCACAGCTTGAGACGCCTCATGTCATTACCTCAGGGGTAATCACACTTAGGCATACGGATTACTATTTATTTGCTCAGTAGAACACTGCTCCAACGAATAGTAAGCATTTACCAGAGTTAATGCAGCAGAACAATAAGATCGAAATTGTACTTTTATTCCAGTTAGCCACACAAGGCTATTGTTTTTACATTACAAGTAGTAAATTACAACTGATAAAAGAGACTAAGTTCCCTCGCTCGTCTTCCTTGCCCCATCGGTCTTATATCCGTTCCACGCGTCAAATATGGCGCCCATCTCACCCTGGTCCTTGTAGTCGATGCCCTCTCCTCCTGCGGTTGCATCGGTACTTGCGTGTCCTTCGTCCCACTCGGGATAGTTCCCGACCGGACTAGGATCTAACAAAGGAGAATACTAACAAGATTGAGTACAAAATTACTTAGCAAGCATTAATAGCAAAAATGTTGGATGCCTCATCTCTGTTGTCATTACATTTTCTGATTCATCTCTTTTTCTAAAAATAATGCATTAAAACATTATGTGGCAAATTTTAATTCTGAAAAGACTACTTGTCACTCAGAGAGAAGATAGACCCCTGGCGGTTCCCGTAGTCCCCAATCCAGGAGACTGGTATGAATTCATGATTTTGTATAACACTATGCAGGCTTGTAGCACTTTACCCATAGTTATTCTAAGCTCTAAATGAGCCAGGTCCCCTGCATTTTCTTTGATGCAAGTTCGAGTTCAGAATACAGAACGTTTTCCAGGTTACGTGATTAAGTCTCCACCCATTACTTTTCGTCGGTGCTGACCTCGTCACGGTGCTGATCTAGTCATCCACCGAGTTCCAGTAATGTTGGTTGGTGCGGCTCTCTGCCCCTGTGCCCAACACTCCACCTTGGTGTGGCTTACTTCCTGCTCCCAACACTCCAACGTGACCCATTGTGGAGAACATAATCACGTAACAAGGTAACCTCTTCTGCCCGTCGAAACGGGAAAATGGTTGGCATTTAAATACGGCCTCTGACCGAGTAAGAGTTTTGTTGATCCTTTTATTTTAACCATATGTAAAAGGGTCCCACCTCTTACCTCATTGTCGTCGTCGTCGTCGTGTTCCCCTGCCTGGGCCCCCTTTACCAACCTAGTAATTCTCTTTCCTCAACTCATTATCATTTCTTATCTTCCCATTTTCATTTATTTGATTTGATTTTGAGAAATAGTTTTGATGCAATAAACATATAATACAACAATATACGGTTTACATTTAATATAACTATATTTATGTTCAAGATAATAGCTTGCCTTTGGGGTTGTAGGAAAGATCGTCGTCGATGAAATCGGAACCAGCTACTCCCGTCGGTTCGTCTGCTACAATTTATACGAAGGTGCGAATAATAAATAAATAAGTAAATACTTAGTGGCATTTGGGTGTGAGTACATTAGTTATATGATTCTTTTCTTTTTGGCAAATTTTAATTCAATAACATTTTTTGGACTCCAGTTAAGTTAGCACTCCCCAACTGCGGTTATTCTACGGTCTAATGGTTCTAAGATCGCGGCGGTCTATACTCACGTTTTATCGTACAAAAACTACTACACGCGCTCGCCTGCAACTATACTTATGTGGTTCTATTTGGGTGCGGAAGCATTCACTTACTTTTCTAAATAAACTTGAGGTTGATTAATTTCCTTATTCTAATACGATTAATTATTTCTAATGCTACATGCTATTTTGAGTAATTGAGTGATTTTTGTCTGCGATTAATTTCGACAAATGATCCCAGATGAACTTTACGTGTTCTTTTATTTCATTCAATTTTTCCTTTTAAAGTGATATTCTAACTTAGTTTATTTTATTATGTACTGGACTGATTTATGATCACCTAACCCTACGTGACCTAATTAAATTTGGTTAGTTGAATAATTACCTAGTGCCAGTATTTAGTAATTTTATTGCTAACCTACATTGATACCCAAGTCACTTAACAAATTTGACTAGAAATTATATATATATTTACTATTTTTTTTGAATTCTTCCTATATCCTACTTAATTTTCTAACCCTAATCTATCCACACCCAATCCCTAATTACCTCACTCCTTATCCCTTCCACGGCCGACACACCCCCACAGTCCTCTCCTCATTCCAATCTTCCCCCAATCTCCCCTTAATCCCTCTCCACTTCCTCCCTGGCGCCGCCTCCTCCTGGCGCCTTCTCCCTCCTAGCGCCGCCCAGGCAGCCTGGGCGCCTCACCTCGCCTGTTGCCTCCTTTGACGCTGCCTCCTCCTCCATCGCTGCCACTCACTGCTGCACTGTGCCTCAGCCCACACACCCCCTCGGCCTGCCTGCTTGCACTTCTGCTCCCAGTCCTCCCGCACGGTTCCTCCCCTGCTCATCTGGGTACCCCCTCCTCCTCCCGTTGCGACTCCCGGCCGGCCCGAGTTCCTGGTCACCTTGGCCCACTAGTGCTCGCCTCCCTCAGTCCGCACCGCTACTGCGCCCCTCCCGCGCCTATGCACCGCCCCTGGCCCTCTCTCGCACTCATCGGTGCGGCTCGGCCTGGTTTGGGCTCGGCCCATCCGAACGCCGGTGTGCCTGTGCCCAGTCTGCTCCACCCCGGCCCTCCCCTCGGCCCAGCACCTCGACGCCTCCCCGGCTCCTTGCGCCATCGCCTCTCTCCACCCGGCTCACCGGCGCGGCCTAGTGGCCAACGCCGTCTCGACCTCAACTGCCAACTGTGGCTTGCCGCCACTAGCTCGACTCGGCGTGTCGGCCAGATCCGCATACCCTAGCCCTCCCTAGTGCTTGCCGGTGGCTCACCGACCCGACTAAATGACGACCATCGTCGTTCTTGGCTCTACACAACCGGTAATGGCTTCTTTAACCCCTTACTTTCTCTCCTCTAGTGCCTTTGGTTTGCATGAGTTTGATTAATTATCTACTAATGTTTGATGCTTAAGGTTCACTTTCGGATTTGATGGTATTGATGCAAGGTGAAGAAGAAGTATGAATGCATACTTGCTGCTGTTGGGTTTGCACCTCTACTGGGGTATACTACCCCCCTAATTCCTATCTCTACTCCCTCCCCCCTATTGCTCTGTGATGAAACTGAGAGCTGTTTGGATGCTGCTGTTACTGCTAGTGCTTTGTGATGGATAAAATTGATACTGCTAGTGCTCATGTAAAAGGTGTAGCTCAAGTGGGTAGTTTTCTTTTGGACCAACTGATGGTGGAGAGGTTGAAAGGTGGGCTACCTTGGGGAGTCTTGGTTGGTTTTGGGGATGACAATGCTTGGTGATGCTGGTCGTAGTGATGGTGATGGAGCTCTCTTGTGCCCTTCTGATCCTGGTAGCCTTGTTATCTTGGTGCCAGTGGTCGTTGACGGTTCGAAGCCATCGCCGATGTCGCCCTTGCTCCTTCGTCTTCCCCTTCACCTTGTGCTCCCCTTCTCCTCCTGTGGTTCTCTCTGTGGGTGCTTGCGAGCGATGATAGTGAAGCTGAGCTTGCGTTGGTAGGTGATGCTTGTCTTTGGGGAAGTAGCAGTGGCTTGCTTGGCTTTTGCCTTGGGCTGGCAGTGGTGTTCTTGGTGGTGACCTTGCTGGCTTGTGTGTTTGGTGGTGAAGGAGTGAGAGGCTTGTGCAATGGGGAGATGGCTTACAAGGGGAATGTATTGCCTGTGTTTATGGTTGAATGGGGGAAAAGACTAGAAAGAATGGGATGCATTCGGCTGAGATCTTTCCCCTTCCCTGTATTACCACTATGACCCTTGCCCTTATCCCATTTGCTCTCTTGTGATACTATTTGGGCTAAGGACCTTTTGGTCCATTTGTTAATAAATCACTATGCGAGTAATTTTCTGCAGTTGAGGGGAGTCGATAACGTGTGGGTGTCCGATTAAATTAAACGTCGGGTGAGGAGACCCACGGAAGTGACAGGTACCGAATGACCTCGGGTGGTCTGGGTATCTTGATGGTCAAGAGACCGACTACTCAGATTATTCCGGGTATCCTACTGCACTTTGGGGAAATCTAACAGCCACTTCCTATATTCTAATTTTATTCTAACGCATTTGGTTCTCTACTTGTGTATTGGTCGATGGCGAGCGATAGGTGGACAATGGTACAAGGAGGGCTTCAGCGGAATGCAATGCAAGAATTTATAATTTATATTTTGATCTATTGTAAATCGATCTTATAATAAATGTCAAGTTGTAATTTATTACTTTTTTGCTCTGTAAATAAATTCGTGTATGTTGTTATAATTGTCTTTAACTTTTGCTTGTAATTAATTTGAGAGTGTAACGGTGTTTTATTATCGCTTTAATAATTCATACTGTAATTTCTGGAGATTGATTCTTGTAATTAAGTCTGCGTTTGTTTGTAATGTTCAAACTTCGCTTGACATGAATTTACAATGTAAATTATTTCAGAGATGGTATATTGTTGTATGTATGCTTGTAATGATTTCTTATTGTAATTGACTTTGAGTTTTATAATGATGGTTTATTTTTGTTGTGATAATTTATATGGTCATTTGCGCTTATGAATATTTGAGGGTATAACTTGCATGCATTTGTTTGGCGATGTGAGCGATAAACATCTAAGCTTAGGTTTGATTTTTTTTGTTTAGATGAATTTTAATTATTGGTAAATATTAATTAGCATTGCTTTAGTTTAGTCGGGATTTTTGGGTTCATAAATCTGAGTTTGAATTTTATGATGAAATTTGAGTTTGTTCTGTATTCAATTCATTGGTAATTGCTGTGTTGATTAGTTTATTTTACTGTGCAATATTGTTTAACGTTGCTTAGCTTAATTAGATTTTCAGGGTTCTCACACAGCTTCAAACTTGGGTTCCAACCGTGTCCATCGCCACCTCTCGCTTCCCTCGGTGGCTTAGTGAATCGATGGACGGTGGTGGTGTGGTGCCCTTGCTGCTAAGGTTAGGTTGCCGCCTACTTGCTCGCGTCGGCGTCGTAGCCTCGCTCTCGCATATACGCACATGAGTTGAATGCTATGGTTACAGACTAGCCATCTATACACATTGTACTTCATTTATATGTGCAAATCAGTAAAGGGCACATGAAATCATGCGCTTTCCTTGTAGGCAGCAACCTAACCCTAACAACAAGGGCACTAGGGCACCACCATCCATCGACTCACCAAGCCACTGATGGCAGCGAGGAGTGACGATGGAGACAGTCGACACCCAAGTTTGAAGCTGCAAGTGCGATGTAAAAAAAAGAGCCGGTAAAAAAAGAAGAAAATTCAAAGAAAAAAAGTGCTATTGGCTGAATTTTGTAAAGAGAGAAATAGTGTTTGCAAATAATATTGTAAACAATATTTTGCAAATAGTGCCAAATTGTGCTATGCACTGGGCTTGCCATGCGGTGTCGGGTGGTGGCGGCGCGGTAGGTGACCGGCGCGTCGTCCGCAGTACCATTTTTTCTCTTTCGTTGGAGAGAGGACTATTTTTGCAATTCTGACGCGAAACAATATCAAAAACCAGAAACTCTAACGACACATGTCTTTCACACGTGGTGGTGTATTAAAGGTGTGTGCCTTGGGCCCGGGCCGTACTAGACATTTTAGGGGCTCTGTGCTAAAAATTATCACCACGCATTGTATATAGAAAAAAGAACATCAATGTTGTCGATGTTACTACTAAGGTATCACGTTGAACGTTAAAATTATCGACGTGACCTCACAAATATTACTATCAAAGTTAATTTTTAGAAAACATTGTCAAAAATAAAACGCCACCTATATGCACAAATACAAGAAATAATTGCAATAATAAGTGGAGTAGTATTAAAAAAATTAAGAACAACGGCTAGGCGCAACCGCAACCGTGCATGTATGGTTCCCAGCGGCCCCGGCGCAACACAAATGGCCCATTGTGGTGAATAAGTGACACAACAACAAAGCCCAATGACAATGATGTACAAAGATCAAAAGTACAAGACAACAACACAAGTTTGAGAGGAAAATTTGTATACTTGAGGTCTTGAACTCACAAAGAAACCCACAATAAGTGACAACAATATTAGAATGAGAATTCAGTGGGGAAGAATTAATTTTGCTTACGGTAACTAGGAGATAGTAGTAGTCATGTTTGTGCTACAACAAAAGAAAATGAAGGAAGAAAGAGAAACTTGAGGGAACAACTTTTATTAATACCAGGGTTAACCAATTAATAATCAAAAGTTAGACAAAAAATAGGCCCCCTTAATTAGTAGGACCCTGTGCGGTTAATCATCTTGCACGTTCTCACCGTATGAGTCTACTTGGACCCACCAAATAGATCGGTGGTATTGACAACACAGCTAGCAGTACTCGATTTGTGCCGCGAGCTACTGCAGGAGTGCAAATGTGGAACTGGAGAAACTGACGTGCAATCCTGCGTGAAGACACGTCTCAGGTTATCCATATGGCTGAGCAAAACACACTCGTTTCCACGTGGATCGTGTTTGTGCTCGTAAGCTAAATTGTACAATCCTCGAAACAACCACTAATCGATCGACCTAGAACACCCATCGGTGGTTGTTACAAGATTTATGAAAATGGTCTGTACAGCTATCATCTGCGTATTTCCCCATTGAAAACATCTGAATTTCTAGCCGTCCGATCTGATCAACAACCGTTGGATTAAAGACCCTACCAACCCACCTCCTCCACACCCCCCTGGTATGAAAAAACCACCTCTATGTTTCTATATGCATAGGTATAGTTGAACACTTCGAGCAACTTGAATATAAGCTAAACAGGTATTATTCATGTTACCCTACGTACTTATGGCCAAGGTTACGTACTTATGGCCAAGGTTTGTATTATCGGCCGATAATCAATCGAAAAAATCAGGATTTTCAGTTCTATCGGTACCTCGATAAAATTCAAAAACATGTTAAAACCAGTCGAAATTACTGTTGCCCATTGAGTTTTACTTTAATATTATCTTTTTCATTTTAATTCTGAAAAAAAAAATCAAATTTTGATGTGAAAATTTTGTCCATTTTGATGTGATATCTAGTAAAAAAAAAATCCGGTGATCAAAGTCCTGCTTATGGCTATAATGTTAGCTAAGCACAAATATTTAGGATACCATGGACGAAAAGGGTGCGAAAATGTATGATAATTTCACGGAATAAAGCATGTGCGACAAAAGTAATCGTAGAGCCCAATCAGCAAAGTCGGCATCAATCAAAATGATGATGTTACCTCAGCCCTCAGGGATCAACACGAGAAAAGGAAACAAAGAAAAAAAAGAGGCGTCTGTTGAGAAATTCTGATTAAGAGTTGATGGGTATAATATCGAAACTGTTCGGATGGGTTTCTCTACTATTTAAAAATTGGGGTTGGTGGTCATCCATCCTCTCTATCCTTTCTGGCGTCCGTTGGATCGACGAGCACGGCACCGACAGTTTATATCACGTCGCTGAGTACGGTTAACGACCTGATATGATAGGACTATGATTTGTTTAACCTGTAGCAAAACATGGGTATTGATCTAGTTAGTCTTTAAATAGAACATCACTGCATTTAAAAAGAAAAATAATCTATTAATAAAGAGATTCGTGATATTATGCTTCTATCTATCGTCTCCTCGTCGTTCTGCGTGTGGTTATTGATTGATTATATTTGTGCAATTATACGTTCTTCGGCAGCATCGATGATGGACGAGGTGAGCCGGCAACCGGCAGAGTGAATTCCACGTGACACTCCGCTCTTCCGTAGTTCCACCCATTAGATGGCTTTTGCAAAAGTTATGTGCCGTTGCGGCACTAACACAAGGAGCGCTTACGACTCTTTAGCTGCTCTCAGTGTTCTATTCTGATCAGTATTTTAAGGGTGTTATATAAGTAAAGTGCTGAGATGACAATAGATTAAATGAGGTGAGAGATTGTTGCAGTATTTAAATAAGATACTGCTCTGGCTCGAAGTCATAGACAAGAAAATTAACTCATTTTTATCTTGTACACACCATCTCCTTGAGATTATACATCTAATTAATTAAAAGGACCTAAGATACTACACCATAAGAAACCATGCATTGGAAAGATAGTATCCTAACACTCCTCATGTACTAAAAAATTGTACTAAGATATCGTCTATTAGAACGACCTTACAATCCAAAAGATAAGGCTAGTAGTAGATTGGAGATTTCTATGGCATAAACTAAGTTGAACTTAGGATATTTTCTTAATTTATATGACATAGCATTTGACTTGCAGTATTATTATTTGCAGTAATCGTGTGGTATTTGATTTGCACTATGTCCATATGCAGAGTCCAACGGGAGGCATGGTCCTGGTCTCCTCGATAGTCTAACAACCTGCATCTCTTTTCTACCAATAAAATGGTAAAAATAACATCTTTACCATGCTTCCAGATTAAAAATTTTGCCGGTATTATCACTTTTGTATACCGTATATACAAAAATAGGCATACAATTTTTTTTTTGCCAAAAACAACACATGTTCAAGACGGCCACCATGTAGTGGCGTGCCTCCGCCGCCACGTCGCTGGTCGCACGGCCGCCGCAGATGTGAGGTCGCCGACGGCCACCGTCTGAAGGCCTTGCCGCAAGACGGGCGCCTTTGGTCACGCCCTGCGCCACCACGTGTCCAGTTAGGGTTAGGGTTAGGGTTTAAGCGACTATTTTCGTTTCAATTTTAAAATATAGCAAACGACATCAAACAATTATGAAATTTTACGTGGAGCACCTTGACACAGTGCATTTGCTTGTGTAAATTTGCCATAATTTTATTCATCCAAAACCACCACGTGCTCTCTTCCCCGATTAGGGTTTCGATTTCGCCTTAGCATTTTATTTTCACCTAAAGCTACAATCAATTTGTCTTTCCACCGAAAGTTCCACCAACTAATCTTGTCATCCCGTCACATCTTTCAATTCCATGTCTTCCCGTCTAATTGTTGTCTGCCGCATGCAAAATTAGCGATCGCGCGCGAGGAAGGATTCCCTCTCAGCTATAAATTAGCAAGCGACGAGCGCGATTTCATTTCGCAGCGGTCACTCTCTCTTTCGGTTGCTCTCTGTGTTGATTATATTTCTAGGGATATTTTAGCCTTATTAACCGTCACCGTCATTATAAGCCAATTTAGCAGGTAATTTTTTCTCCATCGATTTTTTGTTGTTCGCAAACTATTTATTAACTGCGTACTTAAATAGTTAAGTGCTAGGTTTACCAATTTACCAAGAAGTGTACTTAAGCAGTTAGCTTCACTAGGTTTAGGAATTTTTTGTTGTTCGTAAATTCTTCATTAGAAGCCAATTTACCTAATGTTACGTAAATTAGTTTTAAACAATTAGAAACTACCAAAATAATGAAAGCATTCACCACTAGTTATTCATGAAACTAATTATTTCATGGTAGTTTATAATGACATGCAAGTCATTCTAGTATGCATGCACATGCTGGCCAAAATAATGACAGTGTCCACTGCTAGTTATCATGGAAGCAATTAGTTGCTATGTACTCAAGTATGCATGCACCATGCAATGAACACACACATATGTAATTAATATTTTTTAGCAAAGGGAAAGAACAGGGGTTAATGTGCGTAATTATTGAGGCGAGGTTAATTAGTTATAAAATAATTAGTTTGTATTAATCAATTAGTTTTAAACAATTAGAAAATAGAAAAATAACAACAGCATGCACTGCTAGTTATTCATGCAGCTAATTATTTCGTGCTAGTTATTTTATGATCATTATCAATCTTCTCACTAATATTTCGTCTATTTCATGTGTTGCAAGCCATGTCTCTATCGGCGCTTCTCGAACACTTCTACGATGAGGACCACCGGTGCAAGCTATGGATCGCCGGTGACACCGATGGCCCTTCGCCCCTGCAACTTTGGGCAGGGAGGGATTCCTGGGAGTTGGACGGTCACTATGTCCTGATCCTCCAGGGCACGGGCTTATTGCCCTTGCGAGGTCGGTGTCCCTCGGGACGGCTCTCCTAGACACTAGCTTCATTGTCGGACTTGTCGACAGGTGGAGGCTCGAGACGCACACCTTCCACTTTCGGTGGGGTGAGATGACGGTCACCCTACAGGACGTCTCGCTCTTAACCGGTCTCCCCATCTAGGGTGACCCGCTTGTTCTGGGCCCTCCGCCGGTGCATTGGAAGGCCAAGCTGGAGCAGCGGTTCGGTCAACCTCTCCCGGAGGGTGCACATGGCGTCCCCCGGGCTTGGCTGAGGCAGTTCGATGATTGCTCGCAGGGTGCACCTCACGAGGTCATTAGGACGCACCTAGTAGGTTACCTTCTTCAGCTATTTGGTTGGGTCTTGTTTCCAACCACGCAGGGCGATCGGTGCTACCCCAGCTATGTCAGCCTCGCCGAGTCGCTGGTTGACGTAGGGGCCGGGCCGGTGCCTCAGTATAACTGGGGGTCAGCCATCCTTTGTGCCACATATCGGGGGTTGTGTGACGCTTCGCAGCACGGCATCGGTGGTACCCCCAACCTGGTCCTCTGCTACGTGCTCCTGCAGCTGTGGAGTTGGGAGCACTTCCCGGTTGGACGGCCGTCCATCGAGGTAGTGGTGCACTCGTACGCCCCCTCTGATTGACGTGATAGACGGGCCCACCATGGGCTCACGGTGGACTGCTGGTCGTCTGTGTTGGGCCAAGGACAGGCCGGTGAGGTGCTACGCATTGTACCACGACGAGTTCGAATCGTTGCACGAGAGCGACATCATTTGGTGTCTATGGTATCCAGATTTCCTACTCGCGGTAGCACCACACGGGTTGTCCGTGCAATGCCTCCAAGACACAGGACTGTGGACGACGACCTGCCACCTGGTGTTCGCACATATTGTGGAGCCTTACTCGCCGCAGCGTGTAATGCGACAGTTTGGTCGGTACCAGATCATGCCCCCCCACCAGACGGCAGGCTCCTGTAGCTAGCCGTACACTTGTGAGTCAAACTTTATCTGAGTAATGTTTACAGTCCTTACATCTTATTTTGTAACATCAATCCTTACAGAAATGTAGGCAATCGAGGGCAGGTGGGCATACTTAGGACTGGCGCCTGGTCCAAGAGGAGTGGACTACTGTATGGACAAATAGCGCGCACATTGATGTCTAGAATGGGCCGTGTCCATACGACCAAGAGACTTACGATGCGCACTTGTTGTGGTACGTGCCACTGATGCACGCAAGACTCACCATTCCTCCACAGGAGCGCCTGGACCGGGTGACATCTCAGACGCACCACGAGAGCCTCCGCCGCACATATGACCGTCACAGTGCTTCGCGGAGTGACAACACCGTAAGACACTTACAACCTCTGGTCGTTTCATTGACGACATTCGTACTCTTCGTTAATGAACCAGTTATGTATGTCACTACAGTTGGAGCGGGCACAGCACATCCAGAGCACATCGGAGGCTGCCCTTCGCAGCCTAGATAGAACCCTAGCAGGATATAAAAAGTTTTGTAGTACATCGCGGCGGAGATGAGGAAGATAATAAAGAACTTGAGCTGCGGTCGTTCGACAGACGACGTCCTGCGCATCGAGCACCAACTGGGGGGCCGTGCTCGCCCGCTAGGTCACCACGACCTAGCGAGTCCGGCTAGCGTCATAGCATTCCTTGTCGGTCATCCGCAGGCCAGATCGGCGGGGAAGTAATTTATGTACAAATCTATGTTGCAGTTTTTGGTTATGCCTTACGTTGCGCTAACATCATGTTGTTCTCCTACCGTAGGTCCGTCGAGATGAATCACTTCTACCGTCCGTGACTAGTGCTCTCCGTCGGTCATATGCACTGCACATCTGGGAGGTATAAGATTCTCAGTCCACGCCCCAAGTGTTTATTTGTACTAACATCGTTCCGTCTTGCAGCTTTCAGTTGACCGTGGGGGTGACTGCCAGTTCACAACGACTGATAATGATGATGACACGGGCCTCCCAGTTAGGGATGGTAATCGTGCGCGGCGGGTACGGGTAGTGCTCGCCCATACCCATGCTCGCGACCCCAATTTCCCCCCACGAGCATGCCCGCGAAGGACGACGAGCGAAGAACCTCGCCCATGCCCTTGCCCACGGGCATGCCCGTTTACCCGTGAACAGTGCACTACCGCCTGTGGTGTGAGGACTCGGAAAATTCGACTTGTGATGCTTAACCATCCACTTGGTCCTAGCATCGCAAACAAAATATCCCGTGCCTCGAGATACATGTACTTCCCAAGAACTTGCAGTACATGTACCCCTTTACAAAATTATGCATCAATTCCATTCCACACATAGAACCGAAGCACAACTAAGCAAATCAAAAGACATACATAATAGAGTTATTACAAAAGGGGCCGACCGGCCAAATAACAGCTAAAGAGTTAAATAAACAGCGGAAGCAAAAGTCATAAGATGGCGATAAACAAGAGCCAATTAGTGTGCCTTTAACCCACAAGGCAACCAACCGAGCCGCCAACCTAGTCGTCAAACCCACCGCACAGCTTACAAAAGTGGATCCCTTGGGGGTCAGCTTCCTCCTCTACAACATTTAATTAAGCAAAGTAAATGAGTACAAAAATATACTCGCAAGACTTACGTGTAGTGTAACAGCCTATACATAGCTACATGCAAGCTCATTTAAGTGGAGGAGGCTCTAGACTCATTTTCAGCACAAAGCAAGTTTTCATTTGCAATAATTAAATAGATTCAAAGCAGTTTTACAATATGTTTTTATTTGACAGAAATAGCGAGATACAAGTAACAATACTAAAAGACATCCTGGAAGTGGCTAACCCAATAGCCACCACAACAATAGCATGAATTCCCCATTCATACCACCCACATCAAGTTTTAATTAAATGTTATAGTCTAGTTCTTGCACGACCTTACCAAGCATGTCCATAACCTAGGACGAGACTATTCGAATAGTTTGAACCTTGCAGGGGTGTACCAATGTACCCACACGTCAGACCGCCTTTGTTGCCACTAGATCAAGCACACTTCCGAAGGTATGCTGGTAAGGCTAAGTCCTACGAGACATTTCCAATATTGTGCATTAACTACGAGTCGCCATTGTAAAGCCAAAAGTCAACTACCACTATAGTGTAAAGCTCCCGGACAACTACAATGCCCTTCGGTGTGGAGAACCTAAATCGGATTCCACTCCCGCTCACCCAACACATAACCACAAGTTTCTTTTTCCACACCACACACACACACAACCTCCTGTGACTTGGAGCTAACACACGCCAAAGTACTAAGTCAAGAGAGGTCCCATATCCCCTCGTGTGGTTAGCACAATAATAATCGCTGGCTTAGTGACACAAGTAACTCGGTCCTTGTTGACGGGCACCATTCCGATCACACCATAAGATCACACCATCAACCATTGTGCCCAAGTCTCAAACATTTCATTTTCGGGCCAGGTTTTGACTTTACAAAGTAACAAAGCACAAAGTCTTGAGCATAATGGCAATAATAATTTTGTGTGATCAAAGTTATCGACTAAGTCGATAACCACCCAATTCTACCGGTAGCTAAGCATTTCTAAGCATGACATCGTAAAGACAATAAAAGAGCATAATTCAACCACCGGGCTCTAATTCACCAGCGAGATTAATACCTTATGTTTAGTGGCAGGAGATGAACAATTTAAGGGCAACCATGCAATAGGAATAACTACCTCTAATCGGGAAAATAAACTTTGACACAAAAACATGCATTCATACAATTTGTAAACAAAGTATTAGACTTTGAAAGTAATGGGATTATTATGATCAAACTGCTTGCCTTGCTGAAGTTGCTCAATATGCTGCAGAGGATCATTTTCGTTATCAACGGACTTGTCGGCACCTAATGAAAAGAACGAAAAGAACCGATAAGAACGAAAAACACCGAAAAGACTCAAAAACCAAAGTCAACCAAAATCCATGAAATTTACACAGCAGGTAGAGCATGATTTTTAAGGAATTTATCAATAAGAATCAATCAAATTGGATACTTGATGCTAAAGTTATGGCCAAAACAAATCTGGCCGGTTGGAAAAATGCTGAAAAATTCACTTCGGTTACTGTTCATCCGAATTAAATTCTTTAGCACAATTTTCCAAAGAGGTGGTGCACCTGAAATTTTTATGATAAACAGAGCACCTCATAAGATGAACAACACAATTTGATTCACCTCATTTTGAGCTAGGATGCATTTTCTATGATTTTTCAAAGACATGCAAAAGAGCACAAACAAAATGCATTAGCAAAACTTTTAAAAACAGTAGCATGCCTAAAACCTATTTTACAATTAAGCTTACTAACAGAGGAAACAAACAAAGTTTATTTCACTCAAAAATGAGCTACAGAGATTTACTTATGCATTTTTCAAGTTAAATGGATTTTTAATGCACTAAATAAAGCTAATCTGAAATTAAATCTATTAACACAATTTTCTGGAGCCAAACTAAGCTTACAACCATTTTTAGATTAAAGCCTAGTTCAAACCAGAGCTAACAAAATTTGAATCAACTCAAACGGAGCTAAAATGAATTAGTTAAGAAATTTTGAAGTTTAATACCTTTTTCAGTTTACAAATAAAGCTCTCGGGAATTTCCTTAAAACAAATCGGCGTGGAAAAATGTGGGACGTTGATCTTGAATCGCACGGCCCACAGCGCACGCGAACGCCCGCGCTCAATCTCGGCGGTTGGATTAGATCCAACGGTCCACAACGGAGGATACGTTCGGAGGTCCGAACGTTCGCGCGAACGTGGACTGTTGATCTAAAGATGGACGGCTCAGATCGAATAGACGTTCAGACGGTCCGAACGTTCAAATCGATCTGGGCCGCTGATCTAGAAATGGACGGCCCACAACGAAACAACACAGCACCCGCACGCAGCCCATGCGAATCCCAGCCGTAGATCAAGAATCGGACGGCTGAGGCTCGGTGGTCCGAACGTTCTAACCAATCTGGATCGCTGGATCTAGATCAGACGGTCCAAAACGATCTCGGCGCTGCGCACGCGCACAACGATGACTTAACTGCGTGGGGCCCTCATGTCAGTGACGCATTAGCCAGATTAGGACAGTCATTAAGTGCTTAAGCCAATCATTAGCAGTTAATGAAGGATCTTTGTCCTAAATGACGCCGCTACAGTGTCGCTCGCGTCCGGACAACGCTAGCCAAAGGTAAAGATTTGCTCACCATGGCGACTCGGCCACGGCGGCAAGAACCAAAGGCAGGAACGGGTCGGCAATAGCCTTGCGCACCTAACGGTGGCACTCTCGATGGCAGCGGCGGCCTAAAACGGCGGTGAGCCGGAGAGGAACGGAGGTGACAACATGGCCAAAAGACAACCAGCAAAAATAGCTCTGCAGCGGTTCAGAGAAGCGGTGCCCAAGCTTCTAGGGACTACACAGGAGCTACCTGAGCGCTGGAGAGGGACAGAGAAGGACGGAGGAGCTCCATGACGATGAAGCCCGCGGCCGAGGAAGACAACGCGGAAGGCAACTGAGCAAAAAGAGAGGGACCGCGTCATCTGGATAGCTCCAACATGGCTCAAGGATGGTCCCAGAGCAAGCAATTGAAGAGAGGAGCAGACACTAGGAGTTGAGGACGAAAACGAAGAACTTCGACCGAAAGAGGGCAAAACTCGATTCAAGCCATTCCTATTAAGGCAAGCAAAAATTGAGTTAGGGGCAATGCTTAGGATGAAAAAGGGCGCAAAGTGACGCGATTGGATTTGCAAATGAAGCCTTGAAGCACTGGCAGCGAAGAGAGCTCGCTCTGGTAGACAATGGCGATTGGGGAGAATGGTGACTTGAGCTCAAGCAAGCACTGAGGAGCAAGGTGAAGCTAAGGGGGGGTTGCTAAAGAGAGGCAGAGAAGGAGCTCGGGGGCTTTATAAAGCCGGAGGGCAAGGAATGGAGCGGAGCAAAGCTCCACGGTGAGCTCGGTTCACAGCGGGCTCATGGGCGAGCTGAGCGACGGGAGCAGGCAAGACCACGACTTTGAGGGCAAGAGCTGACCTGCATTTAATGCAAAGAGTCGTTGAAGGACGTAGGGAGTGGACAAAGGCGCCAGGCCGCTTCTCCCCACGCCCGCCATGGCGACTTGACGCACGCACGCGTGGCGGCCGGAGGTAGGGGACGAACACGCGCGAGGCCCACCGGCGGCGGCGACATTACGACACGCGGCTCGGCCGAACAGAGGCGAATGGGTCGAGCCCAACCAACAGGCACGGGCGCGACTGCGACGGTTGGATCGAGATCCAACGGTTGAAATCGCACGCAGCGAAGTGGGTCCTGACAGCTCCACGCGAACGAGGACTGCCCGATGGAGATCCAACGGTTGAAAACGCCTGCGCCAAAGCGACCGAGCCCGGTGCAGTTAGTTGATCGGGTCAACCAAAACCGGGGTTGGGTTCGAGTCCAACCTGAGCCCAAGGAACAGTGCACATATTTAGGTTTTAAATTGGAAGATGAGTTTGGAAGAATTTTTAGAGGTAGCAAACTAACTCCAAAAATTCTGAAATTTTGACTGGAGGTTTCTAGCTCCAGGATAAACCTTACATAAAATTTCCAGAGATTTTCATATACTGCATTTTTCTCAAGAAATTCCTCAAGGTTTGTTCTAGGGTTTGACTTGCCTCCAAAAATTATCAAATAATTTCTAAAAATTATGCAAATTTTCAGAGGTGTCACAGAGCTTCCCTAGAACCAAGGAAAAATATTTTCAGGGGTTGAACACAAGATTCTTAACAAGGATTGATAAGAGGGGATTGACTTTAGTCAATAGGAGATTTGAGTTTTTGAATTCCATAATTCCTTTACAAGAATTACAGAAAAGTTCAAGAACTTCAAGATGCAAGAAAAGTTTTAATTTCTACTCATTTTCTTACATTTGAAACACACACCCAGATTTGGGATGTTACACGTGGGTACCCATCGCCCGCGGGTACCCATCGCCCACGGGCATACTCATCGCACATAAACAATGCACACATCAAGTTCATTTCAATTCACATCAATAGTGCATCACACATTCAACAACTAAGAAATTTTATCGCAAATCACACATCAAATTCGTCAAAACAACTAATCAAGTTCGACAAATAAAATAGAAATACAAACTGACATAGTTCCCCACACATAAACAAATTATGTTTGCAACAAGAGTAGAACATATGAAAATGGTTCAATTACAACAATTCAACAAATAGATCAAAAACATGTCCATAAACCGGTTTGCTAATCAGAGTCGACGATCGAGATTGAACAACAATCTTTAAGCTCCTCTTCAATGTCTTCAAGGCATGTCCATAAACCCTCTACTCCTTCTTCACCTGAAAAGTAAACATTGCATTACATTACTAACTTCCAATCACATAGAAAATTTGAAATATTTACATCACTAGTTGCATACCTTTAAGGTCATTCGAAGCCGACTTTGTGAGCACATCAATGCCTCCAATATAGCCGAGGAGACGATCTGCGATGTTCACTTAGCACTCTACCACTAGTGCTAAAAGTCGATTCGTGGTTACCGTTGTTATTGGAATAGCCAAGATATCACGAGCAATCATCCGCAATGTAGGATAACGTGTCCTGACCACCTTCCACCAACCCAGTATATCAAATTCCTCATTTGTGCAAGGAAGAGTTTCTTCTTCCAAATAGCGATCTAGCTCACTTTTGGTCTTTACTACACTGGTACTTTTCTTACTAGTAGCTAGTGTTTTAAATATTGAAAGCACCTCATTGGCACCAATTGAAACACTAGTACTAGATGATGTAGCCATACCCTCTTCTCCACTATGCACTTGGTACTCATTCATCAACTCACACAAGCAATTATAACTCTTTGTAACATTCTCTTCAGAGTTTTCTTCACCAAAGAGAGCAATATAGCATGCATGTAACATTGTCATTTTTCCACGTGGATCAAGAATAATAGCAATAGCCATCAAACCATGAATATCGCATCAAGACTTGTCAAACTTTTTATCATCTCAACAGATATAGCCTCAATTATTGGATCTCCACATCCTAGCCATTTATTCATATGCATTTTGACCTCACATATCTTTGGGAAGAATATGTTAGTTGTTACATATTTAGTTCCGTAAAACATTTGGTGAGTTCATAGAAGATGCTTAATTTTTCACATACGCTTGAGGCAAAATTCAATCAGCATTTGTTGGTGCACAAATAAACTGCATATCAAGTTGCTTCAACCTCTCAAAGACTTTCTTATAGGAATAGCAAGACTAAGCATAACATAGGTCGAATTCCATCTAGTTTTGCAATCAAGACCAATCTTTTAGTTATTTTTCAACCTTAACAAACCGAATTTGCTTTCACAAATTTTTCATTACCTCTTTGGTGTAGTTGTCCAATAGGAAACACTATCACGCACTCTCTTAATGCCATGCTCCATGACACTCAATCCATCTTTCAAAATTAAGTTAAGAATATGTGCACAACAGCGCATATGTAGCATCTTTCCACCCAATAAAAGATTAGATGGACCAACTTTTGTCTCTATTGCTTCAACCAATTTATCATTTGTTGAGTAGTTGTCCAAGGTCAAAGTAGATAGCTTGCAATCAAGATTCCAATTATGCAGGCTTTTATATAGCGCTTCACAAATAACCTCTGATGTATGTGGGCATGGCACATATATAAACCTACATGATTCAACATAGCAAGAAGATTAGTATTTCAACATAGTAAGAAGATTAGTACTTCAACATAGCAAGAAGATTAGTATATCAACATAGCAATCACCTCAAAATGCAGCTTCTAAGCTTTCAAGAGTCATCAACAAAATGTCCAGTTACTGCCATGTAGCCTCTCTTTTGATTATCACCGTCTAAAGGTCGGTTGTAATAAAGAACACGACAACCGCTTTTATCCAAGTAATCGAGAGCTCTCTTTTCTCTCGAATCATAATGATCCAAGATATCATTTCTAATAGTATTTCGAGTGACCATTTTAAATAAAGGTTGCAGTGCACTAACAAATTTACGAAAGCCATGGTGATCAACAATGGATAGTGGGTACTCATGCAGAATAATCATGGAATAGAGAGCTTTCCTAGCAACTTCTTGATCAAAGACATAGTTCTCTACAGTTACTTGCCCATGTTCAAAAGATCCATACCTGGTTTGTACCTTCCCTTGCCTCTTCCGATATATACAAACCTTCAAATGCTCATGCAGATGTTTAGTACCATTCTTCGTTTCTGCCGAAAGGTACTTGCTGCACCAAATGCACTTTGCCTTCCAAGCACCCTTCACTTTTAGTCTTGTAAATTCATTCCAAACGGGTGAAGTGAGTTTCCTCTTTGTGCCACGAGAGTCTTCCTCTTCTGCATCTGCATCTTCGGCATGTTGTTCAACTTGAGGTTCGGCTTCAGATCCTACTTGCTGATCATGGAGTATTGAGCCTTGAGAAGATTGCCTATGTTGGCTACTACTTCTCGGAGTCGCCATCTGAGAGTTGAAAAATATGAGACTTAGAACACAAATCAAAAAGATCTGAGAGTTGACAAATATGTACACAATTTATATACTGTAATGAGTATAAAAAGTATTCACAATGTACACAATTTGTAAACTGATCTCTCCATTTTGCTGCCATGATTGCCAACTTTTAGAGGACCTTCCAACCCATCATGGCATAATCATGCTTGCTTTTCTTTCAAGGTGCACAATTTATAAACTGTAATGAGTATAAACAATTTATATATATTGTGTAAGCATGGCATGCACAACCCATCATGGCATTTATAAACTGATCTACAAAATGGAGAGCATCAGTATGATTCAGAGAGAGCATCAGTACCAGAAATGGAGAGCATCAACCAGCTATTATTAGCATGTAGTATAAGTACTAGATCTATAAACTGATCTACTAAATATCAACCAGCTATTATTAGCATGTAGTATAAGTACTAGATCTACAAAATGGAGAGCATCAGTACCAGAAATGGCGGCGGTGGACCGGGAGGAGGGCGGCGCCCGGGAGGAGGCGGTGGACTGGGAGGAAGACGGGCGGGAGGAGGACGCGTGGACCGGGAGGAGGCGGTGGACCGAGGAGGCGGCGACTGTGAGGGGGCAGCGACCGGGAGGGGGTGGTGGACCGGGAGGAGGGCGACGGCCGGAAGGAGGCGGTGGACCGGGAGGAGGACGCGGTGGCAGCCGGGAGGAGGGCGGCGGCCGGGAGGCACTGCTGGCTGTGATGGGAGCCAGAGGAGATCTAGAATCGAGAGCAAAGGTGGGTGGGAGGAGAACAGCTGGGAGGAGGACGTGGTGGACCGGGAGGAGGGAGGCGACCGGGAGGAGGGCAGCGGCCGGGAGGCGCGGTTGGCCGAGAAGGGAGCCCAAGAGGAGATCGGTCGGGAAGCGACTAGGAGGAAGAGGAAGAGCGATGGGAGGAGCGGGATTTGGGAGCCCAGGAGGAGGTCTAGTGGCTGGATTGGAAGTGGGGATTGTGGGAAGCGAGGGGTCGAGGGCTAGGGTTTTAGTTTTTACTCTGTGAGGGTCCCACCTGTCAGTGTAGATGGTGGGTAATCGGGTGAAGCGGGCACGGGTAGAGCTTACCCATGCCCACGTCCGTTTACCCGATGGGTAAGAAATTGTGCCCATTTTTATACCCGTGGGCAAAGAAAGACGCCCATACCCACCTCTATTAGGGTATTCGCCCGCGGGTATGCGGGTAATCGAGCACAATTGTCATCCCTACTCCTAGCTCCTACCAGGGAGCAGTACACGTCGTCAGGGTATGGATTATGGCAGCCAAGGTTTGGAGTGTACGCAGGGCAGAGATCCTCCGGATTCGGTGTCCCACCGTACGTTCAAGGGCAGAGCTCCTCTGTGTTCGCTGTCCCACCGTACCTCCAAGGGCAGAGCTCATCCACGCAACCGGAGCTGCAAGCATCATACCCTGGGAGTGAATTTTTCGAGACTGTCCCTCGTGATTTCTTCGGAGGTGTCCCCTAGGCCAGCATGCCTCGTCACGACGACATGTATGCTTACCAGACTCTGCTGGGCCTTACTGAGCCTACTGGTGCACCTCCGCCACCTCAACGGTCTCCATACCCCCTCCGAACGGACACGCGCTCACCCGACCGCTTCACGTACTCCACTGGGCATGCCCGACACAAGACATCCAAGCGAACGCGGAGGCCGCCGCAATGAGCAGAGGGTAGTGGCTCAGACTCAGACGAGTGAGCCATATTGTATCATGTGAACTCGGGCTTCTAATTTTATGTATGAAAAAGTCTTAAATTGGTTCATGTAATGATTGTAAATCCTCAAACGACAGAGCCATATTGTAACGTTTCAAATTTTATGTATGAAAACGTCTTCGAATTTTCAGAACGACAAGTCAACACACTGCGACGCTAACTTTTCCGAACGACAAAACAACACACTGCGACGTGACCCAACGAGTCAGCTTTGCACAGCGATGTGGCCCGACGTGTCAGCTTTGTGCAGCGACGTGGCCCGACATAGCGACGTGACCCGACGAGTCAGCTTTGTGCAGCGACGTGACCCGATGAGTCGGCTTTGCGCAACGACGTGACCCGACACAGCGACATGACCCAACGAGTCAGCTTTGCGCAGCGACGTGACCCGACGAGTCAGTTTTGCGCAGCGACGTGGCCCAACACAGCGACGTGACCTGACGAGTCAGCTTTGCGCAGCGATGTGACCCGACGAGTCAGCTTTGCGCAGCGACGTGACCCAACGAGTCTCCTCAGGGCTGTTGCCTCGCGGACGCGGATTTCCTTCAACCGAATTATAATTAAGTCGTGTACACAGCGCCAGCCTGGCATATAAGTACTACTCCTTCCACGTCGTGTTCTCCTGCAACCAGACTACAACACAATCTCGTTCAGATGGACAAGCACTGGGAGGAGGTCCGCGAAATGCAAAGAGAGTATACGGCCCACGAGGAACAAAGGGAGCATGCTAGGAGGCCACCTCCCTGCAATGACGCCGCCCCGCGTAGCAGCAACCCATACCACAACATCCCAACCGAGCATTCGCCGCAATACCCGCCCGAGGGGGAGACACCGCCCCTCTGTTGGTGCAGGGATAGCTACAAGTTCTTCAAGTCCAAGCATTAGCTAAGCCAGGGCATACGTTACTAGGGTTGCACGAACTACTCCAGCGACTATCCCAACCGCCGTTGGGATACGAGACGCTATCGGCAGCCGGTAAGGACAGGTAGCAATATGTTCCCCTACCATTTCTCTTTCAAAGTCCGCACTAACAACCTCTCCCGTCTACCCGTAGTCCCCGGATCCGCTATGTGGCTATCGCAAGTGGATCGACCTAGAGATCCACCCACACGACCAGTGGAATCTCGACTATGAGGAGTGGGATGTCAACAGGGACCGCGAGAGGAGGGAGGAGGAGCGCCGCACCGAAGAGCATAACCAGTGTATCCGGCGGGAGACGTAGGCCCATCTCGAGGCGTGTAGGCGCAAGGAGCGCGAGGCTCACGAGAGGGAGCGCAAGCAAAAGAGGGAAATGGCGGCCGAGGCCAAGGCGGCCGGTGAGGAGTACAACGCCGAGCTTGCAAGGAAGGGCAAATGGCCCCGGTCCACGTAGTAGTCTGACCCTCTTCATCTGTATGTCCTATGTATTTCTAATTCCCTAAAGGCATGCGTGTACTGTCCTTGATTCGTTAGCCTGCTTGCCATGTAACCTCCTTGTCGGATCAACTGTCGTGTTGTTATCGTTGCGCTATTTCTCCAAAACTGTCGTGTATGTTACCGTGTATGAATTTCCTGGCGCATCGCAATATCACCTACCTTTGTGCTTACGAATCATTGCTACCTAACAAAATTCTTCAGAAATTTAGCACACCACAACAACATACCAAAATGTTCTTGCGAGTCTAACATATAGTTTTCTAAAAGTAGGGAAAAGTATAGCATATTTGGAATATCCCACAACCTCCTCTAGACCGCAAATATACTTTGTTGTCAAGACATGTATATCACCAAAATGTAACCCAGTAAATCTCAAATACATTCCAAGTCACATGAAATCATGAAACCCTAATTTTTGTAACCTAAAATCCAAATTCTCGTGACCTAAATCCTAAATTTCCGAGACAATTCCAGAACACATATAAAATTGTCGAAACATTACACAATAAAAAAATTCATAATTTTTAGAGCTCATTTTCTACATTTACAAATCCGTACAAACAGAACATGTTTATGTAATCGGGGGAGAGAGCACATGGCGGTTTTGGATGGATAAAATTATGGCAAATTTACACAAGCAAGTGCACTGTGTCAGGGTGCTCCACGTAAAATTTCATAATTTTTTGAAGTCGTTTGCTATATTTAAAATTAGAACGAAAATCGCCACTTAAACCCTAACCCTAATTCCTAATCACGACTTAAACCCTAACCCTAACTGGACACGTGGCGGCTGGGGCACGACAAAGACGACCATCTGTGCATGCACGTGTATGGTCGGGGCAAGCCGGCAGCAGAAGTCAAGTGCATAAGTGCTATTTTTGACAAAAAAAAATTGTATGCCTATGTTTGTATATACGGTATGCAAAAGTGACAATACCAGCAAAAAATCTCCAGATTGTAGCACATGGCAACACATAACTTTCCGCGGCAAAATCGGTAATTTTTGTCATTTCGTTTACAAAAGGGCTAGTTTTGCTCCTTCGTTTAAAAAAAGAGGCTAAATGATCCACAAAACTCTTTGCATGCATCTACCAAATGCTCTCTTGGAGCACTATGTCTGTACGTGCATGTGTATTGTTTTTGTTTTACTCTATTATTTGCACTTGGCAGCAGTTCACAAATCAATGTCGGTGCTGGTTTATGCAATGTTTAAAACTGTGTGTATTTGCAGCATTTTGGAATGCACAAGCCATTAACAGACACATGAATCCATGGAGGAATGGACTTGAGCTGGATTTAGCATATCTTCTATTTATTATAGGAAGAAAGTAGCAATGTCCATGTCAAAAAAATATCTATCATATCAACTCAAATATGCTACTAGTGTTGCTATACACAATGCATGTGCCTTATGCTTAGTATACTGGACAGCAATTTAATAGTAGCTTATTGCACTGATCAGTGGTGGTTAAGGGGAAGTAGTGAGGAGATGAGA
This sequence comes from Phyllostachys edulis, assembly GCA_036346405.1. Classification (NCBI taxonomy): domain Eukaryota; kingdom Viridiplantae; phylum Streptophyta; class Magnoliopsida; order Poales; family Poaceae; genus Phyllostachys; species Phyllostachys edulis. Next base: position 67,527,237 of record CM070556.1, on the reverse strand, counting down.
GGATATAATCACATGCTGGTGAGGAGTTATTATTTTACAAAGGCTGCCATTGGTTGGTTTGAAGGAGACATCAATTGCATCACTGGAATAGAAACAGTTGTCCTAAAATTAGGTAGATCTAGGTCCAGATTTATGACCAATTTGTTTTAGATTATACAGTCAGCTGATAACACAAGCAAACACATCAAATATTTCATGCCCACTGATCTTCCTAAACCAAAATAGTTGTCAACCATTTCTAGCACTGAAATACCCTTTTCCACTGAACTATACTCACTGAACCGAAATATATGTTGATTTTGTGATTTGTTTTGCTCCTTTTTTTTAAGACTTGCTTCTGATTAATGATAAGAAAAAATACTGAAAGAAGCAAGTTTAGAACAACTCTGAGAGAGTTCATCGTTTTAAATGCATAAATTTTGTGAGTACCATGCATTCTCATTACAGTTGGCACTGAGTTGTATCTTTGCATTTATTTTGACGGATCTGATCCGAATGCGACCCGATGGCGCCTTCTAAACAATAGATCCAACCGACGACAACCATTCCTGTAGCGCGACTGTGCAAGAAGCATATTGCAAGCTTTGCGCAATAAATGGAACACTTCAGACTTCAGAGGTGGTTGGGACCTTGGGGGCAAGGAATGGGATCAAGAAGATTCCCTTTACATGTGGATTTAATTTTTTTAGCCGCTGACACTATTCAATTGTAAAAATAGCTTTCATCCTATTTTATTTGCAAATCTAACCCCCTCACTCACCTTCCGCGGTCGGAGAGTGGGAAATGTCATTTTTCCTACTCGAGGAGCGCGGAAAAGGACGGGAGGTTGGCCAAACAGAGACCAGCCACTTGCTTGCGGTGCGTGAGCTGGAAGGGCCTTTCATGCATGGTGGCAACACGAAACCCTCCTGTTCATGGTCACCGCCTATTCTCATGAGATTCAGGCGATGACACTACCTTCCGTGCTCACTGACCGCGGTAAGAGAGGAAGGGAGCTAGATTTGTAAATAAAACGGTATGAAGGCTATTTTTACAATTGGGTAGCGTCGGGGGGTTAAAATAAAAAAAGATTCTTACATGTGAGCAGATGCCTGTGAGACGCTGGTTAACATGTTTAATTTCATACATTAACACAGTAAAATATAGGCCACGTATGTTTTCTAGAGAGTACATGGAGGACGGACACCTCACTCAGACGACCATACAACCATGGATGGTAGGTCTAGGATTTTTTTTCCTTGTTTATTTATTTGATTGATTAATTAATCATACTTTATCATGATGTAATGGTCGGTGAGGCACTTGATAGTGATGCTCTGCCTATCCTCTCTACATTCATGGGAGGAGCACATTTCCATCACGGTGTTGCTGACACTTTCTTCTCCACAAGGAACAATAAACAGCGAGAAAAGGTAAATACAGGAGCACAGCTGTTGGTCAAATTTGGAGGAAGACCTAACTGCAATAATTAAGGTTAAGAGTATCACTGTGACCAACCAATTACTAGGCAGCTTCCATTAAGTTTATATAATTATAAATCTTGGATCTGAAGTGAAATTCTAGAAGAAACATCAACCAATTTTTGCTTTTGGTGTTATGCTTTTGTTAGTACCAATTCAGGAGGCAATATAGGCAACATGTTCTTGGCAGAAAGAAACCCCAGTAGGCATTTTATGATGTGCATTGTCAGTGCACAGCAAGTGGCCTAAAGGAGCTGTTGGTACAGCTCAAATACTCTTTTTTCTCTATTACTATCTTCCTTTCCTTATCACAGCCTTCACTGCTGCTGCTGCTGCAAGTGGGCTTCTCTTTTTACATATTCGTGTGGTCTTTTTTAAGAACATATTCCAACAAAAGAAAAGGTAGTAAATTGGGATGCAAAAAAGAAGAAAATGCCAGGTTCCTTTTGCACGTAGCTTGCATGGGACGTCATCGGAGAAGACGATATCTTGCTTGCACTAGCTAGCACGGGCCACTAAACGATCGCGGTCCCGAGCATCATGGCTCGTCCGATCTCCAACCTCGACAAAAATGGATTTTTTTTTGAAATAATACATTTTTTAAAATAAATTACAAAACTAGCTTATCATCTCAAAAAATTGCAAAAATAGGTTTTCGCCGCCATTCATCATCATGACAGTTCTATCATCGCAGATGAAATGGCGGCGAGGAACCTGTACATCTGAAGGGTAGTTCGCCGCCATTTCAAATGGCGACAGGAATGTATGAATTTTTAAATATAGCAAATAAACTCAAAAAATTACAAAATTTTTTGTGGAGTATCCAGATAGAGTGTTCTTGCTTGTGTAATTTTTTTATAATTTTATCCATTATGAATTTGTCTCTAAAATTCATTTAAATATACTATTTGTAGAATTTATAAATATACTAAATGAGGTCCAAAAATTATGAAATTTTTTGTGAACGCTCCTTACATAGTTTAATTGTTTGTGTAATTTTTTCAGAATTTTATATGCTCTGAAATTGTCTCTAAAATTCTGAATTTAGGTTTCCGATACAGTGTACTTGATTGTGTACCCTTAATTGTTGAGATAATTTCATAGCATATAAAATTCTGCAAAAATTACACAAACAAGTTCACTATGTAAGGAGCAACCATAAAAACTTTCATAATGTTTGGACCTCATTTGGTATATTTAAAAATTCTACAAGTAGTATACTTAAATGAATTTTAGAGACAAATTCATAATGGATAAAATTATGAAAAAATTACACGAGCAAGAACACTCTATTTGGATGCTTCATAAAAAATTTTGTAATTTTTTGAGCTTATTTACTATATTTAAAAATTCATACATTCCTATCGCCATTTGAAATGGCGATGCGAACCTGCCCTCAGGTGTACAGGGTTTCGTCGCCATTTCATCATGATAGAACCTGTCGCAGCATTTAAATGGCGATGCGAACCTATTTTGCAATTTTTGAGATGATAACCTAGTTTTGTAAATATTTTTAAAAAAAATATTATTTCAAAAAAAATTTCGACAAAAATGACAGAAACGGAGCGGTTTTCACGCTCGAAAAGGAGTCATTTTGATATTTTAAAAAATGCCAGAAGGCAAATAATCCAAGATCCCAAGTCGTGGAGTCTGTGGCTGGTTGTAAGAATACACATCTTGTATTATCCAGCACAAAAAGGTGTGCTTCTCTGAATGGAGCATGTCCCTATCGGGCTCCCAAGGTGCGATCTGGTTCAGGCATTTCCTGATTCCGTCGGTGTCTAATCCTTTTCGAGCCATTGGAGGACACAAATTCCCTTGGTTGTGACTTGTGAGTGTGACCAGTTGTGCGAGCAGTTATAGTGTGAGAATGTACTCTAGCAGAACATGTTATGTGGCTCTATCTGGTGATCACAGACATCACATGCTACCCAAGTATCAAATTAAGCAGATCTAAAAAAAACAAATTAATCAGGTTTTCCAACGAATAAATCGGTTTCCAGCTTTTCTTTCAGCTAAAAATCTGGTAGGAATTTTAGTTTAGATAGGCATGTATTTATGCAGTAGTGTCCATGGAGATAGTGGTATCAAATGGTTCATGCAAATTAACTTCGACTGCAAAACACGACATAATTCTGAATCAGAGTTGAAAATTTTGCTGCAAGTTCAAAGTATGTGTCAAGCTATTGATTTCGTATCGATTTGATAGAACACTCTAGTATTCATGTCAAACTCTTCCTACTCACTAGAAAAGGAAGTATAGTACATGGACAGTGTCACGTGCCTGAATTATTGTTCATGTACGTGAATAGTGCCCAAGGTACTGTGGCACCTGCACACTATTCATGCCAAGACAACCGGTGCATTAGTAGTTGGGAAATAGAGATGGGAATGATTAGTTTTCTTGTTATTTTAGATCACTTTCTTAGAGATATATTCCATCTAGTAGAGATTGGTTTCTTTAGAAATGGAGATTATTTTTTTAGGGTTCAAGTTGAGTCATCCATACAAGAGAGATTGTTTTTTTAAGGTTGAGATTGTTTTTTTAGGGTTCAAGTTGAGTCATCCATACAAGAGAGAGAACATGTATGCATTATCAATCAAGCAAGAAAGATGAATTATTCTGATCTCCCTCCCAAGGTTCTATCATCTGAGTCTATAGTCTAATCTCTTATCCTAAATTGACGCCGCCCAACCTTCTTCCCGGCGATGTTTACCCCGTTATGAACTAGAGTAATCGATCCCTTCCCACGATTTCTGCTACCAAGGATATAGCTTTTGATCCGACCATACGACCTATTGCCGAGTCGTTGGTCTAATAAAGGTTGACACTAGCAAGATGGTCATTAGTACTAATGACAACGACAAGAAGATGGCGGCCATCTTCCTCGACATGCATGGATGTTACTTTAGAGAAGATGATCACAGATCAGAAGGAGAAGAAGGTGCAACAAGAGACGGCAGCGGCGTTGTTTCCAGCAGCCGTCGCGACGTTGTTGAAACCTGCCGCAACGCTACCGCGTCCTGTCATGGTAGCCACAGTCCTACCAAAATCCAACGTCGCCATTGTGGCGCTGCTGGGGTCTACCGCAATAGGGACAAAACCTATCGCGGTGCTACCGTGGTTATCGCAGCCTGCCGAGGTGCGGCCAAAACTTGCCAAGGCGCTGTTGTGGTTGCTACCATGCTTGCTGCATCCCGCAGCGACCAGTGAGTTTTCCGTAACCACGAGAGAAGGCAACGGTCTCCAAAGAATCAGGTTGGCATAGTAACCTCTTGTCGAAGTGGGGCTTCCAAGGGTTGCAACTGTGGCCCCCCACTACAGCTCGAGGACGAGCTGTTGCAAAGGGAGGAAGAAGTTGTTGTGTGCAGGAATTACTGTTTACATGTGTGAATAGCACCTGAGGTACTGTAGCATCCGTGAGTGGATTAGTAGTTGGAAAACGGAAACAAGAATAGTTAGTTTCCTTGTTATTTACATTCACTTACTTAGAGATATAGGTTTCCTTAGAATAGATATTGTTTCTTAGGGCTTAAGTTGAGTCATCCCTATAAAAAAGATAGCATATATGCATTATCAATCAAGTAAGAAAGATGAATTAATCCAGTCTCCCTCTCAAGGTTCTATCATCTCAGTCTTTAGTATTCCTCATCCCACCAAGCCGACGCCACCCGACCTTCCCGCGGCGGTGTTTACCCATTTTCAACTAAGCCCGTAACAGGCAGGGGGTTAACCTAAATACAATTGACGAGGATTAAAATCTCTATGTATTACTTTAATACATAATAAAAGATCATATGTCTTCGTGGTCGTAACCTCTAAAGCTAACGACCCCTGTGGTCGTAAGGATTCCAGAGGTTACATAATAGGTATCCTAGTCGGATGAGGTCGTATACTCAGTCCTCGACCAGATGACTGCTCGTAGAAGCAATGAATTGGCATCCAGATCTAACTAAGTATATTCCTTACCGTGTGATGAATGGAACGCATGTCATATTTGCTCCATACCACGCGATGTTTCATGGCCCTAAGACACTAACAGCAACCACCATACGGTTGAGTGTCTCATAGACGCACAACCGCCCAACGGTTGATACTTTATCAACCGTTGCCTCCCTCCGACCAGTCACGATGCTTCCAACAACCGTCATCTCTAGGAGTAACTGTCACCTCTTCGATGGTTATTTAAAGATGGAGCACGAAGGAACAAAGACACCAGATTGAAGCATAACAATCAGTATTAGATTCATGTTTCAAGTCTGATTCAATAGCACAACACGCATTACGCTCAGTGCAATTAGGATTAGTCCACTGCCTTATCAAGGACACCCCTTGTAATAGCCAGTTCATAGCAATAAAGAGTAGTCCTATTCTCTCCCAAGAACTCTTCGTCATTTTTCTCTTTTTATTTTCGTAAGATCGGTGACTTGATCGTCGACAGCTAGCACTGTCCGTGGGAAAGAAGGCGTTGAGTTCTTAAAGATTACTTTACCCAAGCATTCCTCATCCACTTCATTTGCCCCATCATCGCTCATGCGAACATGGCGGGGACTTGAGATAAGGAAAACCGGTTCGACTTGGCGGACTACTCCAATCTCGACATGGATGCATGCATCCGCGCCATGGAAGAAAACGGGATGTCATCATCCTCCTCCTCCGTCGGCTCACCATGCGCTGAGACCAGCGAAATCAACCGGATGGATGAGGATTCACCGCCACCAACAATGGCACTCTCTGAGGAACTGCTCGTTCCGACCGGTTCAGAACGTCCGAACGCCTCTACAAGCCCGGTCGATCCGACCGGCAAAAGCGGCAACGGAAGCCCAACGCTACAATTAAAGGGTTAATGTACTCTCGATACAATCATGGGCAATCGGTATTCGCCAACGGCTCCAACGTATTCTGGGGGCCAACTGACACCAAGTGAGGGTGTCAATGAAGCTACCGTTGGTCGTGGACCAAGTGGGAATGATAAAACTCAGCATATGATCGGCGGTCCGCCGGATCAGACTGAGTCCACCACAAAGCCCACCAGAGGTGGTAATCTCCGACCGCTCTCCGTTGTGGAGGCTCCTTGCCGAAGCAGTGGAAGGCTCTCCATTAGCTATGACGGAATCTTGTCGGAGGACCGCTATTGGAGGCACGAGGTTCACGCAATCGAAGATATCAATCAAGGTGCCTTGCACGATCCTCCACAGTTTGTCCTGCCACCACATACTGATGGAAATGGTGTGAGCGCTCAAGCACCAAATGGCGGAGGTGTTTGAGTTGATGGACGTGCATTAGTTAATTCACCTGTTTCTACCCCACCATGAGTAAGGGGTCAGACAGGCCCAACCGAAAGGTCGAGAGAAAATTCAACTCATCGAATGCCCACTACAAGCGAGAATCTTCCACGACCTTCGGTAACAATACAAAACCTGCAACGAGTCCGGGATATTCTGAATAATCCATATCCTACCTTAGCAGAAACTCCTAATTATGCTCAACTTGTAGGACAGGTGTCGGAGATCCTCCAACAGACCATGTAGCGTACAGAAATGTACTGAGAGCAAAGGAACTCACAAAGTCACACGGTGACTGCATCTCAGCGTTGCTCTCTTAGTAGGGGACAACATGGTCAAACGAAGGACCGATCGACACCAAGACCCCCTAGTAGGTTCTGACCAGGGAATCACGAGGGAAGGCGGCTCTTCACAGCAGCCACTCCTCGTCAAGAGGTACGATCACTTGATTCAGACGATCTCAGGCATCATCTGAACCAAGTAGGTGGTCAAAGACATTATCATAATGTCCACGATCGGATTGGAACACCGGATCCTAGGTATGCAAATACGAGGAACTGATCCCCAATTAACTATAATTCGGCTCTTTTTCAGAGAAGGCGTCACGATTCTATTTCGGGCTGCCAAGCGTTTTCGGCAGAACTCCAAGCTGTTCGTTGGCCAGACAGGTTCCAACCAGTCAACATACAGAAGTTCAATGGGACTCAGAACCCATTAGAATTTATTCAAATCTATTCTGCCGCCATCAAGGCCGCTGGTGGTAATGACAACGTGATGACAAATTACTTGCCCATGGTCCTTGAAGGGTCTGCCCGGTCATGGTTGCTCAACCTACCGGTCGGATCTATCTACACTTAGGAGCAGCTCTGCGATACTTTGATCGCCAACTTTCAAGGGACGTACGACCGTCCTGAGAAGGAAGATGATCTTCATCGGATGAAACAGAAAACCAATGAAACTCTTCGACAATATATCAAGAGATTCAGCCATGTTCAAAACTCTATCCTAGAGACCGCAGAGTCTTTTGTCATCCATGCTTTTAAAGCAGGACTGAGGAATCGTCGGTTTACGGAGGATATTACAATAAATCCTCCATGAACGACCGTCAAACTTTTTGACATGGCAGACAAGTACGCGGTAGCTAGTGAAGCGGTCGAATGGTATGAAACTATTGATCGAAAAGATAAAAATCCCCAACCAAGTCTGGAGAAGCAAGAGAAGAGGAGCAAGAAGTCTCTCAAGAGTAAAAAGAATTGCAAGCCCGACAACAAGGAAATACTTGCGATTCCCGAAAAATTTACCGAGGGCAAGAAAGATTTCACTGGTCGGATCAAAGCTAAGGCTCCGACCAGTGACTACAAGAAAAGTAAGAAGTAGTGTCCACTTCACTAGGCAGCAGGGCATGATCTGCGCACCTGCCGAGCCTAGCAAAAGAAACTAGAGGATTACTACTCAGGTAAAGGTCCCTTCCCTTCCATAACAAAGCTCGGAGAACCAAGCTCCAAAAAGGACAAAGATGGCGATGAAGAGATAGAGTACCAGGAGCTGTAGCACACAGTCGATATGATTTTTGGTGGACCCTCCTCGTACAAGTCAAGACATCATCTGAAGGCCGTGGAGCGGGAGGTGAACCTTGCCGAGTCTCCAATCACCGCCAACCAATCCAGGTGGTCAAAAACTGTAATCTCCTTCAGCAAAGAAGACTACCCCGTCCCGTCGACTCGACCAGGTAAGTTTTCTATAGTTGTTGAACCTACTATTAACAATTGTAAAGTTAATCGAGTCTTAATAGATGGAGATAGTTCTTTAAACATTTTATTTACGGGAGCATTGGAAGAGATGCAAATTCCTAGGTCTAAGGTAAAACTCGTGAAATATGCCTTCCACGGCATAGTTTCTGGTCCTACCGCCAAACCGATAGGACAGCTATCCCTACCAGTTACGTTCGGAAGACCCAACAATTTCCGAACAGAAAAAGTTTGATTTGATGTGGTGGATTTCGAAACCATATACAATGGAATCCTCGATCGTCCGGCTCTAGCAAAATTCTTGATAGCCACGCATTACGATTATCAGAGTTTAAAAATACCAGGACCGAAAGGAGTTACCACGGTTCGAGGAGATCAAAAAATGGCTTATGCATATGATCGGAAGTCCTTAGAACTAGTCGATGAGCTTGTGACCAGGGAAACAAATCCGTTTACCATGCAGGTCAAGCACTCGAGGCCAAAGATGGTGTCAAAACCTTCCGACCAGACCAAGGAGGTACCACTCGGCAAAGACGCTCCTATGAAAAGCACCAACACGCCGTTTAGGCCAAGAAACACTATTGCGTCTGTCCAAAAGGTACTGATCGGGATAGGACTCGACCCTAAATAGGAAGAGTCGCTCGTCTCCTTCCTCCGAGCAAACCAGGACATATTCGCTTGGCAGGTGTCCAACATGCCCAGAGTCTCCAATGAGGTGATTGAGCACAGGCTAGCCCTCCAGCCCGACAAAAAAAAGGGTCAAGCAGAAGCTAAGACATTTCGCAACTGATCGGAAGGAGGCAATCCAGTCGGAGATCGACAAGCTCCTCAAGGATGGATTTATTCGTGAAGTCGACCACCCAGAGTGGCTCTCCAATCCTATAATGATTAGAAAAAGCAATGAGAAATGATGAATGTGTATTGACTTCACAAATCTTAATAAAGCTTGTCTGAAGGATGACTTTCCCCTTCCACGCATTGATCAACTTGTAGACTCTACTTCCGGGTGTGAGTTGTTAAGTTTTATAGATGCATACTCAGGGTACCACCAGATTAATATGAGTAAAGATGATGAAGAGAAAACTTCCTTCATAACTCTATATGGCACCTACTGCTATGTTAAAACGTCATTTGGTCTCAAAAACACTGGTGCAACTTTCTAAAGGTTGATGCAAAAAAAAACTTTAATCCTCAGATAGGTTGAAATCTAGAAGCCTACGTTGATGACTTGGTTGTGAAAAGCACCAACGTTGGCGACCATATTTCCGACCTACACAAGACTTTCAATAACTTAAGAAGACGTAACCTTAAGTTAAATCCACATAAGTGTGTGTTTGGAGTTTTTTCGGAAAAACTTCTTAGATTCCTAGTTTCGGCTAGGGGGATTGAAGCAAACCCAGCAAAGATTACGGTCATCGATCAGATACGCCCTCCGACCACAAAGAAAGAACTCCAAAAACTAACCGGTTGTATGATAGTGCTAAGTCGTTTCATAGCTCGGTTAGGTGAGAAAGGACTCCCTTTCTTCAAACTTCTTCGGAAACATAGAAGTTTCGAGTGGACTAAAGAGGCAAACGACGCCTTTTAAGAACTTAAAGAGTACCTTACGAGTACTCCGATCTTAGTATCTCCAGGATCGGGAGAGACATTGTTGATTTACGTGGCTGCAACGCCACAAACAGTCAGTGATGTACTAATCATAAAATGTGAAAACATTCAATGATCGGTATATTACGTAAGCGGAGTCTTGCATTGACCAAAGTAACGATATCCACAGGTACAAAAGTTGCTCTATGGTCTCCTTACGGCTTCAAGGAAACTAAAGCATTACTTTCAGGCCCACAAAGTCGTCGTACCAATCGGATATCCCCTAGGTCAAGTCCTTGGAAACAGGGAATCATTAGGACAAATAGCAAAATGAGCGATCGAGCTTAGGGCGTTCGACCTCCATGTCATCTCACGAACAGCAATCAAGTCCCAGGCAATATCTGAATTCATTGCCGAATGGAATAACCCTTAACCCACCCAAGGGCCCGAGTACGAACACCACGACGAGTGGACAATGTACTTTGATGGTTCCTTGGTGCTCAAAGACTCGGGGGCTGGAGTTGTCTTGATATCCTCTACTGGCGAACACATCAAATACGCCATCCAGCTAAACTTTCCTGTTGTAAACAATGTGGTAGAATATGAAGGTTCACTGGCAGGACTCCGAGCAGCTCATGCGCTCGGGATTCGCAGATTACTAGTGAAAAACGATTATCAACTAGTAACGAATCAAGTCGGAAAAGAGTATCAATGCTCAAGTACCAAGATTTCATCTTATCTGGCGGAAGTACGAAAACTCGAAAAGCACTTCTTCGGTTTCCAGATCCAACACATTCCTGGAAAGGAAAACTTTCTGGCAGATCAGTTGGCATGGATGGTCTCCACAAAGTCACCTGTCCCGCCTGGAGTTTTTCTCGAGCAACTCGATTCACCCTCGGTGGTCGAGCTTTCCGAGCATATAGATGTTCCACTGGAGGTCATACAAATCAATCATGCGAACATGGATGCTCCATAGGTCGTACAGCATGATCACGATAGACATTGGATGATGTCGATCTACAATTAACTTCTGCATGGTATTATTCCTGAAGATGATGTAGAGGCTGATCGTATAGCTCGAAAAGCCAAATCATACACTTTAATCGAAAGTACTATGTATAAACGAGGATCTTATGGAGAGTTGATGAGATGCATATCTCAAACGAATAGCATTAAGTTGCTATCCTGGGACCTTTCCCAAGAGCACCCAGGGGCTTCGAATTCCTTTTCGTCGTGATTAACACGTTTACAAAATAGATAGAAGCCAAGCTAGTTGTTAAAACAACAACCGAAGCAACTAAGAGGTTCCTCAAAAAAAAACGTGATCACATGATTCGGTATACCCAGTCGTATAATCACATATAACAGTACACAATTTTTAGCGAAAATTTTCAGGAATTCTACGAAGATCTAGGTATCAAGATACATTTCGCTTCTATCGCTCATCCGCAGAGCAATGGAGCAGTCGAGCGAGCTAATGGTATCATAATTCAAGGAATGAAACGCCGAGTATTCGATCAGTTAACAAAACGATCAAGAGCTTGGGTTCAAGAACTTCCCTCTGTGTTATGGGCCGTTCGAACCACGACCAGTCGTGCGACCGGTGAAACACCATTTTTTCTGGTTTACGGTGTTGAAGCCATGCTTCCTCCAGAACTGAAAATAAGTTCTACTCGAACTGATTGTTTCAATGAGAACAATCAGATAGAACGAAGACTCGACAACATCAATTTTCTTGAAGAACGACGAAACCAAGCCATCATATGATCGACGGTTTACCAACAAGTCATGCGAAGGTAACACAGTCGTAAGGTGCAACCTTGCAGCTTAGCTGTAGGTGATCTAGTTCTACGAAAAATTTAGAATTAAGCTAATCGCAATAAACTGTCTCCCAAATGGGAAGGTCCATACATTGTGGTCGAAGTCACCAGACTTGGTTCGGTACGACTAGCTATGTCAGACGGGCGTGTTTTGTCAAACTCTTACAATATTGACCAATTGCGTAAGTTGTTGGTCTAAATGTATCTTCATTTCCTTTTCAATTTTTTTTAATAAAGATGTATTTCCTTTACTTTATGACAAATGATATTGTTTATATGTCGGTTATTCATTCTCCGGTTATATACTATTGTTGTTTAGCAGGTCAGAGAAGATCGATTTCTCTTTGATATCCTTCTAAAGGATATCCTTTACTTTTTTTGGCCTTGGCATCATTGTCAAAAGCCATAAGGGTCCTAGTCGTGAACATCACAGCAATGATACTCACACGTGACAACACACTCTTTTCTTAAATAAGAAAACAAGTAAAGGAGCTTTACACAAACAACTAAATATAGTTATTTACATGCTTCATCATTTCAACATTATGTTCCACTCTCATTTTGGCTACTGGTCAGGACACGGAAAGCCTCCTAGTCGAAGTCTCTCCTCTCTGCATGTGGTCCTGCCCACTGGAATGAGCTTCCTAGCGACGGTTCTTTTCTTACAATCCTCGCTACCAACCGGAACTTGAGCAAGAGCACGTTTCGCGAAGTGTTTATCTTAGTCTCTAGTTCTTAGTAACCCTTACGACCAGTTTTTAATAATACATATAAACAAGTTCATTTGTAGTTTTTGCATACATTTTTGCATGATTCCTTATCATCAGTATAAGTTTTATACCTCTTCCAACCACACAAGGTACTACACAGTATTTCGATTATAGAAAAGATCTAAAACTAGTCGAAGTCATACGCTGGTTCTGACCAAATTGATTTCCTAGTGATACTTAGATCATTTTTATAACATAATCAACATATACTTTGTACCATGGTCGTAGCTATTGCCCATTTTCTTGGTCTACTGCTTCTTTAGTAAAGTTCTTCTACTAATATAAGCAAACGGGGGCTAGAAAATATATAAGTGCTCAACAAATTTAAGAAGACAAAACAAAGACTTCATTGATGATAAAAGGTAAGTTTTATTTACAAAAGTCTAAATATTACAATCATCTACTTCTCAGAGCCACCAGATTGGTCACTACGCGTTGGAGACCCGACCTCTATTTCCTCTGTAACCTTATTTTCGAGAGGTGTCATTTCCTCGAAAAGTTTAGTTGCTTCATTTCCTGAGCAGTTGAAGTCTTCCTCGATAGCTTCGAGATTTATGGTGGGGTCGAAGGCCTTCAGCTTTGCCAAGACAAAACTGACTCCATTTTTGATAACTTCAAACAAAGTCTGCGCATGGTTCTCTCGAGTAGTCTTAAGCACGCTCCTAAGGTCTTCGAGTTGTTGGCCAAGGAAGTTGTTCTTCTCCATGGATCTTCTAAGTTGGGTAGTTGCGTTCCCGATCCCATATCGAACAACATTTTGTTGAAAACTTTGACCTTCTCTTCAAGAATTTGTCCAAAAGCTGCTTCCTTCGAACTCAAGACCTTTTTCTGTTCTCTTCAACACTTGAGTTTGCTCTACACGAATAAACCAAAGAATGAGTACATACGACTAGAAAAAGGAAGCACACTGGTCGAGTCTACGACCGGTTACCTTCGCTCTTCTTCTCAATAGTCTCAAGGACTTCCTTGTGCCTGGTCGCCAGGTATTCGATCGACCGGTCCTTGTTTTGGCATTCTTCTTTCAGCTTGGCAATTATGGCTTCCTTAGCCATAACTTTTTCTTTAAGTTTCTCCGAATCTATCAAACACGATAAATGGAGAAACTGGTTAACAGAAAAAGAGCCAAATGGTAAAGAAGAAGCGAAGAATACACTAAGAGGGTACTTACTTTCTAATTCGGAGTTCTTTTTCTCTAAGAGTTTTATTCGCTGGGTTAGCCCTCTGACCACAGCGAAGTTTTCCACCAAATGATACAAAAATAGCAAACTCCTTTAAGTTTTTTTTCAAGGGAAAGGCTATTAAAAGTGGTTGTGGAAGCTTACCTGGATTGCCATATTGTTATATTCAGCAGAAATAGAGTCGAGACTCGTCTCTGCTTGACGGTCCGAAATTCTTCCCCAGGTTTCATCAAGATCTTCATCATTGAAGATCCGAAGGCGACTCGAAGAGGAGAATTCCCAGCAGGGGTCGGAACCTGCTGGGATTCCTCAAGAATCTCCACCTCCGCGGGTGGGGTTGGAACCACCACGGGTTCCTGAGCAAGCGCGGCGCTGCCACCTGCTCAAGGGCTGGCTCGACCTCTTTCTCCTCAGGAAATTTCTCCTGAGGGGTGCTCCGATCGAAATCGACCGGAATACCAGAGGATCTACAAAGAAAGAAGAAAATAAGCTCAAGACTCTAAAACACTAGAGGTAAGTACTTACATAAGTCACTCTTTCATGTATACGTACTTGGTCGTTTTCTTGGTCTTTAGTTTGAAGCGCGCTGAAGCAAAGTCCGTCGTGCTCACCTTCCTTTTCTTCTGCTCAGCCGACTCCACCAGTCCTGAACCGGTAGGGCTGGTTAGACCCCTCACGCCCTCTGATTGGTGGTTAGAAGAAATATTCTCGACTAGTTGATCGAGAACAAAATCCCTGACCATCGGGTCGGAAGGTGTGGATTCATCGGCCTCCAGAACAGTTACTCCAGTGGATTCATTGGCCTCCCGAACAGTTACTCCAATAGCAACTGATAGGTCGTCAGCGACCACATTGGAATCCATGACAACCGCCTACTTAATAATCAAAGTTAGTTAGGTGACGAAAATCCTTCATATAGAATATACATTTCTGTTTGGTTACCTACCTCTATAAGACCACCATCTCGGGTGGTCGTAGGAGTGGTCAGAGCGTCAATCGGCTCACAACTTTCGGTGGCCTCATTGATCCTCCATCCGACCGACTGCGCATCAAAGAGTATTTATGGTAAACCCCTCGAAAAACATACAAATGATGAAAGGTGGTTGATATTTTTACCTTAAGTCTCTCAGCTCTCTCTTTTGCGGAAACAACCACTAAAATCCGGTGGAAATCAACCTTATCGCCAGGCTCCCCGGCACAGATCATTTTGATCCGGCTTCTAATCTCATCAGGAGAAAGAGCTGTAAGAATAAACGAGAGACTTTAGGATCACAAAAGTAATCGGCTAAGATAAGCACACTGGTCGGAATCTTTCAGGACTTACCCTCCTTGGAATATTTGGCCACATCGTCATAACCAATATACCAGAGCATCGAATGTGCTCGGGATTTTAGGGGGCTAATCCGGTGCATGGAGAAATCCCTTACTACGTGCTAGGAGGTTAAACCCCTGACACTAAGGTGTTGGATGGCTTCAACCCATCTCCCCACCTTTCCCTCCTTCTTCATGGAGGAGCGCCACTCTGGATTCTCGACCGCCTTCTTACCAGTATAGTAAAGGTTGTCTTTTTGAGTGACCGTCATGTAGAACCAGTTTTTCTTCCATGACGACCACGAAGACTTTGAGTACATATGAATGTACTCATCAGCCTTTCCGTCATGGAGGCGCAAGGTGCACTCTCCAAGCGTCCCAGTCGTCTTCCCCAACTTCGCCACCATGTAGTAGTACTTGAAGAGCTCTAGATCTGCAGCAATCCCCAAATACACTTCACAGAGATAGACGAAGACGCTGAGGTTGGCGATGGTATTGGGGGCAAGGTTCAACAATTCGACTCCATAGTGCTCCAAGATCTTAGGGATGAAGGAGTGAACTAGCAACCTAAATCCGCATTCAATATATGCGAGGAAAACAGAGATTTCCCTATCTTCGTTGCTCAGAGAATGCTCTCCGGCCGCTGATCTTCAAGAAATCAAATCTTTGTCGGGAAGCAACCCGATCTTCTTCAAGCTCTCAAGTTTCTTTTCGCTCAAATCAAAAACCAACCAGTTGGTGATAGAGTCCGACATGGTTGAGATTTGGGTGAAGAAAGGAGGTCATTGAAGGTTATAGGCAAGAGAAGGTCGGAGGCAATTTTTCTATCAGGAGATGAAAAGGGAAAAGCGAGAGGCATAAAAACCCTAAAACCCTGTGCTGGCGGAATTTTATAGCCACAATTCCTTAACCACATCGGGGAGTTACCCAAAGTCTAACGGACACAAACCAGAGTCCAACAAACAGGAAAACTCTTCGGGTCCCAAGACAGTTTCTCAACTTTAAAGTGAATACAGACCTTCTCGTATATCACGAGATTAAATGAGGATCTGCCCGATACAACTTCATCGGGAGAAAATGTTCACACGACCAATTCATTTAAAGTTCGGAGGCTAACTGACGAGGATTAAAATCACTATGTATTACTTTAGTATATAATAAAAGATCATATGTCTTCGTGGTTGTAAACCCTAAGGCTAACGACCCCTGTGGTCGTAAGGATTCCAAAGGTTACATAATAGATATCTTGGTCGGATGAGGTCATGTACCTAGTCCCTGATCAGATGACTGATCGTAGAAGTAATGAACTAGCATCCGCATCTAACTCCAAATATAATCCTTATCGTGTGATGAATGAAACATGTGTCATATTTGCTCCATACCATACGATGTTTCATGATCCTAAGACACTGACAACAACCACCATACGGTTGAGTGTCTTATAGATGCACAACCGCCCAACGGTTGGTACTTTATCAACCGTTGCCTCCCTCCGACTAGTCGTGACGCTTCCAACAGGCGTCTTCTCCAGAAGTAATTGCCATCTCTTCGATGGTTATTTAAAGATGGAGTACAGAGGAACAAAGACATCAAATTGAAGCATCACAATCGACATTAGATTCATGTTTCAAGTCTGATTCAATAGCACAGCAAGCATTACGCTCAATGTAATTAGGATTAGTCCACTTTCTTGTCAACGGCATCCTTTGTAATAGCCGGTTCATAGCAATAAAGAGCAATCTCATTCTCTCCCAAAAACTCATCATTTTCTCTTTTTATTTTTGTAAGATCGGCGACTCGATCATCGCCAACAATGAACTCCTCGAGATCTTTAGACTATGTATTAAGTCAATGGTAATCTACTTAGACCGTTAACACAACAACAAAATAGAGACATTGACGGATAACCACAAGATTTGTACAAAAATAAAGCATTAGGAGAGGCGTGAACGTCTGAATTTACACACTTTACATTTCTGTCTTAAGAATATGGTCGTTTTCAACTTTTCATCAGCCAGGAAGAGGTGCACAAATCCAATGCAGTTGGTGGCAAACCATTCTTTTCTCTGGGAGATATGTGCACATGTCCTAAATCTTTAATCATATTTATGTCAGCATTAAGTTTCAGTGATGATCAAACAAATTTTCACAAGTTAAAATCAATTAGGATA
This sequence comes from Phyllostachys edulis, assembly GCA_036346405.1. Lineage (NCBI taxonomy): Eukaryota > Viridiplantae > Streptophyta > Magnoliopsida > Poales > Poaceae > Phyllostachys > Phyllostachys edulis. The sequence goes on along the minus strand of CM070556.1, from coordinate 67,509,906 downwards.
TCAATTTCTAATTATCTTCGTAGTTTGCGCCAAGTTTCCATACTGTTATCAATCTAGGATAAGACTTCTTGTCTTCTCAATCATGTCTTGCGAAGGAGACATGTTGTCTTCCCACACTAAAAGCAAAAGTTTTTTCAAAAAAGGGAAGGACAAAACCATAACAGATTGATAAGGGTTCGCAATGGACAAGTCATTCGCAATGGACAAGTCATTGATAACTAGTATCATCCATCATCGATGGAATCAAATCCGTACCTGCTAAACCTTATCGAGAAATCGCAATCCTATATAACCTGGATAAGGATTAAAACATATGGACCATTGCACCTGCCCTCATGTTTATTAAGTTGAATACATCTATGTGCCCTGAGATAAGTGTCTGACAGTATATATCCTTTTGTTCAACGTCTGATGAAGTTTGTGATTAACAACAGGTCAACATCAAGGATGTCTATAGCCATAGTCGATGTCTCAACAAGGCATGAAATATACAAATGATTCAAAATTCGACACACTAAACTCAATCTGAGCTATAAATTAATGGTGCATGACTACTTCAGGGGTTTCCGAAGGTTCTACATTACAGACCAATTACATCTTAAAATACAGTAAAAATGCAAGGGAAGAGTTTCCACCTTGTCCCAGGGAAAGATAATTTGATTCAAGTGTGAAGCAGTTTAATATTGCTCTTCATCACATCATAAACTTAAACCATGTATTATCCCCGTGCTCTAAGTCTAGCTGTTTGCTCTGGCCAATAAGCCAGAGAAGGATGGAACAGGGGAGTTCCTCATTTGTTCTTGAGCTTGCTTCATCTCCTCAGGATCTTCAAGTACAAAACAAAGAGAATAAAATAGATACAGAAAAGAAATCAACACAAATCATTACAAGGAAATATTCATTAAAAAAATATACTGTATACATCACCAAACTACAAAGATGTTCCAGACTATCATGTCGGCAGTATGGAAATATTTTGCAAAACATGCAACTCATTAGAGAAAGATAGCACTAAACCACTAAGGTTTATAAAATGTCACTGCAGTCAAATGAGTGTATTAAAATGAATAAAAGACCCAATGTAAAAGCATTTAGCACAAGCAATGGACTGTAGATACAAAAGCGGAAAAGGCAGATAACATGTTGTGCATATTTTAACACAACAGAGATTCAAAAACAGTAAACACAAATGAGCAGATTTGTTTTTTTAAGAGTAAATTTCACAAAGCCACACTACATCTGGTAAAACTATCACAAAACCACACTTTTAAGCAACAATTTCAGAGAATCACACTTCTCTTTGTATAACATTTCATGAAACCACACTTTCAAGCATTACCATCATATCCAAAGGGTCGGGTCCACTCGTTAATCTCACAAGCCTATCCATATCAGCAAACGGAAACAGGGTAGGCTTGTGAGACCGACGAGTGGGCCCATCCCGTTGGATATTTAAAAGTATGGTTTTGTGAAATGTTATGCAAAGGGAAGTGTGGTTCTTTGAATTTTTTTGCTTAAAAGTGTGATTTTGTGATAGTTTTTTGTGTGGTTTTGTGATATTTACTTTTAAAAAAATTATCCAACATATCATTACATGTTACTGTTTCAATCGAAATGGACTAAATCTATAACCAATGAAACAGAATGGGAAATGCAATGAGCAACAGTTTAAAACTTAATATCTTGCTGCAAAAGTTTGATAACAATTTTCTGGTGCAGAAAGCTCGTTAAGCATGAATCCTGTTCTGCGAAGCTGCTACTTGCTTGCATTAAGTATAATGTACTAACCGAAAGTTCGTAGCCCATTCATGGATGTAAAAGGTTAAAGGTGTGCAACTTACCTATGTTTTCCATCATCTTGGGCATAACGAAGACCATAATGACCATAAAACCGACCATCAAACCCATGGGGCTCTTCAAAAGTGACATAACGGAGAAAGGCTCCCTTATCTGGGGAAAAAAGAAAAAAATACAGGCATTGCTCAAAAACGTATTTAACAACAGCAAGCGGTGAAGAAACAGGTAAACAAAAAAATTGTAGCATTAGCCACCTCATAGTACTGCTCTTCTTTCAGAGGCTCCAACACAAGTTCATTTAGAACTCTTCTGTTTTCAGTCAATGCTGCTTGAATGTGCCCAGGATTCCTGGCACTAATGTCCACTCGAACCTGTCGTGCACAGAATAGAGAATCACCTGTTAATGTCCCCATTTTGTTCATCTTACAACATAATTTAATTAACTAATAAATACTTACTGGTGAAAAGAAGTAACCAATTGAGGAGACCTCAATTAAATGAGTACCAGCTGGCACGTTGTGGCTTAAGCATATCATGTCAAGGAGCAACAAGAAAACAACACAGTATGCTCTGCTAACATTGAACTAGGGCTGCCTACGAGGAAACATTTACACACAAAGAAGACGAGAAACTAAAACTAGCCACATGATGAGAGCTACAACTTCTTGGCTTATCATGCCACATACTATCTTGTACCTTTTTTCAAAACAAACTTTACTGATAACAAATGGAAAAAGGTATGATAGCGAAAGATCCAACAAAGGTAATTAGAACAGACCGAGTAGATTGAATTAAAATAAAAAGTGAATTTCCACACATCAGGAAACTAGAAATATAGTTGAAAGGTTGTGTTATTGCAGTTTTTGTAGGATACAATGCAAAGTAGCCATCAGGCCTGGCGAATGTAACCCTCTGACCACCATTAAGTATCACTTTTGTGTTTGATGTCTTGGCTGGAAGACCAAAGCCCTTCGCACTCGCAACTAGAAGCATAACGAATACAAATAACATCAGGTGGACACCATTGTAGAAAATTAGTACCTTTCAGCTCCACAGTCCACAAATATGGAAATTTAATCTTCAAAGGCACTTCAAGGAGCAAAGTGCAAGACACCTAAATCCTAATCAATGATTTGGATGCAAAGAAATTAACCCAGTATTTAACCCAGTAACCCACCTTAGCGAAATATAATCACACAAAAGAATCCAACACTGGAAATCTTATGATCCCATCCACAAGATAAAAATGTTTTCAGCAAGACAATTCTCAAAACTGGTCAAGAAACATTATTGCAACAGCCATTGCTTACTGTGTTTTGAAATTTTTTGGAACAGGTACTGTGTTTTGAATTATTCCCAGTCAGCCTGGCCAACAAACATTGGCTTGAACAATGAACACTCGTGCCAAAACATTTACCCAACAGAGCAAATATTCTAGCAGAGAAAGATAGGTGGTCCACACAAACATATCAGAGGGCCTCCCTCTCTACCAGAAACACAGAAGACTAATTAAGAAATAGTTTCCTACATCTGTTGATTCTGTTACTCAAAACAAAAAGTTGCAAACACTAGACAGCAGTTAGTAGTCACAGAACACAAGCTTTTGAAATTCAGAATCCCACCTAAGTTCAGCTTTCAAACAGGTAAAGCTTGGCTGAAATCAGTTACTATGAATACCACCTAAGCAATGACGAAACTTGGCTAAAATCAATCAATATGAATACCACCTACACAATTGCCAAATGATCCCTAAACAAACCAAAATCAGGGCCACGTCAATTGCATCAATGCAATGTAGCCTGTGAATGTTTGAAATACCATTAAGTTTCTAGCAATCGGAGCTTCTACAGTACACAATAGTTCGGACACAGTAGTAGTTCAAAGTCCGTACCAGACTACTACACTACAGACAGATCTCGCGCAAAAATATCACTAAACTGAGTAAGAATAGTAGATCAAATCTCGTCATTGTGCAGTGCACATAATTCTCGTGATCTATTGATCAGCATCTACACAGTTAGCACTACTTCAATCACATGCACATCTACAGGTCTCGAAAATAATTCCACCAAATTGACCTGAATCGAGCATGAAATTGAATCGCAAAAGGCTCTTATCCCCAAACAACCGTGACACATAAAGATACCAGATGCACCTAAGTTTGCACTGAGCTACACAGACACGATTCCTAGCGATCCCAAACATAGCAACAACCCAAATACGCGTCGCAAAATTTCCAGCGAATCTATTCAAACCACAGGTGAGCAGAGCCGGACGACTAACCATCGATCTTGACGCGGCCGGCGATCGTGTATCCCTCACCGGATCTGGAGGCACAGGGCGGGAGAGAGGGGGGTCAGTTTCCTGCGGACTGGATCACAGAGGAAACGAGCGGCGGCGAGGGCACCTACCCGGGCTGATGCGCCACCGCCGCGTCGAGGCACGCCGATGCGACGGCGAGCACGAGGACGAGGAGGCGGAGGCGGAGGGGCGCGGCCATCGTCGCGGCGGAGGTCGTCGTCGTGCTCGTCGCGGTCGCAGGTAAACGAGAGGAATCCCCTCGCTTTGGTCGGTTGGTTTGGTTTGGTGTTCTCGCCGTGGGCTTCGAGAAGACGGCAAAGCTTCTTGCGGGCTCGGAGTCGGAGACGGCAAGTGAATAGCTCTTGTTTCGGGGCTCTACTTGTACTGGGCCGTTGAAATAAAGTGGTCCTGGTTGGGATGGTGGAGGGCCGTCCGGCCCACAGAATCTGTGACGGTCGGAATAGAATATGCCCGGGGTGTGGGCCCGGTGGGCGGTGGGGTTCACGAAACTAACGGTGACGGAGCGGGCCGTTTGTCCCTCATTCGGGTACAGTATGATCCGACTCAATTTATACGAATTAACTTAAAATTTAAACTAAAATCGTTTATAATCCGAAGAAATTAGTTCTAATCCCTCCCAATCTAAACAAGTCCTAAGTAGGTTCTTGCCCGTTTCTTCGCTTGCTTCCAAAGATTCATGTTGGCTCATCTAAAAAAATATTCCTGATTTGCTTGCCACTTTTTGCAACACCCCTTTCAGTCTCCCGTCTTACATCCTTTAAAACGAGATATTTTTTGCGAACTTGTTTGGGAGCAGGCTCTCGGCTCATCATGGGGAGCAATCCACGCGAGGAAAATTGACTCACTGGTGTGTTTGGGAATTGGAGGGGAAGAAATTTTCCTGGCCCAATCCAGGGGGGGTCCACGGGGATAAAAAAACTCCTCCGCGGGCCGAGAATTATCACCATCGCCTCCGTCGCTGGCTTGGGGTCTCCTCATCTCTTCTCCATCGTTGCCGCATAGCTCGCCGCAGTTGCTGCAGCCGTTGTCTACTCCATCGACGCGCCGCTCGTCATCCTCCACCATCCCTTCGTCTACTATATGTCTCTTTGCCTCTCCCGATGACGTAACACGGCGAGCGGCAGCCGCCAACAACCAGGGGACGAACAGAGGAGTAGGCGTAGCTTCTTTGTGCATGTCGTCGCCCACAATCACACTAGAGCTTGAGAAGAAGCACAGGGGCGGCGGATATGGGCTTCTTCTTTGCCTCCGGCCGCCAGATCCTGTCATCCATCCCACCGCCTCGTTTGTGTCCGCCGAATCCAGTAGATGTGTAGGTGGTCGTCGTCTCCGTGATGAACCTCATCCTCACCATTGGCACTGGTCGCCATGCCTTCGGGCTCAAGAAGGGCTTGCGGATTTTGCATCACCATCGGGCTCGCGGACGGCCTCAACGCCGCCGCCCGTGCGCGGTCGCCACCGTCAACCATGTCGCTTCCTTTTCGTCTACTCGATTCTCTTTTTTTAAATATTATTTTCTGTATTTTCTTTTGGGATTTTTAAAGGAGAAATTAGATTAGTAACTCGCAAAAGGTTGAAATTAGATAAATAACATTGCAATAGAACTTGACTGCTAAATAACATCCAAAAGGCTAAAAATCTGAAAAACAGCGCTCTAAGAGAGTATTCCACCACAAATTTTCCCAAAAAAAACATAATTATCCCCTTCTCCTTCAACTCCGGTGGCTCCTCTTGAGGTCTCTCTCTTCGGCCGCTGAGGTGAAGCCACGCCGCGATGTCGTGAGTACGCTGACGCGAATTTTTTTATGTTCATGGTGTTACGAGGCAGTCAACTATGAATACAATGTCATTTATCTAAATCCGACGATTGAGGTGTCACTTACATAATTTTCCCTTTCTTAAATGGTGGGATTTTTATCTCCACTTTTTCCAAATGATAACGGAAGACATTCTTTGAGGGTATATGCTCTCACTGGATCCTATATACCACAAAAAATTCACCCCGGAAATGTTTTCTCTAGTATCCAAGCAAGGCCTTACAGAGTTTGTTATTTGATAACTAGCGTGATGCAACCTCTCACTCCGTAACATTCCATGGTTCAACTGTGTACTCATTAAATATGTTCATTTGTCATTAAAAAAAAGTTATGAAACTATTCTGTAAAGGTACAAGTACAATAAACATATTAAGATTAATGTTGATGTGTCAAAGATAACCCAATTGTACCAACTTCGACTTAAACCCATGCATAGTCCCTCCCGAAACAAAAGCGCCTATAGTTACAACTGCTCTAATTATATCTACTGAGTATATATATTAACAGTCAAACACGAGACACTACTTAAACTAGATATTAGCACTCAGAGCATCTACAACAATTCACGTCAACTGATACTAAGGAGTTGCCATATCAGCATTTAGGTGATGTAGAGGAGAGAAGGTGAGGAAAAAATGTGAGGTTATTTCTAGATGAAGAAACAATCAAGTTGTTGATATCAAGACACAAGAAACAACAAAATAGCTATTGGAGACTTGTTTGTTACTTAAAAACGCGTTTTGTTGATATCAAGAATCATTATGCATACTTGTAGCAATTAAAGTTAGATACAAGCTCAAGTAACAATCTATTGGAAGACTAGTTTCTTTTTATTAGATTGAATACTCTCTCTCCTCTTAATAACAAGCTAAGAAACAAACTATTGTAGATGCTCTCAAACACAAAACACTACTTAAACTAGTTAAACAAGTTTAGTATTGGGCATTGCGATTTACTCTTTGCATTGCTGGTGCTCAAACACGGAACCCTCAACAATTAATTAGAGGTGGCCAAATGGTTCATACCAGCTGGATCGACATGAAGCATGGCACTATTGGTCTGGCATAGACACAGCATGACCCACCAACTAAACGGGTCACGACCTCAGCCCAACGGGTTTGGCTGGCTCGGCCTCACCTTCCCCAAGCCTTTGATCCCCAAATGCCAAATAAACCAAAACCATCACCCTGTAGAAAAAGGGGAAAAAACATCCCACAAAACAAACTAAAAATCCTCGATCCATGAAGACCACCACTCCCTCCCCTCCCGCTGCCGCAGCCGTCATCGACGACCCCTCCACATTGTCCTCCGTCTCGGCCATGTTCTTCGTCGAGCGCCACGACGACACCTCAGCATCCTGCTACTGGACCCTCCTGGACTTCCCCGCATTTGCTCCCGCACCTTCTACAGCTGTTACTTCAAGGTTGGCGGCTTCAACTACCGCCTCCTCCTCTATCCATGCGGCGACTCCCAGGCACTCCCTAGCCACCTCTCCCTCTATCTCTAGGTCCTCGACCCCAAAACCCCATCGTCGTCGTCGTCCTCTACCACCACCACCTCCTCCAAATGGGACTGTGTCGTAGCAAGAAAGACTAGACAATAGAAAAAAGGAACCCCCGGTGTCTATGCTAGGGACCGAGGGATCCTCGAGGAGGGGGTTGATTGTTAGGAAGTAAATGTGTATTAATTGTCCCAAAAATCGGGCCTGAGTTATTACATGGGGAGAGACGGCTATTTATAGCCTTCTGGTAGGGTACATGAGTTTACAGATCTACCCCTAAAAAGGTCCTACATCTATAGGGGTTGCAGGGGCTTTTCCTACGCCTACGCGTAGCCCTGGCTCACGGTGGACCCTCTGGCTTTGGTCCACCCGGTTGGTGTGCTTGATCCACCGTTGTTCTTCTGCCCTTCGTAGCGTGCGAGGTGTCCCCGAGCTAGGGGGCCTGGACACCCTTAGGCTCTCCAGAGGTGGCCCCGGGGGACTCCTGACTCCTGGGCCCCAAGCGCCTCGTTGACCCCTCGGCAGCCTTCGCCCCTCCTTTGGAGCCTGCCCGAAGCCTAGCGCCTCGGCGACCCCTCAACCTTCAGAGCCTCCCCGAAGCCTGGCACTTTGGCGACCCTTCGGTAGCCCTCGCACCTCCTTCGGGGCCTCCCCGAAGGTATGTCTGATACCTGTAAGGACCCAAAAATGTAATTCTAGACCCTCTGTGTATAATGCACTAGTCCAGGATCACGCTAGTGCACACAGTGTCAACATAGATGAATATCGATCCATACAGACGAATAATAGAATAAACGAGTAATTTCAATAACAAATAATAATTTTGACCTTATAGTCGAGTTTACACTTATTAAGCCTCGTAGGGCTGGCAATAATTAAATAAGTAGCAGCAGAACAAAATAAAATTCAGCGGAAACCCATCGATTCACCACAGGCAACTGACTGGGATCAAGACATAATGATCAGCACCTTCGTAGAACTCCTCCTTAAAAGCAAGCGATGGCTTCGTCACTTCCGCTGAATGATTATAATAAGCATGAGTACACAACCGTACTCGTAAGTCATACCATAGAATATAAATATGAATGATGGCTTATTCCAACGGAATGACTTCTATGATTCTTTTGCATAAAAGCAACATTTGCAATCGAATACAAATAATAGATTAAAAACATAACTCAAAACAAATAAACAATAATAATTTAACAGTTGTTTTCACAAAGAACACAAAGCCTAATCAAATTATTTACACAACCATGTGACTTAAATCACACAGCTCCCTTCCCAAATGTTTTACGAAAATCTAACCCTCGTGTGAAATCCACAAGCATGTCCATAACCGCGGATGCGGCTATTCGAATAGATTTGTTTAACACTCTACAGAGGTTGTACACTTTACCCACATGATATAACCAGTGTAGCAAGCACTAATCATAACAAAACTTTTCAGATGTTTCATCTCAACAATTGACGCTCCCGATATGCTTTATCGTCATACCAATCCAAACACAGTACTTTGGCATAACACACACCGTTGGACCGGGAAGCGGCGAACCGTCTCTTGATGTGACTTTCAGAATAGTCCATACCTCCACCCATTACTAACCTACTACATGAGTAGTCAATGTCAAGACTCCACAACTTACTAGGTTAGGCCCGTCCCATCAGGCATGTGGTTGTACAGTAAGGCTCAGTTCAATGATGTACAAAGTTAAGTCTTTAATTGACCAAGACAAGACTTCTAATTTCTAACTATGCCACAAAGATTATCATTCCCAATCACAAAGCTCCACCATATCACATAGTATCCACCACTTGCCTCGGTCTAAATCCTTTCTCACCCTATTGATTAAGTGCAACACATGCCATCAACGAGTAATAGCACACGACACACACGGTTTTATCACAAAGTTCCATATTCACTTAGTCAAGTTCATAATTGCAACTCAATGATATATATGACTCGTTGTGTGGCTAAGCAATCTACTCGTATCTAACCAACCCACGTTGGTGCTATGGTAATACCAACTAAAATAAATGACCAATCTAGGGTGACAAAAGATCATGACATAATAATAGACAAAGTGGATATAAACAAATTGGATTAATAACTAAACCCAAAAGCATTTAAATAAATACTTAAAGTAAATGCAATAATTTGAATCAAAGTAATTTTAGAAAACTGGGTTCAACATGATCAAAGGTACAACTTGCCTTGGAATAGATCCTGGTACTGGTTTTGGTCTTGGTGAACTCCTTCTTCCTCAAAAACTCCCTAACGAATCAACGTCTACTCGCAAACGAAAGCAATAAACAAAATAAATAAAAACAGATAGGAAAACAAACTCCGAAAATTAAATAAAAATCTCAAGAAAATAGAACTCAAATTTAGAAATTTGAATGGGCTCAATTGGAGTTCGAGTGAAGAAGATATAGCTTCTAGAAGATCTAATCTAAAGAAAAAGGCAAAATTGGATTTTCCTAGATTTCTTGAATTATTTTTCTATTAAAAAACCAATTAATGACATCATGTTGACGCCGGCCCTCAATTCCGGAATTAAAAATAAATCTGGGAAAATCCTTCAGAGGCTGACATGTGGGCCCTCGGTCTATAGACCGGGTCCACGCAAAAGGTTCATTGGTCTACGGGCTTATGGGTTTATAGAATAGTCAACTAACATGTGGGACCCACAAGTCAGTGACTTGGTTCACGGTGGAAAAGATCAATGGAGTTTTGGATCTAGGGTTTGGGTGCACCACACACGTGCGCGCTGACAAGGCTGCTGACGCGACGCCATGCGAGTGACACGCATGCACAGAGGGTGAGGTGGCACGACACATCAACACGACGACAATGAGGGCTCGGGTTCCGAAGGTACCAGCGAACGGCGGCGTTTCACCGGCGGTGGAGGTGCACAATAGGTAGAGAAGGCGAAGGGGAACTCGGGGTTGCGCTCACTAGTGCTCGGGGACAACAGAGGCAGCCGGCGGTGAGTTCAAAACGGCGAGGTCGACTCGGGCTCAATGGAATTAGGGTTCTGGCAATGTTCTGGCAACGCCAAGGTGTTGAGGACGAAGCCCAGTTCCTTGCGATGCCAATGGCGATTGTCGGTGTTTTAGAACCGAACTTACGTAAAGATTGTTTGATTCGGGGGGGTCTCCTAGAATGAAATCACGCAAAGAGATCGACACGGGGATTTTTATACAGGTTCAGGCCTTCTCCTGAGAGAATAAGAACCCTACTCCTGTGTGTGTATGGTATTGAGTATCTTCTGAACAATCAGGGGAAAAACTAAGACTATTACAGATAGTGCTTGTATTCTCGATGGCCCGTCGATCCCTTTCCTTTCTCATTTATCGCCTTTTATAGTACATGAAGGAACAACAATTACTCGGTGAAGCAATACCATCACATCCGTGAATGGCGCACATTGGTAGTGATCGCGGTGTATTAACTCCTCCACGTCGCTCCATGACTATATACCGAGAGATAATGGAGTATTATGTGCTATTACTCATGAGAATAACATATAATATTTGTTTGAATCCCTTAACAAATAAGACCCACTTGTCTCAGAGGTTTATTTGATCATAAGGTGGTCGATGACCTAGTCGTAGAGGAGCCTACGACTATGAGGTAGTCGTAGCAAGTCTTACGACTATGGGATAGTCGTAGCATAACTTACGACTATGGGGTGGTCGTAGAAGGACTTACGACCACTCATTAGGCTCTTCCTCATAATATTAAGGGGTACTCTCAGGGTCCACATGACGTCATATTTACCTATAATAAGAATTATAGATAAAAGATAAAATGAGGATTATTATATCCTCGTCATCTAGCCCCCCAGCTTCAAGTGAAAGAAACTTACTTGGTAAAGGAGTTATAGATGGTCCTACGACCGCGAGAGGATCGTAGAAACATAGTCGAAGGAAAAACTCTTCGATTGTATATTACTTTGACCAGAAATGTGCTTGGTCAAGAAAATTACCTACGACTATCAAGTAGTCGTAAAAGCATTCCTACGATCGCGAGGTGGTCGTAGTATAGTGATCGGAAGAAATAACTTTCCGATTATCGTTTCCTTTGGTTGAAAAGATCTAACCAAGGAAGTAATTTCGCTTGAGGTGTAAACACAAACCTGATTTTCTCGAACAGACACACTGGGGAATCTCAAATGACGCCCGTTAGTCTGTCTGTTGAAGCAGTCGAGACTGTGGCGACCCTTGGAATGTCACGCCTCCGACTCAAGGTACGCGGTTATAAATATCTACCGGGGGGTAAAACCTAAGATCTTACTTTTCCCCAAATCATTCTCTTTGTTCGTCAAGTTCTTGTCTTCTCGCCACCAACTCAATCGAAAATCTCCTCTTTCGAGAAAAATGGTAGGAGAGTTTCCGAACGGGCCGAGTCGGAGATGGATCTGGCGAAGATGCAAACCCTTGTCTTATTTGGGAAGATTCCAGAGAGAGTTCTTGTGGAGTGGTTCCGGCGCATAGCAAAGAATGGCGTCGGGGAGGAAGGACAAATCCCCGTCTTCCAGACGTATTGTGAGTGTGGTCTTCGATTACCTGCTCACCCCTTTCTCACACTGATACTCGAGTATTTTGGAGTGGAATTGGTGAACCTTGGTCCTAATTCCATCACAATGCTAAAAAGCAAGGGAGATGGGCCAAAGGATTGGGTTTCGGCCCAAGATCTTTTCTGGGATTTTTAATAGATTTTCTATTTTAGAAATAGCAGAAAATACAAATGGCAATTAGAAAATAGCAAATGCACTCAGAAAAATTCTAGAGAAATCAAGAAAATATATCCAAGTACATAGAACCCAAATAAAAATAGTTTTGACAGCTATTGATGTTGACATTAATCATATAAAATTATTTTGATACTGAAAGTCCATGTTAAGCTTTATTAAAATTCAAATAAATTCTCTTGGGTGAATTTTTCCAAAGGCTAAACTAATAAAAAGATTTTTAAGACTAGAAAATTGGGATGTTACAATACCCTCGGGGAGGTAGGGGCCCATCCACGCCTCCGGTCGCAGGGCCTTCGGTGGAGGCTCTACGGTCTTCGCCGGGTCGTTGGGGCTGGTGGGATCGCCCCTACGACAAGCCCCTCGTGGTCGAGGTCCTGCTTCGTCATGGCTAAAACCATGCCCTTTTTCTCAAAGGGTCCAAGCATACCGTCCCCTTCGGTCTAGTGAAGCGTGCGTATCTTTTGGTTCTCCCCCGACGCGTGGGTCGCCCTCACAGGTATGATGGCACGTTGGTATTGATGGCGCCTCTTTTTCCCAAAGGGTAACACTACGAGTTATGGCGCCCCTTTGGGTAACGTGCGTCGGCAACGGCTGCTGTGCGCTTTAATGCTGACAATTAGCGTTGATGGCGCCCCCTTGAGTGGCGCGTGCATTTGTTGGTTCCTGTGCACCATAATGGTGTTGGTTGTGTATCCTGTTTAAAGAGCACGTGTCACCTGATGGGTGGCCCGTGGCTCTTGGCCTCCCTTGTTCTGTCTCTTTGCGGGCCTGATGCTTGTATAAATGGGGGGTCACCCCCTACCCGGCCATTATTCGCACCATTGCAAACCCTAGCTTCAGTTTTTCTAAACCTCGCGCGTTGTTTTTGTGAAAACGCCAAGCTCCGGTGCTCGTTCTTTGTGTCCTTCGAGTCACGATATGACGAAGCGGAGCAAGGATGGTGGCGGCGGCATGGTATACACCGATGAGCTCGGTCGCTCCACCGTGACATTGTGGGTGTTACAAGCACTGAAGGACAAGGATAAGTTGGAGGACCTCGCGCAAGCGCGACCGCGTGGGTCCCCGGGACGGAGACAGTGCTGGCGCCCTAGGAGGACGAGGCGATGGTTTTTGTCACCTTCTTTGATGCCAGTCTTCACTTCCCTTGCATGGACCTAGTGGAGAGTGTCCTCCGACTGTACCAGGTGGAGTTGGCGCAATTGACGCCCAACTCCCTCGTCAAGCTTGCATCTTCGAGTGGGTGATGCGCTCTGCGAGAACGAGTGAGGAGGGGCGTCTCTTTGCATACCTCCACGGCAGGCGATGCTAATCGAATAAGAAGAAAAACACTAGCGAGATGCTGAACTTCAGCAACGTCAACTTCCAACTAAAGGCACAATTTTTGAGGTACGCGCTGACTCCAGCGACCAGGAATCGGTGGGAGACCAATTGGAGGTGGAGGTGGTTCTACCACAAGTCCCCTGTGGGTGATGGTCTCCGATCGGGTAGAGGGCCTATTCAACCCATTGCCGCCCCGGAGATTACGCTAACCTCACGAGAGGAGGCGCTGCTCCACCTCTTGCTCAACGCGACACGTAGGCTTTCCACGAGGGACCTTGTAGAGGAGCTCTACGTGCTCGGGGTGTGGCCCCTGGTATAGGGCTGGCATGTGGAGCTTGGGGATCCGAAGGGCGACCTTCCCTCCTTCGTGGTGGTGGGCCACGAAGGTGCTTGTTCTTGGCCTTTGTCTCCCCTCCTCGCTTTTTTATGAGGTGTACTGGTGTTATTTGTAGTGATGCCCATTGACGAGGCCGCACGCGCTGCGGAGAAACTTTTGGGCCCCTACACCAGCGAGGAGCAAGCGAAGCAAGGGCTGGTGGTGCGCGAGCCTAGTCTGAACCGGGCGTATGCAGATTCAGCGTTCTGCCTGACGGAGTGCCTGGACCCCGACGAAGGGAGGAAGAAACGGGCCAGCGTGCCTGAAGAGTTGGATGCCCCGGGGCCGATTGAGGCGAGGCCCCCACGATCTGTTGGGGCTGGCAACATGGGTGGCCCCAGCTATGTGAGGGTAGATGCTGCGGACAGGCCCTCGAAGAGGGCGTCGCATGGTCCCGCGGGGCAGGCGGAGCGTGCTCGCTCGAGCAGCTCCTCATCGGGAAGGCGTCCGGTTGCTCCGGCGGCCATCGCGGAGGCTACAGAGGGGGTGGCAAGCTCGTTTGGCATAGCAAGCTTGCCCCTCGAGGAATCTTCGGGTAGCACACCGTCGCATGTGTATGGTAGGGTTTTGAGGACACCCATGTGGTGCCTCCTACTCTGGACCACGACATGATCGATTTGTCTCTCTCCCCCCTGGGTTTTTATTCTTCTGGCCGCCTCTTACCCGTTTACATGCTTTGTAGTCATGAGTGACGAGGGAGAGGGGGATAGCGGGGGAGGCTCTGGTTCTCGGTGGTCCGAAGCAGCGCCCTCACCTGCTGCTACGTCTGGTGCCACGGGTACTACGAATCTTGGTCCGCTGTGCACCAACGACTTCAAGGTTAGCACCGAGGAGGCGACTGTTTATGAGGAAGTTGCTCACTTTGTCGCCCCCGCCTACGTGAAAGAGGTTTTCCAGAGCATGCCCACTCATAGGATGTTCCGGTCGATTAAGGTGAACACCGCGAAGGTAAGCTTGGATACGTATACCTTGTCTGTTTCTCTTCCTGTTTTTTCCTTTTGTTTTTTAATGGTGTGCTTCGTGCCGACCCTGATGTTGTCCTGCACACTCAAGGGGGGCATTCTGTCTTTGCTATCACGAAGATCGAGGACAGTCAACTCATAGCACGCACGAGCGAAGTCTCGAAGGCCGAAGCGCTATTCTCGCCGAGAGGCGAAAGCGCTAGAGGCGAGAGTTCTTGTGACTTGAGGTGAGCACCGCGATTTACAAGAGGACGTATGAACGCTTCATAGCATTAGTGGTATCCTCAAAGCGGAGATTGAAGTGGAGCAGGAGCTCTCGGACACCGTGTCGTGGGCGATGTGGGAGGCGATGGAGTCCCTAGAGGGCATCGTGGCTGACCTCGGTGCTGTGTTGCCACCCTGAAAGCACGCCCCAGCGGAGACGGATGTTACACTGGGGCACCTTCGCCCCTGCCACAGAGGTTTGTTTGCCGGCTGCCCAAGCCTATGGAGATCATTGAGCGAAGATGGCTTGGTCAATGGCGTTCGCTTCCCTGCAGAGGGTTGGGTGCAGACATGTCAATGCCCATGGCGCTCGCTCTGTGCCCGAGGTGTCCATGGCGGAGGTTGTTTCATGCTAGCAGCAGACGCGCAGGGCAAGCAACGTCTTCGCCCAGGACTTGTGGGCGCCCCGCGGCCATGACACAACGATTGAGTCCCTCCGGGGGGTGCTGGGGCAAAGGAAGAAAGGCAAAGCTCTGGCGGACGATGTAGGTGCCGGCGAGCGGGGGGCCACCACCGGAGACAAGGTGTGAATCGTCCAAGCAATTAGCTTTTAGTACTTTTATTTATATATTTTTGTTCCCACTCTACCCTTCTCTCTCGTGTACCGGAGCGGGTTTAGGGGGAGTTGGCCTCTTTTTGTAATGACCTCCGCTTTTTGAATGAAAAGGAATTTGCAAACTCGGTTGTATTAAGTGTTTGTTGTTATTGCCCTCGCCTATTTGTTTATGCTTTTGACTCGTGGTTTGGCGGGACGCCTCCCTTATATCTTGATGCCTTTGTTGGCGGGGCTTGACCCTCAGAAGGCGAATGCCAAAGGTCCTTTGCTCCCTGTCTTGAGTCGAAGGCCGAACATTGTTCTGGCCTCTGCAGTTATGTTTCCATGGCGTCGTATGCCATGGCGCTAAGTGGCAACACTGGAAATTGGTGAACCCTGATGGAACCATGAAGGATTTTTGGATCCTTCGCCAGCGTAAGGCGGCCGCTGCTCGCGACGAGATTGCCCATTTTTGGGAGCAGCGAGGCCACGTTTTACGCGAGGAGGCGCCTTCAAATTCAAGTGTCGGATCTGCTGCCTCGATCTCGACCCCGCCCTGCGAAGCGTTGCCCGAGGCGGGGCCCTATGATGAGAAGTTGCAGGAGTGGCTGCCGCATCCAGACGTGATATACGTTGAAGTGCCGTAGCTGCCGCCTTCTAACCTGTAGCTTGTATATTTGGCGTGCTTGTTGATTGAGTTGTAATGTACCTCATGTATTTTCTAATTTTACCCATTGTGAGATTTATGTACTCTTGAATAAAGCCCATTTCGTTGGTGCATGTGTGTCGTGCAGTCCCTCTTTTTTAGATAGGGCTCCAGGGGAGCCCCAACTTTTTTTTTGCGAGGGGGAGACGAAGCCTAGTGCCGTCCCCTATACTTTTTTAGATAGGGCTCCGGGGGAAACCTAACTTTTTGCGAGGGGGAGGCGAAGCCTAATGCCATCCCCATACTTTTTTAGATAGGGCTCCAGGGCAACCCTAACTTTTTGCGAGGGGGAGCGAAGCCTAGCGTCGTCCCCCGTACTTTTTTAGATAGGGCTCTGGGGGAGCCCTAACTTTTTTGTGAGGAGCTGACAAAGCCTAGCGTTGTCCCGCATACTTTTTTAAATAGGGCTCCAGGTGAGCCCTAACTTTTTATGAGGGGGAGGTGAAACCTAGCGCCGTCCTCCATAATTTTTTAGATAGGGCTTCTGGGGAGCCCTAACTTTTTTGCGAGGGGGAGACAAAGCCTAGCGTTGTCCCTATACTTTTTTAGATAGGGCTCCGGGGAGCCCTAACTTTTCTGCGAGGGAGAGGCGAAGCCTAGTGCCATCCCCATACTATTTAGATAGGGCTCCGGGAGAGTCCTAACTTTTTGTGAGGGGGAGGCAAAACCTAGCGCCGTCCCCCATACTGTTTTAGATAGGGCTCCAGGGGAGCTCTAACTTTTTTACAAGGGGGAAGCGAAGCCGAGCACCGCCCCCATACTTTTTTAGATAGGGCTCCAGGAGAGCCCTAACTCTTTGCGAGGGGGAGGCGAAGAACGACGTCATCCCCCCGGTGTGTTCTGGTGCTTGGGGCCAGGTATTGCACACCGGGGCCTAAGCTATGCACGATGTCTTCGTCTATACACTCGTGCCTGTGGGGGGCCTCGGTGTGCACTGAGGCTATGAGCCATGCGCGGTGTCTGTTTATACACTCATGCCTACGGAGTGCATCGGTGTGCACCGAGGCTATGAGCCATGCGCAGTGTCTTTGTTTATACACTCGTGCCTGTGGGGGGGCATCGGTGTGCACCGGGGCTATGAGCCATGCTCGGTGTCTTTGTTTATTAGATGGGGACAAAACTCCCAAAAAACCTACATCGACTTTTGTACATGCCTCTGCCATTGAAGGATGCAAGCGATGATTGTCCGAGCGTAGACGGCTTTTTACATAATTAGCCCTAGGGATAGAATTTTCGGAGGCTTTTAGCGTTCCACTTGTGGTCTAGCTGTTGTCCCTCCAGCGTCGTGATGTAGTAGGAGCCTGCCCTTGTGTTGCGGGTGATGATGTATGGCCCTTCCCACTTGGACTCCAGCTTTCCTATGTTCGTGGGATTTGCGGCTCGCTTGAGGACCATATCGTTTGGCACCAGAGGGCGGATCTTGACCCTCCTGTTGTATGTCTTCGCGACACCTTTGTTGTACTTTGCCATAGTTGATATTGCTTGAACACGATGTTCTTCGAGGAGGTCGAGAGAGACCCCTCGGCCAGCGGGCTCGCTATCCTCCGTTGCTCGAAGGGACTTGGCCGCAAGCTCTCCCGGGTCATGGCTTCGTAACTGAAGAGGAGTTTGAACGAAGAGAAGCCCGTGGACCTAGTTGATGATGTTCGGGGTGCCCACAGGGCTTTTTGAAGTTCCTCTATTGTGCTGTGGTAGCCGTGATTTTGGCGACTGGCTTGGTCTCTACCCACCTAGAGAAATACTCAATGGCGACAAATGCAAAGCAGAGATTACCCTTGGCCATCGAGAATAGTCCGATGATGTCGAGCCCCCATCGTGCGAAGGGCTAGACCGGAGGCAGGGGCTGTAGTGGAACCGCTGGTGCCTTTGAATTACAATCGGCCATTGGCACCCCTAGCAGTGCTGGACGAGGTTTTGTGCATCTCGGAGCGCTGTTGGCCGATAAAAGCCTTGGCGGAAGGCCCTCTCCATGAGGCCTCGAGGCGCTTAATGTGCGCCACAGGGCCCCTCGTGGATGTTCCTTAGGAGGATTGACCTCCCTATTTGAGACACGATCGAAGAAGGGTATGCAGCGCCCCTTTGTATACCGCCACCGATGATGCAAGAATTCTGGCTCGGTGTCGGACACGCTTTACTTCGGTAGTATCTTCTGGCTCTTCTCCTACGAGGTATTTGGTGATGGTGTCCCATCAGTCGGCCCCGTCAATAAGGAGCACGAGATGCGCAACCCCTTGTGCTTCGGGTGCGGCCGAAGGGGCCCTTAGTATCTCATAGAATACTTCTGGCGGAGGGCGTTCATTGGAGTTGGCCAGCTTTGCAAGCTTATACACTGCCTCGTTGTTACCTCTTGGGATGGTTTGGACGGTGATGCCGAGGAAGTGCTTTGTTGTTGCCCGTACCGCAGTTAGGTATCTGGGCATTTCGGGGTCCTTGGTCGTAAATGACTTGTCAAAGTGTCCCGCCATCAGACGGGGGTCGCTCTTGATGATTATGCGCTTCGCCCCCAATGCTTTTGCTTTACGTAGGCCCAACAACAGGGTTTCGTACTCTGAGGCGTTGTTTGTGGTCGGGAAGTCGAGACATGCGACGTGTGACATGCTTCGCTCATTTAGGGCGACCAAGATGGTTGTTGTGTCGGCCCCCACGGTGCACCAAGATCCATCAGTGTAGATTGTTCACGGGGCCTCGATCCTGCTTGGGGGTTGCTATTCGACTTGGGGGATCCACTCGGTGACGAAATTAGCGAGGGCCTGTGACTTGATGGGCATGCGCGCCATGTAGGTGATGTCAAAGGGCGCCTGCTCGGCCGTCCACTTGCCAATTCGGCCAGAAGCGTCCTTGTTCCGTAGCATCAGTGCTAGCAGGTAGGACATTGGGACCGTGATTGCGTGCACTAGGAAATAGTGCTGCAGCTTGCGCGAGGCCATGAGCAGGGCGTATGCCAGCCTTTTCCAACTCTGTGTATCTGATCTTGGCCCCTTGGAGGGCCTCCAAAATGTAATACACAGGGCGTTGTCCGTTGTTCTCTTGAACGGGGACTGCGCTCACTGCTGATGAGGAGGCGGCGAGGTACAATAGGAGGTCATCGCTGGGCTTCAGGATGGTTAGGCTTGGTAGCTAGGTGAGGTATTGCTTGAGCTCTTGGAACGCCTTCTGGCAGTCTTCTGTCCACCGGAACGGCTCTGCTCCCCGACGTGTCCTGAAAATGGGGAGGGCCCACTCCACAGAGCGGGACAGGAATCAGCTGAGGGCTGCGAGGTGCCCCGTCAGTCTTTGCACCTCCCAGGCGCTACGTGGGGGCTCCATTTTTTGGATGGCTTTTATTTTTTGGGGGTTGGCCTCGATACCCCTTTAGAACACGACGAATCCCAAGAGCTTCCCCGCCTTTACGTCGAAGGCGCATTTTTCTGGGTTGAGTTTGATCCCCTCCGCCCGGAGGCTGGCGAAGGTTTCCTACTGGTCTTCCGTGTGGGAACTTGCAAGCCTGCTTTTGATCACTATGTCATCGACGTACACCTCAACGTTGTGACCGAGCTGGCTTGCTAACACCTACGTGATGAGTCTGGTGAAAGTTGCACCCGTATTTTTGAGGCCGAAGGGCATGCGGGTGAAGCAATAGGTGCCGATGGGGGGTGATGAGGCTATTTTTTGGGTCATCGTCCTGGGCCATAAATATCTAATGATACCCAGAGTAGGCATCCAGAAAGCTTATCAGCTCATAGCCCAAAGTGGCATCCACCAGTTGGTCGATACGAGGTAGAGGGAAATCGTCCTTCAAGGATGCCTTGTTGAGGTTGGTGAAGTCGACGCACATGCGTCATTTGCCAGTACTTTTCTGCACTAAAATGGGGTTGGCTAGCCATTCGGAGTGCTTGATCTCATGAATGACTCCCGCCTTTAGCAGCTTGGCTATCTCTTTCTTAGCCGCTTCCACCTGCTTCACTGACATGCGTCGCAATTTCTATTTCTTAGGGGATGCGTCGCTTCTAATGGCCAGGCGGTGCTCGATGGTCTCCCGCACTACCCCGGGGATGTCCTCCAGGCTCCATGCGAAGATATCCGTGTTGCTGTAGAGTACTTCGAGGATGGCGTCGTGTGCTTCTGCTGGGAGCTCTGCCTCGAGGGCCATCGCCTTCTCCGGGGAGGTTTCTCTCAGAGGGACCCTTCGAAGCTGTCCCTCTGGTTTGGTCTTTGTCGGTACCCAAAATTACAATTCTGGACCCTCTGTGTTTAATGCACTAGCCCAGGATCATGCTAGTGCACACAGTGTCAACAAAGAAGAATATCAATCCACACAAGCGAATAGTAACATAAACGAATAGTTTGATTAATAAATAATGGTTTGACCTTATGGTCGAGTTTACAATTATTAAGCCACGCAGGGCTAACAGAGAAATAAAGCAGCGGAAACAGAAACGACAGCGGCATCCCATCGATTCACCACAGGCAACCAACTGGGATCAAGACCTCATGATCAGGCGCCTTCGATAAACTCCTCCTCGAATGCTGGTGAAGACTCCTCCTCTTCTGCTTGATTTATTTTAAAGCAAGCGTGAGTACACACCGTACTTGCAAGTCACACCACAGAAATGCAGTTATATATGCAGGCTTATTACAAGGGAATGGCATTTTGTGGTTCTTTTGCAGAAATGCAACATTTGCAGTTGAATACAAATAATAGATTGAAAGCGAGTAAAACAAATAGACAATAATAATTTAACAATTTGATTTCACAAAGACACACCAAACTTAAGCAGATTATTCATGTAGCCATATGATTTAGACCACACAGCCCTTCCCACACGCTTTTAAAGATCTACCCTCGTGTGAAATCCCGAGAGCATTGTACATGATCATGACGCGCTATTCGAATAGATTGTTTACACTCTGCGAGTTTGTACACTTTACCCACAAGATACAACCAGTGTTGCAAGCACTAATCGTAACAAAGCATTTCAAAAACTTCATCTTAACATAGATGCTCCCGATGTGCTTATGTTATACCAAACCATACACAGTGTATGGTACAACACACACCGTTGGACAGGGAAGCGGCGAACCGTCCCGCGATGCGACTACATGGTAGCACACACTCCACCCTATTCACATAGCCTAACCTGCCGCCTGAGCAACCAATGCCAAGAATTTGTATCTTACTATGCAAGGCCCGTCCCATAACAGGCATGTGGTCGTACAAGACGGCTCAGTTCAATGGCGCACAAAGTTTCGTCCTTAAATGACCGAGGCAAGACTTCCATTGTTCTAACTAAGGCACACAGATTTATATGACACACAGATTAACAAGCCCATATCACATAGCCACCATGTCACACAGTTCCCTCCACTTGCCTCGCCTAAACCTTTTTCCCACCCGCTTGATTTAAGTGCAACACATGCCACAAAGACACATAGTACACACAGATTATTACAAAGTTACATAGTCACTTAGTCAAGTTAATAATTGCACTTTACATGAATAGGTGATTCGTTGCATGGCTAAGCAATCTAATCGCACTAACCAACCCATGTTGGTGCTATAATATTTACCAACTAAATATCAACTAGGGTGACAAAGGATCAAGGCATAACAATTATACAAGGAAGGCATAACAGATTGGATTTAATAGCTAAACCCAAAGGCATTTAGATAATTACTTGAAATAAAATGCAATACTTTGAATTAAAATAATATTTAGAAAACTGGGATTCAATCATGGTCAAAGCATGACTTGCCTTGGAACAGGTCTAGGAATTGATCTTGGTCTTGATGTGTTCCTTCTTCTTCAAATCTTCCCGAAGTGTCGAATTCTACTCGCAAACGAAGCAAACAAACAAAATAAATAAATAACAGAGGCAAAACAACTCCAAAAAATAAATAAAAAACTCCATTAAATATATCTTGAATTTATAGGAATTTAGAAATTTGAATGGACTGATTTGGAGTTAGGATGCAAAAGTTATGGGGTTTGGAAGTTTGAATCTAAAGAAAACCCTAAATTGGAATATCTCGAATTATTTCTTAAAAGAAAAATCGGAATATTGCGCAAGCATGACATCAGCCCTGGAAATTTCGAATTAAAATAAATCTGGAGAAAAAAGGTGCGGTGGCTGACATGTGGGACCCACATGTCAGTGACATGGCTCACGGGTTCACAAACCTGAGAGATCGACACGGGGACCCACGAGGCATGGTTGGCCCACTGTGGACCGAGTCCACCGAGCCGATTGATCTGGTTATGGCGTGGCGTGCGCGTAGCGCAGCCGCCGCGCCACGCGTGGGCGACACGCACGCGCCACGAGGCGGCGTTGCTGGTGGCGAGGTGGCGTGGGCGGCGGCGCAAGACGGAACCAAGGGTCCCGTGAGCGGCGGAAGTCACCGGCGGTGGATGGTACAGGGAGGTAGAGGGTGCGAAGGGGATCATGGGGGTGAGCTCACGGGTGCTTGAGGACAACTGTGGCGACTGGCGGCGAGGTCGAAGCGGCGGGGAGGCTTTGGGCTCAACGGCGACGGCGATAGAGGGCTGCTTTGACGAAACAAAGGTGACTCCGAGGTTCCTCTCGCTCGTGCGATGTCGATGGTGTAGGCGTTGAGGCTCCGGCGGCTTCGTGCTCGACGGAATTGCTCGTCGGAGTAAGCGGCGGCGGGATTGATCTCGGCTCTGCGGCGGCTAAGGTTAGGTCTTGACGAGGAGGCGGCATGAAAGGAAGCGGGCGAGGGCTTCTCCCTTTATATAAGCGGCGGCGGAGCGTTTAGGCACTGACGCCACGAACATTTCAGCGGCAAGAACGAACTCCGCGACGCTGGAGACGAAGAAACGAACGAGGTGGGGCCCACTTGGCGTGCCGAGGCTCAAAGTAGCGAGTGGAAAAAGGCGCGGCGAAGGGCGGCGCACGGGCGAAGATCTCGCCGTCCAACCACGATCGGACGGCTCAAAAACAAGGTGACGTTGAGGCCGGCCGCCGACACGACGACGCCATCGACTGGCCGTCAAACTTGATTGAGCGGTGGAGGTTGAAGCAGAGCGTGGAGAGAGAGGTGGCCGATGGGGCCACTGTCAGTGAAGCAAGACGCTGCGGCTCTGAGCTACAAGGTGCTAAGCGGAGGAGAAGGAATGGGTTTAGGCCCAAGGACTGTTTTGAGAATTAAAATACCTTTTCTATTTTAGAAAATACTGATAATTCAAATAAGCAATATAAATTAGCAAATGAACTTGAAAAAATTCTAGAAAATTCTAGAAAATATATCCAAGCACATAGAATCCAAATAAAATAGTTTTGGCCATTGTTCATGTTGACTTTAGTCATATTAAATTGTTTTGTTACTCAAAGTCCAATATTAAGCTTTTGAATTAATTCAAATAAATCCAAATGGTGAATTTTCTCTCTACCAACTATTCAAAGGATTTTTAAAGCTCAGAAAATTGGGATGTTATAGTCTTCGGCTCCCATTTTGCCGAGGGGGTGTCCTCCCGGGCGTTCACGTCTGTTTCGACCGCGTGGACATGGCGGGCCGATGAGATTGTCTCCAGCTCTGTTTGCCTCGCTAGGTCCGGGTCCCCTCGCACCGTAATTATGGCCTCCAGCGCGGGGATCTTCATGTACATGTAGTTGTGGTGGGCTATCACGCCGAAGGAGTTCAACGTGGCCTAGTCGAGGATGGCGTTGTACTGGTAGGGCATCTGGACGACGTCGAACGTCACGACATCGATCCGAGATGCGAAGTCGTTGCGAAATGTGACGGCCAGGTTAATTTGGCCTAGGGCCATCACGGGCCTCCCCCGAAGCCTACTAGGGGTATGCCCGGGGGGCGATAGACGATCCCTGAGGATCATCATCTTGTCAAAAAGCGTTTGCGAACAGCAGGTCCGGGGAGCTTCCTCCGTCCATGAGGACGTGTCTGACCTCAAAATCCGCGATGTTGGCGGAGATGACGAGTGGGTCTTAATGAGGAAAGTACATGCCCTTGGCATCCTCGGGGCCAAAGGTGATCAATATTTCCTCATAGCGAGGTAGGCTGGAGGCAGGGTACATCGCGACGTGGTGGATCTATCGAGCGTATGCGCGCTGTTGCCTTTTTGACATTATGCCGAGCGAGGATCCTCCTGTGATCATGTTTATGATCCTTTGATGGTGCTCTCCATGGCATCCTTCTATGTGGGGCCTCGGTGGCAAATGATGTCAAGGCAAATCATTGCCCACATGTCAATATATCTAAAGAAGGGTAAACATGACACTTAGATACAGACTTATTAACTAGTCATATATACCATTATTACTAGGGTGACAAATAATAATGTCCAAGTTCAAGGATGGGAATGTTATACTCAATTATCATTAAGGTATTAACTATGAGCTAGTTAACATAATTGTATAAATCATAGCAATGCAATTTTATAATTTAAATCAATATAATTTGCATTCAAAAGTAGGTGCAACATGATCAAAGTGTTGACTCGCCTGGCTCAATGTTCTGATAACCTTGGTCTTGTGCTTGCTCTTGCTCAAACTATTGCTCCGTCATGGTTTTAGATTCTAACTACACGGAATACGGTCGAACCCAAGAACGTCTGAAAACAATCATATGAAATCCAATAAACCCAAAGCACTTGAAATAGAAGAAAACACATCAAATGAAAGTCAATAAACCCAAGAGTGTTTGAAGCAGGAAATACTTCAATTCTTCAAACAGAACCAACTATACCTAACGATACTTGGAAAGTAGGTCGTAGTCTAGAAGAAACCAACCATACCCAAGTGGAGTTGATGAAGGAAATACTTCAAACGAAGTATATCTAGAGGTAGTTGATGAAGGAAATTCTTTAGATGGAATGAAGTACATATTGGAATGAAGGAAATACTTCAGACCAAGGTAGATACACCCAAACCTTATTCGTTTGGCCTAAGGGTGGGGTTTTGGGTTGCTAGTTACACTTATGGTCAGGTAACCGTTTGATCTAGAGTGAGGCCGAGAGGGAACGAATCTCAGAAAGTCCGTTGGTAAAGAAAGTTACGAATCCAATAGAAGAGAGAATATTCCTAGGAACATTCCTCATTGGTTACCTAGATGGGAGAGATCACCTTGTTAGGTTGATCTCTCTGATCCACCTTCGTGTTACGAATTGTCCTTCTACTGGGAATGGATAACCATGGATTGTTAGGTTGAACTCTCTGATCCACCTTCGGGTTACGAATTGTCCTTCTACTGGGAACGGATAACGATGGATGATAATTGTAGTCTATACGACGTTGATTGGTGGTTGGACTACCATCGTTCCCTCGAGAGTACCTTATTCGTTACTCTCGCGCGGGGCCCAACTGATGTAATGACTTCCTTTTGTTATTACTTCCTATTTATCGAGGAAGTTCTATGAAAGGTAGGTGAGACCTATGCATAGGCTCGGGATTCGTACTGGGTAGACATAAGTCTCACCGAAATGTGGGGTCTGGTTTATTTAAAGATTTGTCTTATCCACTTGTACTTATCAAGGAAGTTCCATGAGTCAGGTGGAACTTCCAAGCATTGGCTAGACACCAGTCTTATACCCTCACTGGTGTCTACGGTTTTGGATTTAATCTTTGAGGTGATCTATACTTAGTCTTACTACCTACGTAGCTTGACATATACTAAAGTAAACCTGTCATACTAAGTTGATCCTTAGCTACAACACATGTTAATGACTACTTCTAGTTAAGTAGATAACTATAGTACAAGGCCTATGAGCTCTTACCTACTAGTCCTTGTGTAGCGATCAGCCATATCACCTTGATTACTAGTATGAAGCTAGGTCACAGCTACCGCTAACCTTAATTAAGGTTTACCTAGTATAATGATTATGCCTAACTTACTCACTAACGAGTTGTTTAACTCAACGCTTAGTCTTACTATTTATTATATAGGTCTTATGTGTCAGTGGCATGTCACAATCCTAGTTAGATGTCAACTAAAGTGATCACTTTACCTATTCGACAATTTGGTAAGAGACTACTTGTTAGTGTATGTTGTTATGATGTATTACTTTATTACTGCTTTACTAGTGGGTGTACAAGTCATTGATGTATTGTCGTTATTATCATTTATTATTTTGTGTCAATGGCCTAGGTATGACTATATCATCTTAACTAATCTTTTATTGACTTAATGCAATTCTTAGTTACAATGTGACCTACTAGTATTGAACTATTTGATTAATCAAACACTAACCATTCCTACTAATCTTGGTTTATCCATTAGTTGCAGTGGACTACCAGTATCTCACATGTTCTTGCTAATTGACGTAACCAATGCTTAATAAATCCACTAATTTGTTTAAATTAGATTTTTACTCTAGTGGGGCTCACTGTGAGTTAATCTTTCCTTAAAACACTACTGGCCACTTACACTTACGGGTGGACCCCACTATCAGTTGCTTACTCCTAGGACAACATTTGCCAACTAAACCCTCTTAGATGGGCCCAACTGTCATCCTTTTACCCTCAACACAAAGAGAGAGAGAGAGAGAGAGAGAGAGAGAGAGTCTGAGGGAGGGAGAGGGGTATAGGAGAATAAAACAGAGGAAGGTGGCCGAGTGTAACGTCCCGTTTTTCCTATGAGTTCTTGCCGTTTTCAAAGCTGAAAAGAAACCATTTGGTTTATTCGCCTGCTCAAGCTTAACTTGGGATTTTGGAAATTTGGGAGTTTACCTTGACCTAACCAAACCTCAACTAAGTCCTTTTGGTTTGTGCTCTTTGTCCTTTTGGGGTTCTTTGGTGCTCTCTGGTTTTAGTCCTCTGTTCTTTGTTCGCCTTGTGTGCCTTGGTTTAGTCTGTCCTCCTTTGGACCTCCTTTGTGTTCATAGGACCCCCTTTGAGTTCTTTGGACCTCCCCAAAACTTGGATCTCTCCCTCTCTTTTAACCTAGACTTCCTTTGTTGGTTTGAATCTCTTTAAGGTTTAGACCTCTCTCCCTGTTTGAATTTATTTTAGGTTCTGACCTCTTTTCTTTTGGGTCACAACCACCCCGTGGTTCTCTGCCCGGGTTTGTGTTTCAAACCCTTTTTTTCTAAAGAGTCAAGCTTGGCTTAGTTTGCCCTTTTCGCTGGACCTCCTCTTGCCCAACCTCCTTTGTAGGTCTAGGACCTCCCCTCCTGGGTCTTAGACCAACTCGAGTTTGTGTTTCAAGGTCATTGGATCTTGAAAACCAAATTCGGGTGATCTTTGTGTCCTTTGGACCTCCCCGTGTCCTTCGGGACCTCCCTGTGTCCTATAGGACCTCTTCCTTGTTTATTTGGACCTCCCTCGCATCCGTTAGAGCCTTCTGTTGGATCCAGACCTCTATTGCTTGTGTACCGTCCGATTTGCGTTTGACGGTTTGATCTTAGTGAGACATTCGGATGGTCCGAACGGCCTAATTGCCTTACTCCGTCCGATTGAAATCTAACGGTCCTGCTCCACCGCGCCTTATCTCACGGTCACGTAGGACCTCCCCTTTGTTAGATCTGACCGTTAGGACCTCCCCTTTGGAGATCTTAACCGTTTAGACCTCCCCTTTGTTAGATCTAACCGTTAGGACCTCCCCTTTGGAGATCTTAACCGTTCAGACCTCCCCTTTGTTAGATCTGACCGTTGGGACCTCCCCCTTTGGAGATCTTAACCGTTCATACCACCCCTTTGTTAGATCTGACCGTTAGGACCTCCCCTTTGGAGATCTTAACCGTTCAGACCTCCCCTTTGTTAGATCTGACCGTCAGGACCTCCCCTTAGAGGTCAGGACCCCTAGTCTTTTGCAAAGACCTCCCTTGCGGTTGAGACCAACCCTTTGACCGATCTGTTCTCTTGAGTTTTGATTGGCCCCACTTGTCAGCTTGCTCACTTTTTCCAATTCTTCTGCCTCAAAACTTTGTGCACATTTAATGGCTGTTGTATCACATTAAATGCAATCACATCTGGGTACTTCTTTTTATTCTTTTGGTGACCTACCCTGACCTAACCTTGTCCTACCCATCACAGGTCTGCGTCACGTTTGCTCAAGCCCCTTGTTGTTTCTCCTCCAGCTCCGGCTATAAATAGCCTGGGCATGCCTCCCTTTGTCACCTTTTTGCTCGTTTCTAACTTCCCTACCCCCGTCTATGTTCTCCTTGCTCTAGACCTCACCAAGGAGTTCTTTGAAGCTAATCCATCACCTCTTCATCGCCAAGAAGGCCTCTCTGTTGGTTCCTGCGAATCCCTTTGCAAGGACCACCCTCTTTCGGGTTGGACCTCCCCTTCCAGCCAGGATCTCTTGCTTCTTGGTTTTTGTTTGAGTTGGTTTAAGCTTTTTTTTAGTCTTCTTTTAAGATCTTTGCTTGGAGCTGGTTTGCTTATTTGGTTCTTTGGCAAACGTGTAGATCCCGAGTTTGTGGAAGAGTTCTTGGACCCAGCAGCTTCTTTTGAAGGCTCACCACTGCTCAACGAAGGCAAGTCGTAGACCTTTGATCATATTGAGCTTAGCTTTTCAAATGTATTTTGCTTTACTTAATCATGTATGGCTATTTTTATAAGAAATGGTTTGGGCAGTAGTTATTTTCCTACTTGACAATATGCCTCCTTGGACAATTGTATTCGACATGTTGACATGCTCCCTTTGGACGCCTTAGGTTGGGTATTTTAGTTGGTATTGTTTGGTATTGCCAACATGTGACCGTATGTTTATGCTTAGTCTTGCTTGTAGAACCGGGGGTCTTGGGAATCATGTTCCTTCTCTAATAACTTGGCTAATGGAACTATGGAATCTGTGGTTGGTGCCACTATTGAGCAACTATGGTAGGATACCGTAGTTGTGCTAATTGTGGTGCGAGGCCAATTTGTTAAATACTTGCATGCCAAGACCAGGGAGGTCATTGGCTAGGTGAACCCAAAGTGCTTTCTTGCTCGGGCAAGTGATCGTGCAGTAAAGGGGGTGCTCTTCGCACACTGGGTTGTGGAAGCCTTACTTGAGCAGCAATTAAGGACTTAACTTTGTGTTCTGTTGATCTGGGCCTCTTCGTGCAACCACAAGATCATTTAATGGGGATGGTCTGGGCCGAATAATTAGTGAAGTCTTGACCTGGTTCTGTTGTGGTGGTGCGTGCTGATTCGCATGGCGCAAGAGAGGGCCAGGCTCCTTTTACAGGACGGCAAAACCTTAGCGGGCAGGTCAGGTCAGGACAAAGCTTTGTAAAGGCCTTGTCACGCTCTCTAGACTGCTCACCTTCGGAAGTGAGCAAGGGTTCCGACGGGAACCCGCCCCGCTAGAGAGGTTGTGAATTGTGGGTAAAGTTGTACACCTCTGCAGAGTATCAATCTATTCGAATAGCCAAGTCCTTAGTCATGGACATGCCCGGTGAAAATGGTGCAAGTGGTAGACTTCTCAAAAATTTGTGCTCCATGGCTGGTTTGGGACGTCTGCAGGTACTCTGGGTGGCTCCGAGTGCTTGTGATGTCCTTGGGTGGTCGTGGAGGTCTTGTGAACCCTAGGGTGGTCCAATGAGCTCCTGAGTGGGTGCTTAGAGGAGATCTTGGAGCCCTAGAGAGGTCTTGGGAGAGGTCCTGGTCGTGGGTGCGACCAGACCTCCCCCAAGTGGTCTTGGGTGCTCTAGAGTGGATACTCCAGAGAGGTCTTGGGAGAGGTCCTGGTCGTGGGTGAGAACAGACCTCCCCCAAGTGGCTTGGGAAGTGGGTTGGTGCTCACTCCCCCCTTCTTTTCAAACAAATGTACTTATGTATTATTGTTTCAAATTGAGCTTTTCAATCTATACATGTATTTATTGTCAAACTTTGCTTTTCGCAACTAACCCTACAGCTCTCATTGTTAAGCCAATGCATGAATATTATTTGCATAATTGCTCCCTGCGATTTGCTGAGTACATTCAAAGTACTCTTGACTTTAAGCCCTATGTTAAAGTAGTGGTCAAAGATGAACAAGTGCAGGGATGCTCAGACCTCTTCGAGGAGGAGTTCTTTGATGACCCGGCTGCCTAGGACGTCCTCCCCTCGACAACCTGTGGGCTTGCCGGATGGCTTCCAATGTTTTTGTGTTTTCGGCTGTTAAGGTTCTCCGTTTGCGGTTTTGTAAGCCCAAGTTGGCGAAATTCTGTAAGCAAGCACTGACCATAAGGTCTCGTTTAATGTAAGGTTTAATTTGTCTGCTTCATCTTTTGTTTAGCTATTGTGGTTGTGATCACACCTGTGTGTTTTGTGCGAGCTAGCTTGGACTCCCAGGACTAGCTTAGTGCACTCAGTCAAGACCTCCAGGAGGTCTTTGAAGACCTCCTGGGAGGTTCGGACAGGCCTCCTCTCTCGGAACCTGTGGGCGGTACTACTGCTCCTTGGTGCGGTGGTACCGGAGCGTGCTCACACACAAAAAAAAATTCCGATAATTGCCCTGTCCCGTGCATTCCGAGAGGAAGTCCTCACAAAGGTGGTATCCGAGCCCTAGTCAGCTGTAGGACGTGGCCGTAGGTAGAAGGGTCGTTTTAGTTTTAATTCAAAAGCTATTTTCTAAATCAAACCAACTTTACAAATTGTTTAGTGGTTCTTTCTTGTTCTGGATTCTATGCTATACTTGCCTTGTCTCAATCTCTTCTTATCTTATTCTACTTCATTCTTATCTTTTTCTTTGGTTCTGTTATCTTACCTCCTCTGGAACTTTGTTTTCAAGTCTTAACTTGACCTCCTTGCCTCTGTAACCTCCATAGGGCCGACTTTGTAAGGCTAGGTTGGTAGTGGTCATTAGGACCTCTGTTTGTAGTTTTATTGTCTCCTTTTAAGCCTTTTTGGGCTTTTGTTTTTGAATCTAGCCAAGTCACCCCTAATAGAATAATCCATCTTTCTCCCCTGCTCTAACTTATCTTTGTGCTATTCCCTCTTATCTATTATGCTTTCCTTCTTATATATTAAACCAGAGGGGTTTTGGTGCAGATGGTTCAAACTCGGCAATCAACAAGTCAGAATGATCCCTCGGAACAGTTGCCTCCACCACCACCTCCTCCAGTGGCAGTGGCAGATCAAGGGTTGGGGCAATTTATGGTAGCTCAAGCTCAAATGATGAGTTCCATGATGCATAACATGAACCAAATGATGACACAACAAAGTCAGACCACCAATGCATTGCTTGCCATTATGAGCCAAAATAGCCAAGCAGCAGTTGTGCCGCCACCTCCACCCTCGGTTCATCCTCAATCAAGGTTGTCAGAGTTTATGAAGACTCGCCTAGCCACCTTTTCGAGCTCCCAGGAGCCTCTAGATGCAGATGATTGGCTGAGATCAACTGAGAAGAAACTGGATATTGCCCGTTGTGAAGACAGAGAGAAGGTATTGTTTGCATCACATCAATTAGAAGGTGCCGCAGCCGAGTGGTGGGACACTTTTTGTGCCTCTCATGTTGATTCCCAGAGGATTACATGGGCTGAATTTGCAGCAGCTTTTCGCCATTCCCATGTCCCCGATGGGAAGGTTGAGATGAAGAAAAATGAGTTTCGGGACCTTAAACAAGGCAACATGACTGTGAGTGAGTATCTCACCAAGTTTACACAGTTGTCACGCTATGCTTGTGAGGATGTTGCCACAGATGATGCCCGTCAAAAGCGCTTCAAGTAAGGTCTCCACCCCAGTCTGAAAGTTCAAGTTGTTGGTAATGATTATCCTGATTTTTAGCACATGGTAAATAAAGCAATGCTCATTGAAGAGTCCCGCAGAGAGCTCTCTGAGTTTTTAAAAAGGAAGATGCCACCCTCCAGTGCTCAGCAAGGACCTCCCCAACGTGCCAGAACTTTTGTGCAGCACCAACCTAGACGCCAAGGACCTCCTGGACCTCCCAGGACCTCTGCCAAGACTTCCCGATCAGCTGTCCCAAGTTAGCGTCGCATCACTAGCGGCAGGAATCAGCCTTCAAAGTCCTCTCCAGCAACAGGGATCACTTGCTTTAAGTGTCATCAAGTGGGGCATTTTGCTAGCAAATGCCCACAAAGGACTCAAACAGCTGCTGGGACCTCCTCTTCAGGATCTCCCCCTGCTAGGACCTCCCAGCAAGCCACAGGACCTCCTCAAGCTAGGACCTCTCAATCTTTTGGAAGGGGTCGTGTGAACCATGTAGCCGTAGAGGAAGCCCAGACCTCCCCCGATGTTGTACTAGGTATGTTCCTAGTAAATGCAGTGCTAGCTGCAGTTTTATTTGATTCTGGAGCTTCACATTCGTTTATTTCTCGGAGTTTTGTTGTTAAGCACCCGTTTCAAATTATTGCTCTTAAATCTACCTTGTTGGTTCAATCCCCTGGTTCGGAGTTAAGCATGAACCAGGGTTGTCCACAAGTTAAATTGGTCATAGAGGGAGTAGAGTTCTTGGCCAACCTTATCCTTTTGGACACAAAGTCTTTAGATGTGATCTTGGGTATGGATTGGCTTGCAAACCACCATGCAATGTTGGATTGCAGTGGTAGGAGCATTTCCCTAACCAGCCCTAGTGGTGTCACAGTGAAGTTTGAAGCCTCCTCACAGAAGCTTAAAGGAGCTATAGCTTGCAGTGCCCAAGTTCTAGCTCTGAAAGATGTCCCTGTGGTCTGAGATTTTGCAGATGTGTTCCCTGATGAGCTCCCAGGAATGCCACCAGATAACGATCTTGAGTTTGTAATAAACCTTGTTCCTGGGACCTCCCCCATCTCCAAAAGACTTTACAGGCTGCATGTTGATGACCAAGTAGAGTTGAAGCAACAGATTGAAGACATGTTGAGCAAAGGTTTCATTAGACCTAGCTCCTCACCTTGGGGAGCTCCAGTGATATTTGTGGCCAAGAAGGATGGTACTCAAAGGATGTGTGTGGACTACCAAGCTCTCAATGAAGTCACCATCAAGAACAAGTATCCTCTGCCAAGAATTGATGATTTGTTTGATCAGTTGAAGGGAGCTGCAGTGTTTTCAAAGATAGATTTGAGGTCAAGGTACCACCAGCTTAAGATTTGCTAAGAAGACATCCCCAAGATAGCTTTTTCAACTAGATATGGGCTGTTTGAGTCCATTGTTATGTCTTTTGGGCTGGCCAATGTCCCTGCTTATTTTATGAACTTGATGAATAGAGTGTTCACGGAGTATCTTGACAAGTTTGTCATTGTCTTCATTGATGACATCCTTGTGTATTCTAAAAGTGAAGAAGAGCATACAAAGCACCTCTTTTCGGTTTTGGAGAAGCTTAGAGCTCACCAACTCTTTGCAAAATTTAGTAACTGTGAGTTCTGGTTGAAGGAAGTGGTCTTATTAGGACATGTGTTGTCCGAAAAAGGGGTCTCTGTCAACCCCAGTAAGGTCCAAGATGTGCTCAACTGGGAACCTCCTAAGTCAGTACCTCAAGTCCGAAGCTTCCTTAGTATGGTAGGGTGTTATAGGAGGTTTATTGAAGGTTTTTCTCGAATAACAAGACCTCTCACTCAGTTATTGAAGAAGGAAAAGAAGATCTCATGGACCTCTGAATGTGAACAAAGCTTTCAAGAGCTCAAGAAGAGATTGACCTCTGCACCAGTTTTGATATTGCCAGATGTCCAAAAAGACTTTGAAGTCTATTGTTATGCATCAAAGCAAGGACTCGGCTGTGTCTTAATGCAAGAAAGAAGAGTGGTAGCCTATGCCTCCCGACAATTGAAGCCTCATGAAGCAAATTACCCTACTCATGACCTAGTGTTAGACCCAGAGGTCTTAATCATGTTATTTAATGATGAATACATTGCTAAAGGAACATGCTTGTGATCTAAGTCGTTAACCTGCTTTGAAATAATTTTTGAGTTCTTTGAATTCTGTGGACATCAGCTTTAGTTAGGTTTTGCGGTAGTACCGGCATTGTGGCCGCAGTACTACCGCTCGGTGGTTCGACCGCATGATTGTTGGCGGTACAATTCCCCGAAGTCTTGTGTTTGGATTTTAAATTTTCTCTGGAAGCGGTAGTACCGGCTTTTTATATGCGGAACTACCGTAGTGCGGTATGACCGCTTGTGAAGCGCAGTAGTACCGCAAGTCAAGGTTCCGAATGCGTGTTTTGCTTGAATCGTTAGATCTTGATCCGACGGCTCATATTGAGAGGAACTTTCGGACCGTCCGAGATCCTAAAGCATTGTGAGCTTTTGGATGGAAATCTGACGGATGAAATCAACGGGAACGTTTGGACTTTCTACAGTACTCTTAAAGTCCGACGGTTGTGAAGCGTGGTCCGTTCGGCCATGTCATCTGGACCGTCCGTGCATCTTTGAGGTTCGTGAAATGTTTTGACATACATTCATACTGCGGGTAAAGGGCGGTAGTACCGTTTGTTCCGGTAGTACCGTTGGTTTAACGACGGTAGTACCGCGATAGTTTTTCTAGAGAGAGAGTGTTTCTGACAAGCTTTGATAAGTGAATTACGGTAGTACCGCAGCTATGTAATGATACGACCGCAGGCCGGTAATACCGTTGTTTCAATGGCGGTAGTACCGCAACAAGGTATGACCGTTTGTTTACGGTATGGATTTTCTAGAGAGCTTGTTTTTGGAATTCTTCGTGGTGTGGTACGATCATAGATTATGAATGCAAGACGATCATAGTCTTGGTAGTACCGTTCATAACATGTCGGTAATACCGTTTCAGAACTGAACGATGTTTCGATTGAAGAATTAATTAGGGGATTGATTGAGATGATGGTTTTTAGTTGTTGCATGATGCATGATAGTGTTTATGCGTGTGTCTAAGCTAATGTTGGTCAAGTTTGGAGAACTTGTGTCGGATTTTGTTTCTTTGATCTTTGCATGTGCAGGATGAGAGTGAAGGCAACTATTGTCGTGATGAGGACTCGGACTAGGATTGGGGAGATCTGAGGTCTTGGTGGTCGTGGATGTTGCGAGATGGTTGAGCTTCTTGTTGGAGCACGTGGAGTTCAAAGGTGGTTCGCTGGAGCTACGGAGGAGTCCCGGAGGCTTCTTGGCGTGGGTTGTTATGGAAGAGTTCTGATTTGGAAGGAGTTCCAAATCTTGACGTTTTGAGATAGAATCCATGTCGGTGTCGTGTTGGACATGGATAGGATTCTAGGGTATAAATAGAGGCGGGTTAGGAGCTAACTTTGTGTACACTGGAGAGATAGTTTTGGCATGACTTTGGAGTTCAGCTTTTAAGTTATATTTTGAGCGTAAAGTTGAGATAGCTTTGTAAGGTCTTCTGTGGAAGACTTTGAGGGGTGTTTGAGAGGCACCTTGTAGCCACAGATCAAAGTCTTGAGTAATACAATTTAGATTTATGCTATATTGTCTCCGGAGCTTTGCTTTGTTTCTGCTGTGCATGAGGTAGTTGGTGGAAATCTTGAAGATAGCTTCCGGAGGTTCTTGAAGGTATCCAGGAGAGATCTTTGAGCTGATCTCAAAGAGGTTCTCTGAGGGATTTAACAATTTGGGTTCAGCTGAATTTATTGAAGGTCAAATCTGCGCAAATCATTCACCCCCCTCTGATTGTACCATACGATCCTACACCTAGAGCTAGCTGCTGTGGTGCATGCTTTGAAGATTTGGCGCCACTATCTCATTGGAAACCGATGTGAAGTCTCCACAGACCACAAAAGCTTAAAGTATATTTTTACCCAAGCTGATTTGAATATGAGGCAGAGAAGGTGGTTAGAGCTAATTAAAGACTACAATCTGGGAATTCATTATCACCCCGGCAAGGCCAACGTGGTAGATAATGCTCTAAGTAGAAAGGTTTATAGCAGTACATTGATGGTCAAAGAAAATCAAACTATTTTGTATAAGGAATTCCAAAAACTCGACTTGAGATAGTTGAAGAATGGTTTTTGGCAACTTTGGAAGTGCAGCCCACCCTGCAAAGACAGATTAGGGCAGCCCAAGTTGAAGATGCAGTCATTCAAGAAATCAAGGCCAACATGTGAAAAGAAAAATCTTTGAGGTTTTCAGAAGATAACCAAGGGACTGTATGGTTTGACAAGAGGCTATGTGTGCCAAGTAACATAGAACTCAAGAAGATTTTACTAAAAGAAGCCCATGAAGCACTGTATTTCATTCACCCTGGAGCTACAAAGATGTATCAAGACATCAAGGAGATGTACTGGTGACCTAGTATGAAGAGAGAAATTGCAGAGTATGTAGCCAAATGTAATACTTGTCAAAAGGTTAAGGCTGTGCACCAAAGACCTGGAGGTCTTTTGGTGCCCTTGCCCATACCCGAGTGGAAATGGGAAGAGGTAGGGATGGACTTTGTAACTGGTCTACCCTGAACCCAAGCTGGTTTTGACTCTATATGGGTCATTGTAGATCGCCTAACCAAAATGGCTCACTTTATTCCTGTAAAGACCACCTATTCTGGAGACAAATTGGTGAAAATCTATATGGCAAGGGTTGTGTGTTTGCATGGTGTCCCAAAGAAAATAGTATCAGACAGAGGTTCCCAATTCACCTTCAAATTTTGGCAAAAGCTACATGATGTTATGGGACATACCTCAATTTCAGCACAGCTTATCACCCACAAACTGATGGACAAACCGAAAGGGTCAACCAAGTACTTGAGGACATGCTGAGGGCTTGTGCTCTGGAAAAGCAAGGCAGTTGGGACAGAATGTTACCCTATGCTGAGTTCTCATACAATAACAGCTACCAAACAAGCCTCTAGATGTCTCCTTTTGAAGCTCTTTATGGTAGAAAGTGTAGAACACCCTTGTACTGGACAGAGACTGGTGAAGAACAAGTTCTTGGACCAGACCTATTGAAGGAAGCTAAAGACCAAGTGAAGTCAATAAGGGAGAAGTTGAAGACTGCACAGACCAAACAAAAGAGCTATGCCGACAATAGGCGTCGAGATCTAGTTTTTGCTCCCGGAGATCAAGTATATCTCAAAGTGTCAGTGCACAATGTGTTCCATGTCTCTCAGTTGAAGAAATACTTAAGAGTGCCAGAAGAGCAAATGCCCTTGGAAGCTGCGGACCTCCAAGAAGACCTCACCTACAGGGAGCAACCTGTCAAGATCTTGGATGTGTCCGAGAGAGTCACAAGAAACAAGACTATCAAGCTTTGCAAGGTACAATGGAGCAACCACACTGAAGCAGAAGCAACTTGGGAGCGTGAAGAGGACCTCAAGAAGGAGTTCCCGCACCTATTCCCTAGCTAACCTGAATCTCGGGGTCGAGATTCCCGTAAGGGGTGAAGGTTTGTAACGTCCCATTTTTCCTGAGAGTTCTTGCCATTTTCAAAGCTAAAAAGGAACCATTCGGTTTATTCGCCTGCTCAAGCTTAACTTGGGATTTTGGAAATTTGGGAGTTTACCTTGACCTAACCAAACCTCAACTAAGTCCTTTTGGTTTGTGCTCTTTGTCCTTTTGGGGTTCTTTGGTGCTCTCTGGTTTTAGTCCTCTGTTCTCTGTTCGCCTTGTGTGCCTTGGTTTAGTCTGTCCTCCTTTGGACTTCCTCTGTGTTCATAGGACCTCCTTTGAGTTCTTTGGACCTCCCCTAAGCTTGGATCTCTCCCTCTCTTTTAAGCTAGACTTCCTTTGTTGGTTTGAATCTCTTTAAGGTTTAGACCTCCCTCCCTGTTCGAATTTATTTTTTGGTTCTGACCTCTTTTCTTTTGGGTCACAACCACCCCATGGTTCTCTGCCCGGGTTTGTGTTTCAAACCCTTTTGTTTTTCGAATAGTCAAACTTGGCTTAGTTTGCCCTTTTTGCTGGACCTCCTCTTGCCCAAACCTCCTTTGTAGGTCTAGGACCTCCCCTCCTGGGTCTTAGACCAACTCGGGTTTGTGTTTCAAGGTCTTTGGATCTTGAAAACTAAATTCGGGTGATTTCTGTGTCCTTTGGACCTCTCCGTGTCCTTCGGGACCTCCCTGTGTCCTCTAGGACCTCTTTCTTGTTTATTTGGACCTCCCTCCAGACCTCTATCGCTTGTGTACTATCCGATTTGCGTTGGACAGTTTGATCTTGGTGAGACATTCAGATGGTCCGAACGTCCCACTCCTTTACAGCCGTCCGATCCATATTGGATAGCCCCGATCTGTTGGAGCGTTCGCTCGGTCCGAACGGCCCAATTGCCTTGTCCCGTCCGATTGAAATCTAACGGTCCTGCTCCATCGCGCATTATCTCACGGTCGCGCAGGACCTCCCCTTTGTTAGATCTGACCGTTATGACCTCCCCTTTGGAGATCTTAACCGTTCAGACCTCCCCTTTGTTAGATCTGACCGTTAGGACCTCCCCCTTTGGAGATCTTAACCGTTCAGACCTCCCCTTTGTTAGATCTGACCGTTAGGACCTCCCCTTTGGAGATCTTAACCGTTCAGACCTCCCCTTTATTAGATCTGACCGTCAGGACCTCCCCTTAGAGGTAAGGACCCTTGGTCTTTTGCAAAGACCTCCCTTGCGGTTGAGACCAACCCTTTGACCGATCTGTTCTCTTGAGTTTTGACTGGCCCCACTTGTCAGCCTTGCTCACTTTTCCCAATTCTTCTGTCTCAAAACTTTGTGTCCATTTAATGGCTGTTGTATCACATTAAATGCAGTCACATCTAGGGTACTTCTTTTTATTCTTTTGGTGACCTACCCTGACCTAACCTTGCCATGCCCATCACAGTCTTGTGTGACGTTTGCTCAAGCCCCTTGTTGTTTCTCCTCCAGCTCCGGCTATAAATAGCCTGGGCATGCCTCCCTTTGTCACCTTTTTGCTCATTTCCAACTTCCCTGCCCCCGTCTGGTGTTCTCCTTGCTCTAGACCTCACCAAGGAGTTCTTTGAAGCTAATCCATCACCTCTTCATCGCCAAGAAGGCCTCTCTGTTGGTTCCTGTGAATCCCTTTGCAAGGACCACCCTCTTTCGGGTTGGACCTCCCCTTCCAGCCAGGACCTCTTGATTCTTGGTTTTTGTTTGAGTTGGTTTAAGCTCTTTTTGAGTCTTCTTTTAAGATCTTTGCTTGGAGCTGGTTTGCTTATTTGGTTCTTTGGCAAACGTGTAGATCCCGAGTTTGTGGAGGAGTTCTTGGACCCAGCAGCTTCTTTTGAAGGCTCACCACTGCTCAACGAAGGCAAGTCACAGACCTTTGATCATATTGAGCCTATCTTTTCAAATGTATTTTGCTTTACTTAATCATGCATGGCTATTTTTATAAGAAATGGTTTGAGCAGTAGTTATTTTCCTACTTGACAATATGCCTCCTTGGACAATTGTATTCGACATGTTGACATGGTCCCTTTGGACGCCTTAGGTTGGGTATTTTAGTTGGTATTGTTTGGTATTGCCAACATGGGACCGTATGTTTATGCTTAGTCTTGCTTGTAGAACCGGGGGTCTTGGGAATCATGTTCCTTCTCTAATAACTTGGCTAATGGAACTATGGAATCTGTGGTTGGTGCCACTGTTGAGCAACTATGGTGGGATGCCGTAGTTGTGCTGATTGTGGTGCGAGGCCACTTTGTTAAAATCTTGCGTGCCAAGACCAGGGAGGTCTTTGGCTAGGTGAACCCAAAGTGCTTTTTTGCTCGGGCAAGTGATCGTGTAGTAAAGGGGGTACTCTTCGCACACTGGGTTGTGGAAGCCTTGCCTGAGCAGCAATTAAGGACTTAACTTTGTGTTTTGTTGATCTAGGCCTCTTAGTGCAACCACAAGATCATTTTATGGGGATGGTCTGGGCCGAATAATTAGTGAAGTCTTGACCTGGTTCTGTTGTGGTGGTGCGTGTTGATTCGCATGGGGCAAGAGGGGGCCAGGTTCCTTTTTCCAGGACAGCGAAACCTTAGCGGGCAGGTCAGGTTAGGACAAAGCTTTGTAAAGGCCTTGTCGCGCTCTCTAGACTGCTCACTTCGGAAGTGAGCAAGGGTTCCGACGGGAACCCGCCCCGTTAGAGAGGTCGTGAATTGTGGGTAAAGTTGTACACCTCAGCAGAGTATCACTCTATTCGAATAGCCAAGTCCTTGGTCATGGACATGCCTAGTGAAAATGGTGCAAGGGGTAGACTTCTCAAAAATTTGTGCTCCATGGCTGGTTTGGGACGTTTGCAGGTACTCTGGGTGGCTCCGAGTGCTTGTGATGTCCTTGGGTGGTCGTGGAGGTCTTGTGAACCCTAGGGTGGTCCAATGAGCTCCTGAGTGGGTGCTCAGAGGAGATCTTGGAGCCCTAGAGAGGTCTTGGGAGAGGTCTTGGTCGTGGGTGCGACCAGACCTCCCCCAAGTGGTCTTGGGAGCTCTGGAGTGGGTACTCCAGAGAAGTCTTGGGAGAGGTCCTGGTCGTGGGTGCGGACAGACCTCCCCCAAGTGGCTTGGGAAGTGGGTTGGTGCTCACTCCCCCCTTCTTTTCAAACAAATGTACTTATGTATTATTGTTTCAAATTGAGCTTTTCAATCTATACATGTATTTATTGTCAAACTTTGCTTTTTTGCAACTAACCCTACAGCTCTCATTGTTAAGCCAATGCATGAATATTATTTGCATAATTGCTCCCTGCGATTTGTTGAGTACATTCAAAATACTCATGGCTTTAAGCCCTGTGTTAAAGTAGTGGTCAAAGATGAACAAGTGC
Organism: Phyllostachys edulis; assembly: GCA_036346405.1. NCBI lineage: Eukaryota > Viridiplantae > Streptophyta > Magnoliopsida > Poales > Poaceae > Phyllostachys > Phyllostachys edulis. The sequence continues at coordinate 67,469,042 of CM070556.1, read as the reverse complement.
AGGGATGCTCAGACCTCTTTGAGGAGGAGTTCTTTGACGACCCGGCTGCCTAGGACGTCCTCCCCTCGACAGCCTGTGGGCTTGCCGGATGGCTTCCAACGTTTTTGTGTTTTCGGCTGTTAAGGTTCTCCGTTTGTCAGTTTTGTAAGCCCAAGTTGGCAAAATTCTATAAGCAAGCATTGACCATAAGGTCTCGTTTAATGTAAGGTTTAATTTGTCTGCTTCATCTTTTGTTTAGCTATTGTGGTTGTGATCACACCTGTGTGTTTTGTGCGAGCTAGCTTGGACTCCCGGGACTAGCTCAGTGCACTCAGTCAAGACCTCCAGGAGGTCTTTGAAGACCTCCTGGGAGGTTCGGACATGCCTCCTCTCTCGGAACCTGCGGGTGGTACTACCGCTCCTTGGTGCGGTGGTACCGGGGCGCGCTCACACACAAAAAAAAATCTGGTAATTGCCCTGTCCCATGCATTCCGAGAGGAAGTCCTCACACCGACTCGGGCAGTGTGCGCGTCAACAGCGGGAGAGGCGCAGACGGCGGCTGGTGACCCCGAAAATGGGTTCTCGCGGGGGAGGGCGAGCTAGCGGTGGTGGCATTATGGCTTAGGGCGGCCGGGCAGCAGCGCACGGCGGTCGGGCACGAGGTAGGAGAGGTGGCGACGATGTTGGAGGGGGAGAGGGGAGAAAATAGCACACGCATGAGCACACGGGGGTTGAGGGGAGCTTACTAGGGCTATCAATGGCGGTGGGGAGGAGCTAAGGTGGGATGGCGACGAGGAGCCGAGGCGGCGTGGCTGGGTTCATGCGGCGGCGGAGCTGTGGGGAAAGGGAGCTTTAGTGGGTGGTGGAGAGACATTGAAGGAGGTGATGCGATGCTCTAGTTGGGTGGAATAGGGACGAGGCTCACCAGAGGAGGAATGGTGGTGCCGGCGGCAGTTTCGGTTGCGATTGGGGGAAGACAGTGCCGCCGGCGAGCTACTACGAGGGAAATGCAAAATTGATTGAGGGGTTTTGTTCAGGATGATGTGGAACACGAGGTGAAGCGCAAGAATTGAAGGGGGACTCACCGGATTGACGGGGATGGTGAGTAGGGCGGTGACCGGTCTCGGGGAAGAGATTGCGACACGACCGTTCCGGGCGAGGGAGAGGAGAAGTTGACCATTAGACGTAGGGGACCGAGGCGCACACGGAGGACACGGTGGCGGTGGTCGAAGCTCACCGGAGGAGGTAGTGGCTGTGCGCGGGAGAAGCATGCTGGCTGGGACAGAGGGGTGGTTCTTTGGCTTGGTTTCTGGAGCGCGAGGGAGGGAGAAGAAGATGGAGAGGAAGGGAAGATAGCAGGCGGCGAGGTGATTGCAGCTCGCGACTTAAGTAGGCGCAGGAATTGACACTAGTTGGTGGCATGGGCTGAAGCGACGTCGCGATGGGGCTAGGCGGGTGAGGATGCCAATGATGTGGACGGCGGCATGGCTACAGTGGTGGCGATGCTGTGGGAGTGGGTAGCGAGAGCGTGGCTTTTAGCGAGGACAAGGCCAAGTGACGGGAGTTGGCGCAGAGCGAGCGGTGGCGCTTGACCGGTGGGTGGCGATGCGACGACATGGCACTGGGAAATTTGTCGGTTGGAAACAGAGGAAGGAGAAGGGAGAAGAGGCCGAAGGCTGGCAGGTGGGTCGGGGAAAAGAAAAGGAGGGAAGAAAAAGGAAAAGAGAAGGAAAAGGAAAAAGGGAGGTGGGCCGGACCGGCTAGTTTTCAACCCACGCTGATTTATTTTCCTTTCTATTTTCCCAATTCATAGTTTCCAGTCTCAATTCAAATTCGGGTTTGGCGATTTAGATTTAGATCTATGTTTTAACCCGTTTTCAGGTTTCATCGATTTAAGTTACGTTTGGATTTCCTAATTTGATTCCTTAAAATTCATTGATCGATATTTACCTTCAAATAAAACCCAGAAAACTCGAATATCACCAAAATGTAATAAAAAGTTTTAAAATTTTCTCTCCAATTTTGGGGTGTTACAAGTATGTGCCTTTAGAGCTTCAGCTAGCAGATTTCTTTATCAAGGCACAGACTAGAATTCAGTACAATTTCTATCTCTTCAAACTCATTGTTGGTGATCTACCATGAGTTTGAGGGGGGTGTTAGATGTGTATTTAGCTTAAGGTGTTCTTTACATATTGACCTACCCTGTACATGATATATTGGCCTTTTGGCCCATTGGAATGTGATACAATGATGTTTTTATTAGTTGTTTTAACCGAAATGTTTTTATTAGTTTGGTTTGGGCTTACAAACAATTTTGGTTGTAGCTGACTAGCTGCATAATTATGGTTGTGTTGTTTCACACACTACCAAGTCTATATGCTTAGAACCTTACCCTTTGTTCAGAACAACATTGCATTTCCATTTGAACATTTAATTAGCCGAGCTAACAAGTATTGAGCTTTATTTTGCTTCATTGCTGCTTAAAGGACCACATCTTGTTGTTCCTGTCGTTCCTTAATCCTTAACTCTGGCCCTATTCTTTATTTTGATATTTCCAGGGAGAAACTTCTACATTTAAGCCATATCTGCATAGATATACAACGCCATATTTGGCATCGAAGAGCAGTTCCCCAATGTGGTATGCAGTCAGGCGTGCATCTGCTCATATTATTGTGCTCTCTAGCTATTCTCCATTCGGTAAGGTTCTTTTCCAATTTGCTTTGTTTTATTTCTGCCATGAAATTTGCGATGTAGGACTAGAATGTGTTCTTAGTGGTGGTGACTTGGAGGTTCCAAGTGCATGGCCTTGTGTTCTTAAGAATCAATTGATATTGCAAAATACCTAAGAAGTTTAAAGTCCTTTGCTCTGTGGCATGTTGGTACGTTTGAGACTTTGAGTTCCATATATCCAATACATATGTATAGAAATCTAAGAAACCTTTCTAATCTCATTGAAAGCTTGAAACTGCTAATAAGCTTCTTTTTTTTTGGCAAAAAATTGAGGACAAATAAGACGTTGTTTGAAACCTGTATTATTGGGTGTGGAAAGGTGTGGATGCTATGCTGAATGATTACATGAATACAAGTAATCTTTTTTTATTGATAGTATATTCTGACCATTCTATATTGTATTTTAGAACTGTGTGATTTGAAAGTTGGGTGGTTCTTTTACGTGTGTACTCATTTGTTGACTTTGTTAAATATTTTGCCTCATTCTGATGCAATTATGTTTTGTAAACTCACATCTGATGTTTAATAGTAAAATACACTCCTCAATGGTCGTGGCTGAAGAATGAATTGAAGCGTGTGGACAGGGAGAAGACACCTTGGCTCATTGTTCTCATGCATGCTCCCATGTACAACAGCAATGAAGCACATTATCTGGAGGGTGAGAGTATGAGGGCTGTTTTTGAGAAATGGTTTGTGAAGTACAAGGTTGACTTGGTATTTGCGGGGCATGTTCACGCTTATGAGAGATCGGTAGATTCTTCATTTCATTCTTCAGCATAAACATTTTCCATATGAAAAAATTGCTGAATTTGGTCAGAATTTTGTAAATATGATCTTTGAGAGTTGAATCAGATTAAATTATTCTAGTATGTTAATTTTAGTCTAAGATATTTGAATGTTGATTTATCATAGATACCTTTCTTATGAATTACTTGCAGTACCGTATATCTAATGTCAACTACAACATAACATCGGGGAATCGGTATCCAGTGCCAGACAAATCTGCTCCTGTATACATAACAGTTGGTGATCGAGGCAACCAGGAAGGACTTGCTTCAAGGTAAGAGTATCAAATTATTAGTGAGCAATTTTATTGTTGGTAAGATTGTGTTTATTGCACTCTTTGCTTGCTCATTGGTCAAACTCCATTTGTTGCAGGTTTTATGATCCACAGCCAGACTACTCTGCGTTCAGGGAGGCTAGTTATGGTCATTCAATTTTGCAACTGATATTGGTGAGTGCTATAAATCAAGAGTTAATTCCTTATTTGTCATTGAAATTTAGCAAGCTCCTTAAAATGCCATCGAAAAATTGCTTACTCCTTGTATACCACTCGTTCTCAACTTTAATCCCTTCTTTGCCACTCCGATCAGTTGACCGTGGATTTGACCGTTGATTTGGACGCAAAAAGACGATTTTGCCCCTAAGTGCATTATTTAGGGCTGAGATCTTTAGTGAATTGTTTGATATAGTAATATAGTTTTAAAAATTATGAAATTTTTATGGAAAGTTCCTGACATAGTGTAGATTATTCTATAATTTTTGTAGGCTTTTATTTGCAACATGTTTTTATCTAAAAATCTTTAAATTTTCGGTTGTAACTTAAAAGATTTTTAGAGAAAAACATATTATAAATAAAACCCTATAAAAATTAAAAAATAATCTACACTATGTCAGAAACTTCCCCTAAAAATTTCATAATTTTTGGAACTATATTACTATGTCAAACAATTCCCTAAAGATCTCAGCATACTTAGGGGCAAAATCGTCTTTTCGTGTCCAAGTCAACGGTCAAATCCATGGTCAACTAACCGGAGTGGCAAAGAAGGGATTAAAGTTGATAACGAGTGGCATACAAGGGATGAGCAATTTTTCGATAGCATTTTAGGAAACTCGCCAACTTCCAATGGCAAATAAGGAATTAACTCATAAATCAACATCTCAACCTCTATTAGATGAATACCCAAAGCATATATAGTTATATACTACAATAGAAAGCATAGAGCTCATGGGCCTTATGGGCCATATATACACATAGGCCATATACACATATGCATAACACCCCCCTTCAAACTCAACATGGGTCAAGAGGATCTGAAACATTGAGTTTAGAGAGATGGAAGCGATGCTGCTCTCGAGTTTGAGCCTTGGTGAAGAAATCAGCGACTTGAATCTCAGAGGGCACATACTGAAGAGCAATAGTTTTATATCGACAATGAGAACGTGTGAAAGATGCATCCACACTAATGTACTTAGTCAGCTCATGCTTCACTGGATCAGTAGCAATCTGTATAGCACTAGTGTTGTCACACAGAAGAGATGTAGAAGTACCGCATGACACACCAAGATCAGCTAAAAGCCAATGAAGCCAAACAATCTCTGAAGTAATAGTGGCCAATGCTCGAAGCTCAGCCTCAACACTAGACCGTGAAACTATAGTATGTTTCTTGGACTTCTAGGCAATAAGCGAAGACCCAAGAAATATGCAATAGCCAAAGACAGATCGTCGATCAACAGGATCACTCGCCCAAGTCGAGTCAGAGTAAGCGTGAAGTTGAAGTTGATTCGACCGAGAATAAAAAAGACAATGATCAACAATCCCTCGTAGATAGCACAACACACGTAGCAGGTGAGCACAGTGAACAAACATGGGAGCAGAAACAAACTGGCTGAGCACATAAACAGAATAAGCAATATCAGGACGTGTCACTGCAAGATAAACAAGATTCCCAACAATATGACGATAACGAGAAGGGTCTTCAAGCAAAGTGCCATCAGTAGGACGAAGCTAAAGATGAAGCTCCATAGGAGTAGTAGCTGTCCGACTGTCAGTGAGACCAAAACGAGCAAGCAAATCCTGAATATAGCGCTACTGAGATAGATAGTAGCCATCAACTATGCAAGTAAACTCAATCCCTAAAAAATAATGTAGAGGACCTAAACCCGACATCAAAAATTGCTCGTTGCTTAACAAAATCAATGTACTCCTTGTCATCTACAGTAATCAGCATGTTATCAACATAGAGTAAAAGCATAGTACGACCACGTGGAGATGTATGAATAAACAAGGCTGGATCATGATTACTCGGGAAGAACCCAGCAGCTAACACAACTGAACTGAACTACTCAAACCAAGCACGAGGAGCTTGTTTGAGGCCATAAAGAGCACGACGAAGACGACAAACATGATCAGTAGGAGCCACAACACCCTGGGGTGGTGTCATATAAACCTCCTCCTGCAAATCACCACGAAGAAAAACATTCTTCACATCCATCTGAGAGATAGTCTAAGAGCAAATAGCATCCACAACAACAAGAGTGTGAACCGTTACTATATGAGCAATAGGAGCAAATATCTTGTCATAATCATGACCATGTGCCTGCTAAAAACCACGAGCAACAAGTCGAGCCTTGTACCTCTCAACAGAGCCATCAGATTTGGTCTTAACTTTAAAAACCCACTTGCAAGTAATAGGAATAACATGAGCAGGTAAAGGAACAAGATCCCATGTATCAGTACGATCCAAAGCAGCCAACTACTCAGCCATAGCTAACTACCACTCAGGATGAACAACAACCTCCTGGTAAGTGTGAGGCTCAGGCACAATAGCAGTAGAAAGAAAACCATAGCTGTTAGGAGCAACAATAGTAGTACGATCATGAAGCGCATACCGAAATGACAGTGCCAGTGAAGGATTGTAATACCCTGGTTTTTTTGAGCCTTTTGGAAATTTTCAAAATAAAAAGAACCATTTGGTTTTTTTGAAATTCCAAAGCTTAACCTGAGTTTTTAGAATTTGGAGTGTTTAAAATGACTAAGCTAAACTTCAACTAATCATAAAGTTTGGTTCTTTGGAGCTGTTAGAGCTCTTGTGTTGAAATCCCTCACCTCAGCTTGTTCTGCTCTTCTCTTGGCTCAGCCCTTTCTCTCTAGACTTTCCTCTTGTTTGGGCATTTCCTTTTGACCAGACTTCTCTTCTGTCTAGACATGCCTTTTTGTCCAAATTCCCCTTGAGTTGGACATTTGCCCACGTCCAGATCCTTCCTTCTCGATCAAACCTCACTGGACCTCCCCTCATATCTTTGGTTTGGATTTTCTTTAGTCCAGATCACCTCCTTGTTGGTTTGAACCTCTTTATGGTTCAGACCTCCCCTGTGGTTTGGACCTCCTTATGTTCATTTGGATTTCCTCATGTTCTTTTGAACCTCCTCAGGTTCATTTGAAGCCCTTGGTGCCCACATTGAACATCTTTAGACTACATTGAACCTTCTTCTAGTTCATCTGGACCTCCTTGTGTCCATTTGAACTTCTCTTTGGTTCATCTAGGCATCCTGTGTTCACTTGGACCTTCCTTGGATCCTGTGAACTCCTCTGCGTCCCTTGGACCTCTCTGTGTTCATTGGAACCCCCTCTGAGTTCATGTGGACTTCCTAGTATTCAATTTAATCCCTATCTTGTTCACTAGAATGCCCAGTGATTCATTTGGATCTCCCTCTGATCAAATGGACTACCTTCTGTTCATTGAATCTCTTTGTGTTCAACTAGATCGCTTCTTGTTCAAATGAACCTCCTTGTGCCCAATTGGGTCTCTGTGTGCTCAAGTGAACCTCCTCAGGTTCATTTGGAACCTCCCTTGGGTACAGTCGGACCTCCTAGAGTTCATTTGGGCCTCTCCGTGTCCATCTGAACCTCTTTTGGACCTCCCTGGGTCCGTAAGGACCTCCTTTGGCTTTATCTTGACCGTTGAGACCTCCCCTATGTTGATCTTGACCGTCGAGATCTCCTTTGGCTCTATCTTGACCGTTGAGACCTCCCCTGTGTGGGTCTTGACCGTCGAGATCTCCTTTGGCTCTATCTTGGCCGTTGAGACCTTCCCTGTGTTGGTCTTGACCGTCGAGATCTCCTTTGGCTTCATCTTGACCGTTGAGACCTCCCTCGTGTTGGTCTTGACCGTCGAGATCTCCTTGATCTCCTCTTGACCATCAGGATCACCTTTGAGTTTATCCTGACCGTCAAGACCTCCTTTGGACCACTTTCTGTGGATCTCCTCCGTTGGACCCCTCTCCCCTTGAAACCCTCCGTCCAGACCACCCTTCGTCTGGATCTGATGGTCCAGACCTCTCCCTCGTTTGGACCCAAGGGTCCAGACCTCCTTTGTGTTATCTACTTTGGTCTAGGCCTCCTTAGGTCTAGACCTCCCAAGTGCTTGGACTTCCCTTGGCCCAAACCTCCATCTTTGGTTCTGTTATGGCCTAAACCTCCCCAGGCCTAATCCTTTCTCGGGTTCATTTGAGTTCATTCTACACTCTCTCGAACCTCTCTGTGTTCACGTGGACTTCTTCTTTGCTTTGATCCATGTAACTCTCTCTGGAAGTTCCCTTCTCTGCCAACCCGGTATTACCGTCCCCAACTCACGGTGTCAACATCCTTCAAGACCTCCCTGTATCCTTAGGACCTCCTTCTCGTTCATTTGGACCTCCCCATGTCCTTTAGGACCTCCCTGTGTCCTTTAGGACCTCCCTCACGTTCATTTGGACCTTCCCATTGTTAGATCTGGTCGTTAAGATCTCCCCTTTGGAGATCTTAACCGTCCAGACCTCTCCTTTGTTAGATCTGGCCGTTAAGACCTCCCCTTTGGAGATCTTAACCGTCCAGACCTCCCTATTGTTAAATCTGGCCGTTAAGACCTCCCCTTTGGAGATCTTAACCGTCCCGACCTCCCCTTTGTTAGATCTGGCCGTTAAGACCTCCCCTTTGGAGATCTTAATCGTTTAGACCTCCCCTTTGTTAGATCTGGCCGTTAAGACCCCCCCCCCTTTGGAGATCTTAACCGTTCAGACCTTCCCCTTGTGGATCTAATCGTCAGGACCTCCCCTTGCTCTCAATCTTGACCGTTGGGATCTCATTTTGGAGATCTAACCGTTAGGACCTCCTCGTTACTTTTGATCTTGACCTTCGGATCTCCCATGAAAAGGTCTTTTGGACCTCCTGTCCATAGGACCTCCTCATTGTTGTGTCTTTGGACCTCCAATCCTGTGCTTGGACCTCCCCCGTGGGTGAGGACCTCCCTTGACCTCTGCGGGACCTCCTCTAGGTCTCCGCAGGACCTCCCCTTGAGCTTTGACTGGCCCCATTTGTCAGTCACGACCTCTTTCTTTATCCTTTGATCATGTCCTTTGCACTTGAAAGTCCTCAAAGCATTTAATGCCTGTTGTGTCGCATTACATGCTACCATCCTTTTTGGCAGCACCAGTGCTATCTTTTGTCACTTCTTGTACTAGCTCCCATCTTTTCCTCACCTGCTCTTGTCCATGTGTGCCTTGGACCTCCCAGCAACTCCAACCTTATAAGCTTGGGCAAGCCCTCTTCCTTTGCCTTTCCCTCATTTTAGCTCTCTGGCTCCCACAGCTTGTTCTCTGGACCTCCCTCGACCAGCTCTCGGGATCTCTTCTCCAATCCATCGGACCTCCTTCGGCCAGCACCTTGGACCTCCTCCTAAGGGCCTTCCTTAGTTCTCCTGCTCTGTTCGTTATTATTTGGTTCATTTTTGGAGTTCTTTGGATCTTACTTGGTTGCCTTTTCTGCCTTGCTTTGTTCCCGTGTAGACCTCGACGTCGCTGGTGAGCCTGAACTTTGTGAGGGAGATAACCTATAAAGCTCTCAAGCAAGAGGCAAGTTACACCCTTGATCATATTGCACCTATTATTTCACCCTATATATGTTTTGTTTTAAATGTTAATGCATGCTTACTTTACTAAGTTATTTCAATACCTGTCTTTAAATTCATAGCTATACCTAAATCCTTTGTATGGCCCCTGTTGGCCTTGAATCGAACATATTGTCAACATAGGAAAACCTGGTTGCTACATTAGTAAGAACCAGGAGCAATTGTGAAATCATATGCTTAGTCTTGCTTAGACCAAAAGTATTTGATTCGAAAAATTTTACCAACATGACCAATACTGTCAAAATAATTTAAAACCATGGCATTGAGTTGTCATGGAGGTTTTATAAATGTTTTGAAAAGCAAAAGAAAAGGAAAATGGATTTGGACTTGGGCGAATTGGTTTGCTTGGTTGGTGCAATATTTATGCACGGACTCAATCCTGGGTAAGGTTGAGGTCCAGGGGTTTGTGGTGGTCGCCCAAGTCAGTTGAGGACCGGCCTTTGAGCGATCCTTTGCCAGGCCTATAATGGGCTATGCCTCACCGTGCAACCACATGTCTCCAGAGTGGGGCGTGGGACCTGGCTGATTAATTTGCAAAGCTCCACCGCAGTCGTTTCGCTTTGATGTGTGGGAGGTCTTCTATGGCCTATGGTCTTTTATAACCTATGTTTCCCACTAGCGCAAGAGGGGGCCCCGATCCTGCGGATTTGTATCCAAAGGAGATAAAACCTTAGCGAGGAGGGGCTGTGGTGGAAGGATGCATTGTAAAGGCCTTGTGGTGATCCCCTAGTCGCACACCTTCGGAAGTGTGTGAGTGGACAGTATATGGGGATCATCTCATGTGGGTAAAGTGTACAACCTCTGCAAAGTGTAAAACTATTCGAATAGCCGTGTCTACGGTCATGGACGTGCTGGCAAAAGACTACTCAAAGTTAGATGTTGGTTTTGTTTTCAAAAGGTTTTGGATAAACTGTTCTTTTGGGATTTCCATCCAATGGGTTTGGGCAGGGAGCCTTGTGACAGGAGGGTATCGTTCACCATTTTGATGATGAATGTTATCCAACTGAAAACTGAGATTTAGAAAATGAATTTTAATTATTGTTATCAGCCTTGAAACTTAGTACTTGTATTCGAAATAAACTTGGCTTTATGCAAATCGACCATATTAAGCCTTCCTTGAGATATCCATTTATACATGTCATTCTGTTATTTGATGGGTGTAACTTGCGAGCACGGTTGTTGTACTCACTCTTGCTTGAAATTAACTTTTGAGCAGAGAAGAAAGTTTGAGGAGATCTTGCTGTGGACCATGAGGTCCTGGACGACTAGGATATGCCCTCCAGGCGATTGCCTGTGGTGTATCGGATGGCCTTCTTGTTTATCTTCCGTTGTGTTCTGGTTTGTTGGCTTGTATGCCTCCCCTTTGTAAACAACTTTGATGATATTAATAAAGTTCTTGTTGAAGTGTATGTTACCACTGTTATATGCTGTGAAGAGCTAGCTGTTGATCCTTGGGACTAGCTCAGTTCGCACAGGGAACCTTGGAGCAATTCCACCCCTCCACGACCACCCTCAGGTCTAGTCGTAGGAGGTCCTGGGGTGATCCCAGTTCTCCACGACCTCCCCTGGTTGGTCGTGGGAGGTCTTGGGAGGACCTCAAACCTCCATGACCTCCCCCTGGTCTAGTCGTGGGAGGTCTTCGGGGTGCTCCTTGGCTCCACGACCTCCTCGGGGACGCTCCCGGGACCTCCAGGTGGTCCTGCTGGACCTCCTGGGCGGTCTTGGAGGTTCTCTCGGGTGGTTCTGCTGAACCTTCTGGGAGGTCCTGATGGACTTTCTGGCTGATCCAGGAGGACATCTCGGGTGGCCCCGGGTTGGGCGTCACAAGGATCATCAGAAAGAGTATCATCAGTACTAGCCATGCCATCAGAGGAGGAAACAGTAGAAGGCTGAGTATCAGGAGGAACCCTAGACCGACGAGTATAGTGAAGAGGAAACGGTGATATGATTGAGGATGGAGAAGAGGACTCCACAGAAAGAGGTGTATCAGACGAAACAATAGGTGGAAGGTAAAGAAAAGAGAGAGACTCAGCGGGAGAGGAGGACCGAGTGGTAGAAGAATAAAAGTAGGGACGATGCTCAACAAAAGAAACGTCACGAGAAATGCACATACGCCGGGCAGAGGGATCATAACAATGATAACCCTTATGCTCAAGGCTATATCCAAGAAAAACACACTCAACAGACCGAGCTGTTAACTTGGTGCTCTCACGAGGCGGAAGCAGAACATAGCAAGTACAACCAAAAATCCGAAGATGGTCATACCATGGCGGAGTAGAAAACAAGAGCTCTCTAGGACACTTTACTTAAAGGCGAGATAATGGTTGCATATTAATGAGGTAGACAGATGTAGAAACAGCCTCAGCCCAAAAATATTGTGGAACATGAGATGCAAGTAAAAGAGAACGAGCAGTCTCAATAAGACGATAATGTTTACATTCAACAACGCCGTTCTGAGCATGGGCACCAGTACAGGAAAGCTGAGGAAGAGTTCCCTCAGCGGAGAGAAATTGACGAAAGGCATGCGACAAGTACTCCCCCTGAATCAGAACGAAAAGTCTGAACAGGAGTGGAAAACTGGGTGTGAACCATATGAACAAAAGACTGATAAATGGACAAGAGTTAAGAACGATGCTTCATAAAATAAACCCAAGTATACCGAGAACAGTCATCAATAAAAATTACATAATAGATATGACCACCTTTGGAAGCAAAAGGAGCAGGACCCCAAACATCATAATGAACTAACTCAAAAGGATAACTAGATCGAGATATACCGGTAGGATATGGGAGTTGCAGCTGTTTACCAAGCTTGCAACCTTTACAATCATAACTAGTGTCGACAATGACACGACCTAGGACACCCTGACGAGCTAATGTAGAAAGACGAGAACCACACAAATGACCAAGTCGATGATGCCACTGAGAAAAACTAATAGAGGCTGACGCAAGAGCTGAAGACGCATGAGCGGAGGAAGATGGAAGACTCAGGAGATCAAGGAAGTAGAGACCCTGAGAATCTCTAAGGCGATGGCCAGTACCAACAAGGACTCCTATCCGACGATCCTGCGTATAGCAAGTAGAGTCATCAAACCCAACAAAGTAGTGCATATCAGCAAGCTGACCAACAGACATAAGATTCATAGAAAGCTGAGGTACAAATGACACATCGGGAACAGTAAAATGAGAAGTAGAGTGTCCTGATGAGTGACTGAACATGAGGTGCCATCAACTGTCTGTACACATGAACCATCCATAACAGGCCGACAAGATGCAAGGTGAGACTTATCCGATGTCATATGAAAAGAAGCTCCAGAGTCTAACCCCACGATGACGACGACGAGATGTAGGTCGCAGCAACCACCCCACGATGACGACGACGAGATGCAGGTCGCAGCTCTAGATGAAGGCGGTAGCACCTCTGAACAGGATGACCAGGCTTCTTGCAGTGAGGGCATAAAGCCTGGTTGGATGTAGCATCAGGAAGTGGAACAGGCTGATAAACCTCCTGACAAAGTGCCGCAAGAACAGGCTGAGGTGGTGTCAATCCGAAGGACAGAGAACGAAGTCGAGTCTCCCTAGCAATCAACGCAGCAAGGGCCTCCTCCATGGTTGGAAGAACAACACGTCCCAGTAGTTGAGCTCGAATAGACTCAAACTCTGGTTGAATAACAAATGTGAACATTAAATTCTGCCCATCATGACCCGCCTTGCCTACATAGCCAGTACATCAAGTATAGGAAAGAGAAACCATGGAGGGCAGTTGCCGTGAAATACGAGTAAAAGAATTGTAGTACTCCTTAATAAACATCTCCTGCTGACGTAGATCATGAGGAGTTTGTAGAAGAGAAAAGCGACGCGCCGCACTGGTCTGCTCATAACAATGTTGAAGATACTCCCACATCATGCGAGAACTTGGAAGATAAATGAAATCCATCCTGATTGAAATTTCAGCACTGTGACATAAGATACCCATAACACGATCATCGACACTTTGCCATGCAGTGGCCTCCTTCACATCAGTCTTCTCAGTCGGAGGCTCCACCGTAATATATGAGAGAAGACCAATAGACCGAAGAAGCATGCGAACCGATGACGACCACTCACGACAATTCTGGCCATCCAGCTTGATATCTAAGGCCAGAAGAGCACCTCCCATACCAAGAGAATGAGAAGCAGAAATACCATCAGCCATTTTACCAAAGCAGCTGTCGATGCCAGTTGGGAAGGCAGCAGCTCAGAGAACTCGCTAGGGGAAGGTAGCAACATCGGCGGCGGCAGCGACAAAGATCGGAGAAGGCAACAATGTCGGTACGCGATCGAGCACTGTCTGGGTGACTTCGGCGAGGCAGAGCTCGAGCTTCAGCGACTTCGGAGGTAAGCGAGGTTAGCGATGGTGGCGGCAAAGAAGGGCGTGGCTCAGCGGTGGCAGGGTCAAGGCTCGGCGACGAGCGCAGGAGTAGAGGGCGGCAACTCAGAGGCAGAGCAGTTGGCGGTGGCAACCCGAATCAAGTGGTGGCAGCTTGCAAGGCAGAAGGCGGCGACTGGATCGCGCCACCCGAATCGAGTGGCTTTGGAGAAGCTTTGGAGAAGGAGGAGTGGTGGAGATGGAAGGGGCCGTGGAAGCAGTGCTAGCCTTATCGCGACGGAGAAGACGCACGAAGGCAAGAGTCGTTTGGCGGAAGGCGGCGATTAGCTCTGATACCATGCTATAAATCAACATCTCAACCTCTATTAGATGAATACCCAAAGTATATAAACTACGGTAGAAACCCTAGAGCTCATGGCCTCATGGACATGGGGCATGTACACATATACATAACAGTGAGTGCAGTACTTGATAAATTATCTAAGGGCAATAATTGCTCATTGCTTGCTCCTTTTATGAGCCTAATGTAGTAGGGGAAATTGGCCCAGTAGCATCGCGTTCGGGCGTAATTAGAGGAATGACACTCCGTTCGTGACGGGCTGCAAAATAACATCGCGAACACTCGAAAATAAGAGAAATAACATCGCCGTCAGTTTTTCCATCCAACTTTAACATAAAGGAGGTGTGATGTGAGAGAATACAATTTTAATGCCTGAATTACCCTTCATTGGCTCGGGTCTGTCACGTGTGTTGCCACACGGCGCTGACTAGGACAGACATGCGGATGACAAGGCTAACATGGCAGTGAGCTGGCGTGCCACGTCGACGACACCTTAGCAACGGCGCCGGCGTTTTGGGACCGAAGGTCACCGGCGACGGCGAGGCGCGACAGAGCTGATGGAGGTGCGAAATCGCGAGAGCAAGATGCGGTGAAGATTCTGACGTGGATAGTTTGACCAAGAAACCGATGGTTCATCGGTGACGAAGAAGAAGGCGGCGGCCAAGGTAGCTTCTCTAGCGAAAAGGCACGGGAGAGCTCCTCCAGCGAAGAGCACGGGCTAGAACATGGATTGTCTAAGCTAGGGAGGTGGATGGTGGCGCTCGAGACTCACCAACGGCAAAGAAATCGACGGTTGAACGGCGACGACAGAGGAGGGGGAAAATGCTTGTGATCTTGGCGACGATGACTCCTTGCTCCAATTGACCCCTCCCGAAGCTTGGCGACATCGAGACGCTCCTGTTGATGCAAACATAATCGACGGAGAGGCTTTGCAACGGCAGCGCGGCGAACTCGCTCCTTGCTCCAATGGCGACGACGAGTTTCGGACGCGCCAGTGATCTTCGTCCACGGACGATACTCCTCACACAGCAAGCCATCGATCGATTCCTCTCGGGTAGAGCACCTATCTCTCCTCCCCTTTCTTCCCCCACCACTCACTTCCTCTCTGTCTCCCTGCAGCGCCGCCGCCACGAGAACCTTTCCGCGCCGCCGGTGGCCCACATCGCCAAAGCGCCTCGGCCACCCTCCGCCCACACGGCCTGCATCGATGAGTTCCCCTCGACACACCGAAGCCCGTGCGCGCCTCCTTCTTCCCCCTCTTCCCCTCCAGCGCCGCCATCACTCTTTCTTCCCCGATTCCGAGCGCCTCTTGCTGCAATCCGAGCTCCCTCTCTGTTGCTGTATGACAGGTGGGGCCTGTTGCAGAGAGCAGCCTATTTTCCTTCTCTGTTGCTGTATGACAGGTGGGGTCCACTGCAGAGAGTTGCCTGTTTTGCCGAGGAAGAAGAAAGAAAGGGCATATATGACTTTTTACCCGTGCAACGTCGACTAACGGGTGCTAAACCGACGGCGATGTTATTTCTATAATTTTCGAGCGTTCGCGATGTTATTTTGCAGCGCGTCACGAAAGCGATGTCGTTCCTCTAAATACGCCCGAACGCAATGTCATTGAGCCAATTTTCCCAATGTAGTAATGTTGTGGTGGTATATCCTGATATGCAGACCATTACTGCTGTAACTTATGGTTGCTTTTCTTACTACTGTTGCCTATCTAGCTGATTGAATGGACATTGTTTGGCAGGGCAAGCAACACCCGTCGCAGGAGACTGAAGAAGAATCGTTTTCGTTTCGAGAGCCTTGAGGACTTGATTTCCATAATGTAGGAGTTGATCTTGCAGAACATTGCAGCATCAAACTTTCTGAAACAGTAGCAGAATAGCTCTGTTGCTCGTGCCTCGTGCCTTTTGAG
Organism: Phyllostachys edulis; assembly: GCA_036346405.1. Taxonomy (NCBI): domain Eukaryota; kingdom Viridiplantae; phylum Streptophyta; class Magnoliopsida; order Poales; family Poaceae; genus Phyllostachys; species Phyllostachys edulis. The sequence goes on along the minus strand of CM070556.1, from coordinate 67,452,987 downwards.
GCAGCCTTGATCAACCGAGCAAGGCAAGGCAGGCTATTAGACTTCATGCCTAGGAGCCATACAGAAGTTTGTGGATCTTGACTGTTAAAACACTGTATTTGTATGATGAAAACAATCCGAAAAAAGTTAATCGGTACACATGTAACATATCACAACGAACTACAGCCTCCCCCCTCCTTTTCAGGATACTGCTGTCATGTTGCTAATTGATCTCATGGATTGATTAAGTCAGTACCTTTATTTAACTATGGGTTATGAACTGAGATAGTTTCTCGCTAAGGTTAAACTAACCGATAGACTTCTCCAAACTGTTGCATAGCCTAAGGGTTGTTTGCTTCCGAGCCAGAGGAAGACTTGCCTGCCGGCACAGTACCTGGAACGTGCCCCCTTCGGTGTTTGCTTTTCTGTCTGGCGCTCAGGCGTAGAAATTGAGCGCCTGGGAGCCAGGCCTCCCAGGCAGCTCTATCCATCGTTAATTGTTTGATCCAACGTTCTATTTTTTATTCATCAGTTCCAGACACAGATTTTCAACCAAACAACTCATCTTTAGGTTTACCTGACCAGACAAAAATCATCTACTTTTTAGGTTATCTTCAGGCACCACTTTCTTTCGAACATGAAATCCAGAACACCAATCAAACAAGACCTAGCAGTGTGGCGCTCGTCTCTTTGACAAGTAATACTAACGCAACACCTCTAGCGGATTGGCACACGACGAAGTCTCTTTTCGTCATTGTTGCTGAATATGGACGCATGCTGGCGATAAGAAACTGACAGCTGCATTAGGTAAACTGAACCATTCTTAAACGCCGAGCTGGCCCAATCATATGAAGGCATCCTTCCCTCGCCTTCTATTACGAGGAATTGATAATAAACAATCCAGCTCGACCTGTAGTTGCCAACATCCAAACTGGTGCTCTGCCAAGCCGACAATTTTTCCTATTGGCTGTATGTCATCTGAACAGCTGGCTACCTTCCATGAATTGTCCAAATCAAACATACAGGCAGTGACGAAGCTTTCCCTCGCTTGGGGTGCCGGAGCACCGTCGACACCCATAACAACCCACTACTACTCATGCATAACCATGATTATTTGAGTAACACAATCCAATCCAGTAGTAGTGTTGTACCATTTTTTATTGCATTTTTCCTTTTTAGTAGTGTTGTACCTTTTTTTTTACTGTATTTTGCCTTTTTTTTTCCTATAAATTTGGATTACGCAAAACCGTTCAATATATGTTCAGTAAATTTATTTTGTGTTAGCTTTAATCTTAGATCACCCTCTCTATTTTCTTCGTGGCTTCGCCACCCCATACATGGACATATTCTTGACCAGGGGACATACCAAACACTCACCTCGATTGAACCTAGACCCATGAATAGTTTGTTCTTGTTGCGTGATTTTAGTTACCAAATGCACACTTTTTTTTTCTTATTCTACTTTTTTTCTTGTTTTACAAGCAATGCCACAGACAGTTTCACATATTAAGAAACCCACAGGGCCACCACAACCACTAGCAGCCACTAGAGAATTCACATATAAAACTCCATCAGGAGCAGCCATCAGAGAACTCAAGAGCGAATCCAACTGCCACATAACATAACATAAACTAGTAAAACTCGAGGCGTACTAGATCACATCATCCACTGATCTGGTACTACCTTCCCTTCCTTGTCTTAATAGCCGCGCTAATGTTCGTTCAGGATAAGATCACCCATTAATCAATCGCCCACCGGTGCTGTGAGCAGTGAGGCAGAGCGAGCACGCACCACACGGTTGGTCAGGTTGGGTCAGAGCCAAAATCTCGAGATTAATACCGCCTCGCTTAGCAGTTAATAGCCTGGGTCTAAACAATACTGATCAGCTCGTCTTAGAGTATGTACAATAATGTGACATTACTTATCTATAAGATTTGTCACGTAGGATATTAGATGATGTGGATAAGAGGGGGAGCATAGAGAATTAGGTCGTCTCTTATATAATAGTCGACTATAACACGAGAAACAAGACATGTTATGTATGAAGAAGTTGTCTATAAAGATATGTAAAAAGACAATCTATTGTATGAACTGCCTTTAGCGATATCTATAGATGATATGAAGAGATACTATAGACAATAATTATCTATATCATTGTATATACATTTAGGAAGAAAAGCGAAAACAACGCCACCCCTTTATCAATGTAATGGACAGATCACAGTCGCATGCCTGTTCGTTTCAAAAAAAGAAAGATAGAAAGCAACGCCGCCGCTTGGCACAAGGGAAGGCTGGGAGAGGCGTGTGTTTGGATGCATGGGGCCAAATTCCGGAAGGATGATAAGGATGTGGAGAGGGCCTACTGGCTTTTGCCCCCGGGGAGTTGCGTAGTGTATAAACAATGGCAAAGGGAGGGAATATCTAACGAGAACGGTAATGAGACGGCGATGGCGACCGGTATGAATGATTGGGTTGGGTTGCTGTTTCTCTCCGCCACTCCGTTGGCGCCATCTTTTGTTCTCTCCCGGTGTTTGCAACGGGAGATGGAGAATTGTTCCTGGGAAAAATATATGGCCGTCTAATCAGAAATCAAAGTGCAGCAAATGGGTAATTTCAAATGATTGTTGAAGTATTAAAACATTATTTTTGGACCCCTTAGAAAAAAAAATTACCTCAAGACTCTTTAGGATTGGAGCCTTGGAGGAAACACAACAAATAATACGGTAATACCTACCCTTGGAGCCCATGAAAGAAGTACTCCCGGTCAAGTTATCCGCTATGCATTACGCGAAAATAGCTCCACCACATTGATAATATGATATGGGAGTACTTCCCTTGTAGTTGACCGTCGCTTTCAAGAATATTATTTGGTCTACAAATTAGACTCGTCTTGCATTTTTTTGGGGGCATTGTCATTGACGGCAGGGTTGCCCTATAGGTCAAATTCAATTGGCAATTCAATTTGTCAGGAAGATCCTTAAAAAAAATTTGCCAGGAAGTGGGGAAAGGAGCAAGTGGGAAGGTAAAAACATGCTTGTGCTACTCCTAGGTCTTACCTGGAACTGGAAAGTTTCCAAATCTGTTCACGCTAGAAACAAGCTTCCATGGTCATGTAGTTATTGAATTTTCAGAATATCAGGTGAGTTGGAGGAGCCTGGAGGTGGCCAGGTGGGTCATGGTTAAACACACAAAAATCCACAACAAATTAAATGTTTTTCCCAAATGCCTTTTCCTACCAAGCAGGGAACACATTATGAACTTATAAATAAATGATCATCTAGTAAGTGACACCACCTGTCCTATCAAGAAGGAAAATATTTCTCTGAAGAAACTCAAAAGAATTTTCTAGTATATAATTGTATTATATAACAATACCACATGCTTCATTATTGTCAACAGACACCAACAGCTAGAACCAATTAAATTTTTTGTGGTTAAAGTACATGAACTCCTTGGGGGGAAAAGACTGTATTTTTCGTATTTACGGTATCGTTTTTGACATAAGAAACGGATCTAGTTTTTTAAAGGAGGAAATGGGTTTAGTTGATCCAGACACAAATTTAAGTATTTCAAAATTTCAATTCCAACGCGCATGAGAAGCCCATGGATTTAGCCATTGGGACACGGTTAGATTTGCACCGTTGGATCTGAAGCTAGCGGTCCGGATCACACGTAACCTATGAGCTCCGGCTGCGGGGGACAATAACCACAACCCATTTCCAAATTTCGTATTCATTTCCATATTTGTTTCTTCGTCGCCACCTCTTGTTGAATTTTTTTATTTAATCCTTTTATTTAATATTATTTTAAAGTTAATCCCTCGCGAACTTTATTTACAATTCTGACCCCTTTGATCATGCCACCTACCGTGGCGTGGCAAGACCGTGTTGTCACGCCTTAGGTATCGGCGTGGCCCAATATGTCACGCAAGCCCTCGCGGGCATGCCGTGCCAGCGTGGAGGCCTTGTGTGGCATCTGTCACGTCATATCTCATGGTGTGATTCGTTTTCTTGTCGCGCTAACTTTTGTGGTATGACAGTGGAGACATAAAACTGGCGGCACAGCTAGTTAGACATTTTCCCCATCTTCCTCCTAAATCTCGTGCGCCTCTCTCCCTCCCGCCGTCAGACATCCTCCCCCGCCGGCCACCTCCCCACGTGCCGCCTCCACCCGTGAGAGGCCTCCTCGGCGGCCATCCTCCCCGCGGCCTCCTCCCCGCTAGTCTTCATCCACCCATTGTCCTCCCCCACAGGCGTCGGTCGTCTCTCTCATGTTGGCTGCCTCCTCACCGGCTCAAGGTAATAACCGTACATGTTGTTGTAGTTCGTTGTTCCATTTAGAAATGTGATTGCAATGTGAGAATGTTGTTTCAAGTAAATGAATGTAGCTATGTGAGCTGCTAGATTGTTCCAAGATGTTGTTATACATTTTTGGGGGGGGGTTTTTTACTGCATCGTTTATTATTGTGCTCCTCACTTCCTCAGTAAAATGTGTTTGTCAAATGCATTTGCATGAATGTTGTGTATGTTGGCTTGCGTCATGTCTTGTTCCATTAGCAACTAATCCTGCGAGAACCTACTGAGTATCGACATCCATGAATGAGATGTATCAGCCAAGATGCTCCGAAATTTTGTGTAAAATGTAGATGGTAGATGCTATCAGGTTACAAATTGTAATTCTTGACAGCCAATGCAGCTTTCCTTGAGTAGTGTTTTTTTTTTGCTTTCTCTGAAGCCTTCTTGGACCAATGTATCTTACTTACCTTGAATTATAACATCAGATGCATGCAAAAAATGGTTCTGTGACTCTTCACGACTATAGGCTGGGACCGCTTGGTCTCTGTGATTTTGCTCACCCTATTGTAACTATATAGTGCCTTTCGTAGTGAACTAACAAGAATCAGAGTTGTTTAGGCACATGACTCATGAATAAGTCAGGTTTAGTCATATTATTTGCAGCGTAAGAAGGAACACACTTAGAAGCGCCTTCTTATGTAAATATGAACTTAGAGCCAAATGATCACTACCCTGGAAGTTGTGGCAATAGCAAAACTTTAGTTGAATATCATCAGAACATTAGGGAACAGATCTGAAACAATTTAACTCCATTGTACACATAAGTAAGAATATTTATCACATAAATGATGGGTATATCACTACACTATTCGACTTCCTATCTACTAGTTTGCCAAAAAGATACAATCAGCATATTGTTGGATCATATATTCTTGTAACTCTCGATTGACTACACAATACTATTCAACTTCCTGTCTACTAGTTTGCCAAAAAGATATGCCTCCTCAGGCAGCCGACTCAGGCCACGCCTCTGCGCCGTAAACGGCGTGATCGCGCGGACATTAGTTCATTAAGTGTCGTGGAGGGCACGCGAGGCCAGCACCCAATAGAGAGGTTTACACTGGGGTCGGGTGCGTGCCGAAAGCGCAAGTGATGAGATGAATGGGTGTATGCATGTCTGTATAGTTCATATTGAATGAAATCAGATGGCTCTATTGGAATGAAATGATTGCATGAAATGAAATTTCTAAGTTGATGGATTTTGAATGTTGAATGAAATGGGATGACTGATGGATGATTCTAATTGCATGAATTGTTGTTTGAATGAAATCATTGTAACGATTCTTAATGCCTGAAATGTTGATTGAATGAAGTCAATTTGGATGAGTGCACTGAATATCTGTTGGTACTATCACACCTTTAGTAGTGGCGTGACAAGGTAGTCCTATCACGTCGGGATAAATGGCGTGACAGGACTTAGCACTAGAACGTTGGTCTTTTTTTTTGCAACGTCTCTGGAACGGCAACCAATTTGGCGTGGTAGTATGGTTTTGCCATGCCTTTAGTAGTGGCATGACAAGGCAGTCCTGTCACGCCGGGATAAATGACATGACAGAACTTTGCACCAGATCGCTGGCCTTTTTTCGCAACGCCTCTGGAACGTCAAGCAATTTGGCGTGGCAGTATGTTTGTGTGGATATCACGGGAATATGCCTGAGATCTTAGGATGATGTTTCAATTGGCAATGTCGTTGACGGTTTGTCGAATCACGTGTTTTCGGCAAAGTTTCAGTTTTGTCAGGCCTCTGGCGGTCTGACCGGCCATGGTGGCGGTCAGACCGGCCATGCCTTGACTTGGATTTTCTGAAATAGTCCTTGGCGGTCGGCCGGCCAAAGTGGCGGTCGGGCGACCGCCATGGAGCGATCGACCGGCTTTTGCTCGGCGGTCGACCGGCCATTGCAATGTTTTGGATTTTGGAGCTGGGCCAAAAATAGAAGGTGTAGGCAAGTGAGAATGTGCTTATGTACTTGGTCTCATAATTTTTGGAGCTTCCAGGCAAAAGTTCTATTGGTTTGAAAATTCCAGTAGGTTTTGGTTTTCTAGGATGAAAATTTGGTTAAGTCATGAATGGCGGTCGGCCGGAGGGAATGGTCCGACAAGCCAAAGTGGCGGTCGACGTGGGTTGTGATCTGATTCGTTCGTCGCTTCGTGGCGGCGATGTTTGCTGTTAGGTCAAGTTCATGGGTTTCATGGCATATGTGTTGCATGATGCATGTTTTGACTAACGTGGGTCAAGTTGTGAAGAACTTGTTCCGGATTCGCTTGCTTGTCTATTCTTTGTGCGAGTTGCTTGGTGGTCAACGACGGTCAACGGCGAGGATGATCGGGACTAGGCTTGGAGAGCTGAGGTCCAGAACGATCGACGATGCTGGGTGAGGTCAATGAACTCAAGTATGGTGCAGAATGGACAAGGGTAACCGAACGGGCAGTTCGGTGCGACTGGTTTGATCAAGCGGCGCGGGGGTCGGTGCAAGTGCCATGGTGGTTTCGGTGGGAGCCGGATGGGAGAGACTTGCCGACATGGAGAGAGCCGCGGGATCAACCTACACGTGGTGAAGCATGGATGTGTTTCACGAAGATGGGACTCGGTCTTTGCAAAAAGATCGAGAAGGGGTATTTTGGTAATTTTACCAAATACCGCCTTGGTGACCTTTTGCCAAGTCACGACGCAAGATGGCGCAAGGTGAAGTGGATTAGGTCAAGAGATGAAGACGACGCTTTAAAACACGTGCGTATGTGTCCCGTTTGTTTTGGGCCTTAACGGGAGCCCATTAGGGTTACTCTTCTAGAAGGTCTAAGCCTCCACTATAAATAGAGGAGGGAGGTGGCTGCACCTCCTTAACCCTTTCATTGTGTTTGAAACCCTTGTTTTGCTTAGGGAGAGGATTAGTGGAGGTTAGGGTTCTAGAGAGTTGGATTGGATTTCGTGCTCATGTATTGAGTCTTTGTCCTCCATTGGTGGAGTGGCTGTAAACCAATACTCAATCAAATCAATCCAAAGAGATTTCTCTCAAGATGAATCTATTCTCTCTTTTTCTCTCTATTTGGTGATTTGGGGTCTTTCTTTGATCCGCGAGTTTTTGCTTGGTTTCTTGCCGTGATCTAACTTGCTATGACATGTGGGAACCCATCTAGGATCATCTTGATCATCAATCACCCACGAGCAAGTCTCTAGATCATATTTCGTATTTGACTCGGTTTTTGAACCTCCTTCGCTCAAACTGAAAAAGATAGGAACTTTGGCATGGATCTCTAAAATCTTTGATTGGAATAGGTTCCTAATATCTTTAGGAAGGTGTGGTTCAAATTTCGTGAAGTTTGGCCTTACGGATCAAAAGTTATGCTGTTTTTAGTTTCGGTTGTCGGGCTGATTTTGCTAATTTTTCCTGTTCACCGTCAGGAGCGGTCAGACCGCCCATTCTAGAGGTCAGACCGCTAGGCAAAATATTTGACCCGCCAATATTAGAGGTCGGACCGCCCAACACTTTGAGATTTGAGTTTTTGGTTATTTTTGGGTGTTTTGCTTTGGGGTTTGATTGGATTCAATACTAGTCTTCCGCTGTACTGGTATATTGATCTTCATAGCTTCCATAGCTATTGGAGTGACATTTGTGTTGAATCCATCTTTTGTGAAAAAGTGAGCGTGCTCCTATTCACCCCCCCTCTAGTCGCCTTTTCGGTCCAACAAGTGGTATCAGAGCCCGGTTAGTTCAATCTTGATCTTAACCGGTCACTGAACTTGGTGATGGATAAGTACTCGATCAAGCCGCATGTCTTCGATGGGCTCGACTATGCCTATTGGAAGAATCGCATGCGAGTCTTCCTTGAGAGCGAAGGACAAGCTATATGGAGGTTGTTCGAGCCCGCTCGTTTGCTTCGGTTGCTACTACGGCAAACCTGTGACCCTCTTGGCTAACAACAACAAGGCAAAGAAACTTCAGATATCTTTGGGCTTGGTAGGCAAGAGTATGATAGGATTTGCAATCTTGCGATCAAGACATGAAATTTGGCACACCTCGAAACTTACCATGAGGATCGTCCCCTGATCAAGCAAGGCGTCAAAATGTCTACAAGCGAGAGTACAACAAATTCGAGATGCGTCCTGGTGAGAGAATCGATGACGTCTTTACTCGCTTTAACAAGGTGATCAATCAGATGAGAGCTGTTGACATTGAGTACTCTCAATCTGAGAATGCCACCCACCTCTTGGCTGCAATCAACACCAAGGAGTGGGAGATAAAGGCAACTGCCATAGAGGAGAATGTCGAACTCTCTAATCTCACTTTGGAGCTGCTTTATAGCAAGCTAAAAACTCATAAGATCAAGAGATGCGGTAATTCTAAGAAGGATAACATGGCTTTGGTGGCTGATCCCCTCAAAGGGACTCTTGATGGTTCTTCTGAGTCTTTTTCTGGTTTTTCACTTGCGTGTTTATCTGCTATTCAAGAAGAAGAGTTTGAGAGTCTTCCTGAGGCTGATTTAGCTCTTTTAGCTAAGAAAATCACACGGGCATATAACAATGTCAGAAACAGAAAGAGAGGTGGCCCTGTGACATGCTATGAGTGTGGAGAGTTATATCACATCTGGGCCAACTGCCCCAAGCTGAAAGGTAAGGGCAACCGCAAGGATGAGAAGCCTACCTGGAAGAAGCCTAAAGGGGGCAAGCCCAAGTATGATGCTGCCAAGCTCATGAAGGCGGCTCACCGGGTCCTTGCCGCTTTTGGAGATCAATCCATGAGTGATGTGGACTCCGGGAGTGAGGAGGACAAGGAGGAGGAGATCCCTCAAGACAAGAAAGGGAAGGCCAAGGACTTCACCGGCATGAGCTTCATGGCCGACTCCGTCGACGCCGTTGACAACGATGAGGATTGCCGCAGAAGGGGGAAGAACACATGGTTCGTCGACTCCGGGTGTTCACGCCACATGATCGGAGACTCAAGATGGTTCACCTCCTTCACGCGGTCAACCGGTGATGACTTCATCACCTTTGGAGATGATACACAAGGGCGCATTGAAGGAACTGGAGTGATCAGGGTGAACGACAAGTTCATTCTCAAGGACGTCGCGCTTGTGTCTAAGCTAAGGTACAATCTCCTTTCTGTCTCACAGCTTCTTGATGATGGCTATGAGACTCGTTTTAAAAAGAATGCCTGTCGTGTGCTTGATTCTTTTGGTGAGCTTGTTTTTGGGATTTCTAGAGTTGGTAGAATTTTTGGAGCTGACTTTTCTGAATCGCTTGCCGGATCTCTTAAGTGTTTGATTGCATCTTCCTCTGATATCTGGCTTTGGCACCGACATTTGGGGCACATTGGTTTTGATCATCTGATACGAGTTAGCGGCCTTGATCTCATGAGAGGTTTGCCTAAACTCAAAGTCATCAAGGATCTTTGTCAGATAGCGCCTGTAGGCATGGCAAGCAAGTTGCCACCTCACACCCGTCATTGACTATGGTCATGACTGACGGACCGGGACAGTTACTTCATATGGATACTGTTGGTCTTGCTAGGGTTCGGTCAGTCGGTGGCAATTGGTACATTCTTGTCATAGTCGATGATTTTTCGAGATACTCTTGGGTATTCTTTCTTACTTCGAAGGATGAGACTTTTGATCATTATCATGACCTTGTTCTTCGTTTGGCTTCTGAACTTCCTGGTGCCTTGAGAGTGATCCGCAGTGACAATGGCACGGAGTTCAAGAACGCTTCTTTTGCCTCTTTTGTGCCGAGCACCCAGATTGAGCATCAGTTCTCTTCTCCACACGTCCCTCAACAAAATGGCGTTGTGGAAAGGAAGAACAGACTCTAGTCGAGATGGCTAGAACGATCTTTGGATGAGTATAGCACACCGAGGAGATTTTGGGCGAAGCTATTGCTCTGACTTGCCATATTTCAAACGTGTCTTTTTGAGACCGTCTTTGGGCAAGACTTCATATGAGCTTCGTTTTGGTAGAAAACCCTCATCTCTCACTTTCGAGTCTTTAGATCGAAGTGTTTTATTCTCAAGACAGGAACCTAGATAAATTTGAATCAAGAACTTATGATGGTTTATTTCGGGTTATCCCGCTCATTCGAGGGGCTTCGGGTTTTAATGTTGAAACTAACATTGTCCAGAGACATGCAATGTCACTTTTGATGAGACTAGCCCCGAACTAGATCCGATGTTTGGTGACTTACAGTGACAGAGAGCATTTTTGTTGAAGAAGATAAGGATGAACTTGATTTTGCTCCTTCACTTGCTATTGCGATGTTCTGTGTAAAGCCGCCCAAGCTCGAGAACCTCGCTTCTGATCGCTTCACCTCCAATTGAGGCTCTGCTGCGACTTCTTCATCGCTAGATACTGCGGAGGTTGAGGAGATGCTATCTCCCCAGTGCTCCTTTGCACATTGAAGCAACATCCTCCGGATCGATGATTGGTAATATTCATGAGCGAGTCACTCGCCTGTATCATGATCCAGTCTTTTATCTCACTCTGCATTTGTAGCTTCTTTTGAACCCAAAGATATATCACATGCTTTATCTGATGCTAGTTGGGTCAATGCCATGCATGATGAGTTAGAGAATTTTGAAAGAAATAAAGTTTGGAACCTTGTAGAACCTCCTAGTGGTCATAATGTTATAGGAACCCGTTGGGTGTTCAAAAATAAACAAAATGAGGGTGGTTCTGTGGTTAGAAACAAGGCTAGGTTGGTAGCTCAGGGTTTTAGCCAGGTTGAGGGGTTAGATTTTGATGAAACCTTCGCTCTGTTGCTAGATTAGAAGCCATTCAGATCTCGCTTGCATTTGTCGCTTCTAAAGGCTTTCGATTGTATCAAATGGATGTCAAGAGTGCTTTTTGAATGGTTTTATAGAGGAGAAAGTTTATGTTAGACAACCCCCGGCTTTGAGAATCCCAAGCACCACGATCGTGTTTTAAGTTATCCAAAGCCTTGTATGGTCTTAAGCAAGCCCTAGAGCCCGGTATGATAGACTTAAGACCTTCTTGCTTAAGAATGATTTTGAAATGGGAAAAGTAGATAAGACTCTTTTCATTCTTAGGCATGGCAATGACTTCTTGGTTGTTCAGATTTATGTAGATGATATTATCTTTGGTGGTTCCTCTAATGCTCTTGTTTCCAGTTTTTCTAAGACCATTTCTAGGGAATTTGAGATGAGCATGATGGGAGAACTAAATTACTGGGCTACAAATCAAGCAATGCAAGGAAGGATTTTCATCCATCAAACGGTACACCAAGGATTTACTCAAGCGTTTTGAGATAGGTGATCGCAAGTTTATCGCCACTCCCATGGCGATTTCGATCGCTTTGGATCAGATGAGGAAGGAGAAGCCGTGGATCAACGCGAGTACCGCAAAGATGATCGGCTCTCTCAGATTTTGATCGCCTCAAGACCGGACATCCACTTTCATGATGCGCCTCTGCGCTTGAGGTTTCAGCGCCACCGAGGACTTCACATCGCCAAGCCGTTAAGCGCATCTTCGGTATTTACACTCTACCCTTCAAGATGGCCTTTGGTATTCTTGTTCATCTTATTTGTCCATTCGGGGTTTTGATTCGATTTTATGTTGTAGGCTAGATAGAAAGAGCACATCGGCACATGTTATTTCTTAGGCACTTCTCTTGTCTCTTGGTCATCTAGGAAGCAGTCTTACATTGCACAATCCTTCTTTGAAAGTGAATATGTAGTCAGCCGCTAGTTGTTTGAGTCGATTTTGTGGATGGTCTCCATACTTAAGGATTTTGGGTTAACTTTTGCTAGTGTTCCTCTTTTCGTGACAACACTTCGCTATTAACATTGCTAAGAACCCAAGATTGCAACATTCTAGGACCAAGCACATAGACATTCGCTATCACTTCCTTAGAGATCACGTTGAGAAGGGTGATATTGTCTTTGCATTTTGTGGAGTCCGAGGCTCGCTTAGCGATATCCTCACCAAGCCTTTAGACCCAACAAGGTTTGCCACCACGAGAAGTGAGCTAGGGGTAATTTATCCCTATGGGTTGGTTTGAGGGGGAGTTGGATCTTTTCTGATCTTTCCTTGTTCATTTGATCTTTTCTTGATTTTCTTTTTGAACTTGTTGATATTTTTGATATTTTAGGCTTTTTGAGCTTTTCTTGCATCTCATTGTATTATATTGCATTCATATAAAAAAAAATCCAAAAAGATACATTGTAATATAAGCTTTTCGCTTATCTTTTAAAATTGATGAAGCTTTGCTTATTACCCTTTGGAGCTTTAGTGTTTCAATTCTTGCTCAATGCCATGTCTAGTTCTTTGACTTGCTAGAATTATCATGCTTTCACATGTGTAGCTAAGTCTTTGTTATATGAGTTAGATCTTGAAAAACAACTTGAACTAAGAAATTAGCAATTTGTGAATTGTTTAGCCGATTCTTAATTAGTGCTCCTTTTGTGACATTAGCCTGGCTCAAAATTGCTTTGTTAGCTCTTGAATCTAGCTTTGATCATTACTTGAGCTTCTTGTGTTCTTGAGAATCTAAAACGCTCTTGTAAAAATGAAAAATCAAACTTCAAGATTGTCTTATGCTTAAATTGTGCCAAACTACTCTTACGAGGCGCATGTCAAAGACATGAACTTGGAGATAGTTTGATGATCCGAAGATCTCATGGGGACCGCTTGTCACAACCGACATGAACCTCAAGATTTGTCGCATACGTAGAAGCTTAGGAAGAGTTTGTGGATGGCTCCTAGTCCAAGATCTTCTTCACTAAGATATACCTTTAATCAACTTTTGGTCGAAGCTTAGGATGAGTTTGTGGATGGCTCCTAGTCCAGGATCTTGTCACTAAGTTAGATCATTAGTCAACTTCAATATTTATTGCAAATGAAAAACAATTGAAAAATGAGCGTTTGAGAAAATTGAGCAAAATGATTCAATTCGGGACCTTTTTGTCTCTTCATGTGGTCATTGTTAGCTTTTGGATCTCACGTTGACATTTTGACATGGCTAGTATCATTTTAGGATCTCTGTTGATGAACTTGCTAGATTTGAAGCTTTGCTTAAAATGTTAAAACTCATTGCTTTATATTGAGCCTTCTTACTTAGCTTTGTTATATATGTCTTATCATGATCTTGCTAGTGCTGTTAGGCTTGATATGTTGTTTGTGCAACTTTAGGAATGCTAACTTGTTCTTTTGGGTAATCTCCAAAGCTTCGTGTATGCAAAAATTGAAAAATACAAAAAATTGAAGCCACTCATTGCATTTCATGCACGCTCCATCTTATGCTTTTTCCTCATTCTGCATTTGTCATCTCTGGACGAGAGGAAGGCGTGATTCCTTGATGACTCCATTGTCAAAGGGGGAGAAGATCTGTTAAAAATGTGTAAAGGGGAGAAGTTGTTTGAAAAAGGGGGAGCTACTTGGAGAAAAATTGAAAATTTGAGATCATAGTGAGAGGGAGTTTCTTATTTGCATTCTTATAGTTTTATTGTCATTTCTGAACTTGATTTGCAATTCTTGATCCTCACAATGACCAAAGGTCATATGGACCTTAAGTGAGTTTTTGACTCATTTCTGGAATTTGAAGCTTTCGTGCTTTCTTTTGCCGTATCTCACTTGCTGATACTATTCTGGAGCCAGCTTGGTCATTTCCTTTGCTTTTTCTTGCTTTTGGACCAAGTTGTGCCTTTGAGCGAAAACGACGTGTTTTTACTTTTCAAACCTTTAAATTCGCATTTGTGGAAAATTACCAATGTGTTCATCAAGGGGAGATTGTGGATATCATAGGGATATGCCTGAGATCTTAGGATGATGTTTCAATTGGCAATGTCGTTGACGGTTTGTCGAATCACGTGTTTTTGAGCAAAGTTTGATTTTGTCGAGCCTCTGGCGATCGGACCGCCATGGTGGCGGTCGGACCAAGCCATCTTGACTTGGATTTTCTGAAATGGTCATCGGCGGTCGGGCCGCCATGGAGCTGTCTCGGCCAAGCTTTGCTCTGAGCGGTCAAACCGCCATTGCAATGTTTTGGATTTTGAGTGGGCCAAAAATAGAAGGTGTAGGCAAGTGAGAAGGTGTACATACTTGGTCTCATAATTTTAGAGCTTCCAGCAAAAGTTCTATTGGTTTGAAAATTCCAAAGAGGTTTTGGTTTTCTAGGATGGAAATTTGGTTAAGTCATGGTGGCGGTCGATAGGCCTTTGGTGTGACGATGCGGCCGTGGCCGAGCCAAGCCAAAGTGGCGGTCTGACCGGTTTTGATCTGGTTCGTCGTCCTTCGTGGCGGCGATGTTTGCTTGTTAGGTCAAGTTCATGGGTTTCATGACATATGTGTTGCATGATGCATGTTTTGACTAACGTGGGTCAAGTTGTGAAGAACTTGTTCCGGATTCGTTTGCTTGTCTATTCTTTGTGCGAGTTGCTTGGTGGTCAACGACGGTCAACGGCGAGGATGATCGGGACTAGGCTTGGAGAGCCGAGGTCCGTAACGATCGGCGATGCCGGGTGAGGTCAATGAACTCAAGTATGGTGCGAGAATGGACAAGGGTAACCGAAACAGGCGATTCGGCGATTGGTTTGATCAGCGGGCGGGGTCGGTGCAAGTGCCATGGTGGTTTCGGTGGGAGCCGGATGGGAGAGACTTGCCGACATGGAGAGAGCGGGATCAACCTACACGGTGAAGCATGGATGTGTTTCACGAAGATGGGACTCGGTCTTTGCAAAAGATCGAGAAGGGTATTTTGGTAATTTTACCAACACGCCTTTGGTGACCTTTTGCCAAGTCACGACGCAAGATGGCGCAAGGTGAAGTGGATTAGGTCAAGAGATGAAGACGGCGCTTTAAAACGCGTGCGTATGTGTCCCGTTTGTTTTGGGCCTTAACGGGAGCCCATTAGGGTTACTCTTCTAGAAGGTCTAAACCTCCACTATAAATAGAGGAGGGAGGTGGCTGCACCCCCTTAACCCTTTCATTGTGTTTGAAACCCTTGTTTTGCTTAGGGAGAGGATTAGTGGAGGTTAGGGTTCTAGAGAGTTGGATTGGATTTCGTGCTCATGTATTGAGTCTTTGTCCTCCATTGGTGGAGTGGCTGTAAACCAATACTCAATCAAATCAATCCAAAGAGATTTCTCTCAAGATGAATCTATTCTCTCTTTTTCTCTCTATTTGGTGATTTGAGGTCTTTCTTTGATCCGCGAGTTTTTGCTTGGTTTCTTGCCGTGATCTAATTTGCTATGACATGTGGGAACCCATCTAGGATCATCTTGATCATCAATCACCCACGAGCAAGTCTCTAGATCATATTTCGTATTTGACTCGGTTTTTGAACCTCCTTCGCTCAAACTGAAAAAGATAGGAACTTTGGCATGGATCTCTGAAATCTTTGATTGGAATAGGTTCCTAATATCTTTAGGAAGGTGTGGTTCAAATGTCGTGAAGTTTGGCCTTACGGATCAAAAGTTAGGCCGTTTTTAGTTTCGGTTGTCGGGCTGATTTTGCTGATTTTTCCTGTTCACCGTCAGGAGCGGTCAGACCGCCCATTCTAGAGGTCAGACCGCTAGGCAAAATATTTGACCCGCCAATATTAGAGGTCGGACCGCCCAACACTTTGAGATTTGAGTTTTTGGTTATTTTTTGGTGTTTTGCTTTGGGGTTTGATTGGATTCAATACTAGTCTTCCGCTGTACTGGTATATTGATCTTCATAGCTTCCATAGCTATTGGAGTGATATTTGTGTTGAATCCATCTTTTGTGAAAAAGTGAGCGTGCTCCTATTCACCACCCCTCTAGTCGCCTTTTCGGTCCAACAGTTTGTGCCACGCTGTTTGATATGGCATGACAAAGCAGTAGTGCCACACCGTTTGATATGGCGTGACAAAGCAGACCGACCGACCGTGCCTCCGTTCGGACTATCCGAACATCGTTTTTGGCCTGATCCGACCGTCCAAAGATTTGCTCGCGGTAACATACAGTCTAAGGCTTTAGGGTTTACTGTTTGAGGTTTTTGGGTTAAGGGTTTTAGGTTATGGGGTTTAGGGTTTACGATAATAGGTTTTGGGGTTTGTTAAGGTTTAGGGTTTTAGGTTTTTAGGTTTTAGGGTTTAGGTTTAGGATTTAGGGTTGTAGGTTTTATGGTTTAGGGTTTAGGTTCATGTTCAGGTTTAGGTTTAGGTATAGGCTGAGGTGGAGAGTATTTAGGAGACACTAATACTGTAATTTATTAATTTTCTCCTATCCCTTCCTCCATTTTTCCTAGCACCATGACCACCCCTATATATAGGTTCGATCAATAACTCCATTCTATGTAAATAGGTTATGTGGGGCGGCCCGACAGCTTTATTTTAGGTTTTAGGGTTGGTTTTGGAATATGTTAGGGTTTTAGGTTCAGGTTCACGTTTATGTTTAGGTTAGGATTTAGGCTTTTAGGCTTTAGGTCTAGGTCTAGGTCTAGGTCTAGGTTTAGGTCAAGTGTTTAGGATTAAGGTTTAGGTTTAGGCTTTTTAGATCGACTTGACAACCCTAACCGCCTCGCCAGGTTTTCAGATCTACATGACAACACAATACCTCCTCAGCTTTTCAGGCCGAACAGACATGACTCTTCAAAGAAAGACGTGAAAACACTTTGCCTCGCCAGCTTTTCAGACCGAAAAGACAACACTTTGCAAAGCAAGACATGACTTCTCTCTACAAAGCAGGACGTGACACGACGACTTCACTCCACAAAGTAAGACATGGCAACACTCTGCCTCGTCAGCTTTTCAGATTGAAAAGACAGCACTCTGCAAAGTAAGACATGACTTCTCTCTACAAGCAGGACGTGACCCGACGACTTCTCTCTGCAAAGTAAGACATGACAACACTCTGTTTCGTCAGCTTTTCAGATCGACATGACAACACTCTACCTCCTTAGCTTTTCAGACCGAAAAGACAGGACTCTGCATGAAATTAATAACACCACACCATGCCAACCCCAAACCCAACACTATACCAGAGCTTGCTTCACTACGTCGGAATGGACAAGATACAGACGAAGCAATGGGACGAGATCCGCGAACAAGCAAGGGTCATTGGGCGCGGGGCGACCAAGTAAGAAACTGCTGCTTGACCAGTCGACAAGAGGAGCTTGCGGGATGGCGACTCTCGCAATGGCGCCCTCGTGGCGACAACCCCTACCGAACGTTCTAACCGAGCGTTCGCCGCAACACCCGCCAGAGGGGGAGACGCCGTCCCTCTGTTGGTGCAGGGACCCAGACAAGTTCTTCAAATCCAAGTTGCGGCTAAGCCTGGGCATGCATTACTGGGGTTGCGCGAACTACTCCTATGACTATCCCGACCGTCGTTGGGACACGAGCAGCTATCGGCAGCCGATAAGGACCAGTTATAGTGTGTTCCCCTACTATTTCTCTTTCAAAGTAAGCACTAACAACCTCTCCCATCTACCCGTAGTCCCCGGATCCGCTGTGTGGCTACCACAGGTGGATTGACCTAGAGATCCACCCGCATGACCAGTGGACTCTTGACTACGACGAGTGGGATACCAAAAAGGGCCCGCGAGATCTGGGAGGAGAAGCACTGCAACGACGAGCAAAACGAGCGTACCCGTTGGGAGACGAAAGTTCATCTCGAGGTGTGTAGGCGCAGGGAGCGCGAGAAAAAAAAGGGAAATGGTGGCTAAGACCAAAGAGGCTGGCGAGGAGTTCAACGCCGAGCTTGCAGGGAAGGAAAAATGGCACCGGTCCACGTAGTAGGTCAAACCATTCCGTACTAGTTCCCGTAAGATCGAATTTATTTCCATTCCAAAAAGGCGCATATGTATCGTAGGAGTACTTCGGTTTGTTGCATCGTGCATGATGTTGTTTCTTATGCACGTAACTAAACCCTGTGCGCCGTGTTATTCCAAGCTTTATTATAAAGTCTATTTTAATTCGCAACTTCAAATCTCGTCGTCTTTTCGCACTCAATTCTTCGTGTAGCAATGCATCCAACAACATGAAAAAATGAGTTCTGGAAGTATGCACAAAATGGTCTACAACCACAAAGTGATGAAGAACACCACCTATCATTGTAGTAGGATGTCTACACATCTTTCCTCAGCGGTACTATTTAGCATATGTCCATACTTGTGCCTCATGTTGTATCACACAGTCCATATATTAGTCATTTTTTTTAGGATGCAGTATGTATCACTTCTGGAACACGACCTAGAAATATTATGCGGGTGTTTATGACGGATATATACGCTGAAGTGTCAAATGTTATGAATCCACAAAAAGGACGGTGTTATAGTTGGTTCACATATATATTCTCTATTTTTAAGTTATGGATTGTTAAATGTTACATGTACATAGTGCTATGTATCACCGTAACTTCAATTATTTTTTATCTTTTAAAAGGAAATCCTTTTGTTGCCATCTTACTACCAAATCCTAAGGTTAGAAATCCATAAATCAAGTCCGAACTAAATTCAATCATGAGCTCAATTCAAAATTTACAGACCAACTGCAATTACATGTTGGGCCCTGTCACACCACATATAAAAGCGTGACAAGGCACAGTTGTCACGCCATAGGATCTGACGTGACTAATACCACGTAAGCCTCCACGCTAGCACGACGGGTGGACGACGGCTTGCGTGGCATATTTTGTCACGTCACGTATGGTGGCGTGATAGAACGGTTTTATCACGCTACCAATCAAAGATGTCATAATTGAAAATAAAGTTCGCGAGTGTTAATTTTAAAATATAATTAAAAAAAATTAAATGAAAAAAAAATTCCCTCTTGTTCGCCGCCACTTCCCTTCCCACCCCAACCCGTCGCTCGCTCCCATTCACCTTGCGCTCCTCGATTTCGCCGGCGAGCGCCGCCGCCTTCTATCCCCTCGCCGCCGGAGAGAGACCGTGCGTGCCCGGCAGCGATGTACGGCAACGACAACTGGATCAACAGCTACCTCGATGCCATCCTCGACGCCGGCAAGGGCGCCGCCGCCGCCACCGCGGGCGGGGACCGCCCCTCGATCCTCCTCCGCGAGCGCGGCCACTTATTCCCCGCCCGATACTTCGTCGATGAGGTCATCACCGGCTACGACGAGACCGACCTCTACAAGACGTGGCTCCGCGTACGTACCCGCAGCTCCACCCACTCCACGCGCGCGCGCGCCCCCGCGCACACGAATCCTGCTGCTTTCCTTCCTCGTCAATGGTGAATTTGCAGCGTTTTTTGATCGATCTGTGTGCGACCGTGTGTGCGCGTGCGTGTGTGGCCGCAGGCGAACGCGATGCGGAGCCCGAAGGAGAGGAACACGCGGCTGGAGAACATGACCTGGAGGATCTGGAACCTCGCCAGGAAGAAGAAGGAGGTGTGCGTTTTCGTTTTTGGTTCGTTTCTTCCTTCGTGCTAGTTCTCCAGTTTTTGATGTGGTAGGAGTCTAGGAGAGGGCGGGGGCGTTGATAATTCTGTGCACAAGTTGAGCTCAAGTGGAGCTGTGGGTTAGATTAGTGTGGTTTTGCATAGGAAGGACTAAAGGCTGGATTGATCTTGGCATAGGTCCATTTTAGAGAGCATCAGGATCTGTTCGACGGAATGCGTTAGTGGAATGCTCATTGATCTCTCGCCCTTCTCGATGAACTTTCAGAGGAATCGAGTCAGAAGTACCACATGAATGTGGTGGCATGCCTATAATGTTAGGTTGGTTCTTGCCTCATCTGACTACGGATTATGCTGGGACAGCATACCACACCTGTGAAATTGCGTGCGCAGTTGGATAATTTTTAAGTTTGCTGTCATCATTACTTGTCTGGCTCTTCGTCTCTTCCCCCTGGTTACTTTTTGTCAGTTTGTTAAATGCTGCTTGATAAAGTGGTGCCATGTGAAAGAAGCTAGCACAGCCATTAAAGATGCTGGGAACACCGCAAATAATCAGTATCTATTGGTTGGACGGATACCAGAGTTGGACATGCTGCACTGCAAAGTTTTCTACTGAGCAATCCTTCAAATGCAGTCTATTTTTATTTTCAGTAACCGCCCCCGAGCTCCTCCAGCCGCCGTCCGAGCTCGCCTCCAGCCAATTCGAAGTCGCCACCCATCTGCCCGCATCCGCACATTAATCGACCGCCATCCCTTTGCTCTTTCGGATGGCTTCCGCCGACGGCTCCTCCATCCCACTCCCTTCGGTTCGTTTTGACGGGACGAACTTCCGAGAGTGGGCTGTACACCTGAGGATTCAACTCAATAGCCAGCGCCTTTGGGGTTATCTTATCGGCAAGCACCCCTGTCCGCCTCGCCCTATGCCACCAGTTCTGCCAGCTCTTTCTGGTGGTGCGGATCAGGCGGCTCAGGAGGCCGCCAATGTTGCACTAGAGGAGGCCTTGGAGCTCTACCAGTCTGAGTTGCACGCCTACAAGAGATGGTAGGATACCGAAGCTCGTGCTACCACCACCTTGGTGGGTAGCATGTCTGTGGCCATCTCCATGGATGTGGCAGAGCTGCCGACGACTCAACTTATATGGGAGCGCCTCTGAGCTCACTACTAGCCGACGAGTGATGCTATATACCTCTCAGTTGTGCATCGGGTGCATTCTCTTCAGCAGCTCGATACCACCGTGGATGACTTCTACCAGCAATGACTGAGGTGTGGCGTCAGCTTGACTCTCTGGGCCGGATGTCTGCCGGACCTGTCCCTGCTGTGTACGGCTCCATGCTCACCAGAAGACTCACTGTCTCTACGACTTCTTAACATGCCTTCGGCCTGAGTTCGAGACTGTGTGTACTTAGCTCCTAACTCGCCACCCGCGCCCGAGCTTGGTGGAGGCCATCACGAGTGTGCGTGCTGAGGAGACTTGTCACTGTGGCGTGGCTCAGATGCAGGCTGTCTTGTTTGCTTCAAAGACTGCTTCCTTCAAGACCGACCATGGTCCTCCCGCCTGGGGCACCGATGGTTCTTCGCCTCTATTGTAGGCTTTCATCGCACCCTCGCGGCGTGGATTTGCCATAGTATCGGGGCTGCATAAGCGATGGAGGGACCAGGGTCGCCGGGGTGGACGTCCCCCAAAGGGCTCTGGTGGTCCCTCCCACTCAGGAGCTGGCGCCTCTGCCAGGGCTCCTCCGGTGATGCCATGCAGCAGGTCCTCTCCCTACTCCAGCGCCTCAGTGTCGGCTCGTCCTCAGAATCGGGTTCTGCTCGTCTGGCTCTTGCTTCTCAGCAGTCTTCCACACCTCCGCCTCCTCTCTCGTCAGGTATCTTGTCTCCGTGGATCTTGGACTCTGGTGCTTCCTTTCACATGACACCAGCTTCTACCCATCTCACTTCTGTGAGTCCTACAACTCTTCCTTCTACTGTTTAGACTGTAGGTGGTACCGCTCTTCCTGTTGCAGGCCGAGGCATCCTTTCCAATTCTTCTTTTCATGTTCCTGCAGTCTCTCATGCTACTCAGCTTAATATGTAGCTTATGTTGGCTGGTCAGATCACTGATCACAATTGTCGTGTTGTTCTTGAGTTTGACTCTTGTTGCGTCCAGGACCGCCGCACGGGGACGCTACTTGGCACTGGCCCTTGGCGCCATGATTCGCAGCGTCTTTGGGAGCTCGACTGGCTGCATCTTTCTTCCGCAGTCTCCACCAGCCAGTCAGCCACTACCACTGCCTCTGGTTTTGCTGTGTCCTCAACTACTTCCTTCGCTCAGTGGTACCATCGTTTGGGTCATCTCCGCGGATCGCGTCTATCGTCACTAGTAGGTCGTGGTGTTCTTGGGTCTGTTTCTGAGGACACCTCTTTATATTGTATGGGTTGCAAGCTTGGCAAGCAGCTACAGCTCCCCTATCCCTCTAGTGATTCAGTTTTTACTCATCCTTTTGATCTTGTTCACTCCGGTGTTCGGGGTCCGGCTTCCTTCGTTTCGAAAGGGGGTCATCGATACTATGTGATCTTTATTGATGATTATTCTCGTCATACTTGGATCTACGTCATGTCCTCTCGCAGCCAGTTTCTCTCTATTTACCAGATGTTCTCCACCATGGTTCGCACTTAGTTTGATTTGGCCATTCGTGTGTTTCGTGTCGACTGCTGGCGAGTACCTATTTGCTGCTTTGCGTTGCTTTCTTGCTGAGCAGGGTATTCTTCCCTAGTACTCTTGTCCTGGTGCTCACGCTCAGAATGATGTCTCTGAGCGTAAGCATCATCACTTGCTTGAGACAGCTCACGCTCTCATGCTTGCCTCTTCTGTTCCACCTCATTTCTGGGCTAAGGTTGTCTCCACTGCTGCTTTTCTCATCAATATGCAACCTTCCACTGCTCTTCAGGGTTCTACTCCCGTCGAGCACCTCTATGGTCGAGCTCTAGAGTACAGTCACCTTCGCAGTTTTGGCTGTCTGCTTCGTCCTTCTTCCACCTCGTGAGTGCACCAAGCTGATTGCTCAGTCAGTTGAGTGTGCTTTTCTTGGCTACAGTCTTAGCATAAGGGTTATTGTTGCTACGACCCTGTTGCTCCCAGGATGAGGATCTCTCGGGATGTCACTTTTGATGAGTCCCGACCTTACTATCCTTCTTCCCTCACTGTCAGCTCAGATTCTCTTGTTGAGTCGATCTCCTTTCTGACTTCTCCTAACTCTCAGCCTTCCACTATTGTTTCGCTTCACCCCCACCTTCTTCGCCTCCCTCTCCTCCGACTCCATCTATTCCCCTCCGCTGGAGTTTCCTTCCCGCTCTTTTGTTGATATTCCACCCTTTCCTCTGCACTAATCTCGCCGTCCTCGGCCTACTCCTTCTCCAGTTTAGCCCGTCTTTCTTTGGGCCTGCTCCACTCTTCTTCTCCGTCCTTCTTTGGGTCGGCTCGCTTCTCTCTCCCGAGACACGATCTTCGTGAATCGCCACATTGTTAGACCTCTGAAGGCCACGGCTTTGCGTACCATCGCTCTTTATGAGCCTACGACCTACCGTGAGGTTGCTGTTCACCCTGAGTGGTTGCTCGCGATGTCTGGGGAGATTGCTGCTTTGGAACGTACTGGCACTTAGGATCTTGTGCCCTTACCTACGCGTGTCATTCCCATCACGTGCAAGTGGGTGTACAAGATTAAGACCCGCTCGGATGGTTCCCTTGAGCACTACAAGGCTCATCTTGTGGCGCGTGGTTTTCAGCAGGAGCATGGTCGTGACTACAATGAGACCTTCGCTCTTGTTGCTCATATGACCACTGTTCACACTCTCCTTGCTGTGGCCTCTGTTTGACAGTGGCCAATCTCTCAGCTGGACGTCAAGAATGCCTTTCTCAATGGCGAGCTGCGTGAGGAGGTCTATATGCAGCCGCCCCTAGGTATTCTGTCCCTGATGGTATGGTTTGTCACCTTCGTCGCTCTCTCTATGGGCTCAAACAAGCCCCTCATGCTTGGTTCGACCACTTCTCCTCTGTTGTCACTGCTGTCGGCTTCTATGCCAGTGATCACGACCCTGCCCTCTTTGTTCACACCTCTCCTCGGGGTCGGACGCACCTCCTTCTCTATGTGGATGATATGATCATTATTAGAGATGACTCTCGATACATTGCCTTTGTGAAGGAGCGTCTCAGTAAGCAATACTTGATGTCTGATTTGGGTCCTCTTCGTTGCTTCCGTAGGATTGAGGTCACTTCTACGCCTGAGGGCTACTACCTCTCTCAGGAGAAGTACATTCAGGATATACTTTTTTGCGCTTGTCTCACTGATCAGCGCATGGTGGATACTCCTATGGAGTTTGGTGTTCACCTTCGGCCTACGATGGTGAGCCTCTTGAGGACCCCACTCGCTACAACCATCTTGTCGGGAGCCTCGTCTATGTAGGGATCACTCGACCTGGCATTTCTCATCCAGTTCACATCCTGAGTCAGTTCGTCTCTGCTCCTACTCAGCTCCACTACAGTCACCTTCTTCGTGTTCTGCGGTATCTTCGTGGGACCATCACCCGTTGTCTTTTCTTTCCTCTCTCCAGTTCTCTGCAGCTTCAGGCGTACTCTGATGCGACCTGGGCTAGCGATCATTCTAATTGCCGATCTCTTTCTGCCTATTGTGTTTTCCTCGGTTCCTCTTTGATTGCCTGGAAGACCAAGAAGCGATCGTCGCTTCCGCTCGAGGCCGAGGCCGAGCCGAGATCCATGGCGCCGCTGATACCGAGATCATCGCGGTGGCTATTTGAGGATTTCGGTGTTTTAGTTTCTGCACTGACTCCTCTCATATCAGACAGTTCTGGTGCGATTAGCATTGCTCGAGATCCCGTGAAGCATTAGCTTACGAAGCATATTGGAGTCGATGCTTGGTGTTAGATGTTAGTTTGTATAGGGTGCTTGTTAATTTGGTCACATTATATAAGTATTTGTTTTTTGCATTGAGCATTTGATGTTACTTTCACTCTATTCCGATCCACGTTGTTCATCAAAAATAAACTTTTCACTATCCAATTTTAGTGTCAATATTTCACCCTTGCACAATAACTACATCCTTACTTACATTTGTACTCCTATCTCTTCCATCTTTTGTGTGTGTTCCTTTATTACCTAAATGTTCTACTAATCAGTTTGAGGAAGCCAACCGCTTGTTAAAACGGCGTCTAGAAACAGAGAAGCCACGAAATGATGCTACTGGAGATATGTCTGAAGATCTCTTCCAAGGAGAAAAGGGAGAGGATGCTGGTGATCCATCTGTTGCCTACGGTGACAGCACGACTGGGAACACACCTAGGATCAGTGCAGTTGACAAGCTATACATAGTGTTGATCAGGTATGGGATAGTCTCTGTAATAACTTCATATTGTATTTTTGTAGGCAAGTTGTGCAATATAAGAAAACTACATGTTAAACACTGCTTAAGCTGCAAGCAATTAATACATTTTGCACTGAGCTGCTATTCACAGATGCAAAATGACCTCGCAGTTTGTTGAGAAGAACTATATTCTAATACCTGTATACTGTTATGATCCTTAGATCATAGGGGTAAATATCACCAGGAGGATAGCCGGGTGGCGTTGGTTGCTAAGGGAGAGGGAAGGCTATAAATTGGGGAGATTAAGGGGATTGAGACTTAGACTATTGTATTCTCATTGCTTCATGCCAACGATTACAATATGCCTCCTTATATAAATGGCTCTTCTAACAATTATGGATAAAATCAATTTAAATGATGATCTTCCTAACCAATAGATAACCTTCCTAACTAATAGATAACATTTCCAATTACCTAATTCCAATACAAGGAAACTAATCAACTATTTAGGAAAACATATATTCTTATTGGAGAAGACAATCCCTTCCTAATCCTGGTGCTACAGCACCCGTGGTACTGTCCACGCATGTGAACAGTACCTTGACCCATGACACTACTCCTATCCTTCCGCGACAGCTCGTCCTCGAGCTGTGATGGCGACCATGGTTGAAGCCCTAGGAGACCCCATGTTGACGAGAGGTCGTGGCGTCGGCGGAACATTGCATGGAAGATGGTCCGCAACACTCCAATAGACAACAGCGAGGACTGCGGTCCCTTGGCGTGTCTTGACGTTGCAGGAGGCGTCGGTGGCATGGACAAGCTGCGCGGGGCAGCAGCGCAACGTCGTCGTGGTCCTGACACCTGCCATGCCCCGCACCTACGAAGGCACGACGTTCGCCGGGCGTGTGGAGAACCAGTCGTTGGGCAGCGGCTTTCTTCCTCGGCGAGGGCACCGTTGGTGCAACCACGGGCAGTGAAGTCGACGATGCGGAAGTCATCGGTGAAATCAGAGACGCCTTCGGTGGCGCAGATCGCGCAGTAGCTGCTGCCTGTGCATTCTTCTTCTTCTTTTCCATCAGCTTGACCACCATAGTCGCCATGTCTGCCAAGATGGCTTTCATATCATCTACGCCGGTACTCATCTCATTAAGGGTGGTCCTCATGACCTTGAAATTCTCGGCAGCAAAAACCATGGTGTTGGCTCTGATACTAAATGTTATGATCCTTAGATCATAGGGGTAAACATCACCGGGAGGATAGCCGGGTGGTGTCGGCTGCTAGGGAAGAGGGAAGGCTATAGATTGGGAAGATGAAGGGGATTGAGACTTAGACTATTGTATTCTCATTACTTCATGTCAACGATTACAATATGCCTCCTTATATAGATGACTCTTCTAACAATTATGGATAAAATCAATCTAAATGATGACCTTCCTGACTAATAGATAACATTTTCAATTACCTAATCCCAATACAAGGAAACTAATCAACTATTTAGGAAAATAGGTATTCTTATTGGGGAAGGCAATTCCTTCCTAATCCTGGTGCTACAGCACCCGTGGTACTGTTCACGCATGTGAATAGTTACCCGATCCATGACAATACCATCGTGCACCAAGAGCTCCCCCATTCTGTAGCAAAAGAATAATGTAAAAGAAATCACCATTCACAGATTTGGCCTACATACTAATAATCAATCCTTTAGACTCAGAATTTGTGGTATTAGTGTATCACCTCTTGACTCTTGTTCCTATTCCCTACTTTGATATATGATGTAATTTGCAGGTTTGTTGGTATTTTGTGTTCAAATGTATTGGCCATTTAATTCCTTTATGATGTATTGTACTGCAGCCTTCATGGCCTGGTCCGTGGTGAGAACATGGAGCTTGGCCGTGATTCAGATACTGGTGGACAGGTATTGTTGTTGCATATACTTATATAATTACGTACAATTGTATTTTGTTCTCCAGCATGAATAACTCTAGCCTTACACTGTAGTTAATTGGGGGTAGCTGTTACTTCCAATTGACCTTCTAAAAATGTCCACCGACAAAAAAGATCATGTAATGACATAATTTCACTTGCATCTGTTGTGTGCCATTTGATAGGTCAAATATGTTGTGGAACTTGCTAAAGCATTGAGTTCATTCCCTGGAGTTTACCGGGTTGATCTGTTGACAAGGCAAATCTTAGCACCGAATTTTGATCGCGGCTATGGTGAACCAGCAGAGACGCTGGTACCAACAAGTTCCAAGAATTTTAAACATGAAAGAGGAGAGAACAGTGGTGCATATATCATCCGAATACCATTTGGACTGAAAGACAAGTATCTAGCTAAAGAAAATCTCTGGCCTTACATTCAAGAATTTGTTGATGGGGCACTCAGTCATATAGTGCAGATGTCAAAAATCATTGGTGAAGAAATCGGCCGTGGGCATCCAGTGTGGCCTGCTGTGATTCATGGCCATTATGCTAGTGCAGGAGTTGCTGCTGCTCTACTTTCTGGAGCACTTAATGTTCCCATGGTATTTACAGGGCATTTTCTTGGGAAAGATAAGTTGGAAGGGCTTCTCAAGCAAGGGAGACAGACAAGGGAACAGATAAATATGACATTCAAAATAATGTGCCGAATAGAGGCAGAGGAATTGTCTCTTGATGCATCTGAAATAGTTATTGCAAGCACTAGGCAAGAGATAGAAGAGCAGTGGAACTTGTATGATGGTTTTGAGGTCATTCTTGCAAGGAAGCTTCGTGCGAGAGTCAAGCGTGGTGCTAACTGCTATGGCCGTTATATGCCTCGTATGGTTGTGAGTATACTGTATACATCATAACTTTGACTCTTTTTGTTACCATAATAATCACTATATTTGTGGCAGAATTATATTTCATAGTCGGGTTATTAGCATCAGCTGTAGTTGCTGTCCTTATTTGTAGTAGCGATAACATATTTACCAGTTTTCTATTCCTTGCTCTGCAGATAATTCCTCCAGGTGTTGAATTTGGCCATATGATTCATGATTTTGATATGGATGGTGAAGAAGATAGTCCATCCCCAGCTTCTGAAGATCCACCTATTTGGTCTGAGGTCGCGAAATTTTCTTCAGATTTGCACATGCAAGATCTCACTTACTAGTTTACATATTCTTTTTTTATTAAAACTTACTAGTTTTTTATATTCCATAATCGATAAGAGTTATTACTTATTTGTTTATGCCTGTTTATCCGGCATCTTTAAGTTTGTGCTCTGATAATTTGTATGTGATGACAGATAATGCGGTTCTTTACAAATCCTAGGAAACCTATGATTCTGGCCGTTGCTCGTCCTTATCCTGAAAAGAATATTACAACACTTGTGAAGGCGTTTGGTGAATGCCGACCATTGAGGGAGCTTGCTAACCTAGTAAGATAAAACTTAAAAGCCTAGCATTTTGATGTTCTGTTTATATGAATATCATAGTTTGGTAGTTGCTACTAATCTGGAATGCTCATTTTATTTTGTACTTACTTTTGATGTTGCATTTCAGACATTGATAATGGGTAACCGTGAGGCTATTTCCAAAATGCATAATATGAGTGCAGCTGTTTTGACATCAGTACTTACATTGATTGATGAGTATGATTTATATGGTCAAGTGGCATACCCAAAGCATCACAAACACTCTGAAGTTCCTGATATTTATCGTTTAGCAGCAAGAACGAAGGTATGTTATTTCTGAGCACAAGAAAGTGAGAAACTGGTGGTGCCACTCTTTCCCTTGTTTTGAATACCTAGCACTTGAAGTGCTTGTCTTCAATTGTCTTATCTATTTTTGATTTGTTTCTGATAGGTAGAAAACTCACGACTTACATAAATTAAATTGTTCAAATGGCTGAAAGTGAGTTCCGTCTCTCCAATCCATTGCTCAGATCGACAGCTCCGTCTAATTTCCGATGAACTTCAATGCACCTCTGCCGACTTCCCATGTAAATATCTTGGGTTGCCCCTATCCTTGAGGAAGCCCACAAAGAGCGACTTTCAACCTCTCTTGGACAAAGTCATCGGTCGTCTGAAGAGCTGGCAAGCCGGCATGCTCACACAAGGAGGTCGCCTAGTCGTGGTCAAGATGGTTCTTACGGCTCTCCCCATCTCCTTCATGGCTGTAGACACCCCCCCCCCCCGGTTTGATAAAAGAAATTGATAAACGGCGACATGCTTTCCTTTGGAAAGGAACTGGGACAGTGTCTAGAGGTCATTGCTTGGTCGCTTGGCCTTCGGTCTATAGATCTACTTGTTATGAATATTGTGTGTATATTCATGAGACCCAATGGACAATATATATAGGGAGTACAATATATGATATACCATATACAGATAAGGAAATACAGATAAGAATTCCTATTCTAACACTCTCTCTCAAACTCATGGTGGATCACACACACTAAGTTTGGAGAGAAAATACAAATGTTATACCTTAGTCTGTGGCTTTGTAAAGAAGTCAGCAATCTGTAACTCTGAGGGCACAAACTGCAAAGCAAATACTACCTCTTGTACCTGTGAGCGAGTGTATAAGGCATCCACACCAATGCGCTTGGTGAGCTCATGTTTCACTGGGTCACAGGTAATATGGATAGCACTTGTACTGTCAGATAAAAGAGTCGTAGGTCCTATCATAGGTACTCCAAAATCTGCAAGTAACCACCTCAACCAAGTAACCTCTGCTGTCATAACTCTCAACTCAACCTCCGCACTTGAACGAAAAACTGCAGTCTGCTTCTTTGTCTTCCAGGCAATCAGGGAGGAGCCAAGAAAAACATAGTAAGCAGAAAGAGAACGACGATCAGAAGGATCACTAGCCCATGTTGCATCGGAGTACGCCTGAAGCTGTAGTGAGGTGGAGCTAGAAAAAAAATAAATGACGAGAGATAGTCCTACGCAAGTAGCGAAGAACACGAAGAAGGTGACTGTAGTGAAGATTGGTAGGATAGGCTATGAACTGACTTAAGATATGAACAACATAAGCAATATTATGACGAGTGCTCACAAGGTACACCAAACTCCCAACAAGATGACGATATCGAGTAGGATCCTCAAGAAAATCACCATCGATGGCGCAAAAAGTCAGAGGATAAGCTCCATGGGAGTCTCAAGATCTGGTGTGTCGAGATCCGATGATTGAAATCCCACGCCAGAATCTTAGCGATTCTGCGTACCAGAACCGCTATCGGAGGTTGGCGGAAGCGGATCGGCGGTTTTTCCAGATTTCAAATGAATTTCAAATGAATTTGAATGAATTTCATCCGGTTGCAGAATCGCCGATTCTGGTCTGGGAGGGGTCGATCACACCCCGGTCCGGTAAGCCAACCCTTGGTCAGATCAGACCGATCAAGAAGATCATGGACATACTTTTGCTGGGAGAGGTAGTAATCCTCAGGCATGGAAGAGACCTCAATCCCAAGGAAGTACGTAAGAGAACCAAGTTCAGTTATAAAAAACTGCTCAGTGAGATGCTTCGTCACATACATGATGAATGAGGAATCATCACTAGTGATAAGCATATCATCAATATACAGAAAAAGCAGTATCCTACCCCGAGATGGGATATAAGCAAAAAGAGCAGGATCGTGAGAACTGACAGTGAAACCGACAACAGTAATCACTGAGGTAAGACGCACAAACCAGTCACGAGGAGCCTGTTTGTGGCCATAAAGAGCACGACGAAAACGACAGACATGCCCATCTGGAACAGAATACCCAGATGATGGCTGCATGTAGATCTCCTCATGCAAAACACCATTAAGAAAGACATTCTTAACATCCAGCTGAGAGATAGACCACCGGTGAACAGACGCAACCGCAACAAGAGTGCGAACAGTGATCATATGGGCAACAGGGGTAAAAGTCTCATCGTAGTCACTACCGTACTCCTGCTGAAAGCCGCGAGCCACAAGGCGAGCCTTGTGGCGCTCGATAGTACCATCATACTGGGTCTTAATCTTGTACACCTACTTGCACGTGATCGGACGAGCATGCACAGGTGTCGGTACAATATCCTAAGTCTCCGTACGTCGAAGAGCATCAAGCTCCTCTGCCATAGCGAAGCCGCCACTCGGAATGAGGAAGCGACCTCACGATAAGAACTAGACTCGAGGATGAGAGCATGAGCTATCGGAGCAAATCCAAGACGATCAAGAGGTCGAAGGGATGTCCAGTCACGAAGGACGTAACGGGGAGCATCATCTGGAGGATTAGATGTGGATGTCGGCAAGATACCAGGGGAGGAGACTGGTGAAGCACGAGGACGCCTGGAGTAGTGAATACTAGAGAAACGAGATGGTGGTCTTTGCAGAGGCAAAGACCGAAAGCGAAGTCTGAAGGAACTCTCGGAGATGCAGACAGGGAAGACTGTGATAGTGGAGAAATGGGTGAAGAGTCAGAAAGAGACAACCATCAAATCGACTCAACAATGGAAACAGGAGGAACCGAATCTCGATAGAAGAAAGGTCGAGATTCGTCAAAGACAACGTCTCATGAAATCCTGATCCGTCGAGCAGGAGGATCATAGCAGCGATAACCCTTGTGTTCAGAACTATAACCAAGAGACACACACTCAACTGATGGAGCCGATAGTTTGGTGCACTCACGAGGCTGCAGCAGAACAAAACAAGTACATCCAAAAACACAAAGGTGAGTGTACTTAGGGGGCTCGAGAGTAAATACGCTCTATAGGACTGACACCCTTAAGAGCAGTAGAAAGCTGCATATTGATGAGATATGCGACCATAAAGCGATCTCGACGTAAGCGTGGTGGAGCGTGAGAGGCAAGGAAAAGAGTCGCAGGCGGTCTCAATCGGATGATGTTTACGCCAAGAACCCCATTACGAGCATGAGCACCGAGATAAGAAGGCGGTAAAGGTGCCTCGCCGTAAAGAAAGCGTCTAAAAGCGCCGTAATAGTACTCGTTAGCAGAATCACATCGAAAAGTACGGAAGGAAGGATCAAACTGAGTACGAACCATCGTTGCAAAGCTACGATAGATCACAAGAAATTAACCATGATTAGACATAGGGAAAATCTATGTAAAATAGGAATAATCATCAATGAAGATTACATAAAATTTATGCCCGCCCTTAGAAATAATAGGCGCAGGTCCCCATACATCTAAATGAACTAAGTCAAAAGGACGAGAAGACAAAGACTCACTAGAATGATGAGGAAGTTGTAGCTGTTTGCCCAGCTTACAACCCTGACAAAATATGGCCGTGTCAATAATAACACGTCCAAAAACACTCTAACGAACTAATGAAGAAAGACGAGATCCACACAAGTGACCTAGACGATGATGCCACTGCGCAAAAACTCCAGAGGTGGTGGCAGCAGTGGCGGTAGACGTAGAGGTGATAGGAGCAGCTGAAGCGGACGAAAGGTGGAGGCGGTCAAGGATGTAGAGACCCTGACGATCTCTATGGCGCTGGCAAGTCCCAAGTACTGTCCCTGTCTGTCGGTCTTGGACGGAACATGAGTGAGAGTCAAAACCAACCCTATAGCTAAGATCGGTAAGCTGACCCACCGAGAGAAGTTGCATGATAAGCTGGGGAACATGTGAAACAGTTAAAACAGAAAAATTAGTGGACAAAAGAGTGTCTTGACAGTTGACAGACAGAGGAGTACCGTCAGCTGTTGAACAGAGATAGGAAAAACATGAGGTCTTACTGAAGTGAGAGATGTGGAGTCCGGTGTTATGTGGAAAGATGCACCTTTAGAACCCAAGAAGTACCTGGAGACGTCTGAGCTAGACTAGCGAGAACTCGCCGGTGTGAGAGAAATTTCTTTGAAGTAAAACTGGCGAGCAATTTGACAGAGTCACCTCGCCGAGAAGGTCTGACGTCTTTGATGCATCCTCCCGTCGAGGAAGGGTCTCTCTGCCCCCTGATCATCCATTCCCACACGCCTTGTTCCGTTTTTTTCGCACCGCACAACTCTGGTAGTTGTGCCCAAAGTTCTTGCAATAATTGCACTGAACCCCAGTTGGTGCAAAAACAGGAGCGGAAACAGACACCTGAGGATGGACTGTAGTCGATGCAGAAGCCGTCGGCCCTGGTGAGATTGGCCCTGGTCGCAATCCAGAATAAAAGAACGGTCGCGGAAGCTCTTCTTAACGGCACGTGGATCACGGACTAGGGGTTGACTCGATGCTCAGGTCCTCACGGAGTACCTACGGTTGTGGGACTTGCTACGGATCGTTCGCATAACGCATGACCAGGAAGACTCCATCCTTTGGTGCTTGGAATCCTCAGGCCAGTATACGCCGAGTTCGCGTACAAGGCCTTCTTCATTGGTTCCTAGTACTTCGCGTGTGCTCCCGCCATTTGGAAATCTTGGGCACCTTTGAAATGCAAATGCTTCTTGTGGTTAGCGGTCTGTCGCTGCTACTGGACCACGGATCGTCTCGAAGATCATGACCTCCAAAACCAAGGAGTTTGTGTTTTCTGTCGCTCCACTCGGGAAACAATTGATCATCGTCTTGTTGGATGCGCAATCACTTCCCAAATATGGCTGCGCTTGCTCCCGCTTGTTGGATTGCGACACTGTCTCCCTGTAGGCCAAACCTCCCTCGAAAACTACTGGATGTCAGCTTGCCATTCGGTCTCGGGGAAGCGTTGGAAAGGCCTTGGCTCATGCATCATCCTCATCTCCTGGATGATTTGGAAGGAGCGGAACAATAGTGTTGAACAATGTGACCACATCGACTAATCTTCTACTTCAGATGATTTATGATGACTACTGCCACTGGTGCATGGCTCTCAATGTTTAGAGGCGCTGTCAGTCCCGGAGTAGTTGCTTTTTGTTTTTTTTTCCATCCCCCCTCCTTGGCCGCCTACCCTCTTTTCCGGTCTAGTCTGTCTGTCCTTTTGTTTTTTCCCCTTGTTTCGCTTTGTAATTGGATGTCGTTCTAAGTTCTTCTTAATGGAATTCTTTTGCACGTTCTCGAAAAAAAATGGCTGAAAGTTTAAATACATGATTCTGTTACGTTAAAATCTTATAGCAACAATTTTGTTATGTTAGGTAGAATTCACCAGTGCTATTTTAGTACTTACCATGCACAATTTTTATGTTGATGCTGATTGTCCATTAAACATATGCAGGGTGCTTTTGTAAATGTGCCTTATTTCGAACAATTTGGTGTCACCTTGATAGAGGTCATAATCATTGAAATTTAAATTCAATTTCGCAGCCATTACCATTTCTGCATTCTAATTATCGCCAATCCGTTCTTTTCGTGAGCAGGCTGCCATGCATGGTTTGCCTGTAATTGCAACAAAAAATGGAGCTCCTGTTGAAATTCACCAGGTTCGTGCATCATATTGTACCATTGTTAAATTCAAATCATATTAACTTTTTATGCAAGGAAAATCATATCAACTCATAGCTGGAAGCCTGGAATGAAGATCACTGTCTCCTTTCCGGTGGATGTTGATGCAGGTGCTGGACAATGGTCTCCTTGTTGATCCCCATGATCAGCATGCAATTGCAGATGCACTCTATAAACTTCTTTCTGAAAAACAACTTTGGTCAAGATGCCGAGAGAATGGGCAGAAAAATATACACCAGTTTTCGTGGCCTGAACATTGCAAGAATTATTTGTCAAGGATATTAACTCTTTGCCCAAGATATCCTGCTTTTGCGAGTAACGAAGACCAGATTAGGACACCTATTAAGGGAAGGAAGCATATCATTGTTATTGCTGTAGACTCTGTCAGTAAGGAAGATCTGATCCGTATTATCAGAAATTCTATCGAGGCTACACGTACAGAAACTTTGTCAGGTTCGACGGGTTTTGTGTTGTCGACTTCCCTGACAGTAGCGGAAATACATTCTCTATTAATATCTGCAGGCATGCTTCCTACTGATTTTGATGCTTTCATATGCAATAGTGGGAGTGATTTATATTACCCTTCAAGGGCTGGTGATACACCAAGCAATTCCCGTGTGACATTTGCAATAGACCGTAATTACCAATCTCATATCGACTATCATTGGGGAGGAGAAGGCTCAAAAAAGTATCTAGTGAAGTGGGCTTCTTCAGTAGTAGAAAGAAGGGGAAGAACTGGAAAGCAAGTTGTTTTTGAAGATCCAGAACACTCTTCGACATATTGTCTTGCTTTTAAAGTTGTCAATCCGAATCATGTAAGCCTTTTTTTTTTTCCAGAATCTTCTGGCGTTTGGTTGGAATTTTGCTTGTTTATATATTTTGTGGACTGTTCAAGTGTATCAATTTATAATTAGTTCTTTATGCAATAATCTTTTTATTTGTCGCTGTTTACGTATTGTAGTTACCTCCTTTAAAGGAGCTGCAAAAGTTGATGAGAATCCAGTCACTCCGTTGCCATGCTCTATATAACCATGGCGCTACCAGGCTATCTGTAATTCCAATTCATGGATCACGGTCTCAGGCTCTAAGGTTTTCTTTGATTTTCTTACTTCACTCATTTATCATTTCTCTGTTCTAAACTTCTTATGTACAATTGCGGCAGTATATTGTTGGGCGTGAAGCATTTTTTTAACTTGGTTCAAAATGTGATACAGTTTTTTTTTTTTTGATTTTTTGTGTGTGGACAATCATCAATATTTTTCCATAGAAGATTAGACATATTGGTTGATTGAGAAAAAACATTACTCCGCTCCGTTGCTTTGTTTGAGTATCCCAGTTAGAACAGGCATTGTAAACTCCTAAATGATGTGTGTTCCTCCAGTGCTACAGACTACAGTGAATATTTGAGTTAGATTATGCATTGGCTGCTTTTTTTTAAGAAAAAAGAAATGTATATTAGATGCTGTTTAGGCCAACTATTTGCTGCTGCCTAAAAAAGATCAGCAGCAAGCAATATATTGTAACTGTTTTGCAGTGCTCATGGGCTTGGTGAATTGCCGTTCATATTTAATTCCCATATGCACCTAGCAGCGACATGTGTGTACTGCTATTAACATTTTTTTTCCTGTTATTTTAGGTACTTATCTGTTCGCTGGGGCATAGAGTTACCAAATGTTGTGATTCTTGTTGGTGAACTGGTGATTCAGATTATGAAGAACTGTTTGGAGGTCTTCACAAGACAGCCATCCTGAAGGGGGAATTCAATACTCCTGCAAATAGAATACATACTGTCAGACGGTATCCTTTACAAGATGTTGTTGCACTTGATTGCTCAAACATCATTGGAATTGAGGGTTGCAGCACTGATGACATGAGGTCTGCTCTGAAACAGCTTGGTATACCGGCACAGTGACACCAAACGCCATTTATTTTATTATTGATATGAAGGAAAAAAAAGGAACAATACAAAGATAGCAAACCAATACTATTCATTTCCATACATGATGGAATTGTCGATTTTGTCTGTTAAGTCATGTAGTGTATGTGTGTGGTTCTTGAGCTGTGAATAGCATTTCAAATCCCATTCCCATTGAGACCCTGGTATGGGGAAATTTTGGAGTAAACAATGAGTCCATCCAGGAGTACAGAAGAGACAAATTGGTTAAAATGTTGATAATGGAAAGATTTAAAGGAAGCGTTAATTTTGCATAAAAAGCTTCCAAAATGTTACAAAACTTGGCCAAGCTTACATTTTTTCCTATTTTGCTTTAAATGAAGCTTACTATATTGTCTATTATTACTGAAGAGTGGAGCATATATTTCCTCAGCTACCCTCTTTACTCTTTTTTACTTTAGGAGGGCTGCCTTGTGATTGTGTAAGTATTGTTTGACACGATTCGTCATTCTATATAGTATATATAAAGTTCTGCCGAGATTGATGCAGTTTTGTTCGTTTTCTCCTTGGACGTGCAAAGATCTGCTACCATATAGTTGATCTGGAAGAACAATTCTTAACTTCTCTGTTCTTCAAACAGTCTGTCTTGTGGTTATAGCATTAATATCCATATCCATCTGTTGCTGATGGTGGTTATGAAATTATTGCGGCAATTGTAATGCAGGTGCCAACTGTGACTTGCATTCAAAGCAGCTGTAGTTTGGTGTAGCAGCTACAACAATTCCACCATGTTTTTTCTTCCTTTCACTCCTAGTGTGATTACTTCCATGCCTCTTTTCGTGGAAGAAGTTTTTTTTTATTAATTAATCCTTCTTTTAATTTTATTTTAAAGTTAACTCCGGCGCACTTTATTTCCAATTCTGACCCCTTTGGTCACACCACGGGTGGTGGTGTGACAAAACAACGCTGTCACGTCAATCCGTATCTGGAGCAAGCTCTTGTCACGCCATTACTCGTAGTGTGACAGTGTTGTTTGGTCACGTCAAGACCAGTGGCGTGATCAAAAATGCTATTTTAGGGATTTATCTCGTGGCGTGACAGTATTGTTTTGTCACGTTACGAGTCGTGGTGTGACCAAATAGGTCAGATTTGAAAATAAAGTGCGTCGGGGGTTAACTTTAAAATAAAAACTAAAAAGGTTAAATAATAATAAAAATTCATCGTGGAAACACGCATCTTTTCACCCTTTTTTACTTGCCCCTGGGGAAAGCTACTCGGTCTTTATATTGCTGGTTCTTGTGTACTACTTATAGAACCACTTTTCAGTTCTTAGCTTCTTATTTAATTGCTGAAAAGAGAGTTTGATGCAGTTAATGTTAACTTTGACCATCTACAATAGTTTGTTTCTTAGTTTGTTACTAAAAAGAGGGAGAGTATCTAATCTAATAAAAAGAAACAATAGTTTGTTTCTTAGTTTGTTACTAAAAAGAGGGAGAGTATCTAATCTAATAAAAAGAAACAAGTTTTTCAATAGATTATTTCTTGAGTTTGTGTTTAAGATTTTAATTGTTACAAATGTGCATGATTCTTGATGATCAATAATGAAATAAAACTTTGTGGCAAAAAAACCTACAGTACAGTGGGAGTGATTGGTTATCGGTTTATGGTTGGCCATCCGTATCAGGGGTTGTGATGCGGCGGCTCCTCTTGAACATGTATACGCAAAATCATATTTAGTCGAAGTCATGCCTTTCTGAATGTCTAGTGGAATTATATTTGTGAAAAGTCGACTGAAAATGGGGGTTGCACACTTGCACTTGCTTGTTTCCTGTTCGTTTCTAGATATTCTAGATATGAACAGTTGCGGTTTCAGTTCACTTTACAGAACAGGAATGAACCATGCCCTCGAGAAACAAAAATGAACAAGAAAAAAAAGCAACTGCAATGTTTCTGTTAGATGTATATTATTGCCTGTGTATTTTCTCTATTATATAAGGGGTTATCTGCATATATGCTATACTTGTACTTGTATATATATTGATCCATTGGCCTCATAATGAATACAAGTACTATTCATAACATGATATCAGAGCAATACCTAGGGTTTCGTCAAGTTGATCGTCGTTGCTGGTTTCTCTCCAGCCGTCGCCTCCTGATTTTGCCGGATCATCTGCATTTTTCTTCGTCGCTAGGATCCTCTTCACCGCTCTTTCTCCATCGCGCTTCTCTTCGATCTGCCGGTCGCCGTCGCACCAGGTTGGTGCCGCCTCCGGATCTTTTGATCGTGATGTCGGCCGCCGCTCGATAGCCCGCCGTCGCAGCTCCAGGCCGCCTTCCTCGCCTGTGGTTGCCTCTCGATCCGAAGCCATCGTTCTTGGGAGTCTCGCCGCTTCGAAGAAGTCTCCTTGCGCCGCTTTAGGCGCCCGCCGCTAACAGGGAGCCGCCGCTCGGAGAGTCGCATCTTCGTCTTCCGCCACACTCCACGTGAGTCCGCCGCACGAGCCGTCGTTGCTCGGCCTACCACACCGCCGCCGGCGCTCGGACCGCCTACACCACCGCCGCTCGGGACACCCACGCCGCCGCCGCTGCCAGGGGAACCCTAGTTCCCCCGTGCGCGTGTGTTTCTAGCAGGCCGAGTGGGTCTTGGGCTCTTTTTACGTGAGTTAAAAAAAAGGAAAAAAAGAAAAAGAAAGAAAAAAAGGAAAAAAATATCAGTATGTCGTTCTAATCGCCGCACCGTCCAGCACCGCCTATTAGACTTCGTTGCCTTGGTCACCGCGTCGTCTAGTGCCACCTACCAATGGGCACTGTTTCCGTTCCTCGCTGCCCCGTGATCTTTGATGGTCTCAATTATCGGGACTGGTTTCAGCATATGCACCTCCACATACGTGGTCAGCGCCTTTGGGAGTTTCTTACTGACGAGTTGCCTTGTCCACCTCGCCCTGCTCTGCTTGCTGAGCCTGTATTCCCGAAGGATGCTTCCGAAGACGCTTGTACAAAGGCATTTGGGGTTTTTGAGGATGCCATGGAGACTTTTCAAACTCAGTATGCTGCCTACAAGACATGGATTGATGAGGATGCTTGTGCCTCTACTATTCTGGTTGCCAGTATGGAGGTGCAATTCACTGGGGATGTGGTTGGTTTGGCTTCAGCATAGTTGATGTGGACACATCTGTGCAACCGCTACGAGCCATCTGGTGATCTGTTGTATCTTTCTGTTGTGCGTCAGGAGCAGCTGTTGCAGTAGGAAGATGCTACTGTGGATGAGTTCTATGCCCAATTGTCTG
This sequence comes from Phyllostachys edulis, assembly GCA_036346405.1. Lineage (NCBI taxonomy): Eukaryota > Viridiplantae > Streptophyta > Magnoliopsida > Poales > Poaceae > Phyllostachys > Phyllostachys edulis. The sequence continues at coordinate 67,413,441 of CM070556.1, read as the reverse complement.
TGGTATGGCGTCAGATTGACTCTTTGGGATCGGATGTCTGCCACATGTGTCAGTGCTGTCAGCGTCAGCAGTCTTACCTGGAGCTTCATCATATCTATGACTTCTTGACCCCCCTTCGGGCTGAGTTTGAGCAAACTCGTGCTCAGTTGCTGGCACGCCACCCTCGTGTGACCTTGTTGGAGGCCTTTGCTGCTGCTCGTGCTGAGGAGATTCGCCTTTGTGTTGCGGGTCTGCTGCCGTCACCGTTGTTTCCTTCGATTCTGGCAGTTCCTCCAGTTTCTACACCCGCTACTGACGAGGATATAATAATCCTTATTTAATTATTTATCTGTAATTCACATTATGGATAATAATGACGTCATATGGTCCTTGAGTATACCCCTTATTCATAAGGGAGAAGCTGGAGGTCGTAAGGTATTCTACGACCACCCATAGTCGTAAGTCTTCCTACGACTACCCCATGGTCGTAAGTCCTTCTACGACTATACCATGATCGTAAGTTCTACTATGATCAGTCTGTGGTCATAAGCTCTTCTACGACCACCACCTGGTCATAAGCTCTTCTACGACCAGTTCCTAGTCGATAGGGCTTACAGACATGTGGGCCGAGTCGACTAAGGAATGTTCGTACCATATTTAAGGATATGGAGTAGTAAACTACGTTGTTATTCTCTGAAATAATGGCACGATTTAAACTCCTTGTTATTGTGATCACTGCCTGGCAACATGGGAACGTTACTACACCCATAATAACCTCCAGTAACGGCTCCACGATCTGGAACATTAAGGCGGCCTTTAGACTAGAGATACAACGGTACACTTCGAGGACTGTATAAAAGGCGGGATCATCAGGACAAGAGGGGGAGGATTTTTTAGAGAAGCTAATTAGGAGCACAATACTCTAGCCTTTGGTTCCATCTTGTAATCCAGCATACTCAATACATACACACAGGAGTAGGGTTGTTATTTTCCCAGGAGAAGGCCCGAACCTGTATAAAAATCCCCGTGTCTCTATCTCTGTGTGATTTTGAGCCTAGAGGAACCCCCGAATCAAACAATATTTACGTAAGTTCGGTTCTAAAACACCAACAGTTGGCACCGACCGTGGGGATTTTCAAGTCATCAGCTTTGTTCGTCTTTTCCAACTCTCATGCTCTCATGGTAGGAGAGTGGAACGAGGAGAACTGGTTCGACTTGGCTTATTACGCAGATATCGACATAGATGCCGGTTTCAACTACGAGCCAAGTACTGTATCATTCGATGGTAATGTCGCCTCCGGAGATCATTCTCCAGGAGACTATACCATCAATAGAGTTGAGGAGGGATCCTTATCCCCCAGAACAATACGTCCAGATGAGGAACCAGCTTCCTCAGAGGGCAAGGGTCCATCCGACCACAACGAGGGTTGTCCCAAGGCAGGCTCAAAGCATGGCGAGGGTTCCCTCTCCAAATGCTCAAGTCAACCTGAGGCAGTCTGACCCAGCGCGACAACTCTTGGAAGTCGTAATTTCGGTTCTTCATCAGCACCTGGTGGTTCTCTCTCTCCGGTTAGCCCAGCCAAGGATGCGATCAAACATGCTCTTCCTGTGAGTTCGACCATCCCAGCGCAGGGCTTACTTACGGACGGAGACGGCTATAACCCGGAATTCCCCTTCCTGGAGGGGTTTGCTCCAAGTCGCCAGATGGTGTCATTCGACGACTCCTTGAGCGAGGAGGTCTCAAGCGCAAGTGGAGATCATCAACGGGAGATCTTTGTCCTTCCCTCAGGTAGCAATAACTCTCCTAGAGATAGGACTGAGGATGCTCCCCGACGATCACACCATACAACCGCTCGTGGCAATGGCGAGGACACCTCCAGTGATGAACAGAGTCAATACTCTGATAAGCGTGCGGAAAATCCTCGAGATCATCACACTTCAATAAGGCAAGCTCAAAGATTAGGTATGGACGATTCTGAAACAATCCGACGGAAGCAAGTAGCGGCTCAGAGAAATTTGTCTGGGCGCGCTCAATACCAGTTGGAAGAAGCTCAGGAACTCCAGCATATCAACTTTAAGAACCCATCTGGAGAACTTGCCCGAGCACCTGGTTATGACCTCTTCGCCGAAGAGATCATCGAAGGCATAAGCACGATGAAACAAGCTCGAGCGTCCCGTCGACATCATGCGGAAGTCGTAGCAACCGCGACTCGTCGACTTCGATCATTGAATAACTCACCGCATGGAGAACACCACAAGTTGCGTCGGTCCCCAAACTGGAAAAGGGTTCCTCGAACGCCTAATGATCAAAAAGTTCCTAGGAGAAGTGATCATTCACCACTCCGACCCAGAGGTCTGCAATATCAGACAAAATACGAGGAGTATTACCCTCGTAGGATCGAGACTTATCATAAGTCAGATCCACCAACTGTCGAGTATCGTTGAGTACGATCACCTGGCGACATCAACCCCTCTTTCTTGCAGAGGAGGCGTTACGATGTGATTACCGGATGTCGGGCATTCTCGTCTGACCTCCGAGAAGTTCACTGGCCGCCGCGGTTTTGACCTGGGAACATGGAGAAGTTTGATGGATCTCAAAATCCCATCGAGTTTCTCCAGATCTACATGACCGCTGTCCGAGCAGCAGGAGGAGGAGAGTGCGTCATGGCAAATTACCTTCCGACTGTGCTCGAAGGGTCCGCTCGATCATGGCTGTTAAAGCAGCCACTCGAGTCTATCTACTCATGGTAACACCTCTGCGACCTTCTACTTGCCAATTTTTAGGGCACCTACCATCGCCCCGAGAAGGAGGACGACTTGCACAGGATGAGACAGAACGGCCACGAGACACTATGCCAATTTCTCGAGCGTTTGATCCAGTTCGCAATTCAATTCACGATGTTTCGACTCATCATTATCGAGCCTTCAAGCGAGTCATGACGAGAAGAATCACAGAGGACATCGCTTTGAATCCTTTGGCTATTGTCGCTGAACTCTTCGAGATGGCTGATCGGTACGCGACTGCTGACGAAGCAGTCGAGTGGACCAAAATCATCGATCGAGATAACCAGCACCCTCAAGAGGCTGGCGAAAGTGCCAAGAAGAAGGATAAAAAGGCCAAGAAATCTAAGAACAAGGCAAAAGGCCAAAAGCCACAAGCCAATGGTTCTAAGGAGGCCTTGGCCGTAAGCGATAAGGAGCCACGAAGTGCGCCCAAGCAATACTCTGATGGAGGCAAAGGTAAGCGCCCCGAATGGAAGAACGATAAGCCTAGGTGGTGCCCTTTCCATAAAAAGGAAGGACATGACCTTCGCAACTGCCGAGTTTTCCAACAAAAACTCGAGGACTACTACAACGACAAAGGGCCACTTTCTACCCTCAAGGAGGTAGGGCAAGCTAGTGGTCGTACACAGTCGGACGACAACGAGGACATGTCGTTTCAAGATCCCGAGCACACCATCGAGCACATGTTTGGGGGATCATCGGCGTACGAGTTGAGGTGACAACTTAAGACAGTCGAACATGAGGTAAACTCAATCGACCCTCCTCTTGTCAATAAGTTACCAAAGTGGTCGGAATTCACCATCTCTTTCGAGAAGGTTGACTGCCCGATCCCTTCCACTCGACCAGGTCGCTTTTCGATCGTGGTCGAGCCCACCATCAACAATTGTCGAGTAAATCGAGTGTTGATTCATGGTGGTAGCTCGTTAAATATTCTGTTTATGAGTACCCTGGACGAGATGCAAGTTCCCAGGACTAAGGTAAGACCAGTAAGATATTCTTTTCATGGTATTGTACCGGGGTCTTCAGCAAAACCCATTGGTCAAGTTTCTCTTCCTTTAACATCTGGTTCAGTAAGCAATTTCAGGACAGAGAAGATCTCCTTTGATGTCGTCGATTACGATACGGCATATAACGCCATACTCAGACGATCAGTTTTGGCAAGATTCTTAATGGCAACTCATTATGGGTATTAATGTCTTAAGATGCCAGGTCCCAAAGGAGTAATCACAATTCATTGTGATAAAAAGATGGTGCATACGTGTGACCGTCGATCCCTCGAGATGGTTGGTCAAATACCAACTCGGGAAGAAAAAGGGCAGCCTTCGACCAAGCAGTTAAAGCCTAAAGCTGCACCTAAGCCGAATGACCACGTCAAAGAAGTTCCCCTGGATCAGGAGGAGCCCTCTAAGACTGTTTGCTTCGGGGATACTTCCGACCCCAAGTAGGAAGACGCCCTCATCACTTTCCTCTGAGCAAACGCAGATGTCTTCACGTGGTAAGCATCCGACGTGCTCGGAGTCCCCAGGGAAGTGATCGAGCACAAGCTAACTCTACGGCCTGAAAAAGTACCCGTAAAATAAAAATTACGGAGATTTGCCCCTAATCGACGAGATGCTATAAGGTCAGAATTGGACAAACTACTTAAAGCAGGCTTTATAAGAGAAGTCGACCACCCAGAGTGGTTGGCCAACCCTGTAATGGTTAGGAAGTCTAACGACAAGTGGCGAATGCACGTTGACTTCACTGATCTTAATAAAGTTTGTCCAAAAGATGATTTCCCTTTACCTCGTATCGATATGTTGGTTGACTCTACTGCTGGTTGCAAAACATTAAGTTTTCTAGATGTATATTCTGGCTACCATCAGATTAATATGTGTCTAGAAGATGAAGAAAGACCGCGTTTATTACTCCATTTGGTATATTTTGTTATGTCAAAATGCCATTTGGTCTAAAAAATATTAGCGCTTCTTTTCAACGCTTGATGCAATCGACTTTTTCACCTCAGCTAGGCTGAAATTTGGAAAGCCTATGTTGACGATCTACTCATAAAAAGCATCAAACGACTTGATCATGTTTCAGACCTACAGGAGACGTTCAACAACCTCAGAAAACACCGCTTGAAACTCAATCCTGAGAAGTGTGTGTTTGGAGTCTCTTCGGGAAAATTGCTTGGATTCCTGGTCTCTGTACGAGGGATCAAAGCAAACTCCGAAAAGATAAAGGCCATCGTGCAAATGCTCCCTACAACCATGAATAAGGAAGTCCAAAAACTCACAGGGTGCATGGCGGCTTTAAGTCATTTCATCGCATGACTGGGAGAAAAAGGACTACCATTCTTCGAACCATTCTTCGAACTTCTAAGGAAGTACAAGGGTTTCGAGTGGTCGGAAGAGGCAAACGCTGCATTTGAAGATGTCAAGAGATATCTTACGAGTGCTTCTGTTTTAGTTTCTCCGAAACCAGAAGAGACACTCTTAATTTATCTAGCTGCCACGCCACAGGCAGTAAGTGCAGTAATAGTCGTAGAACGTAAAAACGTCCAACGACCAGTGTACTACGTAAGTAAACTTTTGCATGGGCCTAAGGAGCGTTACCCTTAGGTCCAAAAACTTCTCTATGCCCTCCTTATGTCTTCGAGGAAACTGCAATATTATTTTCAGGCGCACAAGATAATTGTGTCGTTTGAGTTTCCCTTGGGAGTGATCCTCCAGAATAGGGAAGCAGCGGGACGCATGTTTAAATGGTCAGTAGAATTTGGGGAGTTCGACCCCCATTTCGTGCCCCGAACGGTCATTAAATCCCAGATCTTGGCAGACTTGGTCGCCGAATGGACAAATCCTGAATCTGTTCAGGATCCCTAGTACGATACCCACGACCAGTGGACGATGTACTTTGACGGTTCACTTACTTTAAGTGGCTCAGGGGCTGGGTTGGTCATGGAATCTCCTAACAGAGAGATCTTAAAATATGTCATACAATTAAACTTTCAGGCCACTAACAACGTGGCAAAATATGAAGGTTTGCTAGCTGGCATACGAGCAGCAAAAGCACTCGCGATTCGACGACTACTCGTGAGAGGAGACTCTCAACTAGTCGTGAATCAACTCGAAAAAGACTACCAGTGCTCTAGTCCGACCATGTCTCGGTACTTATCGGAGGTTCGAAAGCTTGAAAAGTATTTTTTTTCGGTTTCGAGGTACAATTCATCCCTCGAAAGGATAATTTCCTCGCAGATCAGCTTGCTCGGATAGTTTTTTCCCGATCACAAGTACCAAAAGGAGTCTTCTTAGAGCAACTCCAGAAACCGTCTTTGGTGAAGACACCAGAGACATCTCCTATTAAGACAGCCTCTCTAGAATACGAGGATACTTGGATGAATCCCATCTATGAGTATCTTCAGACGGGTACCGTACCCGATGAGGATCTTGAGGAAGATCGTTTATCCCGACAGGCCAAAATGTATACTTTGGTCGAAGGAGTCCTCTATAAACGAGGCACTTAAGGGGTACTCATGCGATGCATACCGCAGAGAGAAGGACTAAACCTCCTTCACGACATACACGGGGGCATCTGTGGAACTCACGCTTCCTACAGAATGTTGGTCAGAAAAGCCTTTCGACAAGGATTTTACTGGCCAATAGCTCTCTACAATGCCACAGAGTTGGTTAAGCAATGTGTACAATGCCAGTTTCATAGCAGGCAAATACATCAATTGGCTCAAGCATTGCAAATAATTCCTCTATCTTGGCCTTTTGCGATCTAGGGTCTTGACATCCTAGGACCATTCCCAAAAGCTCCAGGAGGCTTCGAGTTCCTTTTTGTGGCTATTGATACATTCACAAAATGGATCGAAGACGAACCTGTGACTGGGATAACAACGGAAGCCGCAAAACGGTTCATGATGAGAAGCGCGATTACTCGGTTTGGATTCCCAAGTCGAATAATCACAGATAATGGTAAACAATTTTCGAGCGCAAAATTTCAGGAATTTTGCGACGAGTTGGGTACCAAGTTGTGTTACGCTTCTATTGCATATCCCCAAAGCAATGGGGCAGTCGAACGAGCGAATGGCCAAATAATGCAGGGAATTAAAACTCGAGTCTTGACCAAGCATTAAGCGCTCGGGGTTTGGGTACAAAATTACCCTCGATATTATAGGCGATTCGACGACTACTAATCGAACAACCTTGTAAACACCTTTTCCCCTAGTTTTTGGTGCCGAAGCCATGCTTCCACTAGAACTAAAGATCAGGTCTACAAGGGTCGAGAGTTTCAATGACTCAGCCTAAGAACAACTTCGAGCGGATGACATTAACCTGCTCAGTAGTCTAACAGCAAGCCCTACGCAAATATTATGATCGTAAGGTCCAACCTCGCAGCCTCGCTGTAGATGACTTGGTATTGAGGAAAATTCAATCCCAGTCTAATCGGAACAAACTTTCCCCTAAGTGGGAAGGTCCTTACATAGTGGTCGAAGTTATGCGACTAGGTTCGGTACGATTGACAATGGAAGACGGCCGAATTCTCTCTAATTCTTGGAATATCGACCAGTTACGCAAATTCTATGTGTAATTGACCAACACTGCAATAAAGCATCAGGTTCTTTCTATCTTTATTGTCTTACTTTGAGTAGTGCTTTGATATTTTTTCTTACCATACCCTGGTCGAAGGTCCGTCTACGACCAGTTCCTAGTCGTGAGCTTCGACAATACACTGGTTGTAAGACATTCTAGGACTAGTACCCAGTTTATCTTTACACTGGTCGAAAAGATGGTGACATCACATAGTCTAAGTCTTTCCTCTCTGCACGTGGTCCCGCCCACTAGAAGGAACTTCCTAGTGTCGACTCGTTCCTCCCTTTTTGCTGCCAACACGAAGAGCTTGGGTTTAAAACATGGTCAAAATAATGTCAAGCCGACTCTCAGTACTTTAGTTTATTTCTTCATTCATTGTTTTTGAAAAATAAATTAAGCAGAGTACACTTTTCAAATTTGCTCGACTACTTTTGGTAAAGCTTCGCCGTTTTAAGCGGTGGGAGGAAGTTGCAACACCTAGTCGAAGACTTTCCTCTCTGCGTGGTCCTACCCACTAGAAGGAACTTCCTAGCGTCGTCCTGTTTCTAACTCTTGCTACTAGAGTGAACCCATTGAGTGCACTGGAATAAGTTGAACAAATTTTTAAGGAACTCTAGACGTTTATCTAACTCAAGTTGATCGTTCTTGATTTGATTAATCTGGTTGGAGATGGTAACATCACCTAGTCAAAGCTTTTCCTCTCTGCACGTGGTCCTGCCCACTAGAAGGAGCTTCCTAGTGTCGACTCGTTCCTACTCTTTCGACCAGTGTATGATAATCGTGATCGAAAAACTACAAGTTAGCTAAACCTCTCTTTTTAAGAAAACCCATTTCACACTATTTACTCAGTTTATCTAAATAAACCAAGCAAATAGTCGGGGGCTAGGATAAAGTTATTAACTTGACTTCAATTCTTAGTCTTGCTCTTTTTTCCATTCATTATCTTATGAGTTACTAATTACTCGACAAGATAATTTTCAGGAAGAAGGAAGGATTATATATCAACATTAACAAAAGCTTGTCTTTACAGGACTCAGGTCTTTAGTACATACTACTCTGGTGAAGGAGATCTTATTTGCATATCCTCCGTGATTACACCGGCGATCGACTGCATTTCTATCATTAACTGCTCCGCTTCTGCTTCAGGGCAGGCGAAGTCATCTATGATAGGTTGCAGATTAAGGTTGGGGTCATGAGCTTTAAGTTTTGCTAAAACAAAACTTATTCCCTCTTTGACCGACTCCTTTATCGAATCGAATTGGTTAGTCTTCAGAGTAGTCACCAACTCTTGCAAAGTTCTGACTTGATCGCTAATGGCACTCGAGTGAGCAGATATCGTGTCTTCACGAGGAGTAATCCCCAATCCCCTCAGCATAAAGCCCAGCGAGTACATTGTTCAGAAGTGAAACGTTGTCTTGAAGATTGATCTTCGAAGCCTTCATTTCCTCCTGATTGCGAGTCGAAGCCTCACGGAGTCGTTTTATTTCTACTGCTTGTTCTGAAAAGAATAAGACCAATAAGATAAAATGACCTCAAGAGGAAAACACAATCAATCGCAGGTAAAGATTTGCTTACCAACTACTCGAGAATCTAACTTCTTGACTTCTTCAGCATGAGAAGCAGCGTCCTTTATGTAGCACTGTTCCCACGTTTGGACCTCTTTGTCTTTTTCTGAAAAGGAACGAGAATCAAAAAAAGAAAAGAAGGTCGTAAACGGTCTTAAGTTCAGCACTTACCATTCAATCATCCTTGCAACCTTCGGATTGTAGAGTTTGCCTCCTGAAGCTTATTCAGAAGGTCTTCATTCTTGTCACTTAGCCTTTTCGTCTCGGCTTTCTCATAGTCGAGAGAATCAGCTAAGGTCTTTTCGTCGCTCTTGAACCTATAAAGGGAAAGAGAGACGTCAGCATAAAACAATCAGCCGTAAGTTCTTCTACGACCAAGATCTAGTCGTAAGTCTTTCTACGACAACCCCCTGTTCATAAGTTCTCTTACGATCAGTACCTAGTCGTAAGATCTTCTACGACAATCCCTACAAGTACTGTGTAAGTGGTCGAAGCATAAAAGACTACGAAAAGCAGTTACTTACCACCTCTCTGCACCTTGCAGTACCATTTTCTGTCGCGATTGGACAAGTTGCTGTTGTATTCAAAGAATAACAATTTGTTCAACGCTTTCTACATAAAGAAAGACAGTGAGAAGCAAAAAAAGACATGTATGTAAATACCGAACTTCAGATACTTACATTCATAGCCGTCCGAGCAAACGAAGACACTACCCTCGTGGGATTCCTCAGTTCATCAATCTCTTCAACTCAGTTCCACCATACCCTTTCGAGACGCAGAAACTGCGAAAGTCTTATTATCATAATAGAAGGATACCCTGGTCTTGGGGGCTTTGCGCTTAAGAGGTTCAATTACTTCATCCACAATCTCTGTTGCAGCAGCTAGGTCCGCAGCAAATTTTGCAAAGGGCTTGGTTGGATCAAAATTCGCAGAAGGCGCGGTCGAAGTAGCAAAGCTTGAGCTTGCGCCCCTTTGTCCGCGACTTTAACGAGTTGACGCTTCTTGGCCGGGGGAGAATCAAACTGCTTTACTACCGCACCGATAACCACCAGTTCGACTTCTTCATCGTTCTGACGGTTCTCCATGCTTACTTTCTGTAGAGATCAGAAAGAGAGATATTACGAATCGATCGTAAGTTTTTCTGCGACCATCTCCTTGTCGTAAGCTTTTCTACGACAACCCCCTGGTCTTAAGCTTTTCTACGACCAGTACTTGGTCGTAAGCTTCTTTACGATCAGTACCTAGTCGTAAGTTCTTCTATGACTACAAGTTCATAAAAATGAAATCAGTTCTTGATTTCCTTTAGGCACTCCACCTTGTCCTCTAGAGACAGGTCCGCTAGGATTAGAGGCGCCACCACATGGGCTGGCGGTTTCTCACATATGAGCTTGACCCGGGCGTCAATCTCTTGTTGTGAGAGATCTGCAGGGATGAGAGAACTTTCAATAAGCTAAGTCTAAAAATCAACAAAAAGAAGGCTAAGCTTGAAGTTTACTTACCCTCCTCGTAGTCCCTGGTCGGGTCTTTTGGCCCCGAGTACCTCCACATCGGATGAGCCCACTTCTTTAGAGGACTGATACAGCGCGTGATGAAATCCTTCACTACGCGCCATCCGGTAAGCCCCTCTTCCTTCAAGTCGGCAATGGCTTGAATGAAGAGGGCGATCTGACCGAGATCTTTGGGAGTTGAATCCCAGGAAGAGATCTTCTCGGCCGGTTTCCCGATGAAGAAGAGACTGTCCTCATTGGTTATCCCCCCAATAGAACCACCTCTTCTTCCACCCCAGCCACAACGATCGGGTAAACATATGAATATACTCCTTTGACTTCCTGTCGTGGAGCTTCAGACTACAGCTACCATCAACTCCAGCCAGCCTAGTCATTCCATAGTATCTTGAAACAACTCTGGTCGGTAGGAATCCTCGGGTAGGCCTCACACAGTACACAAACACACCCGGCATCGTAATGGGTTGGGAACAAGGTTCTGACTCCACGCCAAGTGTTAAGTACAAGGGTGAGAAGCGGTGGCGAACAGCGAAGGCTACACTCACGAGCGCTGAAAAAGGCGAGGTTGCCCAATCTTCCCTGACGGCCAATGCTGCCCAGCAGCCTCAATCCACTTCATGAACTTCTTCTTTGGGATCTTCTCGGCGGCGACAAAGCCTTGATCTTGGTCGCTTCCATCTCCGATTCGGCCCACTGGAAAGCGGCTCCAGCCATTTCTCCCAAGGGTCAAGGATTTGGATTTGAGAAGATTTCGGGAGGAAGTTCGATCTGGTCGATGACGGAGAACTCAAAAGCTTAAATAATGAGAGCGATTTGGGGGAAGGTAAAAAATCTTAGTCTCACCCACAGTGGATATTTACAACCGCATGCTCGAGTTAAAGACGTGGCGACCCAACGGTTGCCACTGCTTTGGGAACTGCTCCAACAGACAGGTCTGTGAGAGTCGATTCAGATTCTTAAATTTGTCTGCTCGAGAAAATCAGGTCAGTCTTTACACCTCAAGTGAAATTACCTTCTTGACCAAGTCTTTTTCTGGTAAAATGTAACATCAATCGGAAAGATTTTACTTCCGACCTCAGTACTGTGACCACTTGGTGATTGTAAGATCTTCTACGACCACTTTGCAAGTCGTAATATTATTTTACAACCTTCTTGACCAAGTTAATTTATGGTCAAATGAAACACCAGTCGAAGAGTTTTTCCTTCGACCACCACTGTCCTACGACCACTATTGGTCGTAAGATCATCTACAAACTCCTTTTTCAAGTAAGTTATTTTCGCTTGAAGCTGGGGGGCTAGATGACGAGGATATAATAATCCTTATTTAATTATTTATCTGTAATTTACATTATGGATAATAATATGGTCCTTGAGTATACCCCTTATTCATAAGGGAGAAGCTGGAGGTCGTAAGGTATTCTACGACCACCCCATAGTCGTAAGTCTTCCTACAACTACCCCATGGTCGTAAGTCCTTCTACGACTATACTATGATCGTAAGTTCTACTACAATCAGTCTGTGGTCGTAAGCTCTTCTACGACCACCACCTGGTCGTAAGCTCTTCTACGACCAGTTCCTAGTCGATAGGGCTTACAAACATGTGGGCCCAGTCGACTAGGGAATGTTCCGCACCATATTTAAGGATATGGAGTAGTAAACTACGCTGTTATTCTCTGGAATAATGGCACGATTTAAACTCCTTGTTATGGTGATCACTGCCTGGCAACATGGGAACGTTACTACACCCATAATAACCTCCAGTAACGGCTCCACAATCTGGAACATTAAGGAGGCCTTTAGATTGGAGATATAACGGTACACTTTGAGGACTGTATAAAAGGCGGGATCATCAGGACAAGAGGGGGAGGATTTTTTGGAGAAGCCAATTAGGAGCACAATACTCTAGCCTTTGGTTCCATCTTGTAATCCAGCATACTCAATACATACACACAGGAGTAGGGTTGTTATTCTCTCAGGAGAAGGCCTGAACCTGTATAAAAATCCCCGTGTCTCCATCTCTGTGTGATTTTGAGCCTAGAGGAACCCCCGAATCAAACAATCTTTACGTAAGTTCGGTTCTAAAACACCGACAGCTACGTCTCCAACTCCTCCTTCATAAGTGGTGTCTTCACCAGTGACAGCTGCTGTTGGTAGGGTACACTACACCTATTGCAACAAGGATGGACATCAGGCACAGTTCTGCTACAAGAAGAAGAATGATTTATGTCGTGGTGGCCATCCTCCAAAGGGTACTGGTGGTTCCTCTTCTCAAAGGAGCTCTGGTGCTTCTGATTCTCAGGAGTTTGTCACACTGCTGTGTCGTATGGCTGCTTTTGCACTGTCTGATTCTGTTGCATAGTCTTCTAGTGAGAGATCACATTCTACTCCTTCCTAAGGTATATCACCTTGGATTCTTAACTCTAGTGTTTCTTTTCATATGACATCTGATTCCAACAGTCTCACTTTCATTGGTCCTTTAGCTGATCCTATCACTGCCCAGACAGTCGATGGTACCTCTTTCTTAGTTGGAGAACGAGGCACTCTTTCGAATTCCTCTTTTTATATTCCTGCTGTTTCTTATGTTCCCAAACTAATCATACAGCTCATATCTGTGAGTCAGCTCACCGATCATGGTTGTCGTGTTATTCTTAATTCTGATTCTTGTTCTGTTCGGGATCAACGCACGGGGACTCTGGTTGGAATTGGCCCTCGCCGCCGTGACTCACGACATCTCTAGGAGCTTGACTAGCTTCATCTTCCTTCTGATATGTGGGGTCTGGCTCCTTTCGTTTCAAAAGGAGGTTATCGATATTATATAATTTTTATTGATGACTTTTCTCGACACACATGGATATATTTTATGTCATTTTGTAGTGAGGTTCTATCCATCTACAAGACCTTTGCCACCATGATCCGTACTTAGTTTGACTCTCCTATTCGTGTTTTTCGTGTTGACTCTGCTGGAGAATACTTGTCAGGAGTCCTTCATGGTTTTCTTGCTGATCAGGGCACTCTCTCTCAATTTTCTTGCCCTGGTGTTCATGCCCAGGACAGTGTGGCTGAACGGAAGTATCGTCATCTTCTTGAGATAACCCGTGCTCTTATGTTTGCTTCTGCTGTCCCACCACACTTCTGGGCTGAGGCTGTTTCTACTGCCACTTTTTTATATTAATATTCAGCCTACTTCTGCTCTTTAGGGTGGGATCCCAGTTGAGCGTCTCTGTGGCAAGACTCCTGATTATTCTAGTCTTCGCCTCTTTGGGTGTGTGTGCTATGTTCTTCTTGCACCTCGTGAGCGCACCAAGCTAACCGCTCAGTCTGTAGAGTGCATTTTTCTGACCTATAGCGCTGAGCATGAGGGATATCGTTGTTGGAATCCTGTTGGCCGACGGATGCGGGTTTCTCGGGACGTCACTTTTGATGAGTCTCGTCCTTTCTACCCTTGTCCTTCTCCTTCCACAACTCCAGCATCTCTTGTCGAGTCACTTTCTTTCTCGACTCTTTCTTCCACTCCCATAGTCACTACACCTCCATCACAGCCTTTGGCCTCTTCGGTGCCTCCTTCACCGTCTCCTTCGCCACCGCCACCCTCTCTAGATGCTCTTCCCGGCCTTGGTCCTTCTTATCCTCTCTACTACACTCGTCGTCTGCGAGTTGAGAATTCTTTTGATACGCCATCTTCTTCTGATGGTTCATCTTCTTCGCCCTCTCCTCGGTATGCTCTTCGTGATTGTCAGTCTATTCGGCCTCCTGCGCGCTTTTGTTTAGCGGCTCTTGCCGAACCGACTTCTTATCGTGATGCTGCTGTTCATTAGGAGTGGCAGTATGCGATGGCAGAGGAGATTGCTGCCCTTGAGCGTACTAGCACGTGGGATCTTGTTCCTCTTCCCGCACGTGTTACTCCTATCACGTGCAAGTGGGTCTATAAGGTTAAGACCCACTCTGATGGTTCTCTTGAGCGCTATAAGGCTCATTTTTTGGCACGTGGTTTTCAGCAGGAGCATGGTCATGATTATGATGAGACATTTGCTCCTGTGGCTCACATGACCACCGTTCGCACTCTTCTTGTTGTGGCGTCTGTTCGGGCATGGCCTATATCTCAGCTTGATGTCAAGAATGTCTTTCTCAATGGTGAGCTGCGTGAAGAGGTTTATATGCAGCCAGCACCGGGGTATTCTGTTCCTGATGGTATGATTTGTTGCCTTCGCCGATCTCTTTACGGCCTCAAGTAAGCTCCTCGTACCTGGTTTGATGGTTTCTTTTCTGTTGTCACTGCAGCTGGTTTCTCTACCAGTGCTCATAATCCTGCTCTCTTTATTCACACTTTGCCTCGTGGTCGGATGCTTCTCCTCTTATATGTTGATGATATGATCATTACTAGAGATGATTCTCAGTACATCACTTTTGTGAAGAAGCGTCTTAATGAGTAGTTTCTCATGTCTGATCTGGGTCCTCTTCGCTACTTTCTTAGGGTTGAGGTTATTTCTACACTCGAGGGCTTCTATCTGTTCCAAGAAAAGTATATCCATGATCTTCTTTATCGTGTTTCGCTTATTGATTAGCACACTACTGAGATTCCTATAGAGCTTAATGTTCATCTTCGGCCCACTGATGGTGAACCTCTTGCTGATTTTACTCGCTATTATCACCTTGTTGGGAGTCTTGTTTATCTAGGTGTCACTCGTCCTGACATTTCATACCATGTGCATATCTTGAGTCAGTTTGTTTCTGCTCCCACTCAGCTCCACTATAGTCGTCTTCTTCGTGTTCTACGATATCTTTGTGGAACCATCACTCGTCGTCTGTTTTTCCCTCGCTCCAGCTCTTTACGGCTCTAGGCATATTCTGATGCCACCTGAGCTAGTGATCACTCTGATCGCCAGTCTCTCTCTGCTTATTGTGTTTTTCTTAGTGGTTCTCTCATTGGTTGGAAGACTAAGAAGCATCTGTGATTTTTGGTTGATCTTTGAAATTTGAGTTGCGAGCTATGGCTTTATTATTTGTGAAGGTTACTTGGTGCGATGGTTACTTGAGAATTTTGGTGTTTCGTTTTGACACCCTCCTCTTTTGTCCGACAAGATCTGAGGGCTATTAGCATTGCTACAAATCCGGTGAAGCATGAGCTTACCAAGCATATTGATGTTGATGCTTCCTACATACGGACACAGGTGCATAATCAGATTGTTGCTCTTCAGTATGTGCCTTCTGAACTTCAGTTAGCAGACTTCTTCACAAAGACGAAGACCAGAGCCCAGCACAATTTCTATTTATCAAAACTTTATGTTGTTGATCCACCATAAGTTTGTGCACGGCGGGGGGGGGGTTAGATGTATATTATTGTCTGTATTTTTCCCGTTATATAAAGAGTTATCTACATATATGTCATATATATATATATATATTGGTATCGTGATGAATACGAGCGCTATGCATATCAGTTTCTTGTTGGTTACTTAGTTTAGGTCAAGTAACCAACCAACCAACCATCTATAGACATCAAGAAATGAAGAAAAGAAAGTTTCTCCTGAAATTTGCATATAAGATTATTACACGTGTACTCAACAAGGCCCAAGTCACAAACTGAAGCAGTAGATAAGCAGACAAACAGAAATGGGTCACGCGAGTTGTGTCTCGCAAACGGAAGCCAGCAGTAAGCCACCTTTGACTCGACTCCAGGACGAGAAAATTCTTCAGCGCTCTGGACATGTTCACCATTCATGACCAACTCACCATTCACTTCATGTTGTTAAGACCTGCATGTTTGTTAAAAAAATACGGTCAGTAGTACGTTGGATCAGACAACTTTCTTGGATTGGACACTGAAGTTCACAATCACACGAGATTGGGGTGGGTTAGCTGAAGCTCGTTGTGAGCTCCCACCTACTAATCAGGTTTGAACTCTGGAGTTGAAGTTGAACAGAGTTTGAACGGTTGCCTGCACGCCACAAAGAGAGAACCTGCAGCCTGTTGCTGGGAGCAAGAGTACAGGACGCAGTGCTGGAGAATTAATTGTGACAGGTTGGGAAGATGATGGATGGGTGGCCAGCAAACACCTACAACCTCAACGGGTCAAAGCTCAAAAGGAACCCGGAGCAAACAACCACCACCTAATTTCTCTAGCAAAGCACCTGTTTGTGCCTTTAATTGGGTGTATATACGTATACTTGGTGTGATTAAAAGTGGTGGTAAACTACTAAACTTTTTGTTCTGAATTGACATTGGTATAAGAATTTGGGAATTTATAAAGACAGAAATGTGCATTTTATTAAAGCTTCATGTACATTTTATAAAGACAGAGATGTATATTTTATAAACTACTCCCCTATGGCTTCCATCCATAGTTATCAATACGTACTGGTACCGGCCATACCAACTGGTACAAAGTAGCCGTACGTACCGTACCAGCCTAAATATTGATCATACTAGCTCGATACCGGTCAATACCGGCCATACCGGTGGAATTGATAATACCGTCCGTTGAACTATATGTTACATTTGATAGTACTACTATCTATTTGGAATAATACTACAAGTGATATTTGGTGTGCATATAATTAAACAAATATATACTTATAAATATATATACTCGTATTATTATAGTAAATCCAAAACAGTACGTCGGTACGGACCAGTACCGGAACATATCATTCCAAGAACCAAATCGGTATGACTTCTAGTACGGTATTAACAAGTTTGTTTCCATCGCCACATCGCCTCGCCGCACCACCTCCTCTCCCTGGCCCTTGTTTGTCGCCACCGTAACCTACCACCCCAACACCTAATTTGTCTTTCAGCCTCGTGGTCCTTACTACCGTAGAACCTGTGACCGAGAGTGTCCTCGCTGCCTCCGCTAAAGCACTATCCTAACTTAAATGTATTATGCTTGAAAATTTTAATTAAAACGTATTACAATGTAAAAGAAAATTCGTAACTACTGTGCTTGTATCAAGTTGATTTTTTTTATATATAATGGAAGAGAAAAACTCTCCCGGTCTCTGCATCAAGGATGCACACAGCCCAATTGTATCAAGTTGATAAAAAGACATTTTTTGCCAACATATTCATATCTATTTGACATTAGTATAGTCACTTTGCCACATGCTAGTTAATTTTGTTTGGCTGGTATTTGATGTGTGTTTTTGTTCATCAAAATATTTTATTAATATGTTTTTTTATCTTTCTTAGCAACAGTATTGATGTGGTTGTCCTCCTGCTCTACATTTGCAAGAACTACCTGCTCCAGTGTGTGTGGCTCTTTCCGTTTTTACACGAGCCAGAGCAGCCAATGCCTTTATAGCTTTTGCTGTGACAATTCCAGAGAGAGAAAGAAAGAGGGGCGATTGAGATAGAGATAGAGAGAGAGAGAGAGCCATGGAGAGTGAGGGCACAATGAGTGCCCACCAAGAAGTGCAGCCGGCCATGAAGGAGGAGATCAAGGGAGGAGGAGGCAAGAGGAGGAGGAAGCAGAAGAGGGAATGGGGGAAGAAGAAGTACGGGCTCGTGAGTTACCATGAGCTGCCGGGTTACATGAAGGAGAACGAGTTCATCCTCAACTATTACCGCTCGGAGTGGCCCATCCTCAATGCCGTCCTCAGCCTCTTCTCATGGCACAACGAGACCATCAACATCTGGACGTATGGATTCATGATTCACTAGTTAGCTCCTCCTCTGATTTAAGATTCACTAGTTAGCTCCTCCTCTGATTTAACTGCATGCAGCACCTCTTCTTGGATGCGTTCTGTATTTTTTTTTCTTGTTGCTGCTGCTGATGTTCATGTGGTGTTGTTCCTGTGGGTTTAGGCATCTTCTGGGGTTCATGGCGTTCTTAGGCCTCACCGTGCTGCATCTTGCTCAGTACTTCCCTCAGGTGGCTGATCTGATCGGGCATCTTTCTTGGTGAGTCACTCTTCAGATTTTTACAAGCATATGTCAGTGCAAATTGGTTGAATTTTGGTGAATGTGTAGCCAGAATTAGTAACATAATAGAATGCTTCAGTAGTTATGGAGTAATATTATAAGGTGTCAACTAGGAATCACGTCATACTTGATTCTGATTCATGGACGTACTATTAGTGGGAGTTTCTACTGACAAAATTGTACAATTAAATCTAGTTGTATTCACAAATCTCACCAACTAAATTCAGTACCAGTACACGTGACCCGGATAATGACAAGATACATGTTTGCTTCATCTATCATGTGGTTACATGTTTTTTTTTTTTTTGATAGAAGGGACGAAGCCCCTGTTTCCATTAACAGAAACAACTATACAAAAGTTCAGTAGTCAAACAAAAAACGAAAAAAAACAAGGACATAGCCAACAGCTATCATCCTACTAACAGAAGTTTTAACATCCTATTACAAAACCTACAACAGCACATAGCTAGCTGCCAGCACATCACCACATCAACACAAAAGGCAACCGAACCACCTATTTCAATTGGAAGATACCAGAGATAGAGCAAGGACATCATCCAAATAGCTGCCACCGGGAGCTTTCAAAAAGCCAGACCAATCTCAAAACGTCAACTTCTTGGTCCAAGGTATCCACATTCTTCTTGCCCCAAAAACTTCTATCGCCACTTGATTCAACACTTTAGCGCCCGTGACTAGTAGATTCTGATCGACCCCCTTCTGCAATTTGGCCCAAAGCTCAATACACCGACAAATATAAAAAATTACATGAACCGGTTCTGAAGGCCATTTATGCTTGAAACAAGCTGCATTTCTAAATTTCCAAATGCTCCATATTACTGCAGCTATGCCAACTAAGATCAAATTTCTTGTTCTCCTAGTAAACCCTCCAATCTAGTTGGTCATCAATTGATGGATGTCCACAGGAGTACAAGTCAAACCATAAGCACAGCCCATAGCATTCCAAATAAACCTCGCTAAGGGACAAACCAAAAAAAGATGATTGATACTCTCAATCAAGGGTTGCAAACCCGTTCTGGGTTATTTCATGGGAGGTCGGTACCGAGAACAGGACGGTTCTCGATCAAACCGGATTTGGTTTGGCCGAAATTCGTTCAAATTTGATTAAAATTCATTCGAAATCTGAAAATTTGAATTTAGATTTGAAAAAACCCGCCGGGATTCCATTTCCCGGCCACCCTCCGGTAGCCGGTTACCGGCCGGGATTTTTATCCCTGCTCTCAATCATTCAACAAAAAACACATTTTTTATCTCCTGACCAACCTCTATGACACAAATTATCCTTAGTCAAAATTCTGTCCATCAACACAAGCCACATGAAGATCTTAATCCTCAAAGGCAATTTTAACCCCCAAATGAAATGATAAGGAAAAAGAAAATTCTGATTTCTTAAAGCAAAATAAAAAGATTTAACAGAAAACACTCCAGTCTTCGACAACATCCACACCAATCTATCATTCTCATTTCTCAGCTTAACACCGCCACACTCACTTACTAATTTCTACCATAACATTAATTTGTCTCCCAATAAGGTTCTCCGAAACTTAATAGAGTCAAAACCTTTTTGCAAAGACACTAGCCACTGTGATTTGTTTATTATATACAATGTTAAACAAGCTAGCATACTTCACAACCAAAGGAACATCCCCTAACCATAAATCTTCCCAAAACCAAGTTCTAGCACCATCACCCAAAATCCTTTTGCAGCAAGAAAGAAAAACATCCTTTACTTCCATTAAACCTTTCTAGAAGCAAGAATCTCCAACCTTAGCACTTGATTGTGTCAAGGTATTCTTGTTCAAATATTTTTTTCCTGATGATATCTTGCCACAAACCCTCCCCATTTTCTAACCTCCACAACCATTCGCCAAGAAGAGCCAAATTCATGGATTTCAAATCAAGAACTCCTAGACCCCCTTGAGCCTTGGTAGACATACCACTGGCCAACTAACCAGATAATATTTTTTATTACCCATACCAGAACTCCAAAGGAATCTTGACCGAAATCTATCCATCTTTCTCCCAACACCCACAGGTAACTTGTAAAAAGACATCATGTAAAGAGGCAAACTACTTAAAGAAGAATTGATAAGCACCAAACGACCTCCTAAAGTTAGCATTTTACCTTGCCAACCCCTCAATTTATTCTCAAACTTATCCACAACAGGTCTCCAATCTAGATTGCTCACCTTTTTCCTATCCACAGGAATCCCTAGATACCTAAGAGGAAGCTTCCCCCCCCCTACAAGTAAAAATATCCTCGTAAAGAGCCTGTTTACCAACTGCCAATCCAACACAATAAACCTAACTCTTGTGAAAGTTTATTTTCAAACCTGATAAATGTTCAAACAAACAAAGGATAAATTTCAGATTTTTTAGCACTTTCTTCATCATCTTGAATCAAGAAAATAGTATCATCCGCATATTACAAGATGACAGTCCCATCAACTAACAAATGGGAATTCAAGCTTTTAATCAAACCACAACCCTGAGCTTTCCTAATAAGATGAGCTAGAATATCAACTACAAGATCAAACAGCAATAGTGACAACGGATCACCCTGCCTAAGCCCTTTATAAGTTCTAAAGTAAGGCCTAACATCATCATTTACTCGAACACACACTTGACCCCCACTAACCACTTGCATTATGCAATCAATCCGCTTTGAAGGAAAATCTTTCAACTCAAGAGTTTTAAAAAGAAAGTACCACTTAACTTTGTCATAGGGATTTTCAAAATCTACTTTAAACAAAACACCAGACATCTTTCTCCTATGCAAATTATGCAAAGTTTCATGTAAAATTAACACACCATCCATGATATATCTCCCCTTAAGAAACGCAGATTGAGATTCAAGAACAATCTTATCAATAACCTTAGCCAACCTATTAGTTAGAACCTTAGTGAAAATCTTATAGCTCACATTCAACAAACAAATATGTCTGAATTTCTGAATTCTATCGGCATCCTTTCCTTTTGGCAACAATGAAATGACTCCAAAATTAAGTCTAGCAATATTTACTTTTCCGGAAACAAAACCATCTAAAATCTTTTTCAGATCATCCTGGACTAGAGGTCAAAATTTATGATAAAATTCAATTGGGAACCCATCTGGACCAGGAGCTTTATTTAACTCCATTAAAAAAACAGCAAATTGTAACTCTACCAAAGTAAATCCTGAATCAGGAGCTCTCTGCCCTGTTCATCTAATTGAGGAATACCTTCCAACTCAATAGTGCACATAACCGACTCAGATTTACCAAAAAAGATTTTTTATAGAAAGCAGTAATATACTTCATTAACTAAACATCCCCTTCAATCAACCCTTCATCTTGATGCAAAGCATGAATGAAATTTTTTCATGTGGTTACATGTTTGCTTCATCTATCATGTGGTTGTTATGTTTATATAGTAGTTCTTGAATTGAGAGGTCAATATTTAATTTGCTCCTTATCTTCTTCCTGATAATTAATCGGAGCCTGTTCTCGAAAAAAGAAATTAATAGGAGCCATCTGTATATTTGACTGCAGGCCAATCTCAAAGGTTGCTGAAAATGTCTCCAGCAATATAGGGGTGGTCATCTCTGTGAGTAACTGCCATTTCTTGAAACCTTTAATTTATATGGTAACATCAAGAAAAGACACTTGGTAGATCCACATGTTTAGGAGATTCTGTGTGAGACTTTGAATGGCTCAACTTTTGATCAGTACTTGTTCGTTGCCTTCTGTTTGCTCTGATGTTCATGATTTGGACTTTGGAGGCAAGGGTGGGTGGGGATTCTGATTGCTTCACTTGTTGAACCTTGCTAAATGCAACCTTTAGGGTGCCTTTTTTCTGGTGCCATGACAAAAGCCCACAGATGTGTTGGTTATTTCATCACAATAGGTTAAGCTTTAGTGATGTGTTCGCAAGATTTGGTTGTGATCTTGTGATGTGATCAAGTTCATCCCGGTGTCATGACCCCTACGACACGGCTCTGGTGTCACGTCGCGACTTTCTTTCCTCGTGATCGAAATTGTCATTGTTAAGAGTTTGTTAGTATGTTTTGACACAGTCTGTAGAGTTTGTTAGGCAACATCGTGCATGCCTTGTATGTAGGCACGATGCCCGTGTAAGTCGGATCACAGATCCCTTCTTCTCTCCTGTAATCTCTCCATGTAACAGTATTATATAATGGATAATACTGGACATGATCCCAAGTGGATCTGTGTGCTTTTGGCAATCACAACCAGTGTTTAAACCTTTTAGTCATGTCTGCCTGCCTAAAGAGTAACAAGATACCTCATGCAAACACCACAAGGCAGTTCACTTCAACGTTCTTGAGACTTCAAAGGAAAGAGGCTAGAGGTTTGGGGGCTCTGGAAATGCCAAACGTTGGAGCACAGGGCGCAATTCGCGTGAACGCGGAGTTTATCCCGTGTGATCCTTTCCTTTCCGTTTTCATGTCAACCTTTCTTCTTCACATGACACTCACAATTGATTCTTGGACTGTGACATGTTTAGTACACATAATTGGGCACGCATAGCAAACCTCCATTGGCATTATTACTTGCTTTTAATGGCTTCCCAACTGTATATGACTAAAGAATAGTGCTTGACTTGAATTTGGTTCGATGTACTATTCATACTATCACTATGATTTAACTGACAATAATTTGATGTTTCATCTCCTGATGAGGACATTGCTGTCTTCCTTTCGAAAGAAGAAAAGGACATTGCTTTCAGATGTTTAATGGCAATATGCTACCACGTTAGGATATGTACTTGTTCATTTTTTGAACTGTCATGGAATTAATTCAGTTGATGTTTCACGTCCAGGGTGCGGCGTCGTTCATGCAGACGAACCCGGCCCTCGCCTCGGCGGGCATCGCCGTGACGTCCCAGACGACGCAGTGGCCGTTCTTCGTGTTCCTGGCCGGCGCCATGTTCTGCCTGCTGAGCAGCAGCGCGTGCCACCTGCTGTCGTGCCACTCGCACCGGCTGAATCTCTTCCTCATCCGGCTGGACTACACCGGCATCGCCGTCATGATCGTGGTGTCCTTCTTCCCGCCCATCTACTACATCTTCCAGTGCGACCCGCACTGGCAGGTGGTGTACCTGTCCGCGATCACCGCGGCGGGGGTGGGCACCGTGTACGCGCTCATGTCCCCGCGGATGAGCGCGGCCAGGTACCGCGCCCACCGCACTCTGCTGTTCGTGGGCATGGGCCTCTCGGGCATCGTCCCCGCCGTGCACGCCACCGTGGTGAACTGGCACGAGCCGCGCCGGAACGTGACGCTGGCGTACGAGGGCGCCATGGCGTTCTCGTACCTGACGGGCACGGCGTTCTACGTGACGCGCGTGCCGGAGCGGTGGAAGCCGGGCATGTTCGACCTCGCCGGGCATAGCCACCAGATCTTCCACGCGTTCGTAATCGCCGGTGCGCTCGCGCACTACGGCGCGGCCATCGTGTTCTTGAGAGCCCGCGACGAGATGGGGTGCCCGGCCAAGTGAGAAACCAATTGGCATGCACCGGGAAGAATGCATGATACAGCAGATAGATACATTGATTGAGCCGAGAACCAAAAAAATAACGTCAAGTTTGTGAGATTTAATCTTCTTTCTAGTGGTTAATTACAGTTTACAGCAGCCAGCAAGTGTGCTATATACTGTTCTTCGATTAATGAAGAATTAATTGTTACAGTTCCGGATCTGTACATAGAAGCTCATGATTGTTTGTTGGTTGTAACAAGATAAAAAAGACGAGGCAATGCAAGTATTGCCCGTAATTTGTCAAGTTCCGTTGGGACGTCAGCTGCTGATCTGCATAACGCTCGTGAGATTGATAGGATTAGTATGTCGGTTGAATAGCGATGGCATGGGCCAAGTAAGTCACACAGTAAAACAATACTATTTGAGAAGGTGGCCTAATAGTACTAACACTAACAAATTCCCTTGAAATTTTAAATGCTAAAATGCAAAATTTGGGATCACAAGGGGGCCATAGCCCCCGACCATCTCTCCTCTCCCATCGGCATAGGGATGGCAATGACCCCATTCTCTGTTCTCCGACGGGGAATTCACCCATTAAGAGCTGAAGTTGAGGCTATTTTTTTTCCTCCACGGGGATGCTAATATGCAAATACAATTCCCCATTGGGTGAAGCGGGGCCGGAGCCATTCCCCTACTCCCCATCTCTGCTATCCGCATGGCCCCCGATAACTCTATGACATGTGGACCACTAGCCCACTACCGGTCTACCACACAACCCGATAAGGCGATAGCCCGAATGCCTGATAAGGTGATAACCCTAGCCAACATCACATTCGGCATTTCGGCGCCTTACCCATCCCCTCCCCCTTCGGTCTTCCGTAGTTCCACCTTCCCCATTCCCATTTCCCAGCCACCGCCCCCCAAATCCCCAATTCCTATCCGCATCCCCTTCATCACTCCCACATCCGACAGCGCCGCATCCTGCTGCTCCGCTGCTCCCTCAGTCCCGCTACTCACGCTAGCTTCGTTTGGTCCTTCGGGCTCTGGTCCTCCCCATCATGTTGCAGGAAGCCGAATAGAATGCTGCCATAAGGAAGCAGAACAGGATGCTGCCAGAGTAGCCTATGAGATCTTGGTGAAAAGAGAAGAGGGTGGTGGTGTTACAGACGTGTTTGGGTTGATTGATCAGGTATTGTTTTTGGAACTATTCCTTGTTTTGGTTGTTTATCATCTTTCACATTTAAACTAGTTTTCCTCTGTTGCTTCTTTTTGGGCAAAGACTTGCATGCATACTTCTTCTAGTTCATCTATACCATAATGTATTCTAGTAAGATGATAACTTGAGACTTATAAACTTCGGTTGCATGTTCTGCAAATTAATCCTTCATGAATTTTATGTTAAGACAAAAGTCACTCAACCCTCTTACTCTGGAGTTAATCCAAAAGGGTTAGACTTAGGGCCCATGAGTCCATGACTATGTTTGTTGTATCTGTGTTGTTTCATGGGAATACTTATACTGGTGAAGTTGCAAAAAGCAAGAAGGATGCAGAGCAGAAGGTAGCTCGTGCTGCAATCAAGATAATTTTAGGTAACTATTGTGTCTGTGTAGGAGATATTGGGGATCCAACTTTTGGGTATGGGGCCCGATAACCTGATAGGGATAGGGAACGGGAGAGAATAGCACCTGAGAACGGGGATGGAGAAGGGAAACGAGAATTTTTTTTTCTTCTATCGGGGACGGGGATGTTCCACCACTTCCCGATCGGGAATGACCCCGTTGCCATCCCTACTCCGGCATTGCTCCGAGCGCGGGAGCTGACACCTGATCCTCGTTGACACCACCTCGTCAAGCTTGGGGATTTCAATGCCAGCGACACAACACAACACTCTCATACTTCCTTTGCATTCACCTTGCCCTGGTGAAAAATCTGCTTGCTGGCGGCGAGCAAGCAGATTTGCATGTTTTTAAAACAGTCCTACCTGAACTATTGCCCGTGTAGGGTATCTCTTTGTACGCAACTTTTCTATTTTGCTTTAATGAAACATAGAAGTGCTCCTGCTAGTTTGTTCAAAAAAACATTTGGGATTAGCGGGGGCGGAGGGGGCCATGGCCCCTGCCAGTGTCAGCTCTCTCCCCCTCTGCCATTAGGTATTTGCAGGGGCAAATCCAGGCCTAGGACAACCTGGGCTTCAGTACTGGACCTAGAACCTAAAACCTATGGAGAAATTGAAAAAAAACAGAAGACAATGTGCTCAGCCAAAGAAGGAGCTATTCCAGCCCGGAGCGTGGCGCAAGGCTGGCTCCACCCCTGGGTAATTGGGTAGAATATCACACCTAGGCATAGTAATGGGTTGGGTTGAAATAGGTGAAGTGGGTTGGATTTTAATTTGGATTGACTTGGATGGGTAAAAATGGGTTGAGACAACTAACAAGTTGGTTTGGTTTGGGTTGCATTGAAAACATGTTAGTTTGGTTTGATATGGATTCTAAAAATCCGGGTTTGTATGGATTGAACCCAGGTGTGTATGGGTGGGTCGGCACCCACCGATCATAATTTTGTACCGTAATAAGTAGCTTAGATAAAATTATTTCGGGCTTGTTTGGATCTCATATTTTTACCAAAACTAGATTTTGTTAAACAAGTTTTAGAGCCTAACAACCTAAAGCTTTGTTTGGATGATGTAACAAACTTGTAGATTACAAAAGCTGGTTTTTGGTAAATCCAGATTTTCACGTTTTGGGAAAAACGAGTATACATCGTTTTTAACAAAACGAGTTTCCTGTGAACCATCCAGAACATGGGCCAGAGTCTTGATTAGCTCGACACCACCTCCTACCGACTCGCCGACGCCTTGCCGCCTCGCCTCGACGCCGCCGCCCTCGCCGACACCACCTCTGCTGTGACCCGTGGTCCACTGTGCCATATAACCGACTTTGGCCGACGCCTCCGCCCTCGCCCGACGCCGCCTCCACTCGCCCGCCCGGCGCCTCCTCTCGCTTGACACCACCTCCCTCGACCTAACGACACCTCCTAGCGATGATCCGCCTCTCTCTCGCTCGGGCGCCGCCATCGCCCATCAAGACCACCTCCCTCCGTCTCCAAGTGAAGCAAGGAGGAGCAATGAAGGACGACCGCAGGACACATCCGCAGTCTTGCAGTGCAGACTTCGGTGAACTCGCGGGCAAGATGGGCTGAGCCTCGAGGCCAAGGATTCCCACCGCCAGATTGGAGGCGGGACATCGCCACCGCCGTTTTCTCGTCCCCGCCTCGCCGCCGGCCGCTCCATCCTCCGGAGCCGACGGGCCGACGCCGCCAAGAAACGCGGCTCTGATCATCGATCGACATCGCTGTGCTCATCCGGTGCTCCTTCATCTCGAGACAGTACTAATCGAAAACAAGTTAGGATCATAGTTTGTAGCATCAATTTGCATTCCTATTGCCTCTCGTGCTTTATTCTAGAATCGAAAGAATGCAAGTGAGTGCGGCAAGCAAGATATTAAATGTGGAATCAAGTAGTTGATAGCTAGAATGCAACGGGAGCGAGCACCCATCATAAGAACAAATCAAACTCAGAAGACATAGTTCTGAGCTCTAAAACTACCCAAAATAGACATCGCAATGATCATCTCTCCACATGAGGATCCAATCCAATCCTACATCATCTCTCCACATGAGGATCCAATCCTACATACCAACCAACAGACCAAGAAGAAGAAACAACTTATGAGCACATCGATGGAGCCCACGAACTCATGAGCAACACCAGTCATGCCCAAAGAAAACGACGAGTGCTCAACGTTGAACACTTGCCGCTCACGAGAATGGCGACCGCCGTAACAAAAGACTCGGGGCCATTGTGCTTGCGCGCTGTTCATCTTGACATCGGCCTTGTCCGCCTTTATCTCCGTGGCAAGTCAACGTGTCTTGGCAAGCAGAGGCTTCTATTTTTGGAGCCATCGCAAGTCGGCCCAAGAGACGATGTGCCATCGAAGAGCCCGCCGACGGCGAATCGACCAAAGAACGCGTTCGGCGTGGAGAGTGAGGAGGAACGGGAAGAAGAGGTGATTGATCGATGTACTTGTGGTCGGAGCGAGAGAGATGACGAAGGATGGGAAAGTAAGAGAGAGGATAGCGTGGGAGTTGGTGTCGGGTTGGTAAACACGTTTTCTTGTTCTCTCAAATAGAACATTGTGCTAGTAAAACTCGGTTTGGCCAGTTTGTGTCATCCAAACAAAGAATTCTATGGATGCATGCTAATGTAATAACAACCTAAAACTGGTTTTCTTAAAATTCCTAGGAAAACATGTTTAATGAAAACTGATTTCTATTGTATTAGATCCAAACAACCACTTCATATGCAGAGCCTTCTGTACGAGAGGGAGTTGCTCAACTGCCAACCAGATGCCTACACAAAACTACGTACTCACTGACGCTGGGACCCACCTCTTGTCCCCTGCACCTCATCATAACAAACAGCAGCGATGGCAATATGGCATCTTGTGCCCAGCTAGTGTTGTTCTCGTTCATCTCCACCTGACGTCTCCTCTCACCTCAGGGCACGCGGCCAAGCACCATGGCCGCCGACGTGCCAGCCTCCATCCACTGGGCCACCGCCTGCTCAGCACAGGCTGTTAAGACGTCGCACGAGGATTACTAAACAAGAGGAGTCTATGACTTGAGCACCTATGGGTGATCTTCTACTATCCTAAGACTTTCCAAATGTTTAAAAGGGTGTCATTACCTTGTTTCTCGTGGATTCAATTCGTTTCAAACAAGGACATTGAAGATAGAAAGTTTTGAAGTCAATTCGGATCGAACTCATCACCGCCAGCACTATCTAATTTAAAAAGGCTATATCTTTTATATACGAACTCCGATTTGAGTGTTCTTAGGCTTGTTGGAAAGCTAATTTCAAGGCCCACACAAAGAATCAAGTTTCAGCTTCATATTCCATCTGTGTGCACCGCAAAATCCAAAAGAAACCGACAGCCAAAATTCTAGTCTTTCATTTCTTTGATTCCAATTTATCTGGAGAGTTATTTCTTGTTTTAAGTGTATTAGAAGGACTATATACGCCACTGTAAACCTCCATGTATCTCAGACTCGACATTATGAATTAAAATACATGTTATAGCTTTTAGCTACTTCCATAATGAGAGTCTCACCGTTATCTAGGCCACGCGTCTGTTCTTCCAAGCCTTCAGCACAACCAAGTTTTTCAGAGAAATTGAGCGTTTCTAAGATCGTTCTTCCTTTTCCGCTGAGAATTGATGGTTCAATATTTTCTTTGATCCTACGTTGAGAAGATCGGCACCCCATATCACATCTCCAACCACGGGATGTTGCCAAAGAGCACGCCCATCACCAGCGCCGCCCATCCCTGCACCATGCCGACGACCCCTCCTAACTGCCGTCGGTGACCACCTCCCAACCGCCCTCCTCCTCCCACTCGGTGGCTTTGATGGCCGACGAGAGCTTGGTGGTGGTGGCGACCGAAGTCGAGGTGGAGGCGACCTGATTTTAAGCAGCTCAACAATAGATCTAAGGTGGTGGCGACGGCGGTTTAGGTGGCGGTGGTTGTCCCGACGACCGCGGATCTCGGCCATCTGGGCCATAGAGCTCGACGACGGCGACGGTCCCGGCAGTGGCGACGACGGCTGTGGAGCCCAGCGACAGCGGCGGCCATGGAGCTCGATGTCCGTGGAGCCCCACGGCGGTGAGCTAGGCCGCCAATGACTCCGTCTCCGCACGGCGGCGCCCCTCACCATCGATGTCTCCGACTTCACTATCGTGCAAGTGGTGGTCGCCGGCTCGGATGGGGACGCTACCGGCACTACTACTACTGTAGTAAAGCCCCAGAAAGGGCGCTGAGCAGGTCAAGACACGGAGCCGCCGGAGGAAGAAGCACCGTGGGTCGTGTGACAAAGCCAAGAAGAGACGCAAGACCCCAATGAGGTGTAGAGCGCAGTTCGCATCCGTCACTCCATGCGCGCCTCCCCTCTAGGCTCCTTGCAGTCACTAGCTCACAACGAGGTTGTTGCAGCTTGAGCCGGACGAAGAGCAAGTAAAGATGGCTTGGGGGCCGAGGCGCAGAGCTCATTGTCGTTGAACCGGTGGGTTGAAGATGGGTTGAGAAAGTGGGTTGAACCGATACGAGGAAAATGGTTTGAGTTGGTTTGGATTGGACCATAGGGGATACAAAGTGGTTTGGTTTGGATTGAGAAAGTAGAGTTTGTTGTTGTGTGTTGGTTGGCCAATCCGCCCAATCGAAGGATGTTTCACAGGAGTCCATTCCTTGATGCCATCTGTGAGGTTTAGTCAGCACCACGGCAGGGCGCTAGGCTGCATGTCTCTGTCGACTATCATTTGGGGTTACCGTGTTAGGCTGGCCTAGCCTAGTGGCCTCCCAACCCAATCATAAGTCATGTCGGTGTCTGAGTAAATTTGGAGCTACAATATGTGCTGCTTAGAGTTAAGGCAAGTTGTTCTCCACCAATGCTCCGACGCGTCGACTCGAGCTGAGTTAGGCGGACCAACGATAGGTTAACGGGCTAGAGCCTACCCTATCGATGGCCGGACTATGGATACCCTCTCCAACATTGGTATCCATCCATAAAGAGAGTGAGCCATTATATCTAGATGTAGAAGAAAACTAGTTCCACGATGATCCCTCTATTTTAGTCTCGGGTCCGCGACTAAGTCGAGCAGACTCCTCAACGGTGAGCTATGACCAGGGAGTTTTTTGGCTAAAATGGTGCTGCTGGTGCGCGAAATAACAATTCTAGCCCACCCTGCGGGGCATGGATTCCCCTCGTCCAGCCCCTAGGAGCATGGATCCCCTCATCCGATCCCTAGTGGTGCGTATTCCCCCTCATTCGGCCCCCAGGGGTGCGGATTCCCCTCGTCCGGCTCCCAGGGGTGCGGTAATTTCCCCAGCCGGCCCAAGTGTGTGGTAGCCCCCCTCCCTTTGATTTTTTTTAAAAAACTAAAATCTTGCTTTTAGGCGTCATTGAATTCACATTTCAAGATGTGAAAAACTTAATGGTCGATGCCAGAAACCCGATGATTTCGGCCCCATCGCTTAAGGATCGCTTTTTGCGCGGCTATAAAACACAACAACGCGCTCTCATTCCCCCACACCAGAACCATTTTGCTCTGCATAGAGAGAGAAGATCGAGTGAGCGAGAGGGTGTGCGATTGACCGAAATTAGTTCCAATTTCGATGTCGATTTGAGGGTGTTCAGAGAAGTGTTTAGCGGTCGTTTTAGTAGAGTTAGTTTGACATCAATTGAAGATCTTTTAGAGGAGGTAATTTCTCTCGTATGCACTATTTTAAAAAAAATGTGCACTTAGTGTTAAAGTATTTAGTAGTAACTAATTAGTCGTAAATATTTAGTCGCAATTGAAATAGTTGTAATTAATTAGTCGCATTTTTCTTTGCAAATGACTTAGTTGTATTTAATTAGGTCGTAATTTATTAGTTGTAGATAGTTAGTCGTAATATTTCACTCCCAGATTTTCAGAGTCTTTTTGAAGATTTTAAAATAAAAAGAACCATTTTGTTTTGATGAGAATTCAAAGCTTAACTTGAAATTTTAGAATGGATTTAAGTTGACTAACTCAAACTTCAACTAAAACTCCTTGATGGTTTGTTGAGTTGTTGGAGTTTTGAGGATCTTCCCTTTTTTGTCCATCTTTTGTCCATCTCTGGACCAGACCTCTCTTGGTCCAAATCTCCCTCTTTGGGTCTTCTTTGGCTTAAAACCTTCCCAGGCCTACGCCTTTCTCAGGTTCATTTGAGTTCCTTTGGAACCCTGTTGAAGCTTTTCGTGTCCACTTGGACTTACCTCCGTCACTTTACTCCTTGGAACTCTCTCTGGAAGTTGTCTTCGGCGCCAACCCGGTAGTACCGCCCGCACCTTGCGGTGCTACCGCTTCTCAGGACCTCCTCCTTGTTCACTTGGACCTTCCCATGTCCTTCACGACCTCCCCATGTCCTCTAGGACCTCCCCTTACCTTTATTTGGACCTCCCGGTGTCTTTCAGGACCTCCCCATGTCCTCTAGGGCCTCTCCTTACCTTTATGGGACCTTTCCGTGCCCGCCAGGACCTCCCCAGGTCCTCCAGGACCTTCTCCTTGTCTATTTGCACCTATATCGCTTGTGAATCGTCCAATCTGCATTGGAAGATTTGATCTTGGTGAGACGTTCGGATGGTCCGAACGTCCAACACTCTCTGAGCCCTTGGATCTTTGCTGAACGGCCCAATTATTTTGGGTGGTCTGATTGACATCCAGCAGCTCCTACTTCTCCCGCTTCCTATCTCGCTATAGACCTCCCTCCTTGAAGATCTGGCCGTTAAGACCTCCCCCTTGGAGATCTTAATCGTCTGCATCTCCTCCTTGTAGATCTCGACTGCTAAGACCTCCCCTTGGAGATCTTAATCGTCTGCAGACCTCCTCCTGCAGATCTGGCCGTTAAGACCTCCCTTGGAGATCTTAACCGTCTGCATTCTCCTCCTTGAAGATCTAGCCGTTAAGACCTCCCTTGGAGATCTTAACCGTCTGCATTCTCCTCCTTATGGATCTCGACTGCTAGGACCTCCCTTGGAGATCCTAACTGTTCAGACCTCCCCTTTGGAGTTCGTGATCGTTCAAGACCTCCTCCTTCGATTAGATCCTGATCATCCAGACCTCCCCCTTGATTCAATCCAACCATCAGGACCTCCCTTGCGGGTGAGGACCTCATCTTTACCTCTACAGACCTCCCCTTTTGCACTTGATCCTGGCCGTTGGACCTCCCTTCCGGAGATCCAACCGTCTAGACCTCCCTTGCGGGTGAGGACATCCTCTTGACCTTTGCAGACCTCCCCATTTGCATTTGATCTTGGCCGTTGGACCTCCTTTTTGGAGATCCAACCGTCAGGACCTCCCCAGTGGGTGATGACCTCCCCTTGTTCTCTGCGGGACCTCCTCAAGGTCTCAGAGGACCTCCTTCTGTCATGGTCGCTCCCACTTGGCGCCACACCCGTTTTTTTTATCCTTTGACTGTGTCCTTGTGCATGGAAGTCTTCCCCACATTTAATGCATATTGTATCGCATTAAATTCCCCCACTTTTGCAGTACTCATGCCATGCTTTTGTCGCATCCCTTGCCTGCTTCGTTGGTCCTATTTACCAACTCCTGAGCACCGCACCTTGGGAAGTCTCATTGGCTCCATCTATATATAGCTTGGGTAGCCCTTCCTCTCTCACTTTCTCCTCATTTTCACTCCCTGGCTTAACCGAGCATATCTTAGACCTCCCTCCAAGTTCTTGGATTTCCTCTCTTGAGTCTTAGGACCTCTCCAGCAAGCTCTTGGGACCTCCTCCTAACCTCCCAACCTCTCAGTTGGTTTTATGTTTTGAATTTATTTGGAGTTTCTTTGGATCTTGTTGGAGCTCTGTTTGAGTTATTTGGTTTTCAACGTGTAGATCACGAAGGCCGTGAGGAGCAAGAGTTCCTAGAAGAAGAGGAAGCTCAAGACTTTGAGCAAGGCAAGTTACACTCTTGATCATATTGCACCTATTACTTCAAGATACTTATATTGTTTTCAAAGATGTATGCATGCTTACTTTTACTAAGTTATTTCAATGCCTATCTTTCGGTTCATAGCTATACCTGATCCCTTTGTATGGCCACTGTTTATGTTGAACCAACCCCATTGTCACGCTAGATAAAATCTGGTTCTTGCAATAGTGAGGACCCGAGGCTTTTGAAAAATGAATGCTTAGTCTTGCTTAGACCAAAATCTTGATTTGAGGAGTTTCGGCCAAAAATATCACTTGTTTAAATGATTTTGGCCATGACATTGGTGTGTCATGGAGGCTGTTTTGGGCCGTGGCATTGATGTGCCATGGAGATTTTATAAATGTCTTGATTACACAATGAGCAATGGAAAATGATTTGGACTTGGGCGAAGCTGGTTGTTGGATTGGTGCAGGTCTATGCACGGGGGTCGTGTGATTCGATGCCCCAGGGTTGAGGAGGGTTGCCCAAGTCAGTTAAGGACCGGTCTTTGAGCCACCTCTTGCTAGGCCTATAATGGGCTATGCCTTATCTTGCAACCACATGTCCTGTGTGGGCGAGACCTGGCCAAATAATTTGCAAAGTTCCATCGCGGTTGACCCGGCTGAGATGTGGGTGGTCTTTTATGGCCTATCGTTTATGACTATGTAATTCCCACTGGCTCAAGAGGGGGCCCTGAAGGGGCGAAACCTTAGAGTAGGGTGGACTACGGTGGAATGATGCATTGTAAAGGTCTTGTCATGTGCTCTAGACCTCTCACCAAAGGAAGTGTGAGGTGGTATCGGTGGATGCCAAGCAAACTAGAGAATTCATATCATGTGGGTAAAGTGTACAACCTCTGCAGAGTGTAAAACTATTCGAATAGCCGTGTTCGCGGTTATGGACATACTGGCAATGTCACTCAATGTTAGATCTTGGTTTTGGGTATTCAAAAGGTTTGTGAATAATGGTTTTGGATTGCTATCCAAATGGGAAATGGGCGAGAAGCCATGTGACAAGAGGGTATCCTTCACCATCTTGATGATGAATGTTATCCAACTGAAAATTGTGTTTTGAAAAATGAACTTTTTATCTATCATAATTGCTTTGGAACTTAGTACTTGTATTTGAAATAAAATTAGCTTTGTGCAAACCAACCTTAATATGCCTTCCATTGATATATCCTTATGCATGTCATTCTGTTAATTGACGGGTGTAACTTGCGAGCACGGTTGTTGTGCTCACTCTTGTTTGATTGATGAATTGAGTAGGTGAAGAATTCTATGATGATGAAGAGGACCAAATTAATTAGGCTGCGCTCTCCAGCCAATCACCTGTGGTGTAACGGATGGAGTCTGTCTTTTGGTGTTTCCACTGTGTGTGTTGCTCTTGGTTGCTAGAGCTTGTAAGCAACCCCTTGTAAATAACCCTCTTTTGTTGTTAATAAAGCCTTTGTGGATGTGTATGTTATCACTTGCTTGCTGTGAGAACCAGTCATTGATCTCTAGGGGCTGGTTTAGATCACAGAGGACTTGAGGCTTGTCCCCAAGCCCCACGACCTCCTCGGGTTAGCTCCTCTCGGACCTCCCTCGAGTCAGGACGTGGAGCTTGGGGAGGTCTGAGGTCCAACGACCTCCTCAGGGTCAGGACCCCAGACCTTCGAGTGGTCCAACCGGACCTCTCGAGAGGTCTGGGTGGTCCTACCGGGATGCCCCATGGGACGTCCTGGAAGTCCTTTACGGACCTCCCAGGAGGTCCTGAGGGACCTTTCGGGACGTCCTGGGAGTCCTTTATGGACCTCCCAGGAGGTCCCGAGGGACCTCCCGGGTAAGCCCTGGGCCGGGTCGTCACAAGTGGCATCAGAGCATCTTGATTGTAGGTCGCAGCCTAGTAAAATGGTCGTTAGAAGAAAGTTCAAAATGTGTTTTACTAAACAAGAGAAATAAATTGTTCTCTCCTTACCCGAGTCATATATCTATTCTTATCCCCTTCTATGTATCTTTTCTCACCTTATCTCCTCCTTATCTTTTTGCTTGTCTCAATGTTTTATAAAGTTCAATGGAACTCCTTTCCTGGAAATATCTATAGGGCCGAATTAAATATTTGAAGTAGCACTAAGGACCTCCCTATTTGTGGCATTGAGTGGCAGTCCCTTGCAAAGATCACCCTTGGGGTTTCTTTACAAGAGACCACCCCTCAGGATCATGATTTCACTGCTTGCAGCCTTAAGGGCAGCAAGTCTCGAGTAGTAAATATCCGTGTTTTGGTTGCTGAAATTCTTGCTTTCGGTTAGCGCTGGTTTGGTGATCTTAAACCTTACCCCTTTCCCCTTAGTTCTCTCATCTCTTTCCTACCCCTTGGACCTCTGGCAGATGGTGACAACTAGAGGCAGTGGCAGCACTAGTGGTCAAGGCCGAACCTCTGGGGATGATCCAGAGACCCCAGTGCCACAACCACCTCCTCCTCCAGCTCAAGGTCCAGATTGGAACCAAATAATGGCCAATCAAGCACAGTTGATTAACTTGCTAGCTCAGTCCATCACCAACACCTAGAACCTTCAAGCAGCAGCAGCAGCCCAACCTCCTGCATATGTTCCACCTCCTCCTAGGGCAAACATTTTTGAGTTTATGAGGATGAGGCCACCCACATTGTTCAGCACCACTGAACCTCTAGAAGCTGACGACTGGCTCAGAGTTGTAAGCAGAAAACTTGACATGATCCAATGCACAGACAGAGAGAGAGAGTCTTATTTGCCTCTCATCAACTTCATGGACCAATCTCGGAGTGGTATGATAACTTTACTCAATCCCACACCGATGCTCAAGCTATCACTTGGGATGAATTTACTCAAGCTTTTAGGCGTGCACATATTCCTCATGAAATGATGTTGCTAAAGAAGAAGGAGTTTAGATCCTTGTGCCAAGAGAACTACACAGTCAACGAATACCTTCATAGATTCAACCAACTGGCAAGGCATGCACCTGAAGACGTAGCCACTGATGAGTCCAAGCAAGAGCGCTTCTTGGAAGGCCTCAACGATGACCTCTCAGTCCAGCTCCTTGCTTATGACTACCCAGATTTTCAGCAACTCGTGAGCAAGACAATTCGGCAAGAGGGCAAGCATGTTGATATGGAAAACCGCAAGAAGAGGAAGGTAGCTCAGTAGTTCAGTTAAAGGATTTTCCAGGCCAAAGACCTCTCTATTTCAGTCTAAGAGACTTGTGACCTCCTCCCCCTCCAGGCCTCCAATGCAAGTCAAGCGCTTGAGTACCTCCAGCCCCTATAAGACCTCTCCAGGAGGTTAAGTTCAGAGCAAGCCAGCCACAATCCCTGCAGCAGGAGTAACT
The DNA here is from genome assembly GCA_036346405.1 of Phyllostachys edulis. NCBI lineage: Eukaryota > Viridiplantae > Streptophyta > Magnoliopsida > Poales > Poaceae > Phyllostachys > Phyllostachys edulis. Next base: position 67,376,733 of record CM070556.1, on the reverse strand, counting down.
TGCTTTTATTGCTATGAAGTTGGGCACTATGCTAGCAAATGTCCGAAGAAGCTTCAAGCTGCAACTTCAACTCCCAACCGATCTGGTCAAGGGTCCTTAGCTCCTGGCAGCCACACCAATCCAAAGCCTCCAGTGCAATATATTAAAGGGCGAGTGAACCACGTCACAGCTGAGGAAGCTCAACAGGCTTCGGATGTAGTCCTTGGTACGTTTCTTGTTAATACCGTACCAGCCTCAATTCTTTTTTATTCCGGAGCTTCTCATTCATTTGTCTCTTCAAAGTTTGTGGGTAATAATGGGTTAGCTATCACTCCTCTAATACCCCTAATGCTAATCCACTCTTCGGGCTCTAAAATGAGGACTAACTCCTTGTGCCCAAATCTTTCCTTGGAAATCTTGGGGGTACCTTTCTATGCAGATTTGATAGTCCTGCACTCCCAAGGGTTAGATGTGATTCTTGGAATGGACTGGTTATCTAAGAACTAATGCCAAATTGATTGCGCCAGCAAGACTATTGTGCTCACCAATGAGTAAGGGATACAAGTTGAATTTAGCCCAGAGACCTCTCCTAGGGCAAGTCCTAGCTTGGCCTGTTTGAGGGAGGTTAAGCTTGAAGACCTCCCTGTGGTAAGGGAGTACCCCGATGTGTTTCCTAGTGAGTTACTTGGAATGCCTCCGGATAGAGATTTAGAATTTGTCATTAACTTAGTCCCAGGGACAGCACCTATTTCCAAGAGGCCATATAGATTGTCTGTTAATGACTTTGTTGAGTTAAAGCAGCAAATTGAAGAAATGCAAAGTAAAGGTTTTGTGAGGCCGAGTTCCTCTCCTTGGGGAGCTCCTGTGATCTTTGTGGCAAAGAAGGATGGTACACAACGCATGTGTGTGGATTATAGAGCTCTCAATGATGTTACCATCAAGAACAAGTATCCTTTGCCCAGGATCGATGACTTATTTGATCAACTTAAAGGAGCAGTAGTTTTCTCCAAGATTGATCTAAGGTCAGGTTATCACCAATTGAAGATTCGACAAGAAGACATCCCAAAAACAGCCTTCTCAACTCGGTATGGACTTTATGAGTTCACAGTCATGTCCTTTGGATTAACCAATGATCCTGCATACTTTATGAACTTGATGAATAAAGTATTTATGGAGTACTTGGATAAGTTTGTCATTGTCTTCATAGATGACATTCTTGTGTACTCTAAGACAGAGGAAGAGCATGAAGACCACCTTCGGTTGGTCCTGGACAAGCTCAGGGACCACCAGCTCTATGCAAAATTTGAGAAGTGTGACTTTTGGTTGAAAGAGGTCATCTTTTTGGACCATGTCATGTCAGCAGCTGGTGTGGCAGTTAACCCTAGCAAGGTCCAAGATGTCCTAGATTGGAAGCCACACAAATCAGTGTCTCAAATAAGAAGCTTTCTTGGCATGGCAGGATATTATCGTAAGTTTATTGAAGGTTTTTCAAAGATAGCAAGACCCCTCACCCAATTGCTCAAGAAAGAAACCAAGTATGTTTGGACCCCAGCATGTGAGCACAGCTTTCAAGAATTGAAGAAAAGATTGACTTCTGCTCCGGTATTGATTTTGCCCGACATCTGAAAGGATTTTGAAGTCTTTTGTGATGCCTCTAGGCAGGGCCTAGGCTGTGTTTTAACACGGGCACCAACCCAGGGCTTCAACCCATAAATTTTCTCATGGATACCCATCCATGTCAAAACTGTTTTACAAAATTATTTTGAAATCAAAACCAAAGTCTAACTTTGAGTGGCTTTGCTAAGCATGTCCATGACCGTGGTCACGACTATTCAAATAGTTCTTAACACTCTGCAGAGGTTGTACAGCTTTACCCACATGACATGAATTCTCTAGTTTGTCTGGCATCCGTTGATACCACCGCTCACTACCTTAGGTAAGCAGTCTAGAGCACGTGTCAAGACCTTTACAAAGCGTCATTCCACCGCAGGCTCCCCTCGCTAAGGGTTCGCTCCCTTTGGGATACAAACCGCAGGATTTGAGCCCCCTCTTGCGTCAGGTGGGACTAACGTAGGTCATAACATGACTATCCACCGCATCTGAAGGGAACGACCACGGTGAAACATTGCAAATTAGTTGGCCAGGTCCCCTCCTCATACTCAGGACATGTGGTAGTACTATGTGGCTCGAAGACCGGTCCTTAACTGACTTGGGCGACTTCCAAACAACCCCTGGGCCTCAACCCTAACCAGATTGAGCCCGTGCATCAACATGCACCCTCCAAACAACCATTTCGCCCAAGTACAAACCTTCATTTTATTTTATTTTAAAAAGTCATTTATAAACTTCCATAACACACCAATGCTATGGATACAATTTAAACAACATTTGATTTTTGGCTGAAATTCCCCAAATCAAATATTTTTGGTCTAAGCATGGCTAAGCATCAATTTTTCCAAAGTGTTCTAGTTTATACGATTGCATGAACTAGATTTTCATCTAAGGTGACAAGGTAGGTTTATTTCAATGGCAAGATTGGCAGTACAAAGGATTTAGGCATAACTATAATTTAAAACAGGGATTTAAATTAGACGTATAGAAATAAGCATGCAATAATAATTTAAAATAGAATTTAAATAATTTAAAATAATGGGATCAAATATGATCAAAGGTATAACTTGCCTTGCTCAATTAATTGCTCTCAAACGGCGTCGAAATCTGACTCTCCGAAGTCGTCGAAATCTATACGCGAAAATAAGCTAAATTCAAACAAAATTCAAATGAAGATTCAATGAACTCCAAATTAAATAATTTTGGTTTAGTTAGCTATATCTTGAATTTATATGAATTTAGAAATTTGAATCGACGAAATCGGAGTTCGTATGAAGGAGAACGAACCCCGGGAAGTTTTGAAATCACATGAAATGATGAAATAGGATTTTCCTGAATTAATGGAATTATTTTTCTAAAGGAAACCCGAATTACTACGTCAGCATGACGTCATCGGGTGGGAAATCCTTTTCGGCCGTAATTTAAAATACTAACGAGTGGGCCCGGGTCCATGGTGGACCGGGTCTTGCGAAAGGTATCTTGACTTTATAACGTCGGCGCCACGCGGCGTCACGTGATGTACCACGCCGCAAAAACGCCGAGGTGGCACACGGGTGGCGCCTACGTGGCGGTGCCACGTAGACACGAAGCCGGCGGTGCTCCGGCACGCGGCTTGCCGGCGAAGGGCTGCACGGCGGCGGCCGGTGAGGGCACCGAATGAAAGAGGAGACTCCACTGATTGCGGTGCTCACCTTACGCACTCGGCGGTGAGGTTGGTTGGCCGGCGGCGAAGAGTTTGGCGGCGGCGCAAATGTGCTTGCGGTGGCGGAGGCGATGCGGTAGGTCTCTGGTGAGGGCGCAGCGCGCACCGGGTAGGCGAAGAGGCGGCGGTGACGGCGCCAGAATCGAAGAAGGAAGTGCTCACGCCCGAAAATCTTTAAATGCAAAATCCGGCCATTTTAAGAGAGGAGAGGACGTGTGAGTGATGGGAGCGGGGTGAGGATGAGAATGCACACCCGGTGCTCCCTTTTATAGGGGCCGGGGAGGGGCAATAAAGGGAGATCGTGCGCGTGGCATCTTCGGTGGTGATGGCAAAGATCCAGCGGTTTCGCACGCAATAAAGGGGGAAGAGGACCGGAACGGGCGCAGCATGAACAGAGGTTTTGAATGTGCGCGACACTGTCAAGGCAGAGAGCGAAAATGGCGCCGGATTTCGAGCTCCCACATGTGGTAATGGTGGCTGCGAGTCGGGTCGGTTGTGTGGGGAAGAAGGCAAGGAAAGAGAAGATGGCGTGCGGGCCCACACATAAGAGAGATGGAGGGGGTGACAGGTGGGACCGGGAAAAGGAGAGAGAAGGGAGGCGCAGGCCACCTGGCTGGAGATGGGCCGCAGGCCATGGGCTGCGCGTGTGAATAGGGGTCGGGCCGGGGAAGGTTTCGGCCCAAAGAGGGATTGGAGATTTTAAACGATTTTCCAATTTAAAATAATCCGATTAAATAAAAAAGGGCCTTAGAAAGTAGTAAATAAAATACAAAAATTCTAAAAAAATTCACAGAAATTCCTAGAGTTATTTTGGACTTAAATAAAATATTTTCAACTTAAAATTGGTAATAGTTTTTGCAAATAATTTATTTTGACTTTAAAATAATTAAGAAAAGTTTTAAAATTCTAGAAAATAATTAAAATTTTATTTTTCAACTTTTAACTCAAATAAAACTTCAAAGACTTTAATAAATTTTTATTTTTGACTTTTAAAACTTTAGAAATTCAAATAAAGCAATCAAACTCATTCAAATTTCGTAAAATCCAATAAAATAATAACTTTATTTATTTTAATTTGGTAACAGCACTTTGGGATGTTACAATTAGGTCGGCCTTGGAGATGTTGGACTCGTCGTCAGACTTCTATGCGAAGATGCCATGAAAGAGCAAGTGGCTTGTCGAGAGGGCTAAACTGTACCCGAATTTTTCTATAAAGGATATTCTGGTACCACGGGAGGTTCCACGCCCTCAATGTGTGTGCGAAGAACCGGTGAAGATCATTCCATTCACACACCCGGCCACCGTCGTCCAGGCGTACTACACATGCGGGAACATCGTCGTAATCGAATCTTACGCACACATCGATTTTTCACACCTTACGTTGCATTTCACATATCCCTAACTTCATCCGCGCATAATGGCAGCCTGAGACATTCCAACGATTGGGCATGTACAATAGGGCATTCATCGAGCAGAAGTACATGTTGAACTACGCGATGCGAGCTGAGACATTCCAACGATGGAAACCTTACGTACCCCACCCTATTGAGGAGGCACCAATCGACAAGGGGAAGGCTCCTGCTAGTGAGACCGGTGGTAGTCTCCCCGCCGCCCTAGCACACTCCAGATCAAAGAGGTAAGTGTTGTTCATTTCGCATCTGACGAGGATTAAAATCTCTAAATATTACTTTAATATTTAATTAAAGACTGCACGTCCTTTGTGGTCGTAACCCCTAAGGCTAACAACCCCTATGGTCGTAAGGATTCCAGAGGTTACATCGTGGGTACCCTGGTCGGACAAGGTCATGTACCTTATCCCCGACCAGATGACTGCTAGTGAAAGCAATGAACTAACTCTTGGTCTTGATTCCAAGTATATTCCTCCCGTGTGATGAATAGAGCATATGTCATATTTACTCTAAACCACACGATGCTTGACGGTCCTAAGTCACTGACAATAACTGCTATATGGTTGTTATCTCCCACTGGCATCAACTGCTGGGCAATTGGCTCTTTGCCAACTGCCACCATTTCTCCGACCCGACGCGACATTTCCAACAGGCACCTTCTTCCAGGAGTAATTGCCACCACTTCGCCAGTTATTTAAAGGAAGATGATGCATAGCGAAAGGACAAGATCGACATCGGACAACAGTCATCAGACAAGACGCACAAGCAATTGTATACGATCCAAAGCATAGCACACCACATTCTCAATGTAATTAGGACTAGTTCATCGCCTTATTCAAGGCACCCCCTGTAAAGATCCAGTTCAATACAATAAAGAGCAATCCCATTCTTTGACAAGAACTCCTTGTCATTTTTCTCTATTTATTTCGTAAGGTCGACATCTCGATCGTCAATAGCTGGCGCTGTCCGCGGGGAAGAAGGCTTTGAGTTCTTGAGGCTTCTTTCGCTCAAGCATCCCCCATTCACTTTCCTTCGCTCCATCGTCGCTCATGCGATCATGGTAGGGACTTGGGATGAGGAAATCTGGTTCGACTTGACGAACTACTCCAACCTTGACATGGACGTTTGCATCCGCGCCATGGAAGAAAACATGATGTCATCATCATCCTCTTCCGCTGCCGGCTCACCACCCGCTGAAATCAATGAGGTCGACTAGATGAAGGAGGATACACCACTACCATCAGTGGTGGTCCCATTGGAACTGGCCCTTTCGACCAATCGGAATGTCTGAACACCTCTACAAGCCCGATCCTCTCGACCGGCAAGAACAGAGATAAAAGCCCAACGCTGCGATCAGAGGGTCCATATACTCTCGATACTGTCATGGCCGACCAGTATTCACCAACGGCTCCTACGTATTCTGGGGTCCAACCAACATCTAGTAAGGGTGTCAATGAAGTTACCACTGGCCGTAGGCCAAGTGGAAATGAAAAGACTCAGTGTACGGTCGGCAATCCGTTGGATTAGGCTGAGTCCACTACAAAGCCCGCTAGAGGTGGTGATCTGCGACCGCTCCCCATCGTGGAGGCTCCTTGCTGAAGCAATGGAAGGCGCTCCCTTAGTTACGATTGGAGCTCGTCGGAGGACTACTGTTGGAGGCACGAGGTTCACGTAATCGAAGATACCAATCAATATGTCGTGCACAGTCCTCCATAGCTTATCCCACCACCACGTTTTTGTGGAAATGGTGCGTTCTCTCAAGCACCAATTGGCGGAGGCGATCGGATTGATGGACGTCGATCAGTTAATTCACCTATTTCTACCCCACTACATATGAGGGATCGGACACGACAGACTGGAAGGTCGGAGGGGAATTCGACTCATCAAACACCCACTCTAGTAGGAATCCTCCAATAATTCAAAACCCGCAACAAGTTCATGACATTCTGAATAACCCAGATCCTGCTCTGACAGAGACTCCTGGTTATGTTCAACTCGCATGGCAGGTATCAGAGATCCTACAATAGACCATGCAACGTACAGAAATGTACCGAGAGCAAAGGAACTCGCAAAGTCACACTATGACTTCTTCCCATCACTCATCCCTCAGTAGAGGGCAACATGGTCGGATAGTGGACTGATCTATACTAAGACCTCCTCAAATATTGTGACTAGGGAGTCACAAGCGAAGACGGCTCTTTCAAGCAGCTACTTTCCCCCTCGTCAAGAGGAACGACCGCTTGGTTCGAATGACCTCCAACATCATCTGAACCAGGTAGGTGGTCAGAGGCGTTATACTAACATCCACGACCGGATTGGCATACCGGAAACTTAGAATGTTAATATAAGGAATCGGTCCCCAACCGACTACAATCTGGCTCCTTTTCAAAGAAGGCGCCACGACTCAATTACGGGCTATCGAGCATTCTCGTCAGGGTTCCAAGCTGTTCGCTGACCGGACAGGTTCTGACCAGCTAATATAGAGAAGTTCAATGGGACCTAAAACCCAATAGAGTTTCTACAGATTTATACTACCGCCATCAAAGCTGATGGCGATAACGACAACGTGATGGCAAACTACTTACCCACGGTCCTTGAAGGATTTGCCCAGTCGTGGTTGCTCAACCTACCGGTTGAATCTATTTACACTTGGGAGCAGCTTTGTGACTTACTGATCACGAACTTCCAGGGGACGTACGACCACCCTGGAAAAGAAGACGGTCTACATCAGATTAGGCAAAAAAAACCAATTAAACTCTTCAACAATATATCAAGAGGTTTAGCCAGGTTCATAATTCTATTCCTAAGGTCACAGATTCCTATGTTATCCAGGCTTTTAAAGTAGGTTTGAGAAATCAACTGTTTACAGAGGATATCGCAATGAATCCTCTATGGACGACTGTTGAACTTTTCGACATGGCTGATAGATATGCGGCTGCAAGTGAAGCGGTCGAATGGAATGAAGCCATTGATCAAAAGTAGAAGATCCCTCAACTTGGCCTGGAGAAGCCAGAGAAGAAGCATAAGAAGTCTCTCAATGGTAAGAAGAATCGCAAGCCTAACAACAAAGAGGTTCTTGCAATTCCAAAAAAAATTCTCCAAGGGTAAGAAAGATTTTTCCAGTCGGAACAAGGCAAAAACCTTGACCGACGAATACAAGAAGAGCAAGAAGTGGTGTCCACTTAATTAGGTGGCAGGGCATGATCTGCACATCTGCCGAGCCTAGCAAAAGAAGCTGGAGGACTATTACTCAGGTAAAGATCCCTTCCCTCCCATACAAGAACTTGGAGAACCAAGCTCCAAGAAGGACAAAGATAGTGATGAAGAAGTGGAGTACCAGGAGCCACAACATACAGTCGATATGATCTTTGGTGGATCCTCCTCATACGAATCAAAACGTCATCTGAAGGCCGTGGAACGGAAAGTCAACCTTGTGGAATCTCCGATCACCGTCAAGCCATCCAGGTGGTCGGAGACAGTAAACTCCTTCAGCAAAGAAGACTACCCCATCTCGTTGACTCGACCAGGTAGGTTCCCTATTGTTGGCGAGCCTACTATTAATAACTGCAAAGTTAATAGAGTCTTAATAGACAGAGGTAGTTCTTTAAACATTTTATTTACGGGAGCATTGGTGTAAATCCCAAACAATGGTTTGTGTTTCAAATGTATGAAAATGAGAAAAAATCAAAACTTTTTACATATCATGTTGTGAGTTGAAATTTTCTATAAACTCTCTCAAAGGATTTGTTAATTTCAAAAACTTAATACTTCAATTGACTAGAAGCATAGGTCTTTGAAACTATTAAAGCAAACGTTGTGATCATCCTCTAGAAATATTTTTCCTAGCTTCTAGATCATCCTAGTAACTCCTCTGAAAAATTTCATATTTTTTAGAATTTATCTTCTATTTTTAAGAGGCCAGTCAAACCAGTTTGACCCTTGGTCAAAACCCTAGGAAAAGACTTTGTAGATTTTCTACAAGAAAATGTATTTCATTAAAATCTCTAGAAAATTTATACAATGTTGTTCCTAGTGTCCTAAACCTCCTGTAAAAATTTTATAAATTTTTGAGCTGAGAAACCCTGTCTAAAAATTCTTTTATTCTCTCAGCCTATTTATCAAAACCTGATTTCACTATTCCTTAGGCCTAGCTACTATTCATCCGACCGAGCTCGACTCGACGTGGTCAAACCTAGCCCACTAAAGTCAGACCCGGTGCGCCTTCTTCTTTACAAAGCGTACTTCTAGAATTACGTTTTCTCTTCGTTTTTCTTTTCCCTTCCTCTGACCGATGGCCCCGAGGCCCACCTGTCATCACCCTTCTCCCACGTTTGCCTCCACATGGCTTTTGCATGCTACGACGCAGCGCCACGCCGCCCCGCTCACCCATGTCGGCCGCCTTCGCTTCCTTCGCCACTCACCTATAAAGGTCAGCGCCGGGCTCGCCTAGCGCCTCTTCTGGTTGTCCCCGTTTCTCCCCCTCTCTCCTTTACCAAAGGAAACACCGAAGAAACCGTAGAGTCGCCGTGCCCGTCATCACCATTCTCGGCAATCAATGAAGCTCTTCCTCTATCCACCGCGTCATCTTGTGTTCCGGAATGCTAGGAGTGTTTCCCCTTATCTGGTTTTGGTTTTCTTTCTCAGGGATTATCGAATTTGGCGTCCTTCCCCATCTACGGTCAAAAGCCCCCTTTCGTTCCCAACGCCGGTAAGTTGAAGCAAAAGTCGATTCCTTGCTTTCACACCATCGCATGAACTCACTCGAGTTGCCCCTACCCTCAATTGATCCTATTTTTGCTCAGGGTATTGCCTCCACGGTGAAGCCACTGCCGCCGACTCGGTCCACCGCCGCCAGCTCTTCTCTGGCAACATCCTCAGCTCTGGGTCATCGCGGTGAGGTCCTAGCACTTCTTGGTCTCCCATGTGCATGCTTTGTTGCTTACATTTCCATCGCTCCGTGTTTTGTCATTCCGGCCGTAGCTCGCCGCCGCCATTTCATGTCGCGCCGCTGCTCTGGTCCAACTCCGGCAAAGCTCCGACCACCTAAGGGTGTGCAAGGTTGAGGCGATCTCATTTTTGTTCTTGGTATTTGCGCTTTGACCACCGCCAAGAAGACGCTCAGAAGATCGCTACTGAGCGCTGTGCTCTGTCCAAAACGGACCGTGGATCAGATTCGCCATTAAGAAACCAAATCCGAGTTTAATTTCTAATCATTGAACAAATCTATGTCTTAGTACTGAGTTAATGTCGTTTGTTAGGCTGGCAAGTGGGCCCATGCACAAAAATTCTAGAGCTTTAAACGACGATATTTTTCTTTGTTTCACCGACGAGTGGGCCCCACCACGTTAACTGCGCGTTGGACCGAGTCCTTGGACTGGGACTTTGCCGTGGACTTAAGTCCACACACTATGCCATAGACTTAGTCTATGACACATGGCCCCCACGTGTCAGGAAAACTATTCTGGGAAATTAAATAAAAAGCAAGCACTGTTTAGTAGACCCCACATGTCATTGACTTCGGCTAGCTCAGCCCGAGTATCAAAAGTGTTTAATCCTTTTTGAAATTCCGAATTGAATTATTTTTGCACTAATAATTCAATAAACTTCAAAAATTCATATCTATTTCATTTTAACTCCAAATTGAGTGAAACCAATTTTGTTGGTTTTCATTCTTTTCGTACTTTAACATGAAATAGGTTTGAAACTTGTCACTACCCCAAAAAATTTTGGTATTAGAATTAATTTCCAATTAGGATTATTTCTTACATTAAAAATTCTTTTAACTTGGAAAATTCCTAAAAAATTATTCTTAACTCCAAATAAAATGATTTTTGTTTCTAAATTTTTCTAAAATCATAATCTACCTGTTTTTCCAAAAATATTTGTATTTGGTTATTTTGGTGTTATTCATTCTAATTCATTCTTTCGCTCGATCGATAGGTTCCGACAATACAATTGAATACGAGAGTTATCCTCAGCAGCAAGTGGAATATCTCCAGCAAGGCAAGTAGTTTTCCTTTGATGCACATTGATCCTATTGTTTGCGCATGCTAATATTTCAAATGTTTCAACTATATGTACGCATGCTATGTTGACAAGTTATTTCTCCGTTCGCGATAGTTTACCTGGTTAGTTAAATGAACTATAGGCAAACATCCATCCTCTAATACTGAACCTAGGTTATATCCATTGTGATTTAGAACTCGATGGATGGGCTCTAGTCACTTTATATATACTGTATACGAGTTATCACTTAGCCATGCTTAGAACGGTAGTCTGGGGATCATCGCCTCAGCGATGATCATTACAACCTCACTTTAAAATACTTGAGTCAGGGTACTCATGTATGTATCATATTTATAAAAACTAAAAATAAAAATAAAATATTTTAGACTTGGGCGCATTGGTTGGCTGGTGTGCTTTTGGGTATGTGCTTGGTGCTTGAGTCAACAAGGACCGAACATCTTGTCCCACTAAACCAAGAATTATTGTGTGCATCCACATGAGGGTCATAAGGGTCCCCTCTTGACTTAGTACTTTGGCGTGTGTTAGCTCCGAGTCGCAGGAGGTGGGTGCGTGTGTTGTGTTAAAAAGAAGAAATGTGTCTTTGTGTGTTGGGTGTGCGGGAGTGGAATCCTGCATAGGTTTTCCACACCGAGGGGCATTGTAGTTGTCCGAGGCTTTACCCCATAGGGTAGTTGACTTTTGGCTTTACAATGACTCCGACACAACGTATGTGTGTTTATCCATACGAGCGACTCGTAGTTAATACATAATATTAGAAAACGTCTCGTAGGACTTAGCCGTGCCGGCATACCTAAGGAAGTGTGCTTAATAGCTTGGCGAAAAGGTGGTCTGATATGTGGGTAAAATTCTACTCCCCTGCAAGGTTTAATCTATTCGAATAGCAATGTCCTTAGTTATGGGCACGCTTGGGGAGGTCTTTCAAGAGTTAGACTATAACATTTTGATAAAACTTGAGAATGGGTAGTACGAATGGGTAATTCATGCTATTATGGTGACTTTAGGAAGACACCTTTAGGATGTTGATTATGTCTATAATTATTGTCTCACTGTTATTTGATCAATTAAAAATGGTTTTAACAAATTGCTTTCAATCTATTACACTATTGCAAATAAAATGTTGCTTTACGCTGAAAAGGAAACATATAGCCATCTCCATTGATTTAAGGCTGCATGTAGCTATGTATAGGTTTGTTAATCGTAAGTCTTGCGAGTACGTTTTTGTACTCAACTGCATTGTCTATTTGCTGTAGAGGAGGTTGACCCCCAAGGGGTCAACAGTTGTGAGGATGACTTCACTGTCAACGACTAGCTCGGGCGTTTCCGGTCGGTTGCCTTGTGGGTAAGGGCAAACCAATTGCCTTTTTCTTTTAGCCATCTTATGGCAAAGTATTTCCGCTACAGACCTGACTCTTTTGTATGAAATCTTAATGAATGTTAGATATGTTGTAAATTATGAAACTTTGGTAATGTAATAACCTTTGTATGGAGTTGATGCTTAATTTTTGTGAGGTGTAGGTGTATAGTAGTTCTGGGAAGTACATATACACCGAGAACGGGGAAATTTGGTTTGTACTGCTAGGACCAATGGAAAGGTTAAGTATTACAAATTAAATAGCCAGACGGCTCTCACAATTGGAAGAAATGTAAATTTCTAGGTCAAAAGTAAAGCTTGTAAAATATACCTTCCATGGCATAGTTCTAGGATCTACTGCAAAACCGATAGGTCAACTGTCCCTACTGATTATATTCAGAAGACCTAACAACTTTCGAACAGAAAAGGTTTCATTCGATGTGGTGGATTTCAAAACCGCAAACAATAGAATCCTTGGTCATCCGGCATTAGCAAAGTTCCTGATAGCTACACATTATGGCTATCAGAGTTTAAAGATATCAGGACCAAAAGGGGTAATCACGGTTCGAGGGGGTTGAAAGATGGCATACACATGCGATCGGAAATCCCTAGAACTGGTCGACGAACTTCCGACCAGAGAATCTAATCTGCCTTCCATGCAAGTCAAGCACTCGAGACAAAAGATGGCCTCAAAACCTTTCGACCAGACCAAGGAGGTTTCGCTCGACAAAGGCGCTTCTCTGGATAGCATCAAAATGTCGTCTAGGTCCGAAAATGCTAATGCATCTACACAAAAGGTACTGGTCGGGGCAGGACTTAACCCCAAATAAGAAGAGTCACTCGTTTCCTTTCTGTAAGCAAACTTGGATGTATTCGCCTGGCAGGCATCCGACATGCTCGGAGTCCCCAGGGTGGTGATTGAGCATTGGCTAGCTCTCAAGCCTGACAAGAAACTGGTCAACCAAAAGCTAAGGCGCTTTGCACCAGATCGGAAGGAGGTAATCTAGTCGGAGATCGACCGCCCCGAGTGGCTCGCCAATCCTGTAATGGTTAGAAAAAACAATGGAAAATGATGAATGTGTATTGACTTCATAGATCTTAATAAAGCTTGTCCGAAGGATGACTTTCCCCTTCAACGTATCGATCAACTTGTAGACTCTACTTCTGGGTGTGAGTTGTTAAATTTTTTGGATGCGTATTTAGGGTACCACCAGATTAATATGAGTAAAAATAATGAAGAGAAAACTTTCTTCATCACTCCATATGGCACTTTCTTCATCACTCAAGATGCCATTTGGACTTAAAAATACTGGTGCTACTTTTCAGAGGTTAATGCAAAAGACCTTTAATCCTCAAATATGTCGAAATTTAGAAGCTTACGTTGATGACTTAGTTGTGAAAAGCATCAATGCTGGCGATCATATTTCCGACTTACAAGAAACTTTCAATAACTTAAGAAGGCATAACCTTAAGTTAAATCTAGAAAAGTGTGTGTTCGGAGTTTCTACTGGAAAGCTTCTTGGATTCCTAATTTCGGCTAGAGGAATTGAAGCAAACCCAGTAAAGATATCGGCCATCGACCAGATGTGCCGTCTGACCACAAAGAAAGAAGTCCAAAAACTAACCGGCTATATGGTAGCGCTAAGACGTTTCATAGCACGGTTAGGGAAAAAAAGGATTACCTTTCTTTAAGCTTCTTCGAAAACACGAAAGTTTCGAGTAGACTAAAGAGGCAATTGATGCCTTTGAAGAGCTCAAGATGTACCTTACGAATACCCCGATCTTAGTGTCTCCAAGATCGGGAGAAACATTGCTGATTTACATGGCTGCCACAAGCAGTCAGCGGTGTATTGGTCGTAGAACGTGAAAACGTTCAACGACCAGTATATTACGTAAGTGAAGTCTTACATGGACCTAAGGAAAGATACCCACATGTACAAAAGTTGCTCTATGATCTCCTTGTGGCTTTAAGGAAATTAAGGTATTACTTTTAGGCCCACAGAGTGGTCGTACCAACTAGATATCCCCTTGGTCAAGTTCTCATAAACAAGGAATCATCAGGACGAATAGTAAAATAGGTGGTCGAGTTTGGGGCGTTTGACCTCCATTTTGTCTCACGAACAACAATTAAGTCCCAGATAATAGCAAAATTTATTGCTCAATGGACAAACCCTGAACCCACCCAAGGGCCCTAGTACAAACACCATGATGAGTGGACAATGTACTTTGACGGTTCCTTGATGCTCAAAGGCTCAGGAGCTGGAGTTGTCTTGATATCCCCTACTGGAGAACACATCAAATACGCCATTCAGTTAAACTTTCCTGCTACAAACAATATTGTTTGTTACATCATTAAATGTGAGCCTGCCCGATATGATTTCATCAGAGAAGAGTTCACACTACAAATTCATTTAAAGTTCGGGGGCTAGCAGACGAGAATTAAAATCTCTAAATATTACTTTAATATTTAATTAAAGACCACACGTCCTTCGTGGTCGTAACCCCTAAGGCTAACGACCCCCGTGGTCGTAAGAATTCTAGAGGTTACAACATGGGTACCCTGGCCGGACGAGGTCTTGTATCTTATCCCCGGCTAGATGACTACTTGTGAAAGCAATGAACTGACACTTGGACTTGATTCCAAGTATATTCTTCCAGTGTGATGAATAGAGCATATGTCATATTTACTCTAAACCACGCTATGCTTGACAGTCCTAAGTCACTAACAATGACCGTTATATGGTTATTATCTCCCACTGGCATCAATTGCTCGGCAGTTGGCTCTTTGCCAACTGCCATGATTTCTCTGACCAAACGCAAGTCACTGACAATTACTTGTGCTCGGGCGTCCGACACAAGGAAAAAAATCGGACGCTCATCCCCACATGTCACTACCACATCCACAAACCTCGTCCTCCATAACACCCATTCGCCTCACTCCACCGTCACAACACTTAATATTCTTACCCACTTCTTTTGTTTCTTACCCCAACACGCACTGACACACTCCAAATCTCTCTCTTCATCCATGGATTTACCCCCATCACTTGCTCTCTCCACTTTGGTCCTGTCCGTGCAACTGATTCACCGCCATAGGAGGCACGTTGCCACAGCTTGTGCTCTACCCCCATGGTAGAGGAGAGCGACGAATGGCGGTGGCGCATCCTGAGGCCATGGTGACGGCTTTGAAGCTCCAAGGCTGCCATCAGCAAGCTCATCTTGCTCCTCTATCTCTTCCTTCTCCAGTGACCGCGCTCACGACGGTGGCGGTCGGAAGGTCACTAGGCCGACCTTGCCCCACCAAATCTGTCCATCCCACCCTATGCCGAGAAACCGGGATCGGCCACCGCTGCGTCCTACTTCGAGCTCACGAAGTTGGCAAGTGTTTTCTCAATTTGTTGCCCCCTTTTCTTAATTGTTGTATAAAGTATTTAGCTTTGTTGTGGTGTGTTCTCGTAAAATATTGTGGTAAGTTATTTTATATTGCAATCGAGGCAATGATTTGATGCACTTGAGCATTTTTTTTTTGTTGCAACAAGAGTTACATTTTGTTGCAACATGTTGTTGCAATGGACTGTTGCAATGTGTTATCTCGAAATGTTGCAATAAGTTGGTTTTATGTTGCAATCAAGTTATGATTTGTTGCACTCGAAGTTTTTTTTTGCAACAAGAGTTACATTTTGTTGCATTGTGTTGTTGCCATTGGTTTTTGTTACATGTTGAGCACATGGAGTAGGCGTCGCCTGAGGCCACGACAACGATGTCCGAGATCCACGGCCACCATCAGCCAACTCCTCTTGCTCATCTCTCTCTCTCTCTTCCTTCTCCTATGGCTGCAAGTAGATATGGCACCACGACGATGACGATCGGAAGGGGCACCAGGCTGACGTTGTCCCATAGGATCTATCCCTCCCACCAACGTCGAGTCCTCATGATCAACTGCCACTACTTCCTGTGTCAATCTTGTGTCGTTGCCACCGGCCACGCCAAGATGCCCCATGAGCGAGCGCGAGGAAGAAACAGAGGGATGCACGGTGTTTTTTGTGGCGGGGGGAGGGGGCCATACAATGAAAATCACTCGCAACAGGATTGACGACAAATGAGGGTGTACGAAGCTAGCACCCAGATCAAACGTCTGGGAGCTAATCGCTCCTGTACAAGAGATAGTATTACATGGTTGTTTCACATAGAATCAATCTAACTATCGAACAACTTTATGTTGCCAGATATGCTACAGTCGTTAGAACCAATCTACGACTTCTGTTAATATAATGTGACTACCACGCACGTCTACCTTATCTTCTAACGTCCCCCACTACCACACACGTCTACCTTATCTTCTAACCGTCCCCCTCAACCACGACCTAAAATTTTCAGGTTGAGATTGTGTCGATGCCGGTTAAAACTTGACTTTGACAACGGCTTTGTAAACATATCATTAATTTGATCACCGATATGAATCGAACTTCTTGTGCCTTGCTTGCAACTCGTTCTTGCACAAAGTGGAAATTCACTTTAATATGCTTTGTTCTTGCATGAAACATGGGGTTTGTAGATAAATATGTTGCGCCAATGTTATCACACCACAAGATTGGTGCCTATAAGATGTTAAACTCTTGGTTTGCCAAACACATTGATCCATACAGGATCTGTTCATTTATATAGGCAAAGCTTTACATCTTCCAGTATAAACCGAGTGAAAGTTGAGGCGCCAATCCACAGGCCACGTCGCCCTGAAATCTCTGTGTCGTCTGAATTCGCACTGGTTTGCTTCGCATCCATTCGATTCTTCTTGCGATTTTCTTGCATGCGCTGCCTTCGCTTTCTCGCCTGTCCAATAGTCTTCCTTATTCCTTCTCTGCCATCTGATCTTCAACGCGCGCTCCTCCGCAGGTGGCCGTACCTCCCGCATCGCCCTCGCTCTCGCTCGGTGCCCCTCCCCTTCGCCCACTACGCCCTCAGCGGATGCCTCCTCACCTGTGGGCCCCCCACCATAGGCCTCCTCCCCTTCGCATGTGCCACCCTCGTTGTCCCCTCCTCCCCTTCCGTCCTCGCCGTCCCCTCCTTGTCGTGGCTGGCGCCACTCGCGGTATACCTCTCCCACCCGTCCAGCCAAATCGGTTGTCCCACCTCTTCCTTTCGCCACGCCGCAGCCACCTACAATCCCTGCGACCTCCCACATGACGAGCCACCGCCATCGTTGTATCGGCCACGCTCGGCCAATGATACCGTCGTAGTGGCTAGCGTACCATGTCCCGCATCCATCTGCTCCCCTCGCCCCTTCGCCATTCGATCCCCTTCTCCCTATCTCTCCTGACCTATCCGCTATAGTCGCTGCTCCGCTCGGCCACGCCTTCTCCCTCTCCTCACCCACGGCCACCTCTGTTCCAATCTAGCCTTTCTTGCCCGGGCAGGTCCCGATTCGGACATCATCAACTTCACCAAGAGGACGGCCAAGGACCTCAAGATGCTGGCCAAATTCGTCCCCCAGATGCTTCAATCCAGCTAGGTACCACTCGTTCTCTGCTTGCTTCCCTTTGCGTTCTGTCTTCCTTCAGACATAAAAATTCTTTTAGTGTTCGGTGACCAGAGTGTAAGTCAGGTCAGTCTTGTGCCTCGTATGTGTTGCACCAGCCCAGGCTTCATAAAAAAAACCTGAAATGGCCACACTAAATTTCTAGATATTCTATTTTTTTGTACTTTAAAGTACTTAGTCATTGAGATCTAAATTTATACTCTATAAAAAGAATATGTAAAATGTATCAAATGTGATGTAGTCTTCAGAATTACTTCAATAAGTTCATATGAGCTACTAGAAAAAGGTTTTGCATTGGGTGGGCTCTCAGGTTGGGTTACATGGGATCAGGCAACCACAATTAGAGGTTTGGGCAGGACTACTATGGGCTGATGGAGAGTACATTGGAATCAAAATATTTTTTCTATTTGATGTTGTTTTCGTGGAATTTCTTCTAATTTGATTATCCTTCTAAGGTTGCATTGGAGGCTCCATGGGTGCTCAGTATCAACAATTCTGAATATTTCGCTGAACCATATGGTAGGTCTTTGTATTAGATCAACTATCATGTATAATCACCTTCTCTCTCTCTCTAACTAACAGTCATATTGTTTAACCAGGAAAAAATGTTATCTTCGTTGCAAATGACTGGCATACTGTAGTTCTGACGTGCTATCTGAAAAGCATGTATAAGCCAAATGGAATTTATGTTAATGCTGAGTTTCACCATTTTGTTCTTTTGTTTTATTTTTTCGTTAGTAATCTCCATGTGAACTAAATGGGTGTAAAGTACGGATTTGCATTTTATTTTATGCTTAACAGTTTTTCTATACTTGTTTTGATTGATTAATTGTGGTCTTGTAGGTTGCTTTCTGCATTCACAGTATTGCCTATCAGGGTAGATTTGCCAGAGAGGACTTTGAACTTCTCAATCTACTCGAAAGTTTCTTGCCTTTGTTTGATTTTATTTATGGGTATGAGCCTTGATTTTCTATTGCTTCATTATATATTAGGCATGTTTTACTAGCTTCTTTGACATTGGTATGCATGCTAACTTGTGCAGGTATGATAAGCCTGTTGCAAGGAGAAAGATTAATTGTATGAAGGCATGGATCACTGAGTTTGATCTGGTGCTTACAGTTAGTCCACAATATGTCAAAGAACTCACTGCTGGTCCACATAAAGGTGTTGAGTTGGATCACTGAGTGTGATTTGTTAATGTAAGGTGACCCACTCACTATCATTCTCTACGAATATCAGCAATTAGTTGAAACCGAGGAACCGAAATCGCCAACAAAGCTTTTGTCTCCTCTTCTCTTCGTGATAACGCATGCGCCACACGATTCTGCTGTCCTGGTCTATATTCCACAAGGAAATCAAAACCAAATAATTTGCTAACCCATTGATGCTACAAAATTGTAGATAATCACTGACCCAAAAGAAATTTTAAACTATAATGATTGGTGCGAATTATAAATTGCTAACCCCAAAGATAAGGTCTACAATGTCTCACTGCCTTGACCAACCCAATGAGCCCCCTTTCATATGCTACTAACTTGGCATGTCGTTGAGCAACCGGTCGACTAAAGAAAGCAATGGGTCGCTCTCCCTAATGAAAGGCTGCCCCAAACCCTGTGCTAGATGCATCGCAATTGATCATGAAAGGCTGTGAAAAATAGGGTAATTGCAAGGCTGGGCCAACCGCAAGAGATTGTTTGAGAGTAGTGAACGCCTGAGAGGCTTCATTCGACCAAGAAAATGCTTGTTACTTCAAAAGACTAGTGAGAGGTGCTGCAATAATACCATAATTTTGGATGAATTTTTGGTAATATCCTGCACTTTACCGGTATCCATGTCAACTCCCTCAGCTGAGATCACATGACCCAAGTATGAAATGGATTCTTGGCCAAAGAAACACTTGGATTGCTTAAGATGAAGCTGATTGTCTTGCAATAAACGAAGAAATGCACGCACATGTTTGAGATGTTCCGACCAAGTCCGGTTGTAAATGAAGATATCATCAAAAAAACACTAGCACAAATTCCAGAGATACTGTCGTAGCACCCCATTCATCAATGCTTGAAAAGTGGCCGGAGTGTTCGTTAATCCGAATGGCATGACGAGAAACTCGAAAAGACCTTCACGAGTGCGAAAATTTGTCTTTTTGATATCCGCTACATGCATACGAACTTGATGATAGCTCGATCGAAGATCCAATTTAACAAAAATTTGAGCTCCTTTAAGTTCGTCGAGAAGTTCATCAATAACAGGAATTGGGAACTTATCTTTTACGGTCTTCGAATTGAGCACCCGATAGTCAACACAAAACCTCCAAGAATTATCTTATTTCTTCACAAATAATACTGGTGAGGAATATGCCAAAGTACTAGGGCAAATGATCCCTTGGTGAAGCATGGCCTCACATTGTCGTTCAAGTTCCTTTTTTTTGCAGCATCGGGTATCGATATGGCCGTACTACCACCGGAGGTGTATCTGGCAATAGATGAATCTGGTGATCACAAGGGTGAGAGGGTGGCAATCCCTGTGGTTCAATAAAAAGATCAGTAAAGTCAGTGAGCAAAGCTGCCATCAAATCCTGTCCTCCACAGCTCTTGACTTGCATCCCTGGCGCGTTCCAGGTAGACCGTGCCATAATACTCGATGATTATTATGCCAGAACGACATTATGAGTACATCAAAGTCCCAGATGATTAGACCGAGACCCCGAGGCCATTGAATTCTGAGGACCATATCAAAGCCATCTAATGGAAGATCATAAAAATCGACATTGAAATTTTCGTTACTGATCTCAATGAAAAGTCCCTGGATCACTCCATTGCTGAACACCTTCTCGCTGCTTGCCACTAGCACCTTTAAATCACATCTAGGATGTAACTGGAGACCCAATTGATCAACCACCTTATCCTGGATGAAATTGTGGGTTGATCCCGAGTCAATAAGTGCTAGTAACTCTGATTCTCCAACACGAACTCTCACTTGCATGGTCCGACCTGCGCAAATTCCAGTGAGGACATGTAACAAGACATGAGGATCCTCCCCCTCATTTGTTTCTTCAGCCATCTCCTGTTCATCATCCTGAACAATCTCCAGACAATAGACACAACGATGCCCCCTTATAAACTTCTCGTCACAATTAAAACATAATCCCTTCTCACGCCTTTCAGCCATCTCAGCTGCTGTTAAGCAACAAAATTGCCTTCCTCTGGTACTAGGGGCTCCCGACCTTCCTTCAGCCAGAGATGCCGAAGTTGGTGCCCCTCTGCCCGCCGAGTTGGTTCCTTTGAGTACCTGCTGATTGTTATGTAGCCATGCACGTTGAGCCAGCGAGGATGCAATTGTCGCCCTTTGCTCATATGCTCTTGCGAAGCTCATAGCAACCTAAAAATCAGGTAGATTTTGTAGTTCGACATCAATGCGCAAAAGTTCATCAAACCGGAGGTAAAGAGTTGCACTTGTTGCTCGCTTGACAATGGACCAGCACGACAAAGCAATGCCAAAAAAAAAATCCTGCTAATCATCCATGGTACCTGTCATCTGCAACCTTGCAATCTCCCCAAGAGGGTTTGAGCGGATTGGTGGCCCAAAGTGAAGATTGCATTATTCCTTAAAGCGAGGCCAATTCGGTGTTCCTTCATCCCTTTCCAATTGGATGTACCAGTGTTGTGCCGCTCCTATCATGTGATATGCTGCCAGCCACACCTTGTATCCCTCGTCAGTGTGCTGCCCGTTCGCAGCGATTCAACCACCCAAAAGGGTTCTTTTTGCCATCATATGTTGGAAAGTCAAGTTTGTGGTAGCGTGGAACTCCTGCTGTGTCCACGAGGTGAGGAACTGCTGCGGTTGTCTGTGGAACAGTCATCCTCGGAGGGGCTTGTTTTGACATAAACGGAATGGACGCTGTGCCTGTTGGCATGAGCTTCCCAAACGGTGTTGTCTCGGAGTTTGAAGACATCGGAGCTTTGTGAATCGCTCCAATTGGAAGAGATGCTGGATGAATTGTTTCTGGAGCAGACATGTTCCACGGTTCCATCTTTGCCTCAGATGTTAGAGTTTCTCGCATGTGTGTCGTAGCTCCTAATTGTGACTGGAAACTCCCCAAGATGCCGGGGTATCTAGGTTGATTTTCCAGTCTCTTGATGCGCTCATCCAGATTGGATGCACGCTCTTCCAACGCAAGCACTCAGGCTTCGAGAGATGAAAAGTTGTCTCTGATCTGCTTACCCAGCTCTAACTTCAGTTCAGCGATGGCGGCCATTACCTCTGACACTTCGCTAGTCTTCTCCGCACTGGAAGACATGATTGTCGGCTCTGATACCAAATGATGTATCCTGCTTCGACTATGTAGATTGTACGGTTGGTTCGGCAACGCTCGTGAGCTTCGGATTCGACAGAGAGGCACCGTCGTGGGTAACCAACAGGATAGCAAGGAAAGACAAGAGAATTTTAGAAGAATAGAAAACAGCAATGAGAAGACGTAGATTGATTCTTGCTTGCTTTTGATTACAGAATCCATAGAGCTATTTAAAGGCTACTCGTCTAAGCCAACCTGTATAAAAACTCTTGTATTTGAAACCAACTCGGTAACTCATTTAGAAACCAGCCGTATTACAGAGATGTTGCCGTATGCGCTACAAGTTCTTCCGATATTGTGTCGATGTTGGTTTTTGAATGTCCTGACGATGCTTCCGCGTCTACGCGCACCACCGTAGCGTCTGGCACCCGATTCCTTCTCTGATAATGTTGTCCCCAATAAGAGTCCACAACATTCGCACAAAGCCCCTTGAAACTGGGATTGTAAATGGCATGGATGATTATGTATGGAATCCAGCAACAGATAGGTACATCAGTGCGAAATACGATGCAACAACTGTAAGGACTCATTGAGAAATTGCCCCTTTCTTACCATTTATAGATGTTTTAGTACTTAGAGAGGCGATTGATCCCCTTTCTTACCATTTATAGATATTTTAGTACTTAAAGAGGTGATTGATCATGTAACGGAAGCAAGGGCTCTCAATAGAGAAATGCTTCAAGCTGAAGTTGGATTGCCCGTGGACTCAAGCATATCCCTTTTATAGTTTTCATTGGCCGTCTTCAAGAGCAGAAAGGGTCAGACATACTAATTGCAACCATTTTAGAGTTCGTGGAGGAGAATGTTCAGATCATTGTTCTTGTATGTTTTATTTTGAAAGATAATTCTAAAGCACTAAAATGACATAATACATGCTAATTGTTGCTGAGCTAAATTTTTTTTATTCCTCAGGGTACATGGAAGAAGAATTTGGAGGAGGAACTTATGCTGTTAGAAGCGAAATATCCAAACAACGCTAGAGGCATAGCAAAATTCAATGTTCGGTATGGTGCTTCCTTGCAGCGAACCTTGTCTAGTATGGTGCTACCGCATAGCTTCTATCTTGCTTCTACCTTTGATAGCTATCCTATCCAGTATGATTGTACCATATAGCTTCTATCTTGCTTCTATTTTGCTTCTACCCTAGATGGCTATCTTGTGCTTTGTCTCGCGTTGGAATAGTCTGCTGTCTTATTTTACCTTAGACTCTGCTTTATGTTATTGTTGTATATCGCTCATATGTATTTATGTAATACAATCTGCCCTAGAACATCACATTATCTATCTCTACTCATGACTGTTGTTGCATGCTCTCACCTTTTACTAAATCTAAGCAAACATATCTACGTTGAAATGCCAGTGGACCTTCGGTTGAGCTACATAATCGATTATATGCTGCCTCTGTGTATGCATTACAGTTTGGTTAACATATAGACTTTCGAATTTATTATACAAATTGGTTATGTTGTCCACTACGTTGTTTGTTCATACTAGAGGTTCATACAAACTATAACTTATGTTGTGTACCATATTATTAGCTCTCACATTTCTAGACGCGCCAAGGCGCGCCGCATGCTACTAGTGGTTACAAGAGAGAGAGAGTCGGATCGCAGATCCCTGAATATAGAAGTACCTCGTAATCCCTTAAACCTTGACAAGTTTTTTCCCTTATCTCTGTTTTCTTTCTGAAGTACTACTGTACCTGATGAACAGAAGTACCTCTGTAATCATTCTATCCCTGGGTGACTTGTTCTAGGAGCACATTTTGCTCTAGCTATCAGCCCGGTGAGTGGTATAGCTCTTCAATGCTATGGCTATGAATAGTAACTGACCTAGGATATGTGCTTGTGTCTAAGGACTCCAGAATGCGATTGAACAAGCTAGTAAAAGACCTATCTCGTGTGTGCATATGCAGTTCCACATTCGTCCTTTATGTGTAGTAGACTAGTAGTGAAGTTTTTGTTGAAAAGCAAGTTCCATATAATGAAAATTTTAATTAAAGGCCTATTTCTCATGTAGGCCTATTTCTCATGTGAAGTGAAAAGGCACTGTGGTTGTGCAGTGATGGCAGATGGAGCTTTTTTTATTTTTTTAATCTATTTTTAAAAAATATTTTAAAAATAATATATCTCTAACTTTATTTCTAATTCAGACCTCTTTGGTTACACCATGACCTGTGGCGTGACTAAACTGTGCTATCACGCTATCGACCACGACGTGGCTAAACCTGCCACGATAGACATCCGAGCCGACACGTGTTCGTTTTTATGCTAAATCCTGTCAAGTCAAGAGAAGTGGCATGATAACACTCGTTTGCTACGTCGAGGTTCGTAGCGTGACAACAAGCTTTTACGTTGTGACGTGACCAAAGAGGTCATAATTGAAAATAAAGTTAGAGAGATGTTATCTTTAAAATATTTTTAAAAATGAATTAAATAAAAAAATTTCTGGCAGATGAGTGCATCCCCTACCCATAAATTCTTCGAGCAAAAAGGTTCTGCCTTAATTTCGCCATCCTAGGGACTGTACAGCATACAAAGCAAGGGGTACAATATCATTCTAGGATTAATGCCAGTGAATTGGAAAATATCTTTAACCACTTATAGTAACAAGTAACAGCCACTACTATAGAAAAGATCTTCACAGACGGTTCAAAAATGTCATCACAGACAGTTTTGTGAGCCGTCTGAGTTTATAGGTCAGTGATGACATGAGGTCATCATAGACGGTTTTTAAACCGTCTGTGATGCATACTATTCTGAGCGGTTATTAATCGAGAACCGCTCGTGATGACTTTCTCTATAAAACCTCCAAGTAAGTCGCTTGTGCCATTAAATCGGCATCATATATATATATATATATATATATATATATATATATATATATATATATATATATATATATATATATGTAAGTATATGTATGTATGTAAGTATATATATGTGTGTATGTGTGTGTATGTGTGTGTGTGTGTGTGTGTGTGTGTGTGTGTGTATTGTTCGTAGTCCTCATTGCCCCTTTTGGGAGGTCGTCCACGTAGCATGAGAAGGATGAGACAGTAGCCACGGGCAACTTCATTGAGCCCATACTAGTTTAAAAAGTATGGATGCAAGGAGATCGTTAGGAAATCCAATTACCTAGATGTTGTCGATAGGTAATTGGACGTCGCTATGTTCAGAAAGTGACGTGGACGCGTAGGTATTCCGACTGGGAAGTGGCATCATGTATCAGCAACCAACCATTCTTGAGCATGTAATCGTCTTTAAACCCAACAAGAACACCAAGCAACCATTATCACATTTCAAAAGAATTCTCAACTTGTTGCTTGGTGTTCTTGTTGGGTTTAAAGACAATTACATACTCAAGAATTGTTAGTTGCTGATAGATAATGCCACTTCCCAGTCGGAGTACCTGCGCGTCCACGTACTTTCTAAACATAGCGACGTCCAATTACCTATCGACAACATCCAGGTAATTGGATCACCTGACGCTCTCCTTGCATCCATCCTTCTTAAACCTGCATGGGCTCGATGAAATTGCCCATGGCTACTGTCTCACACTACTATAGAAAAGGTCTTCATAGACGGTTCAAAAACGTCATCACGGACGGTTTCGTGAGCCGTCTGAGTTTATGGGTTAGTGATGACATCAGGTCATCACAGACGGTTTTTGAACCGCTCGTGAAAAAACTATCACGAGCGGTTACTCAACAAGAACCGTCAAGCTGCCTATGAAGCTATCACGCATAGCTCAACAATAACCGCTCGTGATAGTAATTAACACGAGCGGTTCTTATTCGTAACCGCTCGTGATAGTTTTTTCTATTGCAAAAAAAAAATCGGATTTGAGCCAAACCAATCAATTGCTAGATAGTAGTTTCCATATGCAACCTCTAGCAAGACAACTAAAATCCAATTAAAATTCTGATGGCAAACACATTATAGGAAAGGGAAACCAAAAGGTTTCACAATGTCCCCTCCGAATGGGAAAAAAAGAATAAAGTTACAAAGTTAAACTATCTAGAAGCTATCTATGTCTCCAAGCTCCTGAAGAACTCATCGGCTTTTTGGATTGGTCTTGTGAGCTCCTCTCTGTACCTCACCAGTATATCACAAGATGTTCTTGCATGTCGTCGAGTTTGACTCAAGCTCGTCGGCAAGGAGAGACGACTGAAAACCTCCAGCGGCGCTCCGACCTTAGGTAACACAAAATTAAGATAATTTTCTTTACAACAAACAGCCAACAAATTGTGTATGTTATGGGGATGTACATGTACCTTTTGGCAGTCTACCTCCTGCGGCAGACAAGGAGCTCCTCCGCATCCCTCCTCCTCCTCCTCGTCGGCTGTGTCTCCTCATTGAACCACGACGGGAATCGAGGGTGGTCACGGAGCTTCGGTGTGGGGAGGACTGAGGGAGAGACTGATGGAAAACAAGGCTGGGGTGGCTATAATATATATGGACAGCGCTAAAATATTTTGCCTCCCACGCGCGCGTTCAAAATTTTTCGAACTCCCACGCTACTAATCACAGACGGTTTCATACAAAAACAGTCTGTGACGACATATCATAGACAGTTCTTAATATGAACCATCTGTGATAAGTATCTTATCACAGATGGTTCGTATTAAAAACCGTCTGTGATATATATCTTATCATAGACGGTTTGTATTAAAAACCATCTGTGACTTGGAATCACTAACACTCCGATTTTACCATGGCTTGGAATCACTAACACTCCGATTTTACCATGGCTTCAAATCACTAACACTCCGATTTTACCATGGCTTGGAATGCCTAACACTCTAATACTTCACAGACGGTTTTCAACACAAACCGTCTGTGATATTACTTCTTCACATACAGTTTTTAGCGCAGCCAGTAACACAAACCGTCGCTAAACCAAAACCTTCTGTGATTGTATTTAATACAGACGGTTTTGGTCAACCGTCTGTGATGAGGCGTCCAGCATTAGCCTTTTTGTAGTAGTGTCATCCTTCTCATGCTGCGTGGATGACCCCCTGAAAGTGGCTGATGGACTACGAACAATATATATTTATGATGCCGATTTTAATGGCACAAACAGCCATTGCTTGGAGACTTTATAGAGAAGAGAGATTAGGAATGGAATGGTAGGACATACCTGGGACGCAAGGTAAGAGAACTTGACCGGTATGAACACAATTACATAGACAAAGGTGAAATGAATGGCGAGAGACAGGTGAAGAGGTGTTGTAGTAGTTTTTGACTCATTTGGTCATGTTTTCGAATACAATACACACCAATTAATAAATAATTTGTATGTTAATTGTAGCTTTACAAATTAGCCTAACCTTTACAAATCTAAAAAGTTAATTGCAGCCAAGCCCCATCCGAACCACATCCAATGTAAGCCAACCAAGCACAAAGCTAGAACCGGCATCAATAACCCTCAGTATCCATCAGAGATCATTAACCAAACACACCATCCCCCATTCATTTTTGTCAATCTGAACCCACAACATTAGCTAAGCAAGATGCATAGAATGCACATACACCAATAGCCCTCAGTTTACATCACAGAGCAAGGGGACTATTAATATGAACTAATTATTAATTCAATTTCAGCATAAGACTATTAACATCATTGAGCAGTTCAACAGCTAGCAAGGTGCCACTACCCAACAAGCATCTACATGATCATTGCATTCATTTATATTTATGATTTCTCTACTTCTCTCTACATGTATTTATTACGCATTTACAGTACTTCTCTGCCATCACCATTATCATCAACCAACAACCAGACAACATCAAGAAGACAAGAAGGGGACTTACGTGTTAGTGGGAGCTAGAGCCGAAGAGGTTGGAGGCGCGAGTGAGGTCCGAGGTGGCGCAGCGAGCCGACGGTGAGAGGGAGGAGGAGCTGGAGCTGCGGCGTAGGGAGGAGGAGCCAGGGCCGACGGCGTAGCGAGGAAGGACTGGGAGCTTGATCTGGCGGCGTAGGGAGGAGGGAGCTTGATCCGGAGGTGCGGGAGCTGGTGGCAAGAGGGAGGAGAAGCTCGGTTCACATGAATACCAATAGCACAAACCAATAGGTGATAGATCTGTCTTACCTTGACATCACCAGTGGAGAGGTAGCCGGGGAGGAGGAAGAGGGGAAGGCGCGCAGCGTCACCGTAGCTGTGGCACAATGGTGACACTGAAAAAGACACTCTTATCGTACGAGTGTCTTGTTCAGTGAACCATGGTGTCACAACCGTCAGCGATGGGAAGAATGCATGGCGGCGTCGGCGACGGAGTCACTCGGGTGGGGAGGGGAGTGACGAGTTAGAGCGCAAACCCTAGCTGGCTCCTACTAATAAAGAGACTTATCACAGTCGGTTCTATTATGGACCTGTCAGTGATACTTATCACAGACGGTTCCACAATGGAACCGTCCGTGATATGGTCTCATATCATAGACGGTTCATTATTAAAACCGTCTATGAAGCATCACAGACGGTTGTTTGTTGAAACCGTGTGTGATACTTAGTAATATCACAGACGGTTCTGATAACCCTAGCTGGCTCCTACTAATAAAGAAACTTATCACAGTCGGTTCTATTATGGAACTATCAGTGGTACTTATCACAGACGATTCCACAATGGAACCATCCGTGATATGGTCTCATATCATAGACGGTTCATTATTAAAACCGTCTGTGAAGCATCACAGACGGTTGTTTGTTGAAACCGTATGTGATACTTAGTAATATCACAGATGGTTCTTGTTCAGAACCGTCTGTGCACTACTAGAAAAGGGGTTTTTCCCCACAGTCGAAAACCGTCAGGAAAATAGCAAAAACCGTCAGGTTTTATTTTCCTGACGGTTAACCATCAGGAAAATACCCTCAGGTCTGGGTGGTCAGGAAAATCTAATTTGTCTGACAGTTAACCGTCAAGAAAATATTTGCTGACGGGTGATAACCGTCAAGAAATATTAACCTAATGGTTCAGCAATAACCTTCAACAAAAAATATTTCCGTGACGGTTTTCCCATTACCGTCAACAAAAATCATTTTCTTGACGGTTTTTTGCCCCTCAGGTACCTAGTTTACATGACGGGTGAACCGTTACCGTCAAATATATTAAACTCGCGGTTTTCCCATTACCGAATCAACAAAAATCATTTTCTTGACGGTTTTTGCCCTCGGTATCTAGTTTACATGACGGGCAACCGCATCATCAAGTATATTAAACGGCGGTTTTTCCATTATCGTCAACAAAAACATTTTCTTGACGGTTTTGCCCGTCAGAAAATTGTTTCCACGATGTCAAAACCAACGCCAAAATGACTCCATTCCTCATCAACAAAATTAATATTACAGCGGCCCACTAGCGTAAATTGTCAATTCACATATTCATACACATTCACGCATCATATAATTCACAATACACATCCATACATCATATAATTCACAATACACGTTACTGACACAAATAAGAAGTTCAAGCATATCATTTCAAGCCCAATACCATCCATAAGGTTCACTTGTACAAAGCAATCCGCACAAAAGACATCTAAAAGTCCAGTACTACCACAATACACCTAAATACTAATATCACATACAAGTCATGTAAGTATATCTAAAAGTGCAGCAATACCATGTTCAACTATTCAAAAGAGCTAGCAAGACATCATCAAAGTTCATGTAGACAATTAGTTGCATCCGTCACGGTCGATGTTGTTGGTATCATGGTTGTTGCCGCCATTAATGTCAGCATTGCAGTTATTGCCATCAGTGTTAGCATCGTTGCCATCAATGGCATTGTCATCCGGTGCTGAGCCCACATGGGAGGATCCAGTCCTAGTCCTGGTCCCTTCCTGTAAGATGAATAGAGTAGGCCAACATTATGAGTCTACCTTAACACAATTAAAACCATTAGAAGTGCTAACAGAAGAGCTAAAACAACCCACTGAACACTAGCATTATAAGTCTGCCTAAGCACAATTAGAACCATTATAATTGGTAAAAGAAGAGCTAGAGCAATCGAAATCTATGACAAGCCTATTTTTTAAAAAAACAATTGCACTCGTGAACAAAAATTCTAAACAAGCCTAATACCACCTTACCATGAATATATAACTAATTGGGATTGAGGTTAAGCCCATGTGATAGAACACTCAACATGAGTCCACTCGCTCACTGCTGCACCCATCTTCTGGAAAAGCATCTACATTTGAAAACTTTACAAGGTTAGATTTTTGGCTTTCTAGCAGGATCTTGACATATGAATCAGCAGCCTCATGTGACTATGCAGACAATAGACAACATGGTCAGAAGAAACGTTGTAGAGAAGACAGGAAATCAATAAAAAAAAGTAGCACGGGCATAATGCTCATGGAAATTATTTGTCACAATAATAAATATTGAAGCCAATATTTGAGCATTTGGAAAAATGTAGATTAAAAGATTAAAATGATAGAATGTCTAGGTTGCTGTTACAGTCAAACAGAATGCCACCATGCATACGAAAATAGCTTGTATACTTCAGTCAAAAACCTAATTTCTATTAGGAACTTTGTCACATGTCTTTGCTCATCGCAAGTGTTTTTAATACTTTGTGTAATGTTCATTTCAACCAAGAAAGACTATTTAGCTAAACAGATCACTAGATCGGCATCCAAAGGTGACCTCATTCTTGGATGTCCTAGACTTAGCATTCTAGTCTAAAATACTCTTATCGGTATGGACGGGTAGTAGATGCACGAGACATAACTAGATCTACTAAGTGACTCTCGTCAGTATCCAAACCGCATATGGAACCGAAGTAACACGATTGATTTCTTCTCCATGGTTATTTCATATAAGCGCCATGTTTTCGCAAATTATAATACCAAGCTCTTGCCACAACGCATGACGAAATCACTAAGAATAAGCACTTTACAACATGCATTGAAGATTTGGATGAAAAAGTTGCACTATTTGTTGATAAAGAGTATATTTATAATTCATTTATTTATTAAACTAGATGTTGTCATCGGTGTGAATACATTATAATATTTTTTGGTTCAATATTATCTCTGACTTGGACTTGCTATATCTATTCTCTCAACCTGTCTATGCACTATTTAGAGTTAATTAGTACTAGTTACTACGGCCTTCTTAGTGTGGGAAATTTCAGAGTGTTAGGATCAATACTTGAAAAGTATTAACGCTTTATTCTTGTTGTTATTGAGCAAATCGTAAATTGGATGTTTACTTGTGGTGCCAAAGCTGAATTTGTAATCCTCTTGCTAACCTATCCTAAATTAGCGATATAAATTGTAGTTTTCGACATTGACGGCATGATCTATTTTTGTTGTTAGTTCACGATGATACTGCATATGAACATCTTATTCTGTTGCATTACCACATGATCTGTTAGCACACTATTCAACTTGACATTGGTAATGGATCGCTACATTAATTGTCGCCATCGGTGCATCAAAAAGGTTATATCAATGTTAACATGAAACTTGTCTATTGAGTCCGATAAAACATGTGTCGGCATCTATCAACCAACCATGAGGTATCCTGGTGTTTTTTTCTTACTTGCTATCGATTGCCTAGTTGAAATGTCCTCATCCGTGCCTAGTTGATTGTATGTGCTTCGGGAGACACTTCTAAGCGTATGCGATATTTATTAGTCACTTTTATTAAGAAATCCATATTTGCAACAATAGGACATAATTTTGATTACTTACGATTGCAATATTTATTACTTATTATGCATCATTCAACAATAGATTTTAGTAAAACCATGAAAGGCAACCATAAAAGGGCATTAGTTAGACCAAGGGAGGAGAGCTTACCAAGGCGGCAAAGAACAACTTACCGATCAAACTAATCATACCAATTATTTTATCTTAAACCCACCCATTTTAATATCTTGCATTAATTCACAAAGCATGCTCATAAGCAAGGAAATAGAAATTAATGTTATGTGAAATATCTTGCATTAATTCATAGACTCCTTTGATTTTGGACAAAAAATTACATTATGCAAAAGCTTTTTCGTAGATTCCCATTTGTATATTCTCTTACTTTTTCTGCTCATATTTGTTGAGGTCGTCTCGATAACGTTAATTTTGGTGACCCTAATCCATATAGCATTTGGAAATGGAAACCTAAAGGCTTATTTTAATCTTCTTGGTATAAAGCACACAAATTCAAAGTTAGGTTATTGATAGATGATGGTTCTTGGTTGGTGAGAGAACACGTAGCGTGGCTTGATGTCCTTATTGAGTCTGCATTTAGCTTAGTTACATCCTAGCATGTAGCCCCTCTATACTTTTAGCTTCTATTTAGGCAGTTAATGTGATGTTTTGATTGGATCATAAATTTCAGTCCAAAGAGATGCTCCAACATGCTATAATCAGCATTCATAGTCTCATAGAAACTTTGGCATTCTAATACTTACCAATCATGAATGGAACCACAACAACTATTACAGAAATTGTCCACTATGGGCTGGTTTAGTCCATCTCACATCATTGGCTTATGTTTAAAGGTGCTTCTTCCAAGGTTACACTAGCCTATATGGCATCAATTCTAATAGAATTTAAGACAACTAGGGAGTAAGGAAAAGGTTCAATTTCCAATATCGCTTCCTAGTTGGCATAAGATCACTAGGATCAACCCATTCCTCAAACCAAACACCCCAAAGAGAGTTTTAAACATTTGAGAGTTGTATGAGTTAAGATCGAGATAGGAATCAAGACAAATTGATCTCCTTGTGCAAAGAACATTTCGCCAAGATAATAAAGGTAAAAGACATAGCAAAAGACTTAACACAACAAAGACAAAACCGATACCTAGTTGCGGTGCCACTACGGTCCAATTTCCGCATCAAAAGAGCTCGAGCTTGCATTTAATGCCTACATACATCCATGAACATGAATACACGTAACCTTTAAGCGAATAATGTGATATGTGGTAATAGACCCCAGGATATCCCTCCTCGTTTTTCCCTCTGACATAATGGTATGCGAAATCCTAGATGTGATCTTAATTCTATCTAGCACATAGCTAGTATTGTGATCCAAGAGTATGGACTAATCATGTAAAAATAGAAAGATTTGTTTGGGGCTCTAGTGCATACACATCACTACATTAGGACCAACCACGGAGAAAAACCGACCTTCCTATGGTTGAGAACTTAATGAAGTGTTTGAAAAGAACATACATATGAAGTCCCTCGGTCCCAATATTGACAGTGTTTGTTTCCAAAAATATTGTGAGCTTAAATAGCAAAGCGAGAAGGGACATCTTGCTCATTTTCTAGGAGACCAACCTCGGTAATGAATCAACACGATAACCAACCTCATGCTTAGCAAGTATGTTGCAGTTCTTGGTATAGTTGTACCTCTAAAAGGATATTTCAAGATCTCAAAATATTACATAGAAATTATTATATTTGTAGAAAAGACTTGTAGCTACAAAAAGGTTCTCAACCTTTTCCATCCCTAATTTTTTCCACTTCCCCACTCCCGGTTGTATGATTAGTAGTGGATGGTGGAAAAAGTGCAAGTAAAGTGCATAAGATACTCCTTTGTTGAAATAATCTGTGAAAACAATTCTTAGCATAAGATACTCCTTTGTTGAAATAAGCAGAGAAAACAATTCTTAATGACTGAAATCATCCTAAAATTGGAGAAGCTAAAAATCCTCTGCATAACCCCAAATATTAAACATGTAAATATCATTAAAGAAAGAAAGATATGAAAACCCTCGGTTATAAAAGGTTGTAGAGTGGGAACAAGAAAAGATACTCACCAAGCCTCCACCTTCGTCATCATCTAAATCTCGAAGACTGGCCACTAACTTGCACACCACCTCGATCGATCGCCGAGACACGGTTGAAACAAGTATGACGGTTGTCGATGAATGGCTACTATGTCTTAAACTGTTTAGGTAGCCATACAAATAAATATGTTACCTTAATTACCCTTCAAAGCAATATCAAGTTGACCATTTAAACTCGGCGACTTTTGCATCTTCAACCCGTGCAAACCGCATGATTCAAGAATACTAATGAGAATTAAGCATTAAGTCATGGGAGAGCTTATTTGAAGACATAGTTACTTGCCTGAATGAAACCAAAACCTTTGCATAGCCCGAAGAAGTGGATCTTGAGGCGGTTGTACAAGCTCCACTTGCCCAAATGATTCAAAGACACGAAAAGACAAACTCATTATATCACAAAGGAGGCGGCGCGCGGCTACTACAGGAGGCGGCGGCGCAGCTCTACAGAGTGGAGGCGGCGGCACGGCCGAGCCGAGCGGAGGTGGCGGAGCGGCTCTAGCTGGAGTGAGGCGGCGGCACGGCCGGCTGGCGTGGAGGCGAGTGGAGGCGGCGGGCGTGGAGGCGATGGGCGCGGTCGGGCGTGAGGCGGCGGCGCGACGGGCGTGGAGACGGCGGTGCGGTCGAGGCGTGGAGGCGGCGCACGGCGGCGTGGAGGCGGGCGCGGCGGCGTGGTGGGCGGCGAAGCGGCGCGAGGCGGCGGCGCGGCGGCGGAGGCGCTGGAGATTGGGGAGGGAGAGATAGCTAGGGATTTTGGGGAGATTGGGCGCTTTTTTTCTGGCGAGCGCGCGGCGCGATGCAAAATTGGGCGCAACAACATTTTTGTTCCCGCATGGCGCGTGCAGGCCAAAATGATAAACCTGACGGTTTATACCATGGGGTTAATATATTGTGTTGACAGTTATACCATAACCGTCAGCAAAATTCAAATTTTCCTGAGAGGGGTACTAGTGGTGATACTTCACAGACGGTTTTCAACATGAACCGTCTGTGATATTACCTCTTCTCATACGGTTTTTAGCGCAGCCGGTAACACAGACGGTAGTAAAACTAAAATCGTCTGTGATTGCATGTAATACAGATGGTTTTGGGCAACCATCTATGATGAGACGTCCAGTATTAGCCTTTTTGTAATAGTGAGCTGTAAGCCATGTTAATTAAATTGTTAACTATCAGCTGGGTTTATGATGCACAATAAACCCACTCTTGGCTGTTTAACTGAAAACTCAAGGCTGCGTGTTCATTGTTCAGACTCATGTCGTGTAGTAACTAGTAAGCAGAACCTTGTGACTGTAGAAGAAGACAGCAAGTCATACTCATACGTACTCACAGGCCATATCAAACAAATAGTACACGAATGCTACTCGGTCAGTACTCGTTTCACGGGTAACATAGCGCCAAAGGACACATGCAATCTCATCGGTTTTGCACCTATCAAGGCGGTCGGCTGCAGAGGCAGACCGTCGTCAAACTATTCTCTCTAGGGTTTCGCTGCCGTACGTACGTGACTTGATCCCCTTGGTGACATGTCACATTATCATGTGAGATTTCGAACCTGCACCAAATCACAGACATTACATGATTAATAATCCACTGTCGTACTCATGCATGAACCTACTTGATAAGGCCCAAGTGCAGAATCACTAACAGAAACAAGTCTAATTGTTCCTTGCTCATCAGGACTAAACCACGGTACCACAAATCGCAAGCAGACCACACTGAAACAATTAAACGAATTAAAAACCACAAGAAGGCAAACATGGATCGATTAATCGTTAGCCGATCGACGATCTGTTCCTCTAGCTAGCTAGTAGACGACATCCTCTCATGCAACCAATTGCCAACAATCCTCGAACTCATAAAGCCCTGCATTTGCACCACAAAACATTGTGTCAGAAACACTGAACTGATGCATGGCAACTACATGTATATAGTAGCTAGTAGTAACCTAACATCTGAACAGAGAGAAACGACGGCATGCACTAGCAGTTGCAGATCTGCTATGCATATGAGCAGTTAAGCACGTACGTACATATGAATGGCTTGATGGCTTAGACGGTGCAGGTGTAGCCGGGGGGCGGGGTCTTGCCGCAGGTGAGGAGGAGCTGGAGGGCGAGGGGCAGGTAGATGTTGATGTTGAGGAGCTTGAGCTTGATGGTGGTGCAGAGGCAGACGGCGGCCTCCAGTTCCACCAGCCCCTCCAGCAGCGGGCAGCACTTGTTCACCACCGGGACGCCCAGCCCGACGTGCACCAGCCCGCCCAGCAGGTCCACGCACGCGCCGATCTTCAGCGAGTCCACCGGGCACGTCTGCGACGACGGCGACGGCGTCGCCGGAGGAGGAGGCGGGCACGGCGTGTTGCCTCCTGGGGTGGGGCCCGGCGGGTATGTCACCGGCGGTGTCGTCGTGGGCGGCGGGTAAGTGACCGGAGGCGTCGGAGGAGGACCGGTCACCGGCGGCGGGTAGGTGACCGGCGGACCGACGACTGGAGGGGTGGTGATCGGCGGGTAGTTGACCGGCGGGCCGACGACTGGAGGGGTGGTGATCGGCGGGTAGTTGACCGGCGGGCCGACGACTGGAGGGGTGGTGATCGGTGGGTAGGTGACCGGCGGGCCGACGACTGGAGGGGTGGTGATCGGTGGACGCGTGACCGGGCCCTTCGGCGGGCCGACGACCGGTGGGCGGGTGACCGGCGGGTAGGCGGGGCTCTTGGGCGGGCGGATGACCGGCGACGGGTAGGTGGGGCCCTTGGGCGGCTTGGGGCTCTTGGGACCCTTGGGCGGGCGGGTGACCGGCGACGGGTAGGTGGGGCCCTTGGGCGGCTTGGGGCTCTTGGGACCCTTGGGCTTGGGGGACGGGTAGGAGGGCTTGGACTTGGGCGGGTGCGATGGCTTGGGGCTCTTAGGCTTGTCGCAGTCGCAGGAGAGGATGGGCGTCGCGGCGGTGGATAGCAGCAGGAGGAAGGTGAGGAGGAAAGGCCGGAGCTTCTTGGTGCTGGCCTCCATGGCTGCTAGCTGTTGATGCAGAAGGTGAAGGAGAGTAGGAGTGTGCACTCTAGGGTTCCTAAGTAGTGTGGTTATATAGAGTGAGGAGTTTGCAATATAATGGAGGCCCGTGATCTCTAGGGTAGCTAGTTAGCTAGGGTTTGTTATGTGTGTGACTGGGAGTCTGGGACTCTGAAAGTGAGTGAGTTACTGTGGTGTGAACCTTTGAAGTAAGCTTTAGCAAACCCAAATGGTGACATTAGAAGCAAACTACCTATCGTCTTGTTTACTCCTAAATCCTAATCACTCCAATGAATGATGTGTTTTAATTTTTAAAGTTAACAAGACGTATAACTTTGACCATTAGATTTTGCTACTATATGTTTGAGAAAAAAAAGTCGTAAAATGCCGGTTGTGCTATTTGTAATTTGCCCTTTTTTTTTACTCTTACGTAGATTTTTCATGCCTTGACTTGGATTAGCTTTGAGGTGCGTACGTCTGATTCTAGTATTGAACCAATGTTTAAAAACGTGAATTATATGTAAGAAAGCATGTATCAAAGGAATAATAGTTTACCTCGCAAAAAAAGGTATAATGGTTTGATTGTAAATATTCTGGCTCGGTTCCTGGACATCATCCTGTCGTTACCGGAGGAAGTACATTCAAATGACGGGTCTTTTTTTAACGCGCGCAATGGTAAAAGCTTTGCTGGTTGGATTAATTAAGCAGAGATCAACAAAAAAAACAAAGGGTTTACGAGCTTTTTACAAGCCGGTACCTACAAAAGGGTTTACATTCAGAAAATTAAGCCCCCGGATTGCCTCCGCGAGACCCAAGCTCTCAACTTTTATTTGATTTTCGCTAGGAGTGATAGCGGCATTTTGCTTCTGTTTCGAAAGACAGTCTCGTTTCATTCCTTTCATAATTCCCAAGTGACTAGGATAGTGAGGCTGGCTATCGCCTCCTTCTGCACGCCCTGACCAATAATAATTGACGCTCACCATCCATGCATTGTAGAGGACGAAGGTCATTGGGTCGGTAGGAGGCTCGTACATCTTAGGCAGTGTGAGGTTATGGCCCATATTCACGTCGTGTACCTGCATGTAGAAAATATATGTAGGACCGTCTCTAGGTGGTGTCGGCGCTTGTAGCACCGGCAGCCCAGCACGGTGGGAAGTATTGTACAATATGCACGTCGTGATTTCGGACCGACCGAACGATCGCTCGCCCGCGCGCGTCGGCGTGTGCGCGATGACTGTGCCGCGCGCCCCCACAAGCTAGCCGTCACGACTCACAAGCGCCCGCGCGCTTCTGTGTTCGTACGCACGTTTTGTGTCGAAAAAACCCTTCAAAATCTCGCGTACGCGGGCGCGCGCTCACGCGCGCAGCGACGTGCGCGCAGCACGATGCGATGCACCGGCGCAGAACGCCAGAATCCAAGCCGTACCCGACCGGACTGGCAAGTCAGCATGCCTCCCAAGTCCCAACCGTATAGTGATATGGCGTCGTGGAGCGTAAGAAAAAATATATATATTCTCATCTGCATTACGGCATGTGCACGTTGCATCAGCCCGTACGTACTTGCGGCTGGTGGAGCTGCATGCGTCGGCGTGCTACGCGACCCTCATCCATTTACGCAGACTTGGCAGAAGCCGGTCGGATGTGCTCGCCACTGACATTTTGTGCGTGAGTGAAAGTTGCAGTGATGCGATCCATCTCGAGTCTTTTTGCTAAAACGGTAAATTGTTGGTTGTCCTTTGGCGGACCGGACGCGTGAGGTATGTATAATGGATTTATATTAGTTGTTTGTAATTTTTGTCACGTATGATTTAAGCTAACGTGGATAAAAAAGAATAAAAAGAGAGAAATGTACTGTCTACAATCATATAGCTGACTGTATCACCAGAACTAAAAAAAATTAAAAAATTATGTGTTATCTACAATCATATAGCCGACTGTATTATCACAACTCATTGCATGAGCTGTTTTAATACTATCTACAGATAATATAAAAAATTGTTATAGATCATGACTGTTTATACTATTGTATATGCCCTGATAGGTGGTCTGTCACGAACCGAGTGCACAGTAAACTGTCTGCCGCGGCCTTGGCGCTTAACACGTGTTCTGCCACGGTTTTAGAACGCTGCACGTGTCTACCGTGACAATTTAGCGTGGGAGAAGCATCGTTTTTGTCGTTTGCATTGCAGCTATAGAGATGTGACGACGGATGGTGCCGCCCGTGATCAAGCGGGGTACGTGGCCTTATGCGACTCCGTGACCCAGCCGCAGCCGCAGCCGCACCCTATCCGCCTCTTCTGCTGGCTAGCTTTTTCTCTTGCCCTGGCCAGCTACTCTGTCGTCTTGTCGCGAATTGTTCCGGCTCTCTCGCCAATCTATGGGCGCGGTTTTTGGCGAGGACGACGTACGTGCTTGCTCGGATTGGGCGAATGGTTTTGCGCTCATCCTGCAGGGTCGATGTGAGCGTGTACTCCTTGAGGTAATTGTGTTAAGATCGAGTTTTACTTAACTCGGAGACCGCGTAAATATGCTATATGTACATAGAACAATGAGTTAGCACTAACACTTCAGCTTGGACTGCTCTTGTTGATTGTACACATATCTCTCTAACACTACTGTCAATAATCAAATAATACATTCATTTATTTGGTGGTTATTTGTCTGTTTGGTTTGAAGACAAAGTTTGTCTTAAAAAATGGTCCTGTTGATCGGATTTGGTAATTTGCAATTATTTAGTTTGCTGACAAAAAAAACAAGACTTCTCTGGTTTAGACAAATTACCACCTCCCATTAATTGGATAATTAGCATCCAAGTTTTTAGCTATAATACGATCCTTAAGAATAATTGAATCCCTGCTAAGATATTTGGGCACATGATCACGGATATATTTGGATCTTTGCGTGGAAGTCCATGGTTGCATGAGCTCCCCTAAAAAATTGTTATCATCCTGATAATAGATTTGGCCAGTGCAGTCAAAGAAGTGAGGGGTTTTTTTGTCATGAGCTGCCTGTCATTTTGCCTCTCCCAGTAGTTGTGCAGTATAGTTGTCAAGGACAAACTTTATTCATTGCGTAGGTAAGCGTGTAATGTCGCTTTGTGCCACTTGCTTGCCAAATAGATGCTCCAAAGTAATCAAGTCTTGTGTGCCATGCCTGCTAGCTGTGTGCAAGGATCTAAAAACTAGTACCGAACTAAATCCCGGTCGTAGGCCAGAAAAAAAAAACACCGGCTAGTTACCGGATTTCTAGAAAAAAAATCCGGATGAATTTCACTTGAATTTGCTTAAAAATCAGCCGAATTTCGAAAATTTGAATTTAAATTTGTAAAATCCGAAAAAACCAGCCAGTTTTTCTGTTCCTAGTTACCACCGATAAATCCAGTTACCGCCAGTAACCGGCTGGTTTTTTCTTCATGGCTCTATGCACACTTTGCCTCTTAATGTTTCCTCTGAGGATGTCACAAGAAGACAGGGGTTGAATCTTGACTGTAAATCACTGGATTAACCAAAAGGGTGAAGTGAGCAGAGCTGCAATCACGTCTCATTACGCACATTGAACTAACTAGGACCAATAATTCGGATATCCAAGTAAATATATCATATGAGATTTGGTCCGATGGTGAACGGTGTAGCACCCAAGGTTCAAATATGCTGTAAACTAGCACAGTTCTATATCGGCCACTCTACGTTAGCAACTCATTTTGAAACGTGCGAGATTTTCTCTGAAAATTGAACTGATATCAGTGAAATTCATACGTTTCAAACAGAGCCCTAGGCTTCACAAGGATCGGACGCACCCATGAGCCATGAACCGCAGGTTGTTTGGTTGATGGCCAAAATGAGTTGAGCTAAACTTTTAGCATAGCTAAAACCTAGACAAAGCCAAATATTACCAAAAAGAACGTTGTTTAGATCATGGCCAAATCAAATTTTGGGGTTACTAAAATTTTGGTGAGCGATTTTCTCGCCCTCGAATTGCCCGCATGTGGCATTGAATTTCATTAGCGCTACAAAATTTTGGTAGCATACTAAATAACAATCCATTTTCGTTGGCATTACCAATATTTGATTTGGTTTGTACCATAGAAAACCAAACAGCCCCTCATCACCATATATAACACGTCTACACGTAGCAAATCAAATATATATGAATTCTAAATTGGGCTTTGCATGGTATGCGATCAAGGCGATAGCAGGCACTACTACAAAAAGGCTAATACTAAACGTCTTATCATAGAAAATTGACCAAAACCGTCTGTATTAAATACAATCACAGACGGTTTTGATTTAGCGATCGTCTGTGTTACTGGTTGTGTTAAAAACCGTCTGTGAAGAAGTAATATTACAAACGGTTCTGAGCAAGAACCGTCTGTGATATTAGTTCAGAAATATCATAGACGGTTCTTGTTCAGAACCGTCTATGATACTTCACAGACGGTTTTCAACACGAACCGTCTGTGACTTCCCATCCTCATCATAGACGGTTTGTATTAAAAACCGTCTGTGATAAGTATCTCTAATTTTACCATGGCTTGGAATTAGAGAGCATGTGATAAGTATCTCCCGATTTTACCTAACTCTATGACTTGAAATGCCTAACTCTGTGATTTTACCATGGCTTGAAATGTCTGACTCTGATTTTATCATGGCTTGAAATCACTAACACTCTAACTCTCTGATTTTATCATGACTTGAAATCACTAACACTTTGATTTGACCATGCCTTGAAATCACTAATTCTATAATTTTACCATGGCTTGAAATCACTAACTCTATAATTTTACCTTCGGGTTATTTGCCCACCGTGACGTTCAAGGCCGAGCTCCTGCATGGCACGCGGGAATCTGTCAGACGTCAAAGCGAGCTCATCCATGTGGCCGGATTTGCAGGCATCGTACCCTCAGAGTGGTTTTATAGCCTCCGCTGTGGATGAATTATTTAGAGGTGTCCCCCAGGTCGGCATCGCTCATCACGACGACATGTACGCCTATCAGACTCTGCTCCAGAGTCAGTCTACTGGTCCATCTCCGCCTCAACGGTCTCCGTACCCCCTCCGAATCGACACGCGTTCTCCGGACCGGTGGATGTATTCCACGGGTCATGCTTTCGGCAATAAAACTAGGCACAAGACGCAGACGCTTGCAAAGAAAGTGAGAGTAGTGGCTTAGACGAGTGAGCCATATAGTATTGTGTGTTATGCGATTTTGTTTTACTATATTTGTACGCGTATTTTGGTTGTTACGTGTGTATTCCAGCACCATATTGTATATCGACATCTCCAATGGAGTTGCAATGCAGTTTTTTTTATACATTCTAAATCACATGAAATCATGAAACTCTAATTTCTGAAACCCAAAATCGAA
Organism: Phyllostachys edulis; assembly: GCA_036346405.1. Classification (NCBI taxonomy): domain Eukaryota; kingdom Viridiplantae; phylum Streptophyta; class Magnoliopsida; order Poales; family Poaceae; genus Phyllostachys; species Phyllostachys edulis. Next base: position 67,334,594 of record CM070556.1, on the reverse strand, counting down.
ATTTTCGTGACCTAAATCCTAAATTTTTGAGATAATACCAGAACACATATAAAATTACCAAAATATTACACAATTAAGTCCACTGCCTGAGGAGCCTTCAAAATAAAATTCATAATTTTTGGAGCTTATTTTCTACATTTATTGATTCGTGCGAACAGAACATTTATACGAAATAGCGATAAAAATTTTGAACAAATAAAATTATGAAAAATTTACACAAACAAGTACACGGTGTCAGAAGGCTCCACAAAAAAAATTCGTAATTTTTTGGACTCATTTGCTATATTTTAAAATTCCTTCAAATTTCAGACCCTAACTAATTACCTAACTAACCTAAGCACTAATTATCTAACTAATTACCTAGCTAATTCGCTGGCGTAGGATAGCCATGCGCCAACGGCTGGCGCATGGTCACCGTGCACCAGCCGTCGAGGAGGTACTGGCCACGGCCGAGGTGGTGGGGCCGAGCGGGGTCGGCGGCTGAAGTGGCAGGGCCGACGGGCACGCGTCGACAGGGCCGACGTTGGCGCATGGTGACCGTGCGCCAACACCACATATCAGAATCTCAGGCGTTGGCGTACGATCACCGTACGCCAACAGTGTTATTTGTGCTAATTCGTTTTGTATACGATCATATCTGCAAATACATGATCAGGACGTGCTAGATTAGCGTACAGTGATATGGAGTCGTGGAGCGTAAAAGAAAACCTTCTCATTTGCATTACGGCATGTGCACGTTACATCAGCCCGTACGTACTTGTGGTTAGTGGAGCTACATGCGTCAGCGTGCTACGCGCCCATCATCCATTTAAGCAGATTTGGCAGAAGCCGGTCGGATGTGCTTGTCACTAACATTTCGTCGCGTGAGTGAAATTTGCAGTGATGCGATTCGTCTCGAGTCTTTTCCTAAAATGGTAAATTGCTGTTGTCCTGCCACGGACCGGACGTATGGCGGGTGACCTATCACGGACTAAGTGCGTGGTAAATCATGTGCCACGGGCTCGGCGCTCAATAGTGTTCTATCGTGATTTTGGATGGCTGTATGTGGCCTACTGTGACAATTTAGCACGGTAGAAGTATCGTTTTTTGTCGTTTCAAATGTGGGTGACTAGTTTTACTATTACGTTTCCACTTGCATTGCAGATATACATACATGAGATGTGACGACTGAGGGAGCCGTCCATGATCAAGTGGGGTATGTGGCCTTATGTGACTCCGTGACCCCAGCCGCGCCATGATAGGTTGTTTGGTTGATGGCCAAAATGAGTTGAGCCAAAACCTGGGCAAAACCAAATATTGCCAAAAAGAACATTGTTTGAATCATGGACAAGTCAAATTTTGAGGTTATCAAAATTTTGGTGAGTGATTTCCTCGCCCTTGGATTGACCACGCGTGACATTGGATTTCATTAGCGTTACAAAATTTTGGTAGCAAACCAAATAACAATTAATATTTTCGTTGGCATTACCAATATTTGGTTTGGTTTGCACGATAGAAAATCAAACAGCCCATCACCACCATATATAACATGTCTACACATAGCAAATAAAATATATATGAGTATTTTAGGGTTACTAAAATTTTGGTGAGCGATTTTCTCGTCCTCGGATTGCCCGCACGTGACATTGGATTTCCTTAGCGTTACAAAATTTTGGTAGCAAACTAAATAACAATCCATTTCGTGGGGGCATCAAGGTGGTATGGGCGTTGCTGGCTGTGGACCTGGGCTTGGAGTGCCCATTCCAAGTTGCGTAGTGGATCGGTGGGGCCTATGCGAAAGCTGGGCCTCACAGTCTTTACCCCCCTCGAGGTACGGTGATTCTTGTCTGCCTAGCCTAACCCCTGAAGTAGTACTTCCTCCGATCATAAAAGAATATTGTTGTAAACATTGACACGTCCTAAAAATGCAACTTTGATTATAAATTTTTTTTTATAGATTTATAAAACCTAATAAAATTATACTTTTTAAAAAGTTTTTTTTTGAGACAAATCTATGTGTACCATTTTCATGTGTTCAATCCGAATATTTAAAAATATATCAATAGCCAAAGTTTAATTGCAAGTACCCAAAACGACATTGTTTTGTGACTAGAGGGAGTAATAGTTGTTGTACCTGGAGTACCCATTCCAATTGGCGTAGTGGATCAGTGGGTCTATGTGAAACCTGGGCCTCACGGTCTTTACCTCCTCGAAGTACAGTAATTCTTGTCTGCCTAACCCCTGAAGTAGTACTTCCTCATATCATAAAAGAATATCGTTTTAGACATTGACCGTCCTAAAATGCAACTTTGATTATAATTTTTTTATTTTTATAGATTTATAAAACCTAATAAAATTATACTTTTTTAAAAGTTTTTTTCTGAGACAAATCTATAGGTACTATTTTCATGTGTTCAATCCAAATATTTAAAAATATATCAATAGCCAAAGTTTAATTGCAAGTACCCAAAACGACATTGTTTTGTGACTAGAGGGAGTAATAGCTGTTGTACACCCCCCTACCCCCCCCCCCCAAAACTATGCAAAACCATCTAAAATACCCCTTAAGACGGTTTTGCCACACGCTGATGGCTTTAGCTTTTTTTTAAGTGGTGGGGTCCACTTGACATAGAGTCGAGTTTAATCTTCCTTTTTAAAAGGAATTTTTCCTTGGTGGGGCCTACTTGTCATAGGGGAAGAGAGAGGGGGTTGTCTCCCTCCCTAGCTCTGGAGTCTGGACAAAGACAGGAACAGTATCTCGGGCTAGGTAGGAGAACAACAAAGCAGGGATGAGGAGGCCCCGGGAATGGGAAAATAGAATGCTTGCGATGATGGTGGCTTAGCAAGAGGGGCATTGGAGTTGCGCTGGCTGAGGAGAGCTCTCAACCATTACCTTCGGCCACCGATGCTCGATATTTTAAATAAGTGAGCCACCTCAATATTCATTCGCATCACTTTATGTTCCATCCTGTAACATCCCAAAGAGTTGTTACCAAAATAAAATAAATAAAGTTATTATTTTGTTGGATTTTCTGAAATTTGAAAGAGTTTGATTGCTTTATTTGAATTTTTGAAGTTTTAAAAAGTCAAAAGTAAAATTTATTTAAGTTTTTGAAGTTTTATTTGAGTTAAAGTTGAAAAATAAAAATTAAATTAAATTCTAGAATTTTAGAGAAAATTTAATAAGCTTTTTCCTAATTATTTTAAAGCTAAAATAATTTATTTGCAAAATTAATAGCCAAATTTAAGTTGGAAATAATTTTATTAAGTCCAAAATAACTCTATGAATTGTTGTGAATTTTTCTAGAATTTTTTGATTTTATTTGCTATTTTCTAAGCCCCTTTTTATTTAATCGGTTTATTTAAATTGGAAAATCAATTTAAAATCCAAATCGCTTTTGGGCCAAAACCTTAGCTCAGCCCGTTCCTGTGCACACACGCGCGGCCCAAGTCAGCCCACCCGGCCTCCCTTCTCTCTCCCTCAAACCCAGCCCCATCCGTCACCCTCTCCATCTCTCTTACGCGCGAGCCCCGCCCAGCAGCCTCACGCGCCCTTCCTCTTTCTCTCCTTCTTCTTCACTGCGTCGTTCGCACATTGCCGCCATTGACGCCGCGAGGAGCTCCATCACTACCGCTATTCCCTCGTCCTCTCCTCATGCGACCGGGCACATTAAAACCCTTGTTTCTCGCCGCCTCTCTTCCTGGCCGTCTTCCCCTCCATCACGCGCGAAATCGCCGAGATTCCACCACCACCGTCGTGATTCCCGCTGAGCCGATCTCCTCCTCCCGACCTCCCCTCACCCTATCAAAGGGACCCTCGTGAGCCTCTCCTCCTCCTCAATCCATTCCCATAGCTCTCTGCTCCCCTCCCCCTCTCCTCTAGCCGGAATAAATGGTTTCCTACTTGCCGCCACGATTTTCATGGCGATTTCTCCACCATGGAAGGGTCTCCATCGATGCCGTCAACACCTCCAGAACCACCTCACCACGCTCCACCCAACGCTCACCTTCGTTTCACTTGAGCTCTGCCGGAAAGCCCACACCACCGTGACTGTAATACCCCGATTCCGGTTGTGAGGCAGAAGCTTGAGCACTGGGTTAAATCAGAGTTAAGGGGGGGTTTTCTACCCTGCCCTGGGCTTGGGCCCTTGGCCAACAAGCCCAAGGAGGTGGCCTAAAGGGCCCATGAAATTTGTTTTCCCCAGCGACCACATATCCAAAAATGAGGGGGCCACATTTCCCAATCCTGCCTACTTCTTGGCCGCCGCCCCTAGAGTCCATCTTCCCAATCCTGCCTACTACTTGGTGCCGCCGAGTCCATCTTCACGCCCCGGTGTCCATCTTCAAGCCGCCGCCCTCCAAGCACGAAGCCGCCTCCCCAAGTCTGAGCCGCCGCCTCCAAGACTGGCGGCTCCCTCCTCCTTTGGTGCGGTGGCCATCCTTCCTCCATTAGGGCAAGAACTTCTTCTTCCTCCTTTGGTCCGCCAGGCCATGGCAAGGAGAGCCGGAGGTCGTCGTCCATTGGTGACCCGAGCAAGGACCAACATCTCATGCATCTCCTAGAGTATCATCTCACATCCTCTTTGTTGTTTCAATTAGTTCTTGGTAGAGGTCGGTTCTTGATTCGTCCATATTGTTGGGTTGATTCAGATTTATGTTCTCTGTTCAATGTCGATTTTCGTTTAGATCAAGGCCGAATTAGGACTTATGATCTCTTATAGAGTTGTATAATATTTCGTCAGGTTTCCATAGCCTCTGAGTTCATCTGAATCCGAGTTATGGTTTGCAAGATCTGACCATTTATGTACCCTTTATTCGAACATCGTTTAATTTCCAGCAGTCACTTTGCGTGGCAATTTGAGCATGGCTAAGGTCCGAATCAAGAATCCTCCCTATTATGATAACTGTAGTTTATTGTCTTAGATTTCCATAGCCACCAAGATCACCAAATTCCAACATACGGATCAAAAGTTATGTTAGTTTTATTCTTGCTGTCCAGATTTCTGGTGAGATCCTCCTGCCACTGTTGAGTCGCTTTCATGGTTGTCTCTTTCTGACTCTTCTCCTATTTCTCCACTATCACAGTCTTCCCCTGGTTTGTCTCCAGTGGTTCCTTCATACCTCCGCCCGGTCTTTGCCTCCTGCAAAGACTGCCTCTGTTTCTGCAAAGACCACCGTCTCGTTTCTCTGGTGTTCACTTCTCCAGGCGTCCTTGTCCTCCACCAGTCTCCTCTCCTGGTGTTTTGCCGCCACCCACATCTGATTCTTCTGATGATGCTCCTCGTTACGTCCTTCGTGATCGGGCATCCCTTCGACCTCCTGATCGTCTTGGATTTGCTCCGATACTGTTGAATTACCTTCTAAAATATGTTTATGTTAGAGACCAATTCAGGGTTTTCACCCAACTAAATTGTTTTAGAAAATCTCGTAACCTTTCCACAATGCCAAAGAACGCCCCAATCGGAGTGGTATATCAAGAGTTACGCTATCTTCTTTTCTTCTTTGACGCTTAAATCGGACCGGAATCTGTCTTTCATATTTAGCTGCCTGTTAGTATATTTTCTTTGCTGATTTGGATTATCTCCCCAACTAGGTTTTCGTAGATATGTTTGTTAAGTTTCTCTAGGAACTGGGCTCACCTCGTTCTGAGTCCCAGGTTAATAGTTATGGTCTTTTCCGTGCCGCTGTCCAGATTCGTTGATGTGTTGGTGTGGTCCGTTTTAGACTAAGTCTATTAGTTAACTCTTGGGTGTTTGGAAATGCATTGTAGAACGTTAGTGGAAGCGTCCTATTATATGTTGTTCTTACTTCGAGTATATATTATGTAGGCGGAGAGGCTTCAGGGTTAGGAGCACCGCCATTGCCTCCTAACGCGTCGCATCGCGGAAGGCGGGAACTTTAACGTTCTTGATTATACAATGTGAATGCCTGATGTTGGAATTGTGTTGCTAAGATCCATGTTAATATTTAATGTTCATGTTACTTCCATGTATGTTATTCCCATGATTATAGAACATGTCTTTTCAATATTCATATTTCACTCCATGCATCCATTATTCATGATTCATCCGCGGGAGTGGATTAAAAAGACCCATCAATTCCAGCATGGGCACGTAAGACCCACCATTCCAATATGGGCAGTTTGGGACACCCGTATGAAACGTTCTTCATACGGGACTTGGATCCCCGCACTTTGTTAAGTGCAGGCTTAGGTGAACACCGATGGGTGTGTCACCAGCAATACCGGTATATGCATGTGTGTAATCCCTTCATTTCATTCAATTCATTCATTACATTCATTCAACCATTCGTTCTGTAATTTATTCATATTCTTTAGTGAAGTTGTCATAAACATGGAAGTTGTATGTATCATCTAATCACTGTACTTGCTGAGTCTCAGACTCACTCTTGCGTTGTTTGTTTGTTTTAGGTGATCGCTGACGATGGCCCTATTAGGAGGGAGTAGACACTCACATTCGTTCACTTCAACATACTCCAAAATTCGATAATAGAGATTGATTCTACCATTCATTCGATAATTAATGAACTGTAATAAATGAAGTTGGCTGTGGTTGATAGCTTCTTCCTCGTTATGATTGATTGAGTGTTGCGGATGATCTTCGATCATCTTTTTGATTTAAATGTTTGAATCCTGACTATATTCCTGTGATGCTCATGTTCTTAGTGATTCCTTTATGGACTTGTTATATATGATTGTTGGAACCTCCGGTATAGCTATCGATACAGGGGAGGTTCTACCGAAATTTAGAATTTTATCCTCTGCTTTAGTTGTGTTAACATGTTAGTTTAGTAGCGTTCCAGGCTCTTGTCGGTCTGGGGTGTTACAGTTGGTATCAGAGCCGATTTTAGGTTCGTGGTTAATAGAAAAAATATTAAAATTACACACTGTGCATAGTAGGTGGGATGGGTAATTCGTGGCTTCCGCATTCCTATTGATATGTTTCATTTGTTGAGTAATTGATGAATTGTTTTTGTGCTTCTACTACTGTTAAGCTAAATGTTTAGTTTTGCATGCTTTGGTGTTCTTAGATGGCGAGAGGTAGAGACAATGGTCGTCGAGCGGCCTGTGGCCGTGGTCGTCCCCCGGGCCGTGGCCGTGGTCGTGGACACGGTCCGGTTGTGTCTTCATCTTCGTCTGAGGAGTCTTCTGGCCATTTGCCGTGAGGTTGCCTCAACCGCTCGGCCGCCGCAGAAGCTTCGAGCAGCGTCTCTTGTTATCATTGAGAATCTTCAAAGGAGAACCGGGAACTCCGTCGACAAGTGCGAGCGTACCCTTCTGCTGCCTGTTGCACTAGTTATGGAACCTATTTCTTCAGACAATTCCATTCGAGGCTAGGATGAGTCTCCGCGAGTGGATGTCACTTCGTTTGGACACCTTCGACGGAGGCGGTACTCGGTTCAGTTGCAGATTGGTTGCGATACATGGAGAGGTAGTTGTGCCTTAGAGATGACTTCAGCCAGTATATGCGCGGTTCGTGGCCTTTCAACTAAAGGGCCAAGCTGATATCTGGTGGCAGGGGGTTCTATCTGCTAGAACCACGGCAGGAGGACCGATCACTTGGGAGGTATTAGTGGAGCGATTCGAACAAAATTCTATCAGGATTCCTTTGTTGAGAGGATGGGCGAGCCATCTAGCGACATTTGTTCAAGGAAAGATGTCGATGGCGATACGATTTGGATTCAATAACTGCATGCGCTTTGTACCGTGGTGCCAATGATGATTGGGAGAAGGCCAAGAGGTTTCGCAGGGGCCTCATTAGAATCTTGCCACGTTCGGGGCGATCGGCCTCGTGATTTCACTCGTGGTCGAGCAGACCAGGGGAATAGAGCTAGAGAGAGTCTTTCTTCTCAGAGGCAGGCTGCTAGTGGCCCTGTCCTTACTGGTGGTTCTGGTGGTGGCCAGAAGTGGAGTTTTGGTGGGGGAGGTGGGTCTTCTTAGCGACCCGCTCCCAAGAGGTTTTAGGGGAATCAGCATGCTCGTCCTGTTCAGCAGTGGCAGTCTTCTTCATCGGCGCCACGTTCTTCGTCATCCACCCTTCAGATGCGCCCTGCTCCAGGTCAAGGTATGAAATGCTTCAGGTGTGGTGGAGAGCACCGGGCATTAGAGTGTTCTTTTAAAGGGACATGTCGTCAGTGTGGCCGGGAAGGCCACAAGTTGTCAGTATGTAAACAGAACCCAGCGAGCATTATCAAATGGGAGCCAGTCCCAGCAGCGTCTTCTTCCAGTGCTCCTCGGGGTTCAGTTCAGACCCTAGCCGCTGTTCCTGCACCTCAGTTTCCTTCGGGGTGGGCTCCTTCGGCAGCATTTACTCCTGCACCTCCTGCGGGGTTCTATTGGAACCCCGTTCCGTCTGCACCACCGTCGCTCATTTCACCTGCTGTAATTCTTGTTCACCCTACGTAGAGTGTCGGTGCGTCATCTGCTCCGGCACCACCGGGAGTCTATGCCATGCCTACCCCTGCGACTTTGGCCCGTCTTGACGTGGTGACAGGTACTTTACTAGTCAATTCGCATGAGGCTTTAGTTCTCTTTGATTCTAGGGCTACCTATTCTTTTGTGTCTCTGGAGTTTGCTAGAAGGGCGGGGTTACGTTTGCAGCGTATTTCTGAGTCTGTGGTAGTCAGTTCTCCGGGGGGTCTTATTTCTAGCTCTATGGCATGTCCGGGCTGTTCTATCACTATTGATGATGAGAACTTCACTACTAACCTTATGGTAATTCAGTTGTCACCATTCGACGTTATTCTGGGCATGGATTGGTTATTCAATTACCGTGCCAAGATATGTTGCTTCTGGAAGACGGTGACTTTGCAAGCTCCGTCCGGGGAAGAGCTGGTGTTTCAGGACAGTTCACCGTCTGATTCCTTATTCGTTTTGGCTAGTCTGTTTCCCAGACTTTGGGCCTCAACCGTTGGGTTGCTTTGGACTCTCAGCGAGAAGGCTGATTCCTTACTGTGCATTGAGGAGATTTCTGTGGTGAATGAGCTTCCTGATGTTTTTCCTGTGGAGCTTCCTGGGATGCCGCCAGAGCGGAAGGTAGAGTTCCGGATTGATCTTATTCCGGGAACTCGACCTATTTCAATGTCTCCATACCGTTTGGCACGACCCTTCCAAGAGGAGTTAAAAAAGCAATTAGACGATCTGTTATCCAAGGATATGATTCGGCGTAGTGTTTCACCGTGGGGAGCGCCTGTTTTATTCACTAAAAAGAAAGATGGCAGTTGGCGTATGTGCGTGGATTATCGGGCTCTTAATCACGCTACTGTGAAGGATAAATATCCTTTGCCCCGCATTGAGGATCTCTTTGATCAACTGAAGGGAGCTAAAGTATTCTCTAAGATTGACCTTCAGTCAGGTTATAACCAAATTTGAGTTCGGGAGCAAGATATCGAGAAGACGGCTTTCTCTACGAGGTATGGCCATTATGAGTACAAGGTTATGTCTTTTGGACTAACAAATGCTCCTGCAGTTTTCATGGAAGCCATGAACAGTATGCTGCACCAATACCTTGATGATTTCGTTGTGGTATTTATCGACGATATTCTGATCTACTCCAAGACGGAAGAGGATCATGGTCAGCATTTGAGGTTGGTTCTCGAAGCTTTAAGAGAGAACCAATTTTATGCCAAGCTGAAGAAGTGTGAATTCTGGATTTCTGAAGTTGAGTTTCTGGGTCATGTAATCAATCAAGAGGGTATTTCAGTAGATCCTAGCAAGATTTCAACAGTGGTGGAGTGGAAAAGGCCTACCAATGTCAAGGAAGTGAGGAGTTTTCTGGGTTTAGCTGGATATTACCGGCGCTTCATGGAAGGTTTTTCAACCATTGCTAGACTGTTGTCTCAATTGACACAGAAAGGTGTCAAGTTTCATTGGTCAGATGCGTGTGAGCGTAGCTTTTGTACTTTGAAAGATAGATTGGTGACCGCTCCAGTTCTTACTCTTCCCGAGCCTGGAAAGCGGTTCACCATTTATTCAGATGTGTCTATAGTTGGGCTAGGTTGTGTGCTCATGCAGGATGGCAAGGTGATTGCCTATGCATTGAGGCACTTGAAGAAACATGAGTAGAATTATCCTACTCATGATTTAGAGCTGGCAGCAGTGGTTCTTGCCTTGAAGATCTGGCGCCATTACTTGTACGGCGAATCGTGTGACATATTCACTGATTATAAGAGTCTGAAATATATCTTTACCCAGAAAGATTTGAACCTGAGACAGAGGAGGTGGTTGGAGTTGATAAAGGACTATGATCTCACAATTCAGTATCACCCGGGCAAGGTGAATGTTGTAGCAGATGCCCTGAGTCGCAAGGCGACACCACCTACTCTCAGTTGCCTTATTGCCGATTTTGTGCGTATGGATATCTCCTTTTGCTTTGCGGGTACCGTCCAGACTGAGACACGTTTGCTTCTTGAGTCAGCCATTCCAGAGTGAGTGCGGGAGGCACAACAACACGATCGGATGCTCCAGCGAGAGAGGAAGCGCGTAAATGAGGGCAAACAAGGTCACTTCAGTGTAGATGATTCTGGTGCGTTGAGATTTAAAGGCCACCTCTGCGTGCCACAGGAGACTCTAGTCAAAGATGAGATTCTGAGGGAAGCGCATCGTACTCCATATACCGTACATCCTGGTGAGACCAAGATGTACAAGGATTTGAAGAAGAGTTTCTGGTGGAAAAGGATGAAGGTCGACATTGCTCAGTATGTAGCATCTTGTGGGGTTTGCCAGCGGGTCAAGGTTGAGCATAAGCGACTAGCAGGTTTGTTGCAACCTTTGGAGGTTCCAGTTTGGCCATAGGATGATATCTCCATGGACTTCGTAGTTGGTCTACCTCGCACGCAGCGAGGGAAGGATGCAATTTGGGTCATAGTGGACCGGTTCAACAAGTCTGCACATTTCATACCTATTCGCACAACCAACTCAGCAAGTGATTTGGCTCCTCTCTATGTGCGAGAGATAGTGCGGTTGCACGGGGTACCCAAGACCATTGTTTCTGATCGAGACGCCAAGTTTGTCTCCAAGTTCTGGGAGAGTTTGCAAAGTGCGTTGGGCACACAGCTTCGACTTAGTACCGCTTTTCACCCCCAAACGGATGGTCAGTCTGAACGCACCATTCAGACACTGGAGGATATGCTCAGATGTTGTGTTATGTCTTGGAAGGGAGGCTGGGAAGACCACCTAGCTTTGGCAGAGTTCACCTATAACAATAGTTACCATGCTAGCATTCGAGCGGCACCGTTTGAGGTTCTCTATGGGTGGAAGTGCAGATCCCCGTTGTGCTGGGATGCAGTTGGGGAGCGGGCAGTTTTAGGTCCCGATTGGGTTCAACAAACTATGGCCAGGGTAGCAGAAGTTAGGAAGAATTTGTTAGCTGCTCAGAGCCGACAGAAGAGCTATGCAGATGTCCGAAGGCGAGATTTGGAATTCGAAGTGGGGGACGAGGTTCTTTTGAGAGTATCGCCTACCAAGGGTGTAGTGCATTTTGGTACCAAAGGGAAGCTTAGCCCGAGGTACGTTGGACCATTCCCAATCGTGGCACGAATTGGGAAATTGGCCTATCGTTTGGATCTTCCCAAGTCTATGCAATGAGTTCATAATGTGTTTCATGTATCCATGTTGAGAAAATATTTGAAAGACCCAGAACATGCTATTCCACTTGAACCGTTGAGCATTGAGCAAGATCTCACTTTTGAGTCCCGACCGGTGAAAATTCTGGAGGAGTAAGAGCGGGTTCTGAGGAACAAGACTTTGAAGTATGTCAAGATCCTTTGGTCTCATCAGACTGAGAGAGAGGCTACTTGGGAACTAGAGTCTCGCATGCGCGAGCAGTATCCGGACTTGTTCACTTCAGGTGCGTGTCTTTTTTTTATTTTTTTCAAGTCTCGGATTCCTTTCTTATAGATCAACGTTTAGATTCGGGGTCGAATCCTGTTAGGGGGGGAGAATGTAATACCCCGATTTCGGTTGTCAGGCAGAAGCTTAAGCACTGGGTTAAATCAGAGTTAAGGGAGGGTTTTCTACCCTGCCCTGGGCTTGGGCCCTTGGCCAACAAGCCCAAGGAGGTGGCCTAAAGGGCCCATGGGGGGCTGTTTTCCCAAGCAGCCACATATCCAAAAATGAGGGGGGCCTGTTTCCCAATCCTGCCTACTTCTTGGCCGCCGCCTGGAGTCCATCTTCCCAATCCTGCCTACTACTTGGCTGCCGCCCCTGGAGTCCATCTTCACGCCGCCCCTGGTGTCCATCTTCAAGCCGCCGCCCCTCCAAGCCTGGAAGCCGCCGCCTCCCCAAGTCCTGAGCCGCCGCCCCTCCAAGACCTGGCAGCAGCTCCCTCCTCCTTTGGTGCAGCCGGCCATCCTTCCTCCATTGGGGCAGCAACTTCTTCTTCCTCCTTTGGTGCTGCCGCCATGGCAAGGGAGAGCCCGGAGGCCGTCGTCCATTGGTGACCCGAGCAAGGACCAACATCTAATGCATCTCCTAGAGTATCATCTCACATCCCTGCTGTTGTTTCAATTCGTTCTTGGTAGAGGTTGGTTGCAGATTCGTCCATATTGTTGGGTTCAGATTCAGATTTCTGTTCTCTGTTCAACGTCGATTTTCGTTTAGATCAAGGCCGAATTCGGACTTATGATCTCTTATAGAGTTGTATAATATTTCGTCAGGTTTCCATAGCCTCTGAGTTCATCTGAATCCGAGTTATGGTTTGCAAGATACGGCCATTTATGTACCACTGTCCAGAACATCGTTTAATTTCCAGCAGTCACTTTGCGTAGCAATTTGAGCATGGCTAAGGTCCGAATCAGGAATCCTCCCTATTATGATAACTGTAGTTTATTATCTTAGATTTCCATAGCCACCAAGATCACCAAATTCTGACATACGGATCAAAAGTTATGTTAGTTTTATTCTTGCTGTCCAGATTTCTGGTGAGATGAATCTGTTGAATTACCTTCTAAAATATGTTTATGTTAGAGACCAATTCAGGGTTTTCACCCAACTAAATTGTTTTAGAAAATCTCGTAACCTTTCCACAATGCCAAAGAACACCCCAATCGGAGTGGTATATCAAGAGTTACGCTATCTTCTTTACTGCTGTACGTTTCGTCGGGACGGAATCTGTCTTTCATATTCAGCTGCCTGTTAGTATATTTTCTTGGCTGATTTGGATTATCTCCCCAACTAGGTTTTCGTAGATATGTTTGTTAAGTTTCCCTAGGAACTGGGCTCACCTCGTTCCGAGTCCCAGGTTAATAGTTATGGTCTTTTCCATGCCGCTGTCCAGATTCGCTGATTTGTTGGTGTGGTCCGTTTTAGACTAAGTCTATTAGTTAACTTTTGGGTGTTCGGAAATGCGTTGTAGAACGTTAGTGGAAGCGTCCTATTATATGTTGTTCTTACTTCGAGTATATATTGTGTAGGCGGAGAGGCTTCAGGGTTAGGAGCACCGCCATTACCTCCTGACGCGTCGCATCGCGGAAGGCAAGTACTTTAATGTTCTTGATTATACAATGTGAATGCCTGATGTTGGAATTGTGTTGCTAAGATCCATGTTAATATTTAATGATCATGTTACTTCCATGTATGTTATTCCCATGATTATAGAGCATGTCTTTTCAATATTCATATTTCACTCCATGCATCCATTATTCATGATTCATCCGCGGGAGTAGATTAAAAAGACCCATCAATTCCAGCATAGGCACGTAAGACCCACCATTCCAATGTGGGCAGTTTGGGACACCCGTATGAAACGTTCTTCATACGGGACTTGGATCCCCGCACTTTGTTAAGTGCGGGCTTAGGTGAACACCGACGGGTGTGTCACCAGCAATACCAGTATATGCATGTGTGTAGTCCATTCATTTCATTCAATTCATTCATTACATTCATTCAACCATTCGTTCTGTAATTTATTCATATTCTTTAGTGAAGTTGTCATAAACATGGAAGTTGTATGTATCATCTAATCACTGTACTTGCTGAGTCTCAGACTCACTCTTGCGTTGTTTGTTTGTTTTAGGTGATCGCTGACGATGGCCCTATTGGGAGGGAGTAGACACTCACATTCGTTCACTTCAACATACTCCAAAATTCGATAATAGAGATTGATTCTACCATTCATTCGATAATTAATGAACTGTAATAAATGAAGTTGGCTGTGGTTGATAGCTTCTTCCTCGTTATGATTGATTGAGTGCTGCGGATGATCTTCGATCATCTTTTTGATTTAAATGCTTGAATCTTGACTATATTCCTGTGATGCTCATGTTCTTAGTGGTTCCTTTATGGACTTGTTATATATGATTGTTGGAACCTCCGGTATAGCTATCTATACAGGGGAGGTTCTGCCGAAATTTAGAATTTTATCCTCTGCTTTAGTTGTGTTAACATGTTAGTTTAGTAGCTCCTGTGCTCTTGTCGATGCGAGGTTTCAAGATAACTCGATTCAAGGCCGCCAAAGTCCTCGCCGCCAGCGAGCCGTGCGAGCCCCTGTGCCACCGCGGTACCTCGCCGCCAGCGAGCCATGCGAGCCCCTGTGCCACCGCAGTAAGCACCGTGATCCCCATCTCCCCCTCTTCCTCTTGAGTCCCTCGCCGGAGCTCGCCGTGGCGCCCCGCGCCAGCGAGCTCGACGTCGAGCCGCCGCCGGAGTCATGCCACCGTGGCCCTGCCACGTCAAGGCCACATCACCATCTTCGCTGACGTGGTGCCACCGTGTCTCTGCCACCCCACCATTTCCGCCCGCGTGTCATGCCCATGTGGCACTTTGCGCCACCATCACATTCCCTTCATTCTGTGCGGTGGACCGAGTCCACGGTGGACTTTGACTGAGCGTGGATCGGGTCCATTGACCCTTGGGCCCACCTATCAGTGACCAATTTCTTTTTCCTTTGGAAAATAATTCAGCTGGGAAAATCAAAATTCCGGGCGCTGACGTCGTGTCTACGTCATAAATCGAGTTTCCTTTGGAAAACTAATTCTGAAATTCCAAGAAATTCAAACTTCTCGGGGTTCATTCTCCTTCATACGAACTCCGATTCTGTCGATTCAATTTTCTAAATTCATATAAAATCAAGATCTAGCTAACTAAACTAAAATTATTTAATTTGGAGTTCATTTGAATCTTTATTTGAATTTTGTTTGAATTTGGCTTATTTTCGCGTATAGATTTCGACGACTTCGGAGAGTCAGATTTCGACGCCGTTTGAGAGCAACTAATTGAGAAAGGCAAGTTATATCTTTGATCATATTTGATCCCATTATTTCAAATTATTTAAATTATGTTTTAAATTATTATTACATACGTATTTTTATTCGATGTAATTTAAATTCCTGTTTTTAAATTATAGTTATGCCTAATTCCTTTGTACAACCAAATTTGACATTGAATAGACATACCTTGACACCTTGGATAAAAATTTGGTTTATGCAATAGTATGAACTAGAGCATTTTTTGAGAAAAATTATGCTTAGCCATGCTTAGACCTGAAATATTTGATTTGGGGAATTTAAGCCAAAAATCAAATGTTGTTTAAATTGTACCCTTGGCATTGGTGTGTCATGGGAGTTTACAAATACTTTGAAAAATGAAATAAAATTAAATGATGGTTTGGACTTGGGCAAAAATGGATGGTTGGTGGGTGCAGGTTTATACACAGGCTTAGTCTGGGTGGGATTTAAGACCCAGGGTTTTTGGAAGTTGCCCAAGTCAGTTAAGGACCGGTCTTCGAGCGTATTTTGCTACGCCTCACCGTACCACCACAAGTCTGGTATGGGACAGACTTGGCTAATTAATTTACAAAATTCCATCGTGGTTGTGCCATGTTGATGTGTGGGTGTTAGAATGACCTACTTTTATGTATTCCCACATGGCGCAAGAGAGGGCTTGAATCCGGCGAGTGGTTAGCTCAATGGAAGCGAAACCTTAGCGAGGCGGGACCACGGTGGGATGATGCTTTGTAAAGGTCTCGTCACGTACTCTAGACTACTTACCTAAGGTAGTGAGCAGTGGTATCGACGGATGCCAAACAAACTATAGAACTCGTGTCTTGTGGGTAAAATTGTACAACCTCTGCAGAGTGTTAAGAACTATTCAAATAGCAGCGTCCGCGGTCATGGACATGCTAGCAAAGCCACTCAAAGTTAGACTTTGGTTTTGATTTCAAAATGATTTTGTAAAACAGTTTTGACATGGATGGGTGTCCATGAGAAAAGTTATAGGTTGAAGCCCTGGGTTGGTGCCCGTGTTTATGTTGGTGTTAGGTTGGTGCCTACACTAGCTTTATCAATTCATTTAAAACTCAATTTTAATTATTGTAAAAATTGAGCCTTTGAACTTAGTATTGTATTTTAAATTATCAAATATTGCTTTTGCACAAATAACCCTATAAGCCATCCTTTGTTACATCCATACATGCATTAACTCTGTAGTTGGGTGTAACTTGCGAGCACGGTAGTTATGCTCATCCTTGCTTTATGTAAATAAATTTCAGAGGAGAAGGACTTTGCTACCGGTGTGGATCTTAACGACTAGGCCGCTACCCCAGTCGATTGCCTGTGGCAGATCAGCTGGACTCCACTACGTCTTCTTCGTCTTCCGCTGTGTTCTTTATTGTTGGCTTGTAAGCCTCTTTTGTAATAAACTCTGTTGATTATTAATACATTTGTGCGATTTATGGATGTTACCATATCTGTTTACTGTGTGAACTAGCTACTGATCATGGGACTAGTTCAGAAATACACAGAGGATTTAGGGTGTTACTCCCGGGTCCGACACATCCTCTTCTCATCCAAACCTCTAAATTAATTTGATAAATTTGCTCATAGTAGCTGGCAATTGAGTTTCTTCTCCCTCGCCTGTGTTCGGGTTTCACCATTGCCATTCATCTTCTACGGGTAGCCTACGTCCAATTAACTTATACTAGAGTTTCATCTCGTCGTGTTCTACATTTTGATGTGAGTATCTATTCCTCCCAACCTTAGTAGCATCACATCTACCATTGACAAACCACCACTGTCGTTGTCACTCGTCGCCGGCACCTCCTTGTTGCCCCACTTCCCCAAACGACCACCACCATTAGCTTCATTGTGCCGTGCGCGTTCTGTTTTGCCCACCCCCAAGCCTCACCACCACTCCTGTCGTCGAGCGGTTGCTGCGCCCAAGCACTACCCTTCCTGTGTGTACTGAGGTAGAAGACCTCCTATTCTCTCTCCCTTTCTTTCTCTCAACGACACTTAGCTCCCACCCCAAAAGTGGCTTTTAAAAATAAAAATAAAGCTTTGGGTCAACGACGGTAGGGTTTGGTGTTCAAGATTTTTGTATCATTTTTTTTTTCAGAAGCACGTCACCGTCCACATCATCTGTTATGATGGTAAAACCGTCTCCGAAACCGCCTTAAGGGATTATTTGCTCTGATTTTGTGATTTCAGAGTATAATACCTTATTTCAGAGGGCTTAATACACAGACCATCAAACTTTGACAGGTGAACTGTACTTTTTCCAATGATATAACATTTTGACATGCATAGTTCATTTTTTTTCCCGCAAGCGGCCCATTTATAAAGAGAAAGGAAGGACCTTAAAAATACGATCTCTTCGTATCACGAATATTCTGGCTCATCAAAGCAAGGAAAAATAACTTTCAATTCACTATGTTTTTAATCTAACTGATTCGAAAATCAATCTGTAGATAAACGCACCAGGAAACAAGATATTTTAACGCGCAGAGCCAAAGAGGAGCTGCACAGCAGCCATCACCGGAGTAACGGACACTGGTTATCAGGTAACGCACTGTTCCACACAAGCCAAAAAAGATTGATTCCCTAAGTGCCATTGACAAACATAGTGAGATGTGAGACTGATACGTGAAATCCGTATAACAATGAGACATCAGTTACATATAAAAAAACAAAGATATTCAGTGGTACGTACGGAATAACCCCAACATAAAATAGGACACCTGCAGAATTTGTTCATGATCCGAATGCAAGGGAATTCACTGAAAGACGTACTGATGCAAAAGCATCGACAACAAGGAAAGACAAACTGATGCAAAGCATTGACAACTTTAGCGTTTCTGTTCCAACGAATGACGGATTGACGGGCTCTCAAGATTAGAGACACAGAGGTGTTCGCAAGCCCACACATTACGGATTTATAATATCACACAGCAAAGTTTCAATTAAGTCCACAGATCCGACATGGCAATCCAAACACACGCACTTTAGCAAACCAGTATTTACGAATCTATCAGATAGAGAGTAGCCCTCCATGCGACAGCAACTTGAGAGAACATGGCATGGATCATATATCTGCAAAAGAGTGACACCGGACATTAGTTTATAGAAAATAGTTCAATGAATCAAAGCATGAACAGAACATTTCACATTATAAAAGCACTGTGATATGCATTGTTTACTAACTGCATTTATATGGAATTCAAATTTGTATTATGCTACTAACAGTCATATGAAAAATAATGCGGATACTCAGGTTTACTTATTTAGCAAACAGTAAAATTCTATGGCATTTGTAGAGCATAAACAGAACAGTGTTCTAGAAATTTGAAACATTGCATCACAAACAAATATCTCAGCAAGGCAACAATCAGTCATCAACTCATCATACTCTTTCCTTCAATGGATTCACTGTACACAGGATTAGTTTCATAATAAATGCAACATAATTTCACTAACATTCATCCAGGCGTTGGATCTTGTCAGTGCGTGCAATTAACTAAAAGTTAATTAATTTAAAAGCCTGGAGGTAAAATCATCAGAAAATGCAGTCTTTGAACTCATCCAGGTGACTGACACTCGAGTATCTTGCTTGCAAGAGGAAATGTTGACAAAAAAATATGAGCAAGAATTCCTCATATCTAAAAAAATCCCTTCTCTGATATAGGGGTTCAAATTGCAAAGGGCACTATATAAATAAAGTTGTAGCTGATTGTAGGTAAAAATAGAGGAAATTCCTTATTTGCCACGGGAAGTTGGCCGGATCTCTTCATTGCTATTGCGAAACTGATTCTCCCTTCATTGCTATCGGATCTCAACTTCCATCCTTTTTTTGCCACTCCCATTGGTTCACCATGAGTTGGCTGTCAAATTGTGCACGAAAAGACTTATGTGCCCTCCTTGCTCTTCCATCTTGTTCTTCATCCCGCCTCTCTCTCCCCCGTCTTTCTCCTGTCTCCCCACCGACGAGTGGCAGAGCTGACGGCGGCGCACCGAGGCCGATGAGGGTGGCGGTGGGAGCATGCCACGGGGAGGAAGGCGGCGATGCCAACTAGAGCCGAGGAGGGTACCAACGGTTGGCCACGGGGAGTAGGGCGGCACCGAGGCCTGCGACGGGAGCTAGCCATAGGGAGGAGGGTGGCGGCAGCGGGAGGAGGCTACGGGGTGGAGGACGGTGATGCCAACAGAAGCTGCAGAGTGCGGTGCGGTGACACCGGCGGGGGCTAGGGAGCCGGTGGCTAGCCATGGGGAGGAGGGCAGCACGGCCTCTGTCCCATCTCCTCTATACGGCGGCAGCGACCTTGGGAGGTGGAGACGGTGGCGGAATCAACCCTAGGAGGCGGAGACGGCGGTGGCGAGTCAGTTGGAGGCGAAGGACAGAGGTGGTGTGGGCAGGGGGAGGTGGCGCCGGCCGGGCGAGGAGGCGTGAGCAGGGGAGGCAGGGTGAGTCGGAGAGAGGCAGCGTTGAGGCAACCGGGGTGGTGGGTAGAGGGGGAGGCCACAGTGGAGGCGGAGGGGTGAAGGCCGACGACTGGGGCATGAAGAATAAGAGGAAGAAGAGAAGGAAGAAGGGGGGTAAGATGAGCATTTTGACAACTTTTCAGTGGTTAACAGCGGCTAGACCTAACGAGGCTAACGGCAATGGCAGTGGCAGTGACAGTGGCAGTGGCAAATAAGGAATGAAAGTTGAGAACGAGTGGCAATGAAAGGAGGAGAAGTGTTTCGATGGCATATCAGGGGTATGACCAACTTCCAATGGCAAATAAAGAATTTTCTCGAAAAAATAACCCTTTCAATCCAAATCACAATCATGCAATGAATGCATATTCACAAAAAATGGAAATATGATTCATCATTTAGGAGCACAACATAACAAAATAATCAAGGTACACCATGAAGCATGTTACCTTATGTTGCTCTCAGATTCGCAAGATTAGTGTAGTACAAATGCCAGCTCTCTGCTGTCAATATGCCAAGTTTTTTACTTCAAATATTCATTCAGTAGCATCCAGACATATGGGTGAAGCAAACTACATATGTGGATTATGACCGACGAACAATCTCTAGCCCCCTATATATGCCTAGCAAAAAAACCTCAAACATAAAACAGTAAGAACTTTTCCATCTATCGGCCAACATAAAGATCTTAACCAAATTTTCTATCTTCAACACTACTGAAGTAACTGAACATTAGCCCGGATCTAGACAGGCATATGATTCAGAAAGGACAAAAACATGCATATGGTTCACATCATGAAAAAACATGTCTATGATGTCTTATGTTTTAGCGGTGCATGAACAGTACCCATTGGTACTATAGCGCGTTATTTTCCCATATGTGCTTATTTGTTTCTTAGAATAAAGAATAGTTGGTTAGGTAGATTATTTTGGGATTCCTTATCTATCTAGTTATTGTTAGAAATAGGATCTTATTTATTAGGAATGTTATTTTTAATAGTTGGAAAGATTATATTTGATTGATAGGTTTCCTTATAGATTATTTCTTTGGTATCAAGGCGAACCGTCTCTATAAAAGGGATAGCATGTATCCATTATCAATCAAGCAATGCGAAATCAAAAGTTCAACTAAGCCTCAGAGCATTGCTACCTCAACAGGAAAGAGTCTTGCCGGCGGTTAGATGAGGACAAGTGCCTTACCCTCGGTCCTCGGACCCGTACCCAGCTAACGACCGCAACATTTGGTATCAGAGCCACCCACTATGGCTTCCAGTGCCGAACTATCTCCCTTCGCCATGTTGAAGACTAGCAACGAAAAGATGATGGCCTCAATTGACAACATGATGGCCATCCTCCAAGAAACGTGGGCATCGATGGTCAAGTTGAAGGAGCAGGAGGAGGCATCGCGTGCCATTGCAAAGGCAGCGCTACCGTCACCTTCCTCAACGGCGCCACCAACGCCACCCCAGTGTGCATCGCTGCCCTTGGTTGCACCCCTGGTGCGACACCGTTGGAGGAAGGATGCTGCTGTCCAACAACGATCTATTCCACACGACCGGCCAATGTTGTGCCATAGGCAATGCAGAGCGCAACAACCGAGGGACCAGCACCGCCGTCGCATCCTTCCCGCCATCGTCACGCTCTAGGGTAGTAAGGGCGTAGCTGCTGCCCCATGTCGGTTGCCTATGCCGCCGACGCCTTCCTCAACGTCACAACATGCTAAGGCGTTTCTTCTTTGGGCGCTATATGTCGGAGTGTCGCTGATCTGCTTTCAAGCGAACTGACGCCGGTACCAAATACTCTTGTCAATATGGGGCCACCAAGGACTTCAACCGTGGCCACCACCGCAGCTTGAGGACGAGCTACCTCACCATGAGGGGTGAACAGTACCCATCGGTACTATAGCGCGTTATTTTCCCATAAGTGCTGATTTGTTTCCTAGAATAAAGAAGTTGGTTAGGTAGATAATTTTGGGATTCCTTATCTATCTAGTTATTGTTAGGAATGGGATCTTATTTATTAGGAATGTTATTTTTAATAGTTGAAAAGATCATATTGGATTGATAGGTTTCCTTATAGATTATTTCTTAGGCGTCAAGTCGAACCGTCCCTATAAAAGGGATAACATATATCCATTATCAATCAAGCAATGAGAAATCAAAAGTTCAACTAAGCCTCAGAGCCTCACTACCTCGATAGGGAAGAGCCCTGCCGACGGTTAGATGAGGGCGAGTGCCATGCCCTCGGCCCTCGGACCCGTACCCAACCAACGACCACAATACTAGCACTCCTAAATAGTGCAGTAGTAGTTCCTACAATAAGTTTCTTAGGGCACAGATGGCTTTCCAACTGAACTTATCGAATAGCACTAGGAAGTAGGAACATATAACATATTCTAATTATAAAACGTTATCAGGATCCTGGTAGTTACTATATGGTATGTCACAACCTAAACTGCATACCTCACAAATAATCAGTCAAAAACAAGAGATTGTGTCACATGATATATATTTTTAGGTGTAAAATTGAACATCATGTATTCCATTATTTGCTAAACTTATCTGCCACAAGGTACAACTCAGCACTCAAATAGCAACTTGGTTTTGTAGACATACATCCTAACTACCATGGCATTCTTCATCAGACTTGGCAGTTGGTACAACATTATCGAGTAAAAAGTCAACAATATTTGCGCAGTGCTACAGCAGTTAAGTGCATTCGTGTATGTGGCTAGGGCTAGGCCATCTATTATCACCTGAGCTGATATCCCTCAGCCCCGGGCCTTGAGCTCGGCAAGGCGGCGGGAGAGGTCGTCCTCGTCGACCTTCTCCTTGTCCTTGGCAGCGGGGATGGCGTGCGCCGCGGCCTGCGGCAGCCCAGCAGAGACCTCGAGGCCGTAGTCGTCGGCGACCTGCTGCATGAGGCTGTTGACCTCGGTCTCGGGCGTGGAGAGCGAGGTGGATCCCGCCATGGCGCCCTCCATGAACTCGGCCTGGACCTCCATGTTGACGAACTGGCGCTCGAACTGGTCCATGGTCTCGGACATCTTCTGCAAGTTGCCGGTGGCGAGAGCCGAGTCGAGCGACCTGGTGATGTTCTGCATGGACTTCCCGATGACCTGCATCTTGGCCTGTGTGTCGAGGCGCGCGACGACGGCGTCGAGGCGGGAGGCGAGGCGGAGGTAGTTCATGTGCTCGGTGCGCTTGCGGATGGCGTTCTCGGCGTAGATGCGCGCGCCGTCCATGTTGCCCTTCTCGATCGCCTTCTTCACCTTGAGCTTCTGCTCCTTCTCCTCCTTCTCGCACTTGCGCGCCTGCCGCTGGAGCGACTTTGAGGTGAACTTGAGCTCGAAGATCTGGTTCATCAGCTTCTCCGGGTTGCCCATCGCCGCCGCGAGCTCGTAAGGGTTCGATCCGATCTGAGATTTGGCTAGGGTTTCGGAGAGATTGGAAGGCAGATCGGGTTGGGGAATTGGAGGATGGGTACGAGACGAGAGGGGAACTGGGTGGGGATTTCTACGGAAGGCAAAAATGGATACCGCGGGGGAGGGAAATTTTTACTGTTTTGGCCATGTAGCAAAAAAATTTTTAAAAGTAGCCTCCGTTCGTCATAATTTACAAGTTTGGCCCCAAAAGCACAAGTCACGATCAAGCGTCATCGGGGCGGGGACCTCTTGACCCGGCGCAAGCAGTGCCCCCATTTCTTCATTTTTTCTCGTCGTCCATTAAAATATTATTTCATTATATTTTGTAAAAAACGAAATTCCATTATATTTGATTGAAAATGAATATCGACACTGAGATTTATAAAAAAATTTCATTAAGAAATAAGGGCAATGAGTAGGGTTTTTTATCCCAAATCGGGGTTTCGTCATAGTTTGAGCGCATATATATAAAAAGGTATCGGGACTATTGGAGTGTCTCTCGATGAAATCGTCGGCGTATACATGTATATAGGCAGATAAATCGATGAGGTACTTTATGAAGCTTATCTGAGAATGTGATTGGAGGGTTAGGAGCAGTCGTTGTGATGATGAAGATGTCCGAAAATACGAGTGTCTCCTCGATGAAGACATACTTGCAATATATGCTTAGCGGAGACACTTTAACAAGAACTACATTAGAGTATGCGATGAAGCACGTTTCACGAGTGACATGGCATGATGGTCGGCTAATTGCTTTAGTCATCCTCGCTACTACTACGATACACTGCGACACAAGCATCCGGACCATATAAGTACACATGCCTTTGGGGATAGTAAAATACATGGGGTAGGGCGGAGACTACTACGTAATGATCGACCTCTGCGTGGGCCGGGGCCATTTTCCTTCCTTGCTAGCTCGGCATTGAACTCCTCGCCGCCTTCCCTTCCCTTCCCTTGTCGCGGAGTGTCCACGTCGGTGGTATGTCGAAGTCGTCCATGTCCTGCGATTTCACGATGTAAGTTCATCGTATAGTGGAAATCGGAAGAATGATGTAAATTCTTCATAACTTACGTCGTCGTCACGGATTACGCCGGACAACCGGATACCTTGTCTTGTAGGGCTCACCAAGATGAGCCTTTCCTTGCCCTTGTCGCGGATCGCCCACGTCGATTTGGTATGTTGAAGTCGTCCATGTCCCGCGATTCCATGATGTTAGTCGCCTATAGTGAAAATCGTAAGAATGATGTAAATTCTTCAGTAACTCACGTCGTGGATCTGAATACGCCGGCGATCGGAACGCTGTGTGGCGGGGCTCACCCGATGAGCCTTTCCTTGCCCTTGTCGCGGGATCGCCCACGGGGCGGTATGTCAAGTCGCCCATGTCCTGTGATTGTATGATGTAAGTGAAAACGTAAAAATGATGTAAATTCTTCATAACTCACGCCGTCTACATGGATTACGCCGGCGATCATGGGCTCCTTCGGTCGTCCTCAACAGGTCCCAGACGTAAGGTTTCCACCGCACGAAGTTCTCGCCCGCACCGAGTAGTTCAAAGATATACTTTGGATGAATGCCTGTCGTACATCTCCGCCGCCGATCCTTTGGAAGAAGTGGCAACGATCTCGTTGCCATTTCATGGGGATGAAGTTAAAACTTTACTAAGTCAACGTTGGCGAAAATCAATGCGCGTGAAAGAAATGCTTACGAGGTGGTGCCCGCGACGTAGTACGCCTGCCGCGGTGGTTGGGTGTGTGGGTGAATGATCTCGTTGGTTCGCACACACACATTGCGGGATCGGAAAACGTGGTGGTCTTGGAGCATCTTTCATTGATTTATCTGGGTATTGTAGCTGTTTCCTCGCTTAAGCCAATTTTGCTTCTTCAATGACCTCGCGTAGAAGTTTGCCAAGAGTCCATAGTGGGTATCTATTGTGTAGTGTTGTGTAGTGTTCGATTTGGTTTAACCCCTTTATAAGCCCTATAGTTGGCATGGTGTGGTTAATTTCTTGTCACCAATAAAAGTCGTCTCCTTTATGCCTTTGGTCTAATCACCGGGCAAAGCCGCCCGTGTGGTCTTGTCTTCGCAAAAGTTGTCTACTTTGTGCCTTTGGTCTTATCTTTGGGCAAAGCCGCCCGTGTGGTCTCTTCATCGCAAAAAAAGTCTCCTTTGTGCGCTTTGGTCTTATCCTCGGGCAAAGTCGCCTTTGGTCTTATCATCGCGAAAAAATTGTCTCCTTTGGTCTTATCCTTTGCGCGAAAGCTTCTTATCATCGCGCAAAGGTCTTGTGGTCTTGTCATCGCAAGAAAGTTGTCTCCTTTGGTCTTATCATCTGCGCAAAGCTACCGTGTGGTCTTGTCATCGCAAGCAAAGTCGTTTTTGGTCTTATCATCGCAAAAGCTACCCGTGTGGTGTTGTCACCACGCAAAGTGTCTCCTTTGGTCTTATCATCATGAAAGTCGTCTCCTTTTGGTCTTATCATCGGGCAAAGCCGCCCGTGTAGGACCTCCTCAGACCTCGTCACGGGACCTCCTTACGACCTCTTCCAAGACCTCCAGAACCTCCTCAGACCACGCCCAGACCTCCCTAGGACCTCTTGAGAACCTCCTCCAGACCTCCCTCAGACCTCCTGCGCAGACCTCCTTACAACCTCTTCCAAGACCTCCAGAACCTCCTCCAAGACCTCCTCCCGGGACCTTAGGACCTCCTCACGACCTCCCTTAAGACCTCCTCCACGACCTCCTCAACTTCCTCCAGACCTCCAGACCTCGGGACCTCCTCCAGACCCCCTCGGGACCTCCCCCGGGACCTCCTTAGACCTCCCCTAGGACCTCCTTAGGACCTCCCTCAGACCTCCCCAAGGACCTCCTCAGACCTCCTCTAGGACCTCCCCAAGGACCTCCTCGGGACCTCCTCTAGGACCTCCCTCTAGGACCTCCTCAGACTCCCTCAGACCTCCTCCAGACCTCCCTCACGACCTCTTCCAGACCACCTCAGACGTCCTCGAGGACCTCCTCGATGACCTCCTCTAGGACCTCCCTCAGACCTCCTCCAGACCTCCCTCACGACCTCTTCCAGACCACCTCCAGACGTCCTCGAGGACCTCCTCGATGACCTCCTCAGACCTCCTCCAGACCTCCTCACGACCTCTTCCAGACCACCTCCAGACGTCCTCGAGGACCTCCTCAGACCTCCTTAGGACCTCCTCAGACCTCCTAAGGACCTCCCAAGGACCTCCTCACGACCTCTTCCAAGACCTCCAGAACCTCCTCGGGACCACGTCCAGACCTCCCCTAGGACCTCTTGAGGACCTCCTCCAGACCTCCCTCAGACCTCCTGCGCAGACCTCCTTACAACCTCTTCCAAGACCTCCAGAACCTCCTCCAAGACCTCCTCCGGGACCTTAGGACCTCCTCACGACCTCCCTTAAGACCTCCTCCACGCCCTCCTCAAGACCTCCTCCAGACCTCTGGACCTCTTCCACGACCTCCTCAGACCTCCTCCAAGACCCCCTCAGACCCCCTCGGGACCTCCTCCAGACCTCCTCAGACCTCCCTAGGACCTCCTTAGGACCTCCCTCAGGACCTCCCCAAGGACCTCCCTCAGGACCTCCTCTAGGACCTCCCTCTAGGACCTCCCTCAGGACTCCCTCAGGACCTCCTCCAGGACCTCCCTCACGACCTCTTCCAGGACCACCTCCAGACGTCCTCGAGGACCTCCTCGATGACCTCCCTCTAGGACCTCCCTCAGGACCTCCTCCAGGACCTCCCTCACGACCTCTTCCAGGACCACCTCCAGACGTCCTTGAGGACCTCCTCGATGACCTCCCTCTAGGACCTCCCTCAGGACCTCCTCCAGAACCTCCCTCACGACCTCTTCCAGGACCACCTCCAGACGTCCTCGAGGACCTCCCTCAGGACCTCCCCAAAGACCTCCCTCAGGACCTCCGTCAGGACCTCCCCAAGGACCTCCCTCAGGACCTCCTCCAGGACCTCCCTCACGACCTCTTCCAGGACCACCTCCAGACGTCCTCGAGGACCTCCTCGAGACCTCCTCGAGACCTCCCCAGACGTCCTTATCATGCAAGCAAAGTCGTCCCTTTGGTCTTATCACTTCGCAAAGCGCCTGTGTGGTCTTGTCTTTGTGGAAAGCGCCCGTGTGGTCTTGTCCCTCCGCCAGCGCAGTCTGACCGCCTCCGCCACTTGCCAGCGGTAGGGACTCGCCCCACGCCACGTTGCGTCTCCAGTGCTCGGCTATTTAAACGCGCGGCCACACACTCGCTCGATCGTTCCTCTCAGAATCTCTCCTCTTTGTGAGGTGCCTCCCTCTCCGCACCTAACATTTTTCTATGTCCTTTGTGCGAATTCGTTAGTCGTTACTAATGTGATGCATGTTTGAATTTGCGATCTTCCGTATCCGAGGTTCAAGAGTTGGTAACGTCGAAGCGGTAAGTTCATTTCAAAGAACGCACGTATGGTTCTTATGTTGTGTGTTGGTTGAAATATTGTCTTATTTTATGTCAGAAATGGAGACACTGTACGTGTTCCATGGTAACGTGCGTGCTGGTCCAGACGGAGTTGATTTGTCCACCGCCGTAGCGCTTTGGTAAACGTTCCCAACCCGCACGCGTCGATTTCTTTGGAGCTACTGACGGTGCATTGGCGCTTGTTTGATAGCCACGTCGCTAGGAACAAGATAGTAATAGAGGCGGTCACCGCCACCATGGTCCCACAACACGGGCAGATGTTGTGGGGCCTGGTGAAGGTGACCAGCAGTGGCATGTGGGCAGAGTACATGGAGATCGTTAGCAATCCTCACGCTCCGATCTATGGGCGACCCATGGTGTACGTCAATTTTGTTTATCTGCTCAATCCTCCGGGGCGCCGTTCAAGGAGCAGCCGACGCTCTTGTCCCCTCTTTGGTTTAATGACGATGGGAGAGGTCTCGAGAGCGCCAGAGCGTCGTTCGCGCAGATGCTCCGGTTGATGGAGATTCTGGTACTTTCCAACCAAATGAAGGTGTGGATAGATGGCGGGATGCTCGTGTTGATTGTCACGAGATTATCGATGGCATGTCCGAGGGCACTGCCACCGAAGATGAGGACGACTTTGACTCGCAATCCAGCGAGGACGAAGCCGATGATGAGGCGGATCGTCGGTGGCATTGTTTCGACTGACACGGACTATGTTCCAAGTCGGTTGGATTGCCAAGCGGCCTCTTCCCTTGTTCTGGCCCAGGAGCACGAGTCGTCGTGGGCCTTCGATGCGGACACCCTGCTTGTGGGGCAACATTTCCCACACAAGGCTGCCGCCAGGCAAGCTATCGTGAGTTTCGCGGTGAAGACCAGTCGGACTTACCGAGTGTGTCTGGTGAGTTTGAACTTTGTTTGATGTATCTTCAACCATCTGAAGACGTTGTACTAACTAATATATGTAAATGCGTTATGTGCGTGTCTAATCGACACTTACATAGTTAAGGCGTTCTTACCTCTTGCCCCGCAAAGTCCGCGGCGCAGAGATTCCTGGGGCGGAACGGCCTTCCGTATCCGATCGTGACGGATCACACATGTGAGCTTCAGAGCCATTGCAAACGATAAGAATGTAACCTCGGCCTACATCGCGAGCATTGTAAGCCATGCGGTTGTCGCCGATTTGACCATTTCGCCAAAGGTTCTCATGGCTAACGTAGCTAATACAATAGGGTATGTCGTTAGCTAAGAAGGTCGGCGGCGGTTTAAAGGTCCTTGAAGGGTTGTACGGTACCTACAAGGAGGCGTCGACCTAGTCCCGAATCTTTGAAGCAAATTGCGGATGCTAATCCGGGACATGCGTCAATAGGGACGATAGGTCCGACAGTCCAACAACCCAAATTCCTAATCCTTGATCGAGTCTTCGGGCTTTTGGCGGCGGTCGTGGCTTCCACCATCGTCGCCCCGCCCCGAGTATGGGCGGTACTTTCTTTTGGGAAATACAAGGGCACCATTCTCACCGCTATTGCCGCCGATGGCAACGACCAATTGCTCGATTGCTGTTTTGCAATTGTGGAGAATGAGAACACCGCCAGATTGGCTATGGTTTCTAGCCAACATAAAGCAACATGTTGTAAGGGATCGTAGAATGTGTGTGTCATAACCGATCATCATGCCGGGTTGTTGTCGCGTTGCGCACCATGCGCATCCGGTACTAGGGCACCGTTCAATGGAACGACATGCGCTGCGTTGGTGCATGCGCATCTAGTCGCCAATTTCCACACACGCGCCGAGCAAAGACCTCATGAAGAAGTTCAAGAAGCTCGCCTCTGAACCCGAAGCGCAAGTTCGATGCCGTGTGGCGGGAACTTGAGGTCGAAACCCAGCGTGCAAGTGGAGGTTACGGCCAGCGCACCGCAAAGTGAGTTATTTGAGTGGATGGCGAGCATGCCCCGACTATGAGAAATGGTCCTTCTTCACGATACCTATGGTGCTCGATGCGGCATCATGACAACCAACATGTCCGAGGTCTACAGCGGTGTGTTGAAAGGGGTCCGTGCCCTCCCTATCACCATTGTTGTAGGCGAGACATGGAACCGTCTGATCGGTTACTTCAGAATCGGGCAATGATGGCCAAGCAAAGATTTGGACGAAGGAAGCGATACTCGGAGGTTACCCTTGCCTACATGGAGAAGAAAATTACGAAGGTCGATCCCATGTAGCTATCACAATGGATGGCGTGAGAAGGAAGTTCGAGATCCGCTTGCGGGACAAGCACGTTCGGCCACATGAGAGGTGACCGGAAGCATGTTTGTACCATAGGCGATGTGGCGGTTTGCACCGCAACAAGCCTCAAGCTCGCCGCACAAGCCTTGCTCCCACGTATATCTTTGCATGTCAGATTTCACCAATCTTCTAGCATGTACATGTCGGAGTACTACGACATCGACACTGTATGATACTTGGAAGGGAGTTCAACTCCTCACGAGTGGAAAGCCACTACAGGACCTATGGCCAGAGCCGTGAAGTGGTCACCGAATGAAGCAACTGCGGCATCCAGGCCGTGGGAGGCATCAGTCAAGGCGCATCCGCAACGACATGGATGCGAGCCAACGTGGAGATCGGCCAACACCAATAAGGTGTAGGCTATGTAAGACTTCGTGGGCACTCATTCAGAACCGCCCGAGTAGACCTTCTTCTCCGGCGCCACTTAGTATCCGTAAGCTATCCGGTGTATTTGAGTCATGTCAGTGTTGTAGTGATGTGAGTGTTGTAATGATTTGCGTTGCAACCTGTACCGCTTCGAGTTATTATTACCGCTTCGTTTGGGTTACGTCGTGCTTTGCAGAAAGTAGTCGCGTCCTGCTTTCCAGAGAGTTGTCACTTCCTGCTTTCCAGAGAGTGGTCACATCCAGCTTTCCAGATAGTGCTCACTTCCTGCTTTCCACACTGCGCGGTCACGTCCTCCTTTCCGCAGAGTGGCCCGTTCGTGCTCCCAACGCTATATATGGATGCTTTGGCTGCCATTGACCTCACTCTTCTCTTCCTCTTCTCCTTTCCTGCACTGTAAAACAAGATGTCTTCGGCCTCATCGAACATTCGAGTGAGCAGAGAATTACAATCACTACGAGCAGCTTGCTTTGCCCTCGTTGCGTGGATCCGATTAATGTGTTTACCTCTCATACGCCAACGAATCCGTCCCGAGTTTTCATGAAGTGTTCAAATCTTTCGGTAACTTCTGCAAACTCAGCACGAATGAATTGTGTTGTACATATCGGGTTTTCTTACTTTCATTTGAAACTTCAATTCTTTTGTAGAACACAACATGTCGATTTTGGCAATGGGCTGACGAAGCTGCCCCAGTGCTCCAAGATATTGCAATGCAAATGTCTTTGCCTTGCAAGAAGACTCCGTGGTGTTGCCGCAATGCAATGCCTCGGCGTCCGATGAACCAATGCAAGACTCCCATGGTGTTATCGCAATTCGTGCAATGCCTCGAAGCGCTCGATCAACCCATGCAAAGTGAAGAGAAAAGGCTTCAAACACTACATGACAGATGGAAAGAGTTGAGAAGTCGCTTCACAAGTTACTTAAGTTAGTTACTTTTGCGGTCTTTCTTCTTTTGTATCTTGTTCTTGCCAAGTAGAACGTCGATTGTGTAATGAGATTGTAATGTTCACTGTTATCTATGCATCATGATCCTTGATGAATGAGAATAAAATTGTTCTCTTGGCATAGATAAAGTACAAGAGTCCAATTACATTCCAATTAGCACACTCGATTGGATTACAAATCACTTAATGAAGCACAACTTACAACATACAATAGACGACTAATGCTACTATCGCCACGCCGCTCCTCACTTCTTTGTCGGGCATAGTACCTGATCGCCTTCAGCGTCGTGTTCCTCCCATGTCTCTCGCGAACTGTTCTCGTGGAAACGTCAACCTATCGGTGACCGTGGGTTCTGCCAGCAGTCATACCGAGGCTCCTCAACCGCCGTGTTGGCAGATATCTGGGCAAGACACAGAGAATCTGGCGTTGAGAACAAGTCTGTGACCCAAGCATTAGGATCCGTAGTAGGATCCGTGGAGGGGCACCAACTCGGCTCAGGTTGCGGGATGGACTGGGTGAATTGCTCGTGGTGCGGGATGGACTGGGTGAATTGCTCGTGGTGCGGTTTCGCCTTGCGGGGTGAACGCCGCAGGTACATTGTGTACCCAGGACTCATACCATGGTGCCAGACGCCCATTGGAAATTGTCCAACAGTTTGGGTCGCAAGGAGAATGCAGGATAACATCCGCCATGGTTCGGGTTGCACGTCCGTGCTCTCCGAATGTCCTCTTCGTGCCTCTGTGATGACGGCGGCAGACGGCGAGGGTCCCTCCGAGACGAGGACGACATCGGCGTAGGGTCCCTCCGAGATGACGACGGCGGCAGAGAGTCCTCGCGGCAACCGCAGCGGACGATCCGCCGCCCATCTTCCGCCGCCGTTGGTCGACTTCGCTTCGGACGGAAGATGGAGGGGCGAGGGTACGCGACGACGCTCCGTCCGATGCCTCGAGTCGACATCGCTGGGCCTTCCGCAGCTCATGTTACTTAACGACACCTTGACATCATCAATAACCGTCTTCAAGGCCGTAAAAGGCGCTCCATTGTGTTTTCGTACTTCGCCGAGTTCGTGGCCGCGCCGATAGCGATATTCAAACGGTCCACTGCATGGTTACAGTAACACACAAAATTTTGTTAGTTAACCCTATTTGGAGGGTGGTTAATCTACTATATGCTCAACGCATCAATCGTCTGGCGGCTTTGCGCATGCGGGTCCATCCCTAAGTCCAAGCGTTGGCGTGGCTAGGATCTCGCATGTCGGGGGGCGCTGTCAATCTCGTCTCGCGTGTTCCAGACGTACCACTCCAAATGCGGTCGAAGTCCTCGCATCGTAAGGTTGTGCCTCCTACAAAATGGAATCGGTGGCCGTCGCCATGCATCTACCCACTACGCTGCTGCTGCTGAAGCGATCATCACTCTTGCGACCCTTCTTCGTGCACTGCAGTGGAACAAAATAAATAACTTATGGTATGCAAGCATAACGTATGTCTAAAGGATCTACAACATTATTAAGTAATGCAATGTACTTACAAATGACTACGCCTTGCAAGCGGTCGCCCTAGAGCAGGGGGGATCTCCTGGTGCAGCTCGAACTGCCTCATCACCCGTTGTGGGTTGTACGGCTCAACCATGTGGGCGAACACCAGATGACAAGTTGTCCTCCAGTACGCCGCATCCTGGTGGCATAGCAAGCTCAGGCCGTCGGGCGCCGTGCCCTGCACGTGCGCATCCGTCCAAGGAGCCCATACTATGTCGCGTTAAATGCGGGGCCTCGAATTCATTGTGGAACTTCGGGGTATATCGACACACTCTCTCCTAGACCACCCCATCTTCGCCACGATCCATCGGGATCCCATGGTCGGGCCTTCCACGGGATCCTCCTCGTCCGCCTCCGCCTCACCATAGAAATGTTGTGTGTGCGGGTAAGGGTGGAAGGAAGCGTGAACAACGGCCGTCCGACCGCTGAAGTGCTCCCACGACCACAACAGAATAACGTGTGGCAACCCGAGAGCACAGGCTCGCGTTCGTGCCACGCTGCTGAAGCGTCGCCTGCGAACATGATACGTCGCAAGACATCTGGTGAACCCCAATCAGATCTTTGCGGCACGTCCTCATCGTCGGCGTCCACGATAGACTCCGCAAGGTGAATATAACTTCGGGTACACCATGTCCCTGCGTGCTAGGGAACATGATCCACCCAATATAAACAACAAATATGCAATAAGGTGGCATCGAACCACCTCCTCCGCTTCGCCAATTGGGCAATGCATGAATTGTCGCGACCAACCAACCGTGGAATGTCCTTTGACCTCTCGGGATAGGGT
This sequence comes from Phyllostachys edulis, assembly GCA_036346405.1. Taxonomy (NCBI): domain Eukaryota; kingdom Viridiplantae; phylum Streptophyta; class Magnoliopsida; order Poales; family Poaceae; genus Phyllostachys; species Phyllostachys edulis. The sequence goes on along the minus strand of CM070556.1, from coordinate 67,301,082 downwards.
GGCAAACGATGATGGAGACGCGCCTTCGGTCCGGCGACCTCGGAGGAACAATCGACGGCCGAAGCTAAGGCGGTAATAAAGTCGACATCTTGCGGTGTCACCGTCATCTCCCCACAGGAAGTGGAACGTGTGGGTCTCCGACGCCAACGATCAACCAAAGGCGGAAAGAAGAGAGGCATCAATTAAGAAGTTTTGCCCGTCAAGATGCGGGCGAACATAATCACCCGCGTTGACGAAGTCTCGGAACATACCGCTCGTCAATGCCAGTCTCCCTCGGTCCCGTGTCACCAGACTTGGCGGCCCATCGCCATCGATCCAAGCGTGATAAATGATGCTTGCCATCCCATGCCGCTTCAAGTAGGGGTGGTATAGTACGTGTAGTACGTGCCATTCTTTGCAAATAGACAAAACTAACGATTAGCAAAATCTAAATACGCATTTAAGCGGTACAAAATGCAATAAGCAAAAAATTAAACACTAACTTACCTCACTAATCAAAACGCAGCGCTGCGTTTAAAAGCTCGTCGATTGCTACGACGCGTGTTTATATAGGGTGGTTGTGAAGACAAGGAAAGACGCGACGCGATGTAAAGAAAAGCAAATAGGAAAAACATATACGCCAAAAATTCTTTGGTTGCAAAGGAACGGCGGCGATCGAGGACAATTTAAAATTGCGCGACTGTGGCGCGAGCGAGGAGGAAAAATCGACGCGGGAGGCACTCGCGCGCCCGACGGGCGCAGGGCCTCTTGGCGCCCGTCACCGGGCAGTGACTGCCACGCCGGCCGGGGAGGCGGTCGCCGCCGCCCCGATGGACGTGGTACGCAGACTGCTTTTGGGGCCAAACATGTAAATGATGGCGAACGGAGGCTACTTTTGAAAAAAAAATTTGCTATAGGGTCAAAACAGTAAAAATCTCCGGAGGAGGACGAGAAGAGGCCAAGGAACCCGTTGGAGGCGCCGAGGATGGTGCATTGGTGCGCGAGGAGGTGAGGATGAAGGCGAGACCGTCGTCGTAGAAGGAACTTTTTTTATTAATTAACCTTTTTTTTTAATTTTATTTTAAAGTTAACTCTCGGCGCACTTTATTTTCAATTCTGACCTCTTTGGTCACGTCACGGGTGGTGACGTGACAAAATAACACTGTCACGCGCCAGAATAAGTCCCTAAAATAGCACTTTTTGTCACACCACTGGTTGTGACGTGACCAAATAACACTGTCACGCCACTGGAAGTGGCGTGACAAGAGTTTGACTAGAAATGGGCTGGCGCGACAGTGTTGTTTTGTCACGCCATGGGTGGTGGCGTGACCAAAAGGGTCAGAATTAGAAATAAAGTGCGCCAGAGGTTAACTTTAAAATAAAATTCAAAAAAAAGGTTAATTAATAAAAAAAATTCTCGTAGAAGGGCGAGGGCGTGATGCGGAAGGTGAAGCGAGTGGAGAAGGAGGCTGCCTTGGGCAGCGAGGAGAGAGTGAGGAGGCGGACAAGCTCGAGAAGATGGCGCGACGGGCCGATGCCGTCATAGGCGGGGTGGTGGCCTTGACGGACGCGCCCGGGAGGAGTGAGGCGAATCCTAGGAGCGTGAGGTTGCTCGCCCACGAGATGCTGCTGTAGGAGGGGGAGGCGGCGGCGCAGGAGGTGGTGGAGTTGGACGTGGGGTGGCCCCCGGTAGCCGCAGTGAGTGGGAGGTGGACAGAGATGAGGAAGAGGGTTAGGGGAGCTGCCGCCAAGGACGCACGGGGGGATGGATGGCCGACGAGGGAGGAGGAAGGGGAAGAGATGAGGCAGAGGCGGTTGGTGAGGGTTAAAAATGACTTTTCGTGGCTATAACAGGAAACGATTAGATATTAATAAAATAATACAAAGATGGCAAAAAAACAAAGAAATAGGCTAAGGTGGAGGCAAAAAAATATATTAGATCGGAAAGAGGTGTATTTTCTGAAAACTCAACTAAGAGGAGGGCAAAATATCAATTCCTCCTTTGAAAAATGATAGTCTGAAACATCAAATTGAAAATTTGTCAGCCTAAATTTTGTTCATTGGATTTTTGTCACTCGTAGACACTTTTGCCTTTGCTCCTCCCTTTTTCCTCCTGGCCGGTCGTCGCCTCCGTTTCTCTAGCGATGGATATTGTTTGCTTTATGATGTGGTGTGCATGTTATTCTATGATGTGGATGAACGCGAGTTTGTGTAGTGGGTTGATGGGGAATGGCCTCACCATGTCCGCAAGACCATCAGACAATTATAGTTCTTCATTGATCATGTGTCGAAGAGATCTGATGCGTACCAGGTTTTACGAGTTGTACAGGGATAAGATCCATGCCAAGCTTGAGAATGAGAAGCTCAAGGTTAAACTGAATGTGCACATAAAAGCGATGGAGAGGGAGAAGAAGCTTGAGGCGAAGAAGATGGTAAGGGACACTGCAGAGAAAAAGAAGTGGGTTGAGCTGTCATTTGTGGTGATCGTGGTGCTCCTTATTGTGATTCCCTACATGATTGCACACAAGAACTGATATATTGCTATTGATTAGGAGTATTTTGGTGGCTGACATAGGCTTAGTATTTTAGAGTTAGTCATATGGAATGTATGCATCAAGAAATTGCAGTTAGTTGGTATGCGATGGTGGTTCATGTTAGCGGTCTGGTGTGTGAACTGATACGCGGTGGATGATGTTAGCTATGTGACTTGTTAATGGGGCTTATGCGATGCTTTTGCATCTTTGCTCTCTATTGAATGTAATGATGTTAGCTATGTGATCCACAATTTCATTTACCAATTTGCTGGCTATGTTGGTTCAGGTTGTGAATAAGGGTTCCAGCTCCATCCATGTCACATAAGTATTCTAGGATTAGTTTCAACAACAAAAGCATTGGAGTTCTAGCCTTTTTGGCCACTTAGAAGCATCCAACAAGTAATAGCATTAGTTACAAGCTATTCCATGTGAAGTCTATGTACCAAAACACTTCCAAAAGGAAACATTTATCCCTGCCCAACACTCGCATAGCTTTTACTCCTGTCCAACACTTGCATTACTACTGACACCTGCCCCTAGCCAGTACATTGCCCTTCCTCCCCCACATCACATTCCTTTACCACCCCCCTTCCTCTATAATGCTCACCTAAGTTTGTACGCACTTCATCTTCACATTCCTATGTGCCTAAGGATATATTCCCATCTGCAAAGGCTTCAATGTTGCCTACATCATCAACCTTGGTAATGCTCTTGCCTTTGTCCTTCTATGTGATCATTGAAAAATTAATGCCCCATGTATTACCTGCATGTTGCCACGAATTGGGACATCCCAGTAAAAATCAGAGACATTCTTGCAAGGGGAAATTCCACAAATAGCTGCATTTTTTCTTCAAGACGTACAGGTTGACAACCCTGGTACTTCCAAACTCCCTAAGCATTTCTAAAACCTGATCATCACTTTCCACTGAAACCATGATGCCCAAACCCCTTACATTTTTCTTGTTGTAGTATAGGTAGTCAGATGCGGAGTATCCAATAGTATCCAGTAGGTCTACCAAAGTGACATAGCAAATCACACCTCTATCCATGTTTCTTTGCATAAATGTTGTTCCTTCCACAGCACCATCACATGACACATTAAAACATCATTCTTCCTCACTGATCCAACATGAAAAACACAAGGAAGAAAGCTAAAGATCATGGGGAAAAAACAAGACCAAACTACAACAAGTATGATAAGGGGCTCCAAATCACCAAAATCGACAGTAAAACGAATGATTACTCTGTCAAGTGCTCAAATTTAAGACAAAATCTGGCGAAACCCTAACTCTAAACTCAAGTTTCAGACAAAATTCCACACCCCAACACAACATACCAACAAAATTTTTATTCTCGAACAATACAAATCCCAATTTAACATAGCATGCCCACAACCCACAATTGGGTTCAACCAAATTGCAACCGCATATGACAAGGGGGACAATTTTTATCGATGACCGCCACTTGAACCTCCCTCGACCGTGATTGCCCCTGCTGCAACCACCTATTGATGCCCCGAGAGCCCTTCACTCGTCACCCTGCTTCCTCCCGCGTCGCCACTCTCCATGGTAGCACGACAAATGGGTTGGAGGCACGAGGTGAGAGCCTGGTTCACACCTTTACCCCTGTGTGCCTGCCCATGATCCAGGTCATCAGGGCGAACGTGGCTGACATCGTCCACGAAAGCACCTACAGGTGGGGCCAAAACCTTCAAGAGGTGGGGCCCAAGGCCCAAAAATATTTTGATAGCCTTGTTAAGTCAAACCAATACTATGCATGTGGGCATTCAACATCTACCCCCATCTACTTTGGTAGACCTACCAATTAATGATCAAAATCGTGATAGGCGCAACAATTGAAAAGACATCAAATTTACTTAAATTTTCTTGAGAGATACTGTTCTATCATGTTAAAACATCTCATGATAAAAAAATATGATTAATAACATAACCTGAACAAAATTAACATTTACAGATAATCATAATAAACTGTGAAATAGTATGGCCCTTAACATGGTAATCTCCATCACCACGCTTCCTATGCACCGAGCTATCATGCTTGAAATCACCATATTCATCTACTAAGCAATTACTCCAAAAAGTTAGTAATGAATTACATGTGATAATATCAAGCATCACATGTCAGCACACAGACTGTTATACAATAATATATAGCTCAATGGCTATAAAACAACATGACAGGCAGGCCATGAAAAAAATCCATATATACATCACATACACAATGGGCCATACTATTCACATCAATCCCTGCAAAAGGTGTTATACATAGAATCCAATTCTATCGGGTGGCATGAACACATAATACTTATATAATGCGACAACGATCACCTAGCACGGTAGTCCCGCTAGCCGGTTAGCGGGAGGGGTTCGAAAGGACAGCGTCCCTCGCGAGTCGAGTGCAGCACCTTTGGAAAAAAAAATTCCGGGACATGAATCATATTCACATAATCGAGCCTTGTAAATTTATCGGATGAATCATATTCCATACGACTATGCATCGCGGCATACCCTGATGGCGGAATTTTTGACCGGTAGGAGTATCATGCAATGCGACTGTGAACAACGCAGTTAATCATATGGTGCTATGAACTCGTACCTGATGCGGGCATCCCTACGACCAGTTCTGCTCAAGTACATGGGGACAAACTGATCAAGCCAGGAGCAAGACGAGCCAGAAGGAAGCAAGGTCCACGACCACCCCCAGGTGCTTCACGACCACCCCCAGGTGGTCTACGACCACCCCGGAGGTCCTCCAGGACCACCCCGGAGGCCTCCAGGACCTCCCCAGACCTCCTCATGACCTCCCTCCAAGACCTCTCCAGGACCTCCTCAGGACCTCCCTAGGACCTCCTCGAGACCTCCCCAGGACTAGTACTACGACCAGGTCTTCGTCGTAGATAAGTTATAGTATATATCTTTTAGATGGAGTCGGTTGTAATCTTTCCATAACTGTATTAGGAAAGAATATTTGTATGATACGTGAGTTGGAGATAGAATCGGCATTAAGCCGTGTATGAGTCGGCCGCACCTTTAGGTGCCAATATAAGGCCAGGGCTTTGCCCATTGTAAGGGAGAAGAATTTTAGAAAGAAATCGTTGGACCGAAAAGGCGACTAGAGGGGGTGAATAGGACCACGCTCACTTTTTCACTTTGATAGGATTCAACACCAATCTCACTCCAATAGCTATGAAAGCTATGAAGATCAATAAACAAGTACAGTGAAAGACTTGTATTGAATCCAATCTAGACCCCAAAGCAAAAGACCAAAAACCAAAACCCTAATCAGAGGTGCGGTCTAACCGACGGCCAATGTGCGGTCTGACCGCTCTGGCCAGACTGACCGGCGGCAAAGAGGCGGACTAACCAGAGGCCGGACTAACCGAAGGCCAAAGCTCGGACTGACTGACTTCACGATGAACAGTGCAAACAGCCCGAAAACCAAAACTCAAATCAATCTAACTTTTGATTCACATGGCCAAACTCCACGAAACTTGAACCACACCTTCTAAAAGATATTAGGAACCTATTCCAATCAAGGATCGCACAGATCCATGCCAAAGTTCCTATCTTTTTTAGTTTGAACGAAGGTGGCTCCAAAACGAGTCAAAATCGAAATATGATCTAGAGACTTGCTCGTGGGTGATTGATGATCAAGATGATCCTAGATGGGTTCCCACATGTCACAGCAAGTTAGATCAAGGCAAGAAACCAAGCAAAAACTCGTGGATCAAAGAAAGACTCAAAATCACCAAATAGAGAGAATGAAAGCAAAGAGACACATCTTTGAGAAACTTTCTTTGAATTGATTTGATATGGTATTGGTTTACAGCCACTCCATCAATGGAGGACAAAGACTCAATACATGAGCACGAAATCAAATCCAACTCTCTAGAACCCTAACCTCCAACTATCTCCTCCCTAAGCACAAAAGCAAAACTAGGGTGTTCAATAATGAAAGGGCTGAAGGGGATGCAGCCACCTCCCTCCTCTATTTATAGTGGAGGCTTAGAGCTTCTAGAAGATTGAACCCTAATGGGCTCCCGTTAATGCCCACACACAAACGGGTCACACACACGTATTTTAAAGCGCTGTCTTCATCTCCTCTTGACCTAATCCGCTTCTCCATGCACCGTCTTGCGTCGCGGGTTAGCAAAAGGTCACCAATGCGGTATTTGGTAAAATTACCAAAATACCCCTTCTCGATCTTTTTGCAAAGACTGAGTTCCATCTTCGTGAAGCACTTCTATGCTTCGCCACATGTAGGTTGATCCAGCAGCTCTCATCATGTCGGCAAGTCTCTCACATCCGACTCCCACCGAAACCACCATAGCACTTGCACCGACCCCCGCGCCGCTTGATCCAGCCCGTCACACCGAACTGCACGTTCGGTCACCTTTGTCCCTTTTGTGCCATGCTTGACTCCATTGACCTCACCTGGCATCCCCGATCGTTCTGGACCTCAGCTCTCTAAGCTTAGTCCCGATCATCCTCGCTGTTGACTGTCATTGACTTCAAAGCAACCTGCACAACAATAGACAAAGAAATCGATTCCGGGAACAAGTTCTTCACAACTTGACCCACATTAGTCAAAACATGCATCATGCAACACATATGCCATGAAACCCATGAACTTGACCTAACCCAACACTCATCGCCACGATTGGCCGATGAACAATACAAGATCGGTCTGACCGCCATTGAATGGCGGTCGGACCACACTGGTTCGACCGCTAGCCCGATCAGCGCCCTATCTTGATCGGCGCGACCAAGACGTGTCAGGACTTTTCAAACTTTGACGAAAACGCGTGTTTCGACAAACCATTAATGACATTGCCAATTGTAACATCATCCTAAGATCATGCACATATCCCCATGATATCCACAATCTCCCCCTTGATGAACACATTGGTAATTTCCCACAAATGCAAATTTTGAGGTTTGAAAAGTAAAAACGCGACGTTTTCGCACAAAGACACAACTTGGTCCAAATGCAAGAGAAAGCAATGGAAATGACCAAATTAGCTTCAGAATAGCAGAGGCAAGTGAGATAAGGTAAAAGAAAGCGAGAAAGCTTTATTTTCCATAAAAAAAGTCAAAATCTCACTTAAGGTCCATATGAAAGAACAATTGTTCGAAATGACCTTTAATCATTGTGTGGATCAAGGATTGCAATTCAAGTTCAGAAGTAGCAATAAGACCATAAGAATGCAAATAAGAAACTCCCCCTCACTATGATCCTCAGATTTCAGAAAATTTTAAATTCTCCTATTTTCTCCCCTTTTTAACACTTTTATAATTTCTCCCTTTTATAAATCTTTGAAATATCTTCTCCCTCTTTGATAATGGAGTCATCAAGGAATCATGTCTTCCTCTCGTCCAGAGATAACAAATGCAGAATGAGGAAAAAGCATAAAAAGGAGCATGCATGAAATGCAATGGAGTGGCTTCATTTTTTGTATTTTTTAATTTTTGAGTACAAGAAGCTTTTGAGATTACCAAAAAGAACAAGCTAGCATTTCTAATTATTGCACAAGACCTATCAAGCCTGAAAGCGCTAGCAAGATCATGTTAAGACACACACACACACACACACACACACACACACACACACACACACACATATATATATATATCAAAGCTAAGCTAGAAGGCTCAATGTAAAGCAATGAATTGTAACAATTTAAGCAAAACTTCAAATTTAGCAAGTTCATCACCAGGGATCCTAAAATGATACTGGCCATGTCAAAATATCAATGTGAGATCAAAAAGCTAACAAAGACCGCATTAGGAGACAAAAAGGTCCTAAATTGAATCGTTTTCCTCAAATTTTCTCAAACATCTATTTTTCAACAATTTTTCATTTGCAAATAATATTGAAGTTGACTAATGGTCTAACTTAGTGAAGAAGATTCTGGCCTAGGAGCCACCCACAAACTCTTCCTAAGCTTTGACCAAAAGTTGATTAATTAAAGGTATATCTTAGTGAAGAAGATTCTGGACTAGGAGCCATCCACAAGCTCTTCCTAAGCTTCTACTAGGGCGACAAATCTTGAGGTTCATGTCAGTTTTGACAAGCAGTCCCCATGAGATCGTCTGGATCATCAAACTATCTCCAAGTTCATGTCTTTGACATGCAGTCTCGTGAGAGTACTTTGGCACAATTTAAGCACAGGACAATCTTGAAATTGATTTTTCATTTTTCATTTTGCACAAGAGCAGTTTTAGATTATCAGAAGAACAAGAAGCTCAAGTAATAATCAATTTTAGATTCAAGAGCTAACAAAGTAATTTTGACAGGGCCAATGTCACAAAAGGAGCACTAATTGCGTAACTAGCTAAAACATCCACAGATTGCAGTTTTTAGTTCAAGTTGTTTTAGAGTTCTAGCACATTCAGCAAAGACTTAGCTACACATGTGAAAGCACGATAATTCTAGCAAGTCAAAGAATTAGACATGACATTGAGTAAGAATTCAAATACTAAAGCTCCAAAGGGTAATAAGCAAAGCTTCATCAATTTTTAAAAGATAAGCAGAAAAGCTTATATTAAAATGCATCTTTTTGTGTTTTTCATATGAATGCAATATGATACAATGAGATGCAATAAGAGCTCAAAAAGCCTAAAAAGATTAAAAAAAAGGATCAAAAAATTCAACAGAAGATCAAGAAAAGATCAGATGAACAAGATGAGATCAGAAAAGATCCAACTCCCCCTCAAACCAACCCATAGGGATAAATTACCCCTAACTCACTCCTCAAGGTGGAAAACCTTGTTGGGTCTAAAAGTTTGGTGAGGATATCAGCCAACTGAGCCTCAGACTCCACAAAATGCAGCACAATATCACCCTTCTCAACATGGTCTCTAAGGAAGTGATAGCGAATGTCTATGTGCTTGATCCTAGAATGTTGCACTGGGTTTTTAGCAATGTTAATGGCAGAAGTGTTATCACAGAAAAGAGGAACACTAGTAAAATTTAACCCAAAGTCCTTAAGAGTGGACACCATCCACAAAATCTGACTACAACAACTAGCAATAGACTACATATTAAACTTCAAAGATGGATTGTGCAATGATGATCTGTTTCCTAGAAGACCAAGAGACAAGAGAATTGCCTAAGAAATGACAAGTGCCAGAGGTACTCTTTCTATCTAGCCGATAGCCCGCAAAATCAGAATCAGAAAACCCTCGAATGGACAACGAAGAAGAGCAGGAATATCAAATGTCATACTGGAGGGTAGAGTGTAAATACCTGAAGATGCGCTTAACGGCTTGGCGATGCGAAGTCCTCGGAGACGCATAAAACCTCGCACAAAGGCAGACCACGAAGTGGATGTCCGGTCTTGAGGTCGTTAGGTACAGAAGGAAGCCGATCATGCTGCGGTACTCGTGTTGATCCACGGCTTCTCCTTCCTCATCTGGATCCAAAGCAGTCGAAGTCGCCATGGGAGTGGCGATCGGCTTGCAGTCACCCATCTCGAAGCGCTTGAGCAGATCCTTGGTATACTTCGTTTGATGGATAAAGATCTCTTTCTTGCATTGCTTGATTTGAAGCCCCAGAAAGTAGTTGAGCTCTCCCATCATGCTCATCTCAAATTCCCTGGACATGGTCTCAGAAAAACTGGAAACAAGAGCATGAGAAGAACCACCAAAGATAATATCATCCATGTAAATCTGAACAAGCAGGAAGTCATTGCCATGCCTAAGAATGAAAAGAGTCTTGGATAGCTTGAAAACACGATCTGGGTGCTTGGGATTCTCAAAGCTAGGGGGTTGCCTAACATACACTTCCTCCTCTATAAAACCATTCAGAAAGGCACTCTTAACATGTAGTTGATGCAGCCTAAAACTTTAGATGCAGCAAATGCAAGCAGAATGCGAATGGCTTCTAGTCTAGCAACAGGAGCGAAGGTCTCATCAAAGTCTAATCCCTCAACCTGGCTAAAACCCTGAGCTACCAACCTAGTTTTGTTCCTAACCACAGAACCATCCTTATTTTGTTTATTTTTGAACACCCAACGGGTTCCTATAACATTATGACCACTAGGAGGTTCTACAAGGTTCGAGACTTTATTTCTTTCAAAATTCTCTAACTCCTCATGCATGACATTGACCCAGCTAGAATCAGATAAAGCATGTGATATATCGCGGGGTTCGAAAGAAGCTACAAATGCAGAATGAGAGAAGAGACTCGGATCATGATACCTGGAGTGAGTGACTCGCTCATGAAGATTACCAATCATCTGATCCGGAGGGTGTTGCTTCTAAATATGTAGTGAAGCGCCTGGGGGAGATAGCATCTCCTCAACCTCCGCAGGTACTGCTGATGATGAAGATGCAACAGGAGTCTCAATTGGAGGTGAAGCAGTCGTAGCAGATTCTGGAGCTTGGACAGGAACATCAGCAACAGGTGGAGTAGTATCAAAATTATCCTATTCTTCTTCAACAAAAATACTCTCTGTCACCTGTAAGACACTTGAAACATCAGATCTAACTCTATGGCTAGTCTCATTAAAAGTGATATTGCATGTCTCCTAGACAATGTTAGTTTCAACATTGAAAACCCGAAAACTCCTCGAATGAGCAGGATAACCTAGAAATAAACCATCATAAGCCCTTCATTCAAATTTATCTAGGTTTCCTGTCTTGAGAATAAAACACTTTGATCCAAAGACTCGAAAGTGAGAGACATATGGTAAAGGTGGTTCAAGTTCTAAGCCAGTTGTACCCACTAATCCGGTGGGAGTACAACTTAAGGAAGCATCTAAGGCAGTCAATACAGCAAGCAAGGAGGCATCTAGATCTAATTCTAGTGCTTTCTCAACTGCTCGAACACGAGATATTGAATGCTACAAGTGCAAGGGCAGAGGGCACATGAAGAAAGATTGCCCAAATTCAAGACAAGTGCTACTCGTACAAAACAGATATGCATCGGAGAGTGATAGCGACGACGTTGATCATGCAACAGAGCAATCCAAGGATTCCGACATTGAATTGGTGATTTGTGAACCTGAAGTCGGTGTATCTTTGATGACTCACAAGGTGAATAGTGACAATACGCTCATCGTCGAGAAGGGGTAGTGACGTGGTGTATTCCAAACCCAATGCATGATCAAGGGCAAACGGTGCAAGCTGATGATCGATGGAGAAAGCTACAACAATGTGATCAGTAAGGATATGGTTCATGCGCTCTCATTAACCACATGGCGTCATCCTAAGCCATACTATATGCAATGGCTTCACAATGTTGGTAAGCTGAAAGTTACACATAAAGTTTCAGTACCGTTTTCAATTGATGGCTATGAAGACAAGGTGGAATGCGATGTCGTGACTATACACATATGTCACATATTGCTAGGGTGTCCATGGCAGTTTGACCGCAACGTTACACACCAAGGGAGAGCTAATCGTTTCACATTGGTGCATAGAGGTGTGTTTCATTCTTTGCTACCCAAAAGAGATGAGGAGATCCTTTCTGATATTATTATCAAGAGCAAGGATCTTGCAAAGAATACCCCGAAACCGAGGACGGTTTCGCTTGAAAGGGGAGGGGATGATGTGGGCATCCCTACGACTAGTTCTGCTCGAGTACATGGGGACAAACTGATCAAGCCAGGAGCAAGACGAGCCAGAAGGAAGCGAGGTCCACGACCACCCCCAAGTGCTCCACGACCACCCTGGAGGTCCTCCAGGACCACCCCGGAGGTCTTCAGAACCACCCTAGAGGCCTCCAAGACCTTCTCGGGACCTCCTCAAGACCTCCCTCTAGGACCTCCCAGGACCTCCCTCTAGGACCTCCTCAAGACCTCCCTCTAGGACCTCCTCGGAACCTCCCCAGGACCAGTCCTATGACCAGGTCTTCGTCGTAGATAAGTTATAGTATATATCTTTTAGATGGATTCGGTTGTAATATTTCTATAACTGTATTAGGAAAGAATTTTTGTACGATACGTGAGTTAGAGATAAAATCAGCATTAAGCTGTGTGTGCGTCGGCCGCACCCTTAGGTGCCAATATAAGGCCAGGGCTTTGCCCATTGTAAGGGAGAAGAATTTTAGAAAGAAATACAGAAAAGTCACGGCGACTTTGTGGCACAATATCCTGCATGTTTTGTTGAGGTTTTCCCATCTAGGGTTTGTTGAGGTCGGAGCAAGGCAAGAACGCAACGTTCTTGAGATTGCCTACCGAATCTACATGATTAAACTTGACTAATTCGTGATCTTTGCTGCTCACGGTTTAGAGAGGCTTCGAGTTCATGCTTCTAATCGTCCTTGTGATTGATTAGTGCGTGGCTATCTGGATATCCATCTACACTGCGACGTGGTCGTAGGAGCTACTGCTGCCTTCATCACCGCAAGGTTCAAGGAGAGTTAAACCCCAGCCGCAAGAAGAAGGACTACCTCCGCTGTTTGTACTGCGAAAGATCAGGCGACATCTACGCATCAGCTAGTTTACTAGTTGATCCGCATCAATACCTCCTGCAAAACCATCTACCATCGTCGAAACCAATTGATCTTATCAACCAGTGCCTAAATCGCTCCATCCATATGAACCGATCTAGGTTATCAAATTAGAATAGTGATAGATCCAATATATTACTACCACATATCAAGTATATGCGACCGATCTAGATAAAAAAACTACACAAGATAGCATTGATACCATTAAAGGGATACATGTAGGCTACACTAGCTAGTAATTTCAAAAAAATCTACCACGTAAACCAGGAAGCCATGCAAGCAAGAGATCATAGATCGTTACCACTAAACGTGTGGTGCAGTGGAAGAAAAGTTGGAGCAGCTTGATCCAACGTCGAGCGCGTCGATGTAGTGGTCGTAGTCGATCATCCAACGTCCTCGGCACAGATTGTATCCTCCAGCAACCTATCACATTCCTTACGTAGGTTGTGGATCGTCCTCGATCAGCGTAGCCACAGCCGCAGCAGCACCTCTACGGTATCCACACGTCTAAGGGTGAAACGTCGTACACTAGTGTGCTAGCACCAACACGCACGATAGGGCATTCGAGAAGATGGCGGCTAGAGTTTTGGTGGAACAACTCACGTACGTCCCAATAGCCCCATGCATCCCCTTGTAAAGAGCCCATAACGGATCCTATCCGAACTCGTTTGTTGCAACCCGTTAACTGTGTGACCCTATAGGTTCATGCGTAATCTGTTGTGACTCGGAAACTCCTTTTTCGACCACGAGTCGTTAGCGGTTCCTAGCATGACATAATGATTCCTGAATACACATAAATATTATATCAGATGAACCTTATGCAATATGATTTACGACCAGACCCTTATCACTTAGGACCAGCTCGTATCTCCATACGACCAGTTCATATTTAGTTACGACCAGTTTGCAACTCCTTATGACCAATTAGTGATCATGTCCGACCAATTCGTATCTGGTCAGATTGAACGACCTGCTTGTGTATTCTCCTTTTGCCTCACGATATCTAGTTGAACTTCAGGTGAGATATTTTGTTATCCATGGATTGTTCAATATTTTCTCGATCAAGTGACAGATAACTTCATGTGATCGACTCTTTGACCAATAGTGGCACATCTATGCACTTTCTTTATCCGACCACATCGAGAGGCCCAGAGATATTTCTCCTGTTATGTTAGGAGGAACAAATCCTATATCCAACCAATCACATCCCTCTGTATGTTTCATAACATATCCGAAAGTTACCTTTATAACTATCCAATTACGGAGTATCATTTGACAACCCCTAAGTGTACTATTACACATGTAGGAAACTATGTTGATCTTAGGTCTAAAGATTATACATCACCATTGCTTGAGACCAATTGATGACACATAAGATCATAACAATCTCAATAGTGTCTCAAGGTGGGTTAATCTAACACCATATTTTCTAACATGTGTTCATATTAATACATTATTGATTCGATGTCCCCATATCCATGACTGGTGAAACATGATCATCAATCAATACATGTGCTAGTTGATAAGTCACTAGTGTTCCGACTAGTGATATCCGACCAGTGGTAAATTTAGAATGACATCATATAAGTTAAAGAGCTTCACCAACAAGTCACATACTTGTTAGTCTTTGTAAATGATAATTCAACCAAAGAACATAATAACATTTATTCTATAACTAATAAATATAGACGGGATACAATCATCTCTATGATTACCTCTAGGGCACATCACCAACAATGTTATCATCTTTCAAGATATTGCTGTTTTTCGTCTAATAAATTGTATCATTGTTTTGATTATCTAAACAGAGGATCAGGTTGTTCAAATCCACACCTACTTCACGTGTTGTTCAGATCAAATGGCTAGATCCTTTTCTCTATGACCTCCTTAATGAAAATCTATTTTTTCTTCTTTTTGTTTATTTAATATGTATTTCAATTTGCCCTCATGTTAAGATAGGTGAATTTGATGATCATAGTGGAAAAAAATGTATGATGCATGTGTGGAGAATTTTTTTTATTTAATCCTTTTTTATTAATATTTTAAAGTTAATCCATCGCGAACTTTATTTCCAATTCTGACACCTTTGGTCACGCCACCACCCGTGACGTGACAAAACCGTACTGTCACGCCACCACCCATGGCGTGACAAAACATACCACGCAAGCCCTCGGCCGCGTCTTGCGTGCAGCGTGGAGGGCTTGCGTGGCGTCTGTCACGCCGTGTCACATGGCGTGACAACCCTTCTGTCCACCTCTATACATGGCGTGACTTTGGCACTTAAAACCCTATGACCCATTTTCCCCATCTCTTCATCCGACCGCTCTCTACCTCTCACGCCCGCCTCTACCTCCGCCACACGCGCTCCCTCCCCACCCACGGTCGCCCTCATGCCGGGTCCTCCCAGCCTGCGCCCTCTCCGCCGTCGGGTCCTCCGCTGTTGTACACTCCTCACTTGCCCTCCCCATGGCCGGGTCCTCCCGCCACGGGCGCCTCCCGTGTGGCAAGATCCTTCCCGACGCCTCTCCTCCGCCGCCTTGACTGCCCCGACCTTGGCTCGCCCTCCACCTGCGTCCTTGCGGTCCCGGCGGCTTCCTCGCCTCCCTTGACCAAGCGCCCTCGTGCCTCTGGCGCCCGATGCCAGCGTCCTCCTCTATGCCTCGTGACGAGTCCCGGCCACCTCTAAGGTATTGAATACTTCCTCCATTTGATTACTTCGCTATCTTTGTCGGTTCACCTTGATCCGATTTAGCATTGGTCAACTTGTGCGTAATGCGGCGACATATAGGGGTCCCCTTAGAGTTGGATTTAGATTTGATATAGCATATTGGATGATGGCATGATGGTGAATTGATAATTCTGTGTATTCAGGATTTATTTTTGCAATACTATTGTAATATGTAATCATTGATCCTTGTTGATATATCTGCACATTTATGAATTCCAGATTCATATTATACAAGCCTTCTCGTATAGGTTATGTTGATGATTAGTTATTGCATAGTTTCTGGACAAAACTATCATTTGGCATGGAAACGAAATAATCAACTGATACATTCATTGTTTGCATTAAAATAGTTTAATTTGAAGTTACCTACTGGGCCTAGTTGCACAATAATTACTAAATTCTAATTGGCGTTGTCCATGTGTTCTAGAATTTCAGTGGTCAAATCTGTAGAAAGAAGTCATTTTCATCCATCTTTAATTGTCAAATTGCTACTATAGACTGGCTTATCTTGAGAATGTTCTCACGAAGGTCAAACTCACAATGTGGTTCATTCCATTACCCTTTCACATGTTTTACATCACTGTAAGGATTTGTTTCATGCATGCACAAGACATTCTACATGAGCGCCAATTGATATCTGTGGACATTGATGTGTCATAGAGTTTTCTCTGGATAGAACATCAGGAGGGATATAAACTCTTTGCACGCTTGAAATCATAATTTGCTTTATTTTAGTGATGTGTTATATCCTTTTTGGAGATTAAAAAATGGTTGATATAGCTGAGTATTATAGCTCTACAAAGTGGCATATTATTAGAGAAAGTCCTTGAGCTGTAGAGAGAACTCAGGTGGTTTTGACTCTTGATTTTAATAGTAGTTATCATCTTTCTTCATCATTGTCATGCTAGTTAACATGACCCATGTTGCTAATTGCTCATTCAAATCATGTCTTATGGTATCAAAATTTAGGATACCAAAAGACATTCTTGCAAAACATGATGTTTGCTTAGAAACAATTGAGGCTCAGATAATTAAAATAACTTTGTCGTGATTCGAAGTAATCAAGTGTAATTAAAGAAATGAAATATAAGGTGAAATGAAATAAAGGTTGACTTACCTTCTTTCGCATATAAGATTTCGAATGAGTGGTTCGTGGCACTCGAGCATGTAGCTCTGGCGCACCAGAGCGAAGTCTGGGCGATTTCGAGAATGAGCTCGAGCAATCCCAAACACGTGGTTTGGGCGGTCTTGAAGAACGGATCTCGGCGTGCACAGGCACGTGGATCCGTGGTAGTGTAGGTCGAACTCGAGGCAAGCTCGAGCGGTCCCAAACACGTGGTTTGGGCGGTCTCGAGAACGGGATCTCGAGCGTGTCTGAGCACGAGAGACTCAGGTAGTGTAGGTTTTGGATCTTTTGTATCTCCTTGTTTCTTGGTGTTATTCGCCCACTTGTGTATGGCCTAACACACCTCAATTCATTGTGAAACGACCGTAAACTTCATTTAAAAGAGGTATTGTTCCATGATGATGTAAACCATCATGCTCATTATCAGTAGTTCAAAGAAAGTACTATCATAGTACACAACATAGAGGAAACAAGCTTTAATTATCCATATGTTTGTACCGTCAAACTGCTAGCATGTCTCAGGAAACTGAGCTTTTGTTACGTCCAATGTTGATTGTGATATTTCGTACTTGCGGTATTTCGTTCATATGCCATGCAGTACTGACTTTGCAATATTTTGTTGGATGTAGATGGACAAAGTTGTACGTGTATTTACTGGTGGGGCCATTAGCTAAACTGGAAGTTCTGTCGACTTCGGCGGTATGGAAACGACCGTCCTTTTGTTTCACGAATCACCGGACTTTAAAACTCTTATGAGTAGGATTAAGTCGACCTTTGGATGGGATGAGCTCGGGGTCGTTGTCAAAATGCAAGGACGATATGACGCAAGGGTAGGTTCTAAGGTGCACGCCTTGTTGGTGCCAATCCTGTCCGCCGTTGATTGGGACATGTACAAGGAAATTGTGCTTGCATATCAGGTCCGGTTGTTGGAGGTGGCAGTGGAGAGGACAATCGTTGTTGAGGATTTGTCAGACAATTTGGATGTGGTGAATGGCAACACGGTGGAACTAGACCCCGCTGCCCATCATTCGCGAGACCCCCCAATGGAAGAGTGACCTTCAAAAGAGTTCGTTAGCGTGAGTCGTACCAACCATGTCCCCCTGTTGGTGAATCTGCCTGTATCTTCCCCGCAGCGTGTTATTGACTCTGTGATTGATTTCAACGGCGCTGTCATGAACAACGAGCTTGAGGAGGAGTTGTTTCGCGATGGGAATAACCCGTGAAGTGGAGTCTAACGAAGGATAGGGCTCGACTGAAGATGAGGCTCCCGCACCTCTTTTCTCCTCAGAGGAAGGCAGGGTTCTTCGTAGTGTAATGGGTGAGGTCCCGTCGGTGCATTCTTTCGATGATGTCAGTATGTTTGATAAGACGGTTTGTGCTAATGGGTTGAAGAGTAGGGATGGCATTGCGGACCCGGAGAATGACATAATACGGAAGAACATGTTGTTTCCAACCATGAAGGACATGAATGTTTGGCTGCAAGAATACTCAGTGCGGCACTATCGTCCGTTCATAGTGCACCACTCTGATATGAACAAAAGGTGCACCGTGAGGTGCGAAAGGGGGTGTGGATGGAAGGTATGGGGCCGCAAAACAAGGGATAAGCAATGGTTTAGGGTTTAGGGTTAGGGTTTGCAGTTTAGGTTTAGGGTTTAGGATCTTAGGTTTAGGTTTAGGGTTTAGGTTTGCAGGGTTTAGGGTTAGGGTTTAGGGTTTAGGTTTAGGGTTTAGGCTTTTAGGTTTAGGTTTAGGGTTTAGGCTTAGGGTTTAGGCTTTTCAGATCGACTTGACAATCCTGACCGTCTCGCCAGCTTTTCAGAACAAAAAGACATGACTCTGCAAAGAAAGACGTGACAACACTCTACCTCGCCGACTTTTTCGCATCAAAAGACAACTGCTCGCAAAGCAAGACATGACTTCTCTATGTAAAGTAAGACGTGACAACACCCTGCCTCGCCAGCTTTTCAGATCGACATGACAACACTCTACGTCCTCAGCTTTTCAAAACTAAAAGACAGGTCTCTGTAGAAAATTTACCATATGATGCCAACCATGTGGCCTATAAAAGAGGGTGGAAGAGATCAGGGAGAGAACACTACGCAACCAAACCTAACACTACAACACCAGAGCTTCCTCTCCACGCCTCACAGGTACTACACCAGAGCTTCCTTCACCACGCTGGGATGGACGACAGATAGAGGCAATGGGATCGGATCCGCGAGCTAGCAAGGGCTACTGGAGAGGAGGACGACCGAGCAAGGGCTATCTACTACAAAAAAAAGGCTAATACTAGACGCCTCATCACAGACGGTTGACCAAAACCGTCTGTATTACATGCAATCACAAACGGTTTTGGTTTAGAGACCGTCTGCGTTCTTGGTATGCTAAAAGCATGCGTGAAGAGGTAATATCACGAGCGGTTCATGTTGAAAACCGTCAGGAAGTATCACGAGCGGTTCTTGTTAATAACCGTGCGTGATAATTCTACATATCACGAGCGGTTTTCAACAAAGAACCATCGTGAAACATTACGACGGTTCTTAACAATAACCGCTCGTGATATTACCACATATCACGACGGTTTTTGTTATAACCGCTCGTGATAATATCGCTCTGACCAATCGTTTTCTTCTTCGTCGCCATCGCCCGGCTCCCGTCGTCTCTTCGTCGATCGATCCGCCCGGCTCCCGATGTGTCTCTTCATCTCACGCTCGAATTTATACCTTGTTTTATAAAAGGATCATCGCCATCGAAGATGATCATCCCCACATACTTATAAAAAGCGAAATGGTCGCCTCTTCCTTGTCGCCGGCATTGATGGCCTACACCGCCACAATGTCACGAGCACCTCTCTCATTGACGTTGAACTGGTACTCGGAAGAACACTATTTCAACAGTGTCTTCACTCCTCGTCGGCGAGAGAATTTGCGGAGCGGTGATTGCCACCTTTCACCGTCTTGACATACTCCTCCGCCGTGTCTTAGAGTGATCTCCACTTCGACAAGTTTACCGCGTCATCGGCGTGGTTCTCCAAAACGATGTTGCGTCTCCATAAGGCTTGCTATCACTTGGGTGTGTGTCGAGGCGGCGCATCGAGTCGACTGTGCCAAGACCCTCAAGCAAGGAAGAGAGCATATGGGCTCAATTCTTCTTGGTTCAACGATCGAGGTCTTCGGAGACATTCAAACGAGCGTCGGCGAGTGGGCGTATTCGAGCTTTGTTCACGATGATCGAGAACCGTCCGATCCGACGCTGCCGCTTATGAAGCATTCGGGCTTTGTTCGCCGATGATCGGGAACCGTCAGATCTTGTGCTGACGCCGTCACCTATGAAGTATTGAAGACGGAGATAGCAACCTACCTCCGCCATTAGAAAAACTTTGTTTAATTATAGGTTTCTACTCTTTTTTAAATATTTTTGTAAGCGACTAGCCACGCTGTTTGGCCATATGAAAATTCCAAAATGAAAAAAAAAGTTTGGAGGTGAAGTTAATTACTATATTAATTATATGTTGAATTATTACTATATATATATATATATATATATATATATATATATATATATATATCGAGATGGTTTTGTGGAAAAAAATCTAGTTTGTAGGTGAAGTTACATTAATTAATATTAATTATATCGAGAGGCGGTTTAGTGGAACAAATTAATTATATATATATCCGATCTGTGATATATATATATATATATATATATATATATATATATATATGTATGTATGTATGTATGTATGTATGTATGTATGTATGTATAGTTAAAGCAATTTTTCAAAGAATATTTAAATGACAAAATTGACATATAAACATGTAATTTCTTCATGTCATGTAAGTGTATATACAAGATAAATATACTTGAGAAAAAACCATTTCACGACGGTTCCATTATGGAACCGTGCGTGATATAGATATATCACAGACGATTCTATTATGGAACTGCTCGTGATAATTATCACCGACGGTTCCATAATAGAACCAAATGCGTGATAAGTCTCTTTATTAGTAGGAGCCCGCCGCTAGGGTTTGCACTCGCCCTAACTCGTCACTCCCAGCGCCGCTAGGGTTTGCGCTTCGCCCTAACTCGTCACTCCTAGCGCATTTACTCTCGTCAGTTCCCTCCCTCACCTCGACGCCGCCTCGACCGTCGCCGCCGCCGCCCGACCCAAATCACCGTCGCCGCAGGTTGTGACACCACTCTGCACTGCACAAGATCGTACGATAGTCGTAGTGTCTTGTGCAGTGTTAGGATCGTGCCACAACTACGGTGACACCGCCACCCCGCGTGTCGCCTGCGCCACCATGGCTTGGTTCTCCTGATAGGCCTCCTGCGCTCGGGCCCTGGCGGCGCTTTGCTTTCCCTATCCTCCCTCTATTCTCCTCTAGATCTGTTAGCTTAAAGTCTTTTGTTGAGTTTGATTTTTATGCTTGAGCCTTAAGTTGTGTCCTGATGTTTGTGTGATATATATATGTATGTATGTATGTATGTATGTATGTATGTATGATGCCGGATTTAATGGCACAAGCAGCCACTGCTTGGGGCTTTATAGAGAAAAGCCATCGCAGACGGTTTCAGCCACAAACCATTTGTGATAGGTACTTATCACAGACGGTTTCAGCCACAAACCGTCTGTGATATATACTTATCACAGACGGTTCTCAGTTAATAACCGTCTGTGAAAGTATGCATCACAGACGGTTAAAAACCGTCTGTGATGACCTTATGTCATCACTGACCTATAAACTTAGACGGCTCACGAAACCGTCTGTGATGACGTTTTTGAACCGTCTGTGAATACCTTTTCTATAGTAGTGCTACTAGGGCTCGGATCGAACAAGAGACGCGAGCCTACATGGCACGCGTTCGTAATGAAGCCCCCCATAGCAGCAACCCCATCCCGAACGTTCAAACCGAGCGTTCACCGCAACACCCGCTAGAGGGGGAGACACCGCCCCTCTATTGGTGCAGGGACAGATGCAAGTTCTTCAAGTCCAAGCACCCGCTCAGCCTGGGCATGCGTTACTGGGGTTGCGCGAACTACTCCAGTGACTATCCCGACCGACGTTGGGACACGACGACCTATCGGCAGCCGGTAAGGACTAGTTACAGTTTGTTCCCGTACTATTTCTCTTTCAAAGTACGTACTAACAACCTCTCTTGTCTACCTGTAGTCCTCGGATCCGCTATGTGACTACCGCAAGTGGATCGACCACGAGATCCACCCATATGACCAGTGGTCTCTCAACATGGATGAGTGGCATGACCAAAGAGACTGTGAGATGCGGGAGGAGCGACGCCACAACGACGAGCACAACGAACGCATACGTCGGAAGACGCAAGCTCATCTCGAGGCGTGCAGGCGCAGGGAGCGCAAGGCTCGCGAGAGGGAGCGCGAGAGGAAGAGGGAATTGGCGGCCAAGGCCAAAGAGGCTGGCGAGGAGTTCAACGCCGAGCTAGCGAGGAAGGGAAAATGGCCCCGGTCCACGCAGTAGGTCAGATCATTCTGTGCTAGTTCCCGGAAGGTCTAATTTATTTCCATTCAAAAAAGACGCATATGTATCGTAGGAGTAGCTTCGGTTTGTTGCATCGTGCATGATGTTGTTTCTTATGCACGTAACCAAAACCTGTGCATCATGTTATTCCAAGCTTTATTATCTAGTCTATTTTAATTCACAACTTTAAATCTCGTCATCTTTTCGCATTCAATTATTCGCGTAGCAAGGCATCCAACAACATGATCCAACAACATGAAAAAACGAGTTCAGGAAGTTTACGGTTTGGTCTACGACCACAAAGTTATGAAGAGCACCACCTATCATTCCACTAGGATGTCTACGCATCATTCATAATTGTGCCTCATGTTGTACCACACAATACACATATTAGTTATTTTTTTTGAGGATGCATTATGTATCACTTCTGGGACACGCCCTAGAAATATTGTGAAGTGTCAAAGGTTTTCAGAGCACAAAAATATTACCGGTCCACATATGTATTTACTCCTAGTTAAAAGGATGGTGTTATATTTGGTTACATACAGATGTCTCTATTTTCAAGTTGTGGATTGTTAAATGCTACATGTACATGGTGTTATGCATCACTATATCTTCAATTGTTTTTGATCTTTCAAAAGGAAGTCCCTTTGTTATCATCTTACCACAGGTTCCAAATCTATAAATTCAAATGGAATAACTGTCATAATTTACAAACAAACTGGAAGTAGCCCCTGTCACGCCAATCTGGCTGGCGTGACACAGCAGTAATGGCGTGACAAAAGGTAACGTTCGGACCGTCCGAACGTCTCCGCTTGTTTGGACCGTCCGATTGGAATCGGACGGTCCGAACGTCTCCTCCGCATCGGGCTCTGTCACGCCAAATACAAATGCGTGACAAAGGAGACTTATCACGCCACACATGCCACGCAAGCTCCATGCTGGCACGGCGCGCGGCTGAGGGCTTGCATGACAGCTTTGGCCACGCCGCCTTGGGTGGCGTGATAGTGTTCTTTTCTCACGCCATGGGAGGTGGCGTGACCAAAGAGGTCAGAATTGGAAATAAAGTTCGCGAGGGGTTAACTTTAAAATAAAATTAAAAAAGGATTAAAATAAAAAAAGTTCATGTGCGGACTAGATACCATTAATTACAAATCATCCCCTTTTATCACTGCCTCAACTACAAGGCTACAGGAAATCACGAGGACACCACCATCTCGCACCTCCAAGGTTATTAAAATCACGACCAGACTCTAGTCGTAGAATCATATGATTATATGATTCTACAACACCAATACGATCAAAATCGCACCTAGAGTCACACCTAGTAGAACCGCGCTCCTAGTCGTAAAATCGGGTAGAATCATGGTAGAATCAGGTAGAATCATGCTTCACCTCAAATTATAAAATATTTAGTTGTTTGGTTGTGTCTCATCCTCAATTCAAGTTTGTATGTTAAATACTAAGTAATTAGTAGATTAGACATTAAGATTTGAAGGTTTAGAATAATAAAAATTATTTTATTTATTTATGTTACTTTTTATGTAAAATGTCTAGTAATGACAAGATTGTTAAAATCAATATTTTAGCTGTAATTCTAAATGATATGGAATATAAACTACGATTTAGACATTTATCAATCAAACTAGATATAAAATGACCAAATAAGCACTCATATTACTCTTAGAATACACAACACATTGATAAAAAAATTGTATTTTTGGAAGAATCAGGTACAATTTTAGATTCTATGATTCGATCCTAAAATACAATCATACCAGAATATCTCCAATCCGAATCAGAATCACGATTCTGATAACGTTGCACACCTTCGCTGAACGCCTCAACCATTATCCCAATAGTACACACAACATTCTTACAACGCCCTCGCTCCGTGGCTCAACCTCTCGCCCTCTTGCTCTATCAATTGCCATTCAATTTTTCCTTTTTTCCATGATTTCTTCTCTTTTGCCAGAAGGTTAAACAACCAATCGATTATTATCCTTCGCATGATTCAATGAAACCATATTGCTAATTTGTACCTCCACTCTAAAAGCGCTATTATATGATTTATTACCCATCTTATATCGATTTTATCACTATTTAAATTAAAAGAATTTAAAACAAGGGCTACTCTCAATAGTCATATCGACATGAACACACACACACAAATCATCCCGACCGCACCCGAATCGAATTCCTGAAAGATCGGACGGCTCCGAGCCTCCGACGTCGCTGGACCATCTTGCCCAGCAAGAAGCCCAACGTAGCCTCGTAAGACTCATAAGCTCACAACCGGAGCAATTCCCCTTTCCTTGCTTCCGAATTCCCATCGACCTCAACGCCTCCGCCTCGACCTCCTCCGCGAACTCGTAGCTCCGGTCATGTCGGTGAGTCCTCCGAAACCCCGCGGCCCAAACCTTCCCCTTGCCTCAGATCTCAATTTTCTGATGGTTCGGCCCGCGCGGCTTGCAGATCTTCGAGTACAATGGCTCCGCCGTGGTGGCGATGGTCGGGAAGAACTGCTTCGCGATCGCCAGCGACCGGAGGCTGGGCGTGCAGCTGCAAACCGTCGCGACCGACTTCCAGAGGGTGTTCAAGATCCACGACAAGCTCTACATCGGCCTCTCCGGCCTCGCCACCGACGCCCAGACGCTGTGAGTCGCAGTCAGATCCCCCCTTTTGGCTGTTTCATGGTTTGGTGACCGCTGATTCGGCGGCTTAGGGTTTGGGTTTTTGTGTAGGTACCAGCGCCTGGTGTTTAGGCACAAGCTGTATCAGCTGCGGGAGGAGAGGGATATGAAGCCCCAGACCTTCGCTAGCCTCGTCTCCGCGCTCCTCTACGAGAAGAGGTAAAGGATTTGGATTTTACTAGGGCAACACCGCAACACCAGTTGAATTGTGTAGTATATGAAGTAGAGTAAGTGGGAGTGATGCGTGTATATGAATTTAAACGACAATCGAGATCTTGTACTGTGCAAAAGGATGCAAAACTTAGTAGATAACTGTTAACACTATAGGTACAAGAAAGATTGGTATGATGTTGCATGAGAGCTTGATTATACGAAGGTATTAGTTTGATGTCTCAATGTAGATATATGCAGTGGTTTTTGGAGCAGATGGAAAAAAGTATTACAATCGCACAAATTGTAGTTAAACATTTACTACTTGTATAACCATATTGCACGACTTGTGCTAAATGGGCATTGTAAGATGTAAGAACCATAACAGCAAAGTTGTTGCCGTTGCCTTGATTATTGGCTGGTTCATTTAGAACCAGAAATTAGCACATATTAATCTTGAGGCAGGGCTACTAGCTTGCTTATGGTTCAAATGTATTCAATATCTTGTGCCATGATAATTTGCCCCCACCCCCTCCTTCCACTAAGGGAGTAATTCTTATGCACTTTATGGGCCTATGTTAGGACTATGTTGGTTATTTAATGGTGTTTCTGAAGTAGTACTAGTTTATGCAAATGCTTGTTTTTGGGAGGTGCTTCAATGCTCTCCCTTGCAGTGAAAGCACAGGATTTAAAGCACATGAGTTGCCTGATTTGCAACCGTTCACTACTCCACTGCCAATCATGGCACCTTAAAATTTGTGCTTTTCACTTCTAGGGAGAGTATCTGGAAGTAAGAAGTTAGCTGAACATCAATCAAGTTCATAAAAGAACTTCTAAAATAAAATTTTGACACAACTAGAATGACATGTCCAGAGTTCCTCTTTCCCAAGGACAAAGGTTGACAATTATCTGGGCAAATGAGTTAGATATGAACCAAAATTTCTGATTGATAAGCATTAGTCTTTCAGTCTTTTAACTCCACAGTAATTAGCCTTTGTGTACTAATACTGACCTATGTCATATCTATGTTAAACCGTATTTCATCATTTTCTATGATTTGATTAGGCAGAAGGTTTATCTAACTTCTCTTGCTACATGAAAATTTCAGATTTGGGCCATACTTCTGCCAGCCAGTTATCGCTGGACTTGGAGATGACAACGAGCCATTTATTTGTACCATGGACTGCATTGGTGCAAAGTAGGTATCAATTTCATTTGTGCTTTTGTTCTTTCCAGTTTCCACAAATATTTTTCTCTTGGATGTATCTCATACACATCTGGTTGGTTTTCTTCTTCTCATGTGCTGCCATTTACTCCACTTAGTACTGTTACTGTTTTTTAGGTTTTGTTCTTCATCAGGGGCAGATGCAGGGTGTATGGGAAAGTTTCCTTGACATTTTTTTAGATTTATGTATGTGTGTCAAATTTAACAAAGGTGGCCGTAAATGTTTTTAAAATCATTAACAAAAATGCTCCATATGAATAATATAACTAGCCGAGTGCCCCGTGCGTTGCAACAGATTTCAAATAAAACATAATATAAGTTATAAACTTATAAAACCAATATACATAAGGTAATTATCCCTACAAATGGAAGTTTTATACATAATTTGCATCTAATCAACAAGCCACATAAAATCTTATCACAAACCACAAACACAGATAATCTAATTATCCACAGAAGATTATTCAAGTATCTTATACATTCGTGCACATATTTATCCACAAAAGATCTCACCAATTCAAGAGGGGGTAGACACCACCAAGTCCTTTTATAATAGTAAAGATAAAGATTTCTTGGTTTCCCATTGTTGTTCATTTGATCTCCCATCCCAACACACTAGAACACAACATACACAATCTCTTGTCCCAGACAAGTGCGTGCACACTGGCATTTGCATCTTGCTCCACATACCAGAGATGTGCTTGATTTTTTTTTTTTGAAATTGATAATCCTTTTTTTCATTTCATCATGTATTGAAGCGATACCTTGATACTTCATGTCATAATAAACCACTTTTTTTATGACTTTGTTTGGGTATCTATGCATGCTATGCCTTGTAGGTCTCATTATGCCTCTCTCTCTCTTATCTTCTTGTGAGCTGATTGAGGATATTTATTCCCATGCAGGGAACTTGCTAAGGATTTTGTTGTCTCAGGAACAGCATCAGAGTCTCTATATGGTGCCTGTGAATCCATGTACAAGCCAAACATGGTATGTGTTTTGTGGCCAATTTTAGCCAGTGTAACATGCTTTATTAACTTGATTTTGTTAGATGAAATCATGGGAGACGTCAAATTTGCATTTCTGTTTTGGGTCTGCCACATTTTATACAGCTTTATTGCTTTGTCCTGTAGGCTGTAGCTTTTCTACCATTATTTTGAATGATACAAGTCGTATGACACCATCTTATTTGTCTTGACAAAGGAACCTGAAGAACTCTTCGAGACTATATCACAAGCTCTGTTGTCATCAGTTGATCGTGATTGCCTTAGTGGGTGGGGAGGCTATGTTCTGCTTGTGTAAGTTTGCTGCACTCCTCAAATACTGGATGAATGGCTTTATTTGCCTTCTGTTATCAGCTTCTGAATTAAGTCATATACACTTGTCTCTTTAATGTTTATCTGCCATGACTGTAAAGATATTGATAGAAAACAATAGAAGAGAATAAGAAATATATAATCTATTCCCTAGATAAGATGCAATTTTTTAATAACATCATATGGTTTTGCCAAATCAAGTATAATACGAAGCTCGAAGTTCTGTTGCGTTCATGTTTAAGTCATTTCACCACTTCATTTGATCGAGTATCAATCTACTTGACATCTTGTTCCTTGGGTTTGCAGGACACCAACTGAAGTACAAGAGCGAGTGCTTAAGGGCAGGATGGACTAAACTATCGCTTATTGTTCTTCAGCCATTTCCGATGCTTTAATGCTTGCTGTTTCTGGTCTCACAGCAGTACATCCGTGCTGTGTGTGATTTCTGAAAGTAACCTTGTACTATCAAGTTGATGTTATATTTACCCGTAGAAGAAACATTTGATTTGCGTTATTTTTACTCTTTTCTATCTATGGCAAGACTTCAGTTGTTACATACGTTGTGCACTTCGGCGCCGTCCTTGGCCTTGGTGATGAAATACTGATTGATGTGGATGTAGGAGGAATGTACTTGGTTAAATATGCTTGCCAACATGTGCTGAAGCCTTAGCACGGCAATTTGGTGAATTTTTTTTCGATAGGTTAACTGAACTATATGCAGCACAAGTCAGTGTAGCCACAATAAAGAACCAAACTCTTGTAGGCTAGTAGAGGCCTGGGAGGACCGAGCGTTGCGGTGGCTAGCTCTGCCGTCGTGCAAGCAGCCTACCGTGATCCCTAGGATCGCACTCGTGTATTTATCCGAATAATTATAACAGGGTACATCTGTGTGTGCGTTTAGTAAAAAAAAGCGTATATCGATGTTCTGCATGGTCCTGATGTCTCTAACAAAATGCACGCATGTGTGATGGTGTGAGTAGTGTGTGTCGCCTGGGATGTTCCAGCATCAGTATCATCTGTTTCGAAGAGTAGGGGAGAGCAAAGGTACGTGGCAATTGGTATATGCTTGTAAAGGACTGCACGCTACTGGTTATTTGACTAATACGCTTGTACCGAGTGCATTATGCCACAGGCCTTGTGTTAAGAAAAGCTGGTTATTTCAAACAGTGTGCTTACACATTTGCAAATCGTTTCCTTAATGCAAGTGATTGGTATAGGTAGTATTGTCGACGACTCGGGAGCAATTTTCGTGTCATGTTAGAAAAGACACACTTGCAAATAGTCCCATGCAATTGTCTGTAGGATTCTCATCCCACCACCCTGGTCTAAAAGAAACTGACAGTTTAATCAGACTACAGTTACAAATGCATTGATAATATTACGATATGTAGTATTCGGTAGTGACAACCTTATCGGTGCTTTCGAGAGCGCCAAATTGGGCCTTGCTCTTCTGCTCACTAGTGAACTTTTTATTTTATTAATTAACCTTTTTTTGATTTTATTTTAAAGTTAACCCTCAGCGCACTTTATTTCCAATTCGATCCATTTGGTTACGTCACGGGTGGTGACGCGACAAAACAACACTGTCACGCACCAGAATAAATCCCCCAAAATAGCACTTTTTGTCACGCCACTGGTTGTGGCATGACTAAATAACACTGTCACGCCACTTCCAATGGCGTGACAAGAATTTGACCAGAAATGAACTGGCGTGATAGAAATGGGCTGGCGTGACAGTGTTGTTTTGTCACGCCACGGATGGTGGCGTGACCAAAGGGGTCAGAATTGGAAATAAAGTGTGCGGAGAGTTAACTTTAAAATAAAATTCAAAAAAATGTTAATTAATAAAAAATTCCTCACTAGTAAAGCTTTTTTCCCGTTTAATTAAAGCTAGGCAAAGAAACCCAAGATACTATAAGGGATACCCTCTGCGTTGCAGCAGGAATTTGTATAAATTAATTTGTTGGGCGTAATATTTGAACAAATCAATGTGAGATATGTTAGAGCCTAAAAGAATTAGAAGACAATCTAATTAGAAATATCTTTGACACACAA
The DNA here is from genome assembly GCA_036346405.1 of Phyllostachys edulis. NCBI lineage: Eukaryota > Viridiplantae > Streptophyta > Magnoliopsida > Poales > Poaceae > Phyllostachys > Phyllostachys edulis. Next base: position 67,271,302 of record CM070556.1, on the reverse strand, counting down.
ATTTCATCCCAACGATCGTGAACAATACGGGTGATGTGGCTGCATAAGAGAAAAGAAAAATAATATTGATTGTAGCTATTACTTCTTAGTGAAGATTACTTGTTTTTTATAGGAAGATTACTTGTTTAATATATATATATATATATATATATATATATATATATATATATATATAAATATCCGTGACGTTGTGGAAGTTCTTGGAGCTTAAAAAAAACGCTTGACTGACTACCCGACTCGTGGGCTGAGAAACCCAGGTCGAAACGAACCGAGCGCACGGCCCAACCCCCACCACCAACGCCATCAGCAGACGGTGGGGGAAGGGAAGGCGAAGGGCCGACGCTGGCGCGCGTTGGCAGTTAGATGCGACCGCGGGAGCGTCCGCGTCTGCCTCACCTCTCGCCTCTCTAATATCCAGGAATAGTCGACGCCACGCCTCGGGAGACTCCACCCCCGCCGCATCGATTCCTCCCTTCCCCTCCCCTCCCCTCCCACCCCACCCCACTCGCCTGATCCCACCACCCCTTCCCGGAGGCGAAGGCGACGGCGATGGCGGCGTCGGCGGCGGCGGCCGCGGCGGCGGCGAGGAAGAAGACCCACAGCCCCCCGAAGCACCGCCACGACGGCACCTCGCCGCTGCCGCTCGGCATGGACTGGAGCCCGCCCCCTAAGAGATGGGTAAGGGCGATCCCCTGAAATCCTCAACCCGCTCGTTTCGATCCGGCTCGATCGGCTTGGCTTTCTCCCCCTCGCTTTGATCTGGACGTAGATGCGGTTCCGGCTGGTTGGCGCTGGGAGCTCGCGATCCTGCGGTGTGGCGATTACCAGCGCTAGATTTGGTGTTGCTTTGGTCAATTTCGCGAGTTGTCGGTGGATTGCTTGTGCTTATTCTCTCGATCGTTCGAGTTGGCAAGCGATTTCGAGCTGGATTTCGGTGCATCTTCGTAGTGCTTAGCAGTAGTAGTAAATTACATAAGACAAGGTATTCAATATGTGGGTTGGGATCTGCATTGGAATTTGCGGATTAGGGTGCCACGTTGTGTGGTTGCTGATTCAGGGTTTTGGAGCTTGCCCTCGACTAGGGTTTTTAATTTTAATGTTTCTCTTGCAAGGTGTAGAGTGTGTTTTTCAGGTAATACTTTGCTGGGAGTGGGTTTGGGAGCATCTATTGCATTTCAGCTTCAAATGATTGGTAGATTGCTTGGTTATACTAGTATGTGCTGCCTGCTCACTGATTGCGAGTTGGTTTTGTGGAGTTAATCGGACTGAAAGTGCTGTAGCTTCGCTTACTGGGTGTATAGTTGACTGTTGTATTTGGGTGCGTAAGTAGGTTGCTTGATTTCATGTGTAGATGTAGGCTGGTTGATGATTTTATTCTTTCGTTATCGTTTCAGACGTTATTAAATTGACCTTTTAGACATGCCTATGTTGTCAGTGATCATGCTCTATGCTTGGTTCGGTTGGCACCGCCAAGTAGATCGCATGTCTGGTTAACAAAGTTTAGTAATGCATGGACAGCTGAGGAAGTTCCATCAAAAGTGCATAATTATTTTGAGACCAGGTTTCTTTGGAAAGATGAGGGCATAGCAACACAATGCTGTGAAAACATTCATTTGCTGATGCGTCTTACGAGCTTATACTTACTGATTGCATGCAGGAAGGAAGGAACACCATATGGCCACATAATCCTCAAACAGGCTGGAGTTACTGTGTGACGATACCTTCTTGGATTGCTCAAACACCTGAAGCTGGTGTGACCCCTGATAACTTCCTGAAATCTGTAGTTGTGAGTATCATTTATATTGTATCCTCTTGTTTTCTGCACTTATGTCGGTGCAGGAAGGAGTTTAGTCAGTCAATTTAGTTGCATGTCCAGATAGGCAATGTCATGTCGCTGGTATAACTTTGTGCTATAACAAAATGAGCTACGAGGGAATAAATGTGAGAAAACTTTGGTAGACCAATAAAAAAGATTAAAAAAACTGTTGAGCATTTATCAAACCAAGAACTAAGGCTATCTCCCTTTATATTGTGTAGACATATTAATATATTATTAACTTTAAATTCTAGAATTCCAATGTGTTGCTAATGTGTTACCTGTTATATTATTCCTTTTTTTGGCCTCATAGGATTAGTTGTGATCAACAGGCAAAATGCATTTTTGTTCTATATATATTGTGTGGTCTTGATTGATCTAAACTTTGCTATTTTTGTGTTTACGATCTCTCTTTAATGCCCATAAAGGACAGTTTTACAGGATACATGTTGGTATACAATCTCCAGAAGGCGCTAGCTCTAGCCATGGAGTTCTTCGAAGGTTTAGTGATTTTCTAAAGTTATCTTCTGATGTAAGTTGAGACAACTATTGCTATTTTATTGTTTCACATGTCACGCATCTTACAATTGTACTATTCTTCTTTCTTTAACTAGAAACCTGCTAAAGTTATCTGTTGGCATCAGCATTACTTAACCGAGAATAGCAAGTAGTATACTGTTTCTGTACAGTTCTATGGGTTAAGAAATGCAGAATGAGGAAGAGTAAATTGAAAGGAATTTCATGATTTTCATCTTTTAGGTCAGTAATCATTGGTTTCGTGTGCTAAAAGGCATTTTTTTTAAAGAAGAAGAAAACCCCCCTTTATATCCTAAGTGGACCAACACACTGCTCAAATTGGCAATAATATTTGGACATGTAACCAAACCTTTACGAATTGTACTGTACCAATACTTAATTGATAATGCCTTCAGTGCGCACTGTTCAAAGTGACTGCCATTACAACTTGGTGAGGTCTCAGTTGCATCGTGTAGATAGTGATACATCTGCAGATACTTTACAACCAAACGTACTTACAAGTCTACCTGTTTTCCCTATGCTTGTCTGGGCCAACATTAGTTTGTAGTTTGCACAGATTTTTGCATCATTCACCGCTTCCTTGAGTTGAATAATGACTTCTATTTCGCTGATGTTGACTTGTTGTATCATTCTGTTTTTTTTCCTGAAGTTGCCATGTTGAGGACCCTTGCATTATGTCACATGATGATTTCTTGAGTACAATAAATTATGGCATTTGCAATTTTCATCTTCAATATGTTCCTGACAAAAAAAAACCGTGTGCTTAATTCAAGCTTTTTTTGGGTTGTTTTGTCATACTAAAATTACCCTGTATTGCAGCTTAAGCGGGCGTTTCCCAGAAAAGACATCCCCCCTGCTCCACCGAAGCATGCCTTCTTAAGAATAAATTCAAGCAGGTTACTTCTAGAAGAGGTTAGCTGTATCCAATGTCAAATCTACATTCTTTTGTTCTCTGCCTTTGGACTGTGGTTCTTAAAATGTTTTGTTTGCAGAGAAGGAATGCTTTGGAAGAGTGGATGCAAAAGCTACTTTCGGACATTGACTTGTCAAGAAGTGCTCCTGTTGCTGCTTTTCTTGAACTTGAAGCTGCTGCACGTTCATGTATGTACTGCTTGACATATGCCACCGAAGGCATACTTTTTACTAATTGTGCATTGATCCATGTCTTAATTGTGCACACTGAACATCTTAGCTGATAATTTGATTCTACTATTTTACTGAATTCAGATTTCCAAGATGGGAATCAGCGTCCTTCTGAAGCAGGTTCTTCAGCAAAAAGCAGTACAGGCTCTTCTCCCCATCCAGATGAACCTGATTCAGGTGCTCTCTGTGAGTCCAATCAAATAAATGCAGCACTTGCTCGTGGTACCAGTCTGACAGGAGCAACTGGTAATGGTGTGCTGGGAGAATCTATCTTAGATCAGCCCAATGAGCATGTTGGTAGTGTGTTGAATCACAGGAAAGAGAGTCTTGTCTTTTTGGAACATGATGGAAGGAATGGTTCGGTAGAGACTTACAAGGGAGTTGTTTCTGAAGAGGATCGTGATTCTAATCCTGGCCATGCTCGGAAGGACTCTGCTGAAAGTATAGGGAGTGATTTGAGTTCTTTAAGAGGCAGTGACGTATCGGCTCCAGGGGTTATTAGTTCCCTATGGGATGGTCCTGTGGATCTCCCAAGTGGTGTGGATGGACACACTCAAACAGAACATCTTACCGGTTTAGATATGCAGCTTTTGTACGATGTGAATGCACAAGTCATCCTTCCAACTGATCAAAGACAGAAGTTGACTAGACTTTTGATCACCATGCAACGAAGAATAGGGACGGCAAGAACCGACATGGAGGATCTCATAGCACGCCTAAATCAGGAAGCGGCTGTCAAAGAATATCTTACCACGAAGGTATCACTTTTTATCTGATATTCATTTTTATGCTTTATTTTGCGTCAGGTTCTTCTGAATCTTCCAGGATTATGCTTATACACACAATATGCTTTCGTTTTACATCTTGTGAGTATTACATAATACGATTGCCAAATTACTGTGCTTTGTTGTTTTTGTGCATTCTTCATTGACATTCAATGGTTTTTTTTGTGTGTCATATAGCTGTTCTGTGGAGTCTAGGTAATTGTTTGCTACTTATTATTTCTGATGCAGGTCAAAGATTTGGAGGTTGAGTTGGAAGCTACAAAGCAGAAAGGCAGAGGGACACTCCAACAAGCTATCTTGGCTGAAAGAGAGAGGATTACCCAGATGCAATGGGATATGGATGAGCTCCGCAGAAAGTACTCTGAGATGGAGTCAAACCTGAAGATTGAACAAGTCAGTTTTTCCTCTGTTCTCGTGGCTTAGTTTTTTTTTTTTTTTTTTTTTTAAAAAAAATAGCCATATTATGAGGATTTTGATTATCTTTCTCTCTACATGTTTGCAGAATGAGAAAACTCGTGTGGAGTCAGAGAATACAACTGCTAGTGGTGAAAAAGAAATGCTAATGGAAGAATTAGAAACTAAACGAAAAGAAGTTGAGAGTTTGCAACAGCATCTTGTAGAAGTTGAGGCAAAGTCAAAAGCAGATATAAAGGTTCTTGTTAAAGAAGTCAAGTCTCTTAGGAACTCTCAAAAAGAGATGAAGAAAGTGCTGAATCAGTATCTTGAGGAGAAGACTGAATTAGAGGTATAATGCTACCCATAAAATTGTAATCCTTTCTTCCTTGCAGAATTGTAGCAATTGCGATTTTTCTGATTTTGTGGTCTTCCACAAATACTTGTTAGCTCTTACAGGCAGCATATTCGACATAATTTGCTGCCACAAGATTAATCTCTCTATGCATGTTAAAAACTTGAAACCAATTAATCCCTTATCAAGTCATTTACGTTTTCTGAAATTTCATGCGATCAGCGTTCTCTTTCTAATATTTAGTTTTACTATTTGTTCCAGAGGATTATTAATAGAGAGAAGCAGCGGTCAACACGTGTAAAGTTATCCCGTGGAAAAATTCTTCACGAATGCAAACTGCTCTGTGAGCGTCTACAAGAATGTAGTGCTAAATTTCTTGCAGAAGAACAAGATGACTTGACTATTGATCCGTCATCTTTGCCTGATGCATTAGACCTTCTGGCAACATCAGACAATAGAATACGCCTACTTGTTGCTGAGGTATTTTTTTAATCTTCTGGCTGCTGACATGTAATTTTATCCTAAGTTGCTAACATTGAGGGAAAGTTATCCACAACAGTTTTTATTATCATTTGGAGGACAACTAGATGTCCTATTTTTGTGTTAAGAGGGACCTGACCTACACAGCTCCCATTTTCGGCTCAGAGCTGGAGCTGTCCTTGAAATAGCCTAGCTTTAGAGTGTCTCTTTTCTGAAGCTATGATGCTTTTAGTGGACAAAATTAATTAGCCTCTCAAGATACCAGCTTTGTGGTTAGAAATATGAATCACAGATTGAGAACTGAGACCCGCACATAATTCTGCAACCATTTGAACTCTTATGGTGCTGGCTCTTGCTTGGAATTACAGTTTCCTGACACTAGCTTCTTCATAGGAGCTTTAGTCAAAGCTTGATAAATGATAACACATGGTCTTAGTTGATTTATAGTTTTCTTGGGTTCTGCTAGAGTTTGGAGTTCGAGCCACCTTATTTGGCCTTGTTACCTTGATGACCGTAGGCATTTGATTCTGACAGAAACAAGGTGTAGACTGTAGAATTTGGTAAACTTCGGAAAACAACATTCATGGACCCAAAATGCAAATTGATATCATTTAAAAATTAGTAAAATACTTAATATTTCTTTACTAAAACTGTTGCTGTTTTTTTAATTAGGTCATGATGTTAATGGCTTTAGATCACATACTGGTGCTAGCAGTTATTGACATGTGCTATTATGTACCAAAGGCAGTCTTGCCAAATACCCTTTTGCCTCACAGCCAACTTCCTAGCTACAGATGACATTATTTGCAGCATGCAGGATTACATGTTCATTCAGAAATAGATTTTTTTAATTCAAATTTATGTTTTGGTTTTGCATGAGGTGCTCACTTCGCTCTTGGTGCTTTGCACCTGCAATCATGAAAGCATCACATCAGCCAGCTAATTACTACAGTCTGGAACATCCACAATCAATTTCAATTTTCAAATGTACTTTCTATTATTTTCTGCTGAATTTAAATGTGGGGATTTGTACTAACTATGCTCTGCATTGATCTCTGTAGGCTCAACTTCTAGCACGAGATGATGAACAGGGATCTTCCGATGGTGGCGACAATTCTGATGGTACGTCATTAATTACCATGAGCAGTGAAGATGCAAACGTTACTGACGAAGAGACGACAAAAATGTTGTCCGATCTGCTTATTGACAATGCGCAACTGAGGATGCGCCTGAACTCTGTCATCCGTAATGCTGTAAATACTGCCGTGAAGCCAGAGAAAGAAGATAGTGACGGAGTTGTCCCAAGAAAGACAGTCCTTAACTGGTTGTTGGACAGATAGAAACACCATTGTATATTCTTGTGAATTAGCTCTTCTAGTTGTGCGGCCTGATCACACTTATATGATGAGTATTCCTATAGCGCCAGAGTAACAGCAGGAAAGAAAAAAAAAAAAATCAAAACCTTCCCTCCATGCGGAGGAAGCCGTGGTGTTGTATTATTGTTTTTTTACATGGAAATTCATCGAGGATAATATATTTAGTGGGCATCTGAGCCTGGCCTCGATTTTTTTATTTAATCATTTTTTAATAATATTTTAAAGTTAACACCTCGTTAACTTTATTTTCAATTCTGATCCTTTTGGTTACGTCATCACTCGTGGTGTGAGCAAACCGTTCTGCCACGCTATTGTCCTGGCGTGGTCAAACCTGCCACATAATTCCTCATCCGCGTATTGTGTCAGCGTGGAGGACTTGCGTGGCTGTTGTCATGCTCGTACCCATGGCGTAACAAGTCTATCTTGTTACGCCAACGCGTGTGGTGTGACAGATGCCACTTAGTTGCCAGCGATCTATCCGGTTCACTTTCCTCCAAACTACCCTCTCCCTCCTGAGCGCCTTCTCTCCTCCCTGCCTTCCTCCTCTCCAAATCCGATGATTTTGAGCCCTTTCGAAGTTCTAAAACCCGTAGAGATCATCCCCTGAGGTAATCTCATCCATTTGCTCCATTTATTATGATGAAATCGGGTAGTTTTGTTGAATTAGGGTTTTAGCCAAATTTGTTTTTTTTGAGCGGAATTTGATTGATTGTTCGCATGTCGAAGTGAATTGGATTGCATTAGTACAGAATGGTAGTTGAACCTGTGCATAGATTGTGGATTTAGGTGGAATGTAATTCTCAGTGGTCTAGATTGGATATTTTTTCTATGTAATTTGAAAGAATCACTGTTTTAATAGCCTAATCTGAAAGTGGAATGAATAACCTTTTCAACTTGAGTTGGGACACTGAAATTTCTCAGTTTTGCGAAAATTTCAGTGGAGCACAACAGTTACCTATGGCTATGGTTTTTTTTGGGCTTAGTTACACCCCACATGATTACATTTGATACTTAATTGCATAGCTCATGTCGTGATAATGTACTTCTAGAAATCGAATATCTATTAGCTCTAACCTTTATTTTGGCCCCAATAAGCATTGTGGTACATTTTATTATATCATGAGATTCATGACCATCCTTGAAACATTGATGTCCGATTTCGGGAAACGGGGTGGCTATCTCTCACTACTACATAAAAGTTCACCACATACGGTTCGGAACTGTCACCATAGATGATTTTTTAACCGTCTGAATTTGTATGTCTGTGATAACAGTCAGCTATCACAGACGGTTTTTTAGCCGTCTGTGACAGGGCACAACACAGATGGTTCTTGGTGGAAACCGTCTGTGAAGGGCTACTATCGCAAACGGTTTCCACCAAGAACTGTCTGTGATATGTAAGATATCACAGACGGTTCTATTTACTAACCGTTTGTGATATCCGACATAATACAGACGGTTTGAAAATAGAACCGTCGGTGATATCTTACGTATCACAGATGGTTTTTGGTGGAAACCGTCTGTGATAGTAGCCCTTCACAGACGTTTCCTAGTGGAAACCGTCTGTGATAACACAGCCTGAAGATTGCCACTCGGATCTTGTTCGACAAGATACTCCTAATTGCAACAGGAAGCATTTGTGTCATTAACACATGACAATCATGAGACTTCATACCAATTAATTTCAAATCTTCCATGGAAACAAGTTTCTTAATACTAGCGGAGTAACCGGACGGAACTTTCACACAATGTAAGCTCTGGTACAGTTCATTTCTCTCGGCCTTGGACAAAGTGTAGCAAGCTGGGGGAAGGTACATTCGTCCTTTTATCGGTCTCTTTCGGTGCTAACTCGGTCCTTATGTTCATATCAACCAAGTCACGCCGTGTGTTAACACCATCCTTTGTTTTGCCACTAATGTTCAGTAAGAGACCAATCAAGCTATCACATACATTCTTCTACACGTGCATGACATCGATGCAGTGCGAATTTCTAAGTGCTCCTAATAAGGCAAGTTCTAAAAAATTGACCACTTCTTTCAGATGTTTTTTTGACGGGTCCTTAATTTATGTCCCTTCCTAAGCACAACATCGATATCCTTAACCATATCATATACCTCTTTCCCTCTAAAAGCCCTTGGAGTTAAACCGTCCTCCTTATTTCCGTCGAATTGTTTCTTCATCTTGCTGTATGGGTGAATCTTGGGAAGGAACCTACGATGACACATATACACAGTTTTGCGCGAGTTGTTCAGCCATACACTCTCGGTACCATCTAAGCAGTACGGACATGCTTTGGCTCCTTTTGTATTGAACCCCGACAGGTTACCAAGGGTAGAAAAAACATTGATAGTGCAGAACAACATAGTACGTAAAGTGAAGTTCTCTCGTTTGTACGCATCCCATACTTATACCCATTCGTTTCACAGTATCACAAGATCTTCTAGCAATGGTGCTAGGTACACATCAATATCGTTCCTAGGTTGCTTCAGCCCTTGGATAAGTAGTGACATCAAAATGTACTTTCGCTTCATACACAACCAAGGAGGAAGGTTGTACATACATAGATTCATGGGCCAGGTGCTATGTCGGTTGCTCATGTTACCGAAAGGATTAATTCCATCTGTACTCAACCCTAACCTTATGTTCCTCGGCTCCGCACCGAACTCTTCGAAGCTCCAATCGAAGTTTCTCCACTGGGCAGAATCAGTAGGGTGTCTTAGATTTCCATCTTTCTTACGCTCTTCCAGTGCCAACGCAGCAATCTTGCCTCCTTTCGGTTCGCAAATAAATGCTTCAAACATGGGATCACAGGCAGATACCACAACATCTTAGCAGGAGGTCCTTACTTCACCTTAGCAGTATTCTTACGCTTGTATCGAGATGCTTTGCACACGGGACATACATGCATGTCTGTATACTCTTTTACAGTAGATGATACAATCGTTCGAACATGCATGGATTTTTTCTACTTCCATTTCCAATGGACAAAGAACCTTCTTGGCTTGGTAGGCTGTGTTGGGAAACATGTTTCTCTCTGGAATGATGTCCGCTAGGAGACCTAACAACGTTGTGAAACTCTTGTCGGACCAACTATTGCTTGCCTTCAATTTTAACAGTTCAAGTACGGATGACAACCTTGTGTATTCCGGCTTGCAGCCAGGGAACAAAGGTTTCCCCGAGTCCTCCATTAAGCCCTCGAATTTACCAAACTCTCTCTTACTGTAGTTCTCTTCTCATCGCGTAGTATCTGATCAAGATTGTCATCGTGCGACCTATTCTCATCAAAAGCACAGTCCATATCCGGCATATCGTTGACTTCCTCGGCGATGTCGTCATTGTTAACTTTCTCTATAATTTTCTCTTCACCGTAACTGGTCCAACATGTATACCTTTTTTGAAACTCCTTCAAATCAAGTGCGCTTCGATCTGCGCCGGGTTGTTAAATATTTTCAGATTACCGCAATCAATGCATGGACAGTACATAAATTTTATCCCCTTCTTCAGCATATCTTGCTTGGCGGCTCTTCTAAAAGCAAACACGCCATTAATGTACTCTTCACTCACATGGTTCTCACCGTACATCCAGTTTCGGTCCATCTACGCTACACACGTAACAAATTAGTGTTAAATTAGATTAATAAACCGCAAGTACTTTTCCTATTGACCAAACATACAAAATTGATTAGCGATTAACCTAGAGTAAATATAAAGGGTTACAAATCGTTACCCTTAGAGCTCACGACGAAAATCCCAAATATCCCACAAGATCCTTCTCCCTTTCTTCCTCCTCTCATTCTCCTCCCTTCCTCCTCTAGCTCTTTAGCCTCCTCCTTTCCTTCTCCTCTCTAAGGTGGCGCAATGGGGGAGGAGGCAGCAGGGGTGGCGGCTCAAACCCTCTCTAAGGTGGCGCAATGGGGGGAGGAGGCAGCAGGGGTGGTGGCTCAAACAGGAAGGGCTAGAGGCGCTAGGGGCAGGGGTCTGTCGGGATGGCCTGATATTTATAATGCCAGCATATCACAGATGGATCTTATTAAGAACCGTCTATGATTGTGCACCATCACAGATGGTTTAAAAATAGAACCGTCTGTGATAATTCATAGACAGTTCTTATTGAGAACCGTCAGTGATGTCTACTATTATCACAAATGGTTCTTCTTTAGAACCGTCTGTGAATTATCACAGACGGTTCTACTTATAAACCGTCTGTGATGGTGACGTATCACAGACGGTTCCTTTGGAACCGTCTGTGATGAAGCGTCCAGTATAGCCTATTTTGTAGTAGTGTCTGTATTTTTTTGCACGGGACGAGAATCAAAATATCATAGGTGTTGTTCCACTTTACTTTAAAAGGTTTAACATCATTAACAGAATGTCATCTTCTGTTTGCCTACTTGCTGTACACTCCCTTTATCTTCATTGGCCGAGCAACAACAATGTGACCTTGCAACCATTCTAGGGGAGATTTTGTATTCGATCATTCATGGGCAGAAGCTTAGTACAGTTTCAGATTTGAATACTATCCAAAGTTACAGTCTTGTGTGCCTTTTACTCCAGTAACTAGTCAAAGAATATTACTTCGAGATATATCCTACTGGCATCAAGTATTTGATCCTCTAGTAAAAGGTTTGAAGAGTCTGACTACCAAGGTATTGAAATTTGAATTCTTGCAATCATTAATTCGAAGTTTAATATTTTTTCTTGACTACCGAAGAACTCTAACAAAATGCTATTGCATATCTGTATTATTGGTCATTCTGCCTTGCAACTCACTTAATATGTTATTATGTTATTCAGTAGGACTCATCACTTCATAATAAGTTGCCTTAGATTGTTTAGATTCGTGCTTTGTATACAACATAAGAGAATTATGGTCCATTTGTTCTCCAACCGGAGCTGCCCTATTATGTCTAGAATAAGTTTTACTAAGCTTAGTTGACTAGTTATGCAAATATGATGCTTGTTGCTTCCCTTGATCAATGTGAAATCAATATATAATATTGTCCTAGTTATGGAAAAAAAAAGGCTTACTTTCTTTTCTTTTTGTGACCTGGGTAATGTAGCCAATTTATGTGCATTTAAAACCATTCTCCACTTGTCACATTGCTATATGAGTATCAATTTTTTTCCTTGTCTAGTTTTTGGGGATTATGTTTATTTTTGGTGATTCCAATTGAAGTGAGTCCACGGAACAAAAGAAAATACTCTGATTTAGTATGTGTGGTAGTTTGTATCTATGTCATGCAGTACTGACTTTGCAATATTTTATTCGCATTGTTGGATGTAGATGGATAAAGTTGTACTTATATTTACTAGTGGGCCGCTTAGCCAAACGAGTAGTGGTGTCGACTTTGCTGGCATGAAAGTGAATGTACCTATGTTTCGTGAATCACCAGCCTTTCAAACTCTTGTGACGAGGATAAAGTCGACCTTTGGATGGGATGAGCCCGGGGTCGTTGTCGGAATGGAGGGGCGATACGATGCTGGGCAGGGTTCAAAGGTGCATGCCTTGTTGATGCCAATCTCATGCGAGGATGATTGGGACACGTACAAGGAGGTTGTGCTCGCATCTCAGGTCTGGTCGTTGGAGGTTGCGGTGGAGAGGTCAATCATTGGCGAGGATATCCGCAAGAATGCGGATGTGATGAATGGCACCATGAAGCAACTTGAATCTGCTGTGGAACTTTCGCAAGGCCCCCCAACGGAGGAGCAACCGTCCCAAGAGATCATTGGCGTCGGTCTTAACAGCGATGGCCCACTGTTGGTGGATTCGTCATACGTGCTTGTTTCTTCATCGCACCCTGTCAGTAACCCTGAGACTGATTTAAATGGAGCTGTAATAACCAACGATCTTGACGATGAGGTGTTCTAAGATAGAACAGACCGTGACGTTGAGTCCAACAAAGGTTGGAGCTCGATTGAAAATGAAGCGCCCACTCCGCTTTTCTCCTCAAAGGAAGGCTGGGTTCTTCAAAGTGTAATGGGTGAGATCCCATTGGTGTGTGCATTCGAGAATGTCAGAATGATTGGTAACAGGGTCTGTGCAAATGGGTTGAAGAGCAGGGATGGTATTGCGGACCTGGAGAATGAACTCATACGCAAGGACATGTTGTTTGCAAGCATGGATGATATGAAGGTTTGGTGGTAAGAATACTCAGTGAGGCACCATCATCCGTTTGTAGTACAACACTGCGATGTGAACAAGAGGTATACCGTGAGGTGCGAAAGGGGGTGCAGATGGAAGGTCTAAGGACGCAAAACTAGGGACAAGCAATAGAAAATAGCGAATGTGGAGTGTGGAGTAGCCTCAGTATTGTGGGACTACTGTAGGCTCAAGGATGACCAACTAAAGGGGGTGAATAGGAGGTTTCTAAATTTTTTTCTCTAATTAACAATTTTAGCAAGAAAGATCTAATAAAACAAGTTCTAACACAATTGAAGTTTTATGATTAAAGCATTCACCAAGCCACACTCAATTCTATGCTAATACTAGATACAATTCTAGCTAAGCAATTCTACACAATTAATTGCTATAAATGTACATGCAGAAATAGTAAAGACAAGAGATAAACCACAATGGAGATAAACGATGTTTTCCCGAGGTATCGAAGACTTGCCGGTCTTCACTAGTCCACATTGAGGTAAGTACAAACGAATTAGATCGGCTTCATAAATTAGGCCTTAACACCTCGATTTCACTATGGATGCTCTTCCTCTACTCTAGAGATGGTGAGCTCCAAACCAATCACAACCGTTACTAGGCCTCTTTACACTCTTCTTGAAGATATCACCGTGCAAAACTCCTCCAAGCCGTTTAGGTGCCAGCAAGCACCAAAAGTAACAAATCGTAGCACTTCCTTGAAGGTTATCAAATGGCAAAGTGATCAACTATTGATGCAATGCACTTGAATGCTCTCAACTATATCAAAATGTGAATTGAATGCAAATGAGTCGAGGAGAGTGCAACAAAGCCTCAAGAGTATTCAATATGGCCAAAGGTTGTCTGTTTGAGGCAGATGGGGAGGTATTTATAATGCCTACCAACAAAACTAGCCATTTGGAACAAATCCCTGAAAAATCAGCATTTGCGGTAGTATCGCTGTAGAAACCCAGTACTACCGCAGTCACCGTTCAACGGTCGAGTGTTGTTCATTAAATGCGCCAGTAATAGCCATTATGAAAAAGTAGTGGTACTACCGCCAACTAGATATCGGTACTACCGCACAGAGGTAGTACCGCTCGGCTAGAACGGAACTACCGATATCCAGAGGTTTGAAGAAACACAAAAAACAACCTCTCTGGAAATAACTTACCGCCATGTAAAAATTGGTACTACCGACCTGTGGTAGTACCGCTCAGCAAATACGGTCATACCATTTTTGAGAATTAAAGAAAAACTCAAAAACACATTCTTTGGAAAATACATACCACCAAGTAAGGATTAATGCTACCGACTTGCGGTAGTACCGCTTAAGAAGTGCAGTCATACCGATTTCCAAGAGAGAACAAAATACTCTCAAATCATGCTTTCTGGAAAAAAAACATACCGCCATTTAGAATCCGGTACTACTGACCTGCGGTAGTATAGCTCATCAAATGTGGTCATACCGAATTTTCAGAACAACTTTCCAAATGCAATTCTAAATACAATGCATGTCATTTGATTGATCACAATGGCACAAAATAATCTTTCAAACTACTAGCCATGATCCCTCTTTAAAGTACGACATCTAGCTTATAAATCCTATCTTTTTTCCAAACATCGATATCGGCAAAAACTATAAAAAGATCCTTAGTCTTTAATAATATCTTTGTCTTGAGACATGCTGATCTTTATCACCTTTGTATTGCCATTTATATGTCATCATTCAAACTCTGGGACTAAACCTTTAACATCTTAACACACATATTAGTCCCATAACACATTGTTGATATTAATTACCAAAATCATTTTTAGGGGCCTAGATGCTTTCAACTACATGAGTGTTCGGGGAGCACCTTCAGACGACCGCTAATTTCATTGTAAGGCACATTACCAGGATTGTGGCTGTCGACCTGGATGTGAACGTCACTACCCTCATTGAGACTATATTTGGGTTCATTAAGTATCGTGTGAAGTACAGGAAAGCATGGAGGGCAAAGCAGAGAGTGATGCAGTTACCGTGGGGTGATTGGAAGGAGGCTTATAGGTTGCTTCCTCAAATCCTAACTGCTATGCAAGCCAAGAATCCAGACATGGAGTTTTATCCTTTGCACGGGAACAGAACGAAACCCGATGAAGGAGTTATGAAACATGTTCTCGAGCAGGTGTACTGGTCCTTTGGGCAATACAAAGAGACCTTCAAGCATTGCAGGCCTGTCTTATCAGTTGACACCACATTCATAACTGGAAAGTACTATGGTGCCTTGATGCTCGTTGTGGGTATTGATGCGGAGGACCAGCTGATTCCACTAGCATTCACACTTACTAAGGGTGAGAACAATGCAAGCTAGCAATGGTTCATGGATATGGTTTATCTATGCTTTGTTGGGCCAGGACGGCAGGTTTGCATCGTCTCAACAGGCACCATGGCATTCTGAACGCTGTGAAGAGCAAACTTGACGAACACCCGGATGTACTGCATAGGTGGTGCATGCGTCACTTAGAGACCAAATTCTTTAAGCAATGCAGTAGGGAAGATCTCACAAAAAAGTTTAAGTTGTTGTGCGGATGTTTGGAGAAGAGGGACTTCAAGGTCAAGTTGATGGAGCTGAGGGGACTGACCAATGAACGAGGGAATAAGTGGTTGGACTAGGTTTTGCAGCAGAAGACGAAGTGGGTACAAGCATATGATGAAGGTGGCTATAGGTATGGTATGATGACAATGAACATCTCGAAGGAGTTCAACAACGTTCTTAAGGGCATCCGTACTATGCCAGTATCGGCTATCTTGGAGTACTCATTTTGGAAGACCAACTCATACTCTGTGGATTGGTGGACCCGTGCAAGGGATGCATACAATGCTGGCCAGCGCTAGGGTGCGGCTGCTACCAATCACCTTGCTATCGCAGAGGAAGAGTCATGCAATCAGGAGGCGGAGGAATACGATTCGACTTTGCATATCTATGCTATTAGGGCAGCTGGGGGCACATCGATAGGGGGCGAGCATTATGGTGGATGAAACCATAGAGTAAACCTGACTGTGGGAGATTGTACTTGCATGGTCCCGACTTTGCTGCATGTCCCATGCTCTCACATCGTCACTGTATGTCACGTGCGCGGCGTAAGTCACTTTTCTAACACTTTCATTGTGGAGGAATTCTCAAAGCTAGCCACGTTGAGGACTTGGGAGAAGCGATTTGAGCCTTACCATTATCCCTCGCATTGGCCACTGTACGTGGGAGAGGGATACATTTCTGACAAAGAAATGGTGAACAAGCGACGCGATCGGAGGAAGATGAAGAGGCCTCGTAATAATATTGACCTCTCACAGCAATCCGGTAAGGACATG
Source organism: Phyllostachys edulis (assembly GCA_036346405.1). NCBI lineage: Eukaryota > Viridiplantae > Streptophyta > Magnoliopsida > Poales > Poaceae > Phyllostachys > Phyllostachys edulis. The sequence continues at coordinate 67,254,929 of CM070556.1, read as the reverse complement.
TATAGCCTTGGGGACTTCGACGACACCACCATACCAACAGGTGCTCGGAGTGTCACGAGCACGGACACTCCAGGGCAAAGCATGTGAGTAAGGATTGCCAGCCGCATAGGGTAAGGCGGCAGCGCTCACGTGTCTTGCCCCCTTGAGGTAACCGTTGTTCTTGTTGTGCAAAAATTATTGTTGTTTATTTATCGCGTCCACTCCATTGCATTTTATAAATTGTTTTGTACGTCATGTATACTAAATAATTCTTTTCCTATAATGCAGGATGCCGCAGCACCCGCAGCACACGTTGCTCCTCTCAGAGTACGATGATGATCACCACGCACACCGCATAGCCGATGAGGATGTGGTGAGATTTGCTAATCTATTGTTCAATCATGCTTCCAACTTATTGACCATGTAGCTGTTTGACTTAGTTATTTGCATATCTCTCTACCAAGTACTCCAGCCACTTCGCCCTCGGACCCACACCCCTCTAGATTGGGATGACCGGTATGTTCCATATGTCCGCGATGCCGGTCTCCTTGCCTTGGCGCGGATTGTCACCAATGGGCTTCCCTGCATGGACGGTGCTGCATTTACCGCATTGGTGGACCGATGGTGCCCGGAGACCCACACATTCCACCTACCCTCATGCGAGATGACCATCACACTGCAAGATGTTGGTATGATTTTGGGCCTCCCCATAGACGGCCTTCCAGTGATAGGAGATATCAACAACACGGGTTGGCGAGATCGGGTTGGACAGTGGCTAGGAGTGCGGTTGGGCGACCATTTGCATGACGCGAGGACAATCGACCTTCTCACGGTGCTTGCATCCTGGATGCGTGCAAACTTCAACGTGTGCCCGCCGAACGCAGATATGGTCACGGTCTGACGACGCCGCGAGCATGGGTTTGGCATCTGCCGGGCCCTTTCTTTTCGACAGCAGTGCAAAACGTTGTCTCTTGGATTTACTTGCCCATGTTGGCTGATTTTAGAGTGGCAGGGACATACAGTTAGGGTTCTACTACACTGGCTCGTCTGTATCAGCACTTGTGCGATGCGTGCCGCTCACGAAGTGCCGACGGCAACTTGGGTAGCTGCGCGTACCTCTTGTAAGTGTGGATGTGGGGGCGTTTGCCTGTGGGTCGGCCCACTCGTGCTACCTTGTAGGTACGATTTTGTATCATTTATCATATACTATCTCATTCAACAAAAAATGCGAATGAAATCCATCTCCATGCAGGCATGGCCCCTTGACGACCCTGCATCGCTTACAATGGTAGCCTACCTCTAGAGCTCCATCGTTCCACTTGCTGGGCATTCGAGGTCGTGGTACCTCGCCTACATGAATGAGCTCAACGTCATCACTCAGGACCAGGTACGGTTTCATAAGTTAGTTTGCTTGTTGCAAATCTTGTTTGAACTATGATTACATCACTAATGTCTTATATATCTGGTGCAGGTCACGTGACTGCCATATTCCCACGATGAGGTCCTCAAAATGGACCTGAACCCGATGTGCGAGCAGGGCGACGGCTTGTGGATGTCGCTCTCACCGCTGATCTACTTCCATGCGGTGGAGTACCACTTGCCCCATAAGGTGATGAGACAGTTTGGGAAGCTTCAGGATTCTCCACCAATGGAGTTCTCGACAGATCTAAACCTTCATGGGTAAGGGTACCTATCGCCGTTCATTTGCACCGTTGGTTGCGTTTCCAATGCTAACAGTTAGATTGTGCTTGTGATAGGATTAACTGAAGGCGGAGGTACCAGCACACTGACTGGACCCATTACCACCGTGCGTATGTGTTGGAGTGGACCGACTGGTCCAATCGGTCTAGGGATGTACCGTAGATTCATCGGCGGCCTCAGTTCGTCAGCTACCTCTGGTGGCTCCACGATGTCACGCGCCTCTAGCTGCGACCAGCCATGAACTAGGAGGACATAGGGGAGGATCACTCGTCCGACGAGCATATCGTGGACGAGTACGACGAGTTCACATGGATGGGCATGCTTCCTGAGAGGGCCCCCATCAATGCCTACTGCGTGAGTAAATTTTAGGCCCCTTTTAATTTCCCATGTCGTGGTTGACGAACTAATTTATATCATTTATCCGCACACAGGGTAGCCAGCTGACGTGCATAAGCAACGAGGAGGGTGAGGTGCTTAGGGTACCTGAGGGTTCGGAGGGGAGCTACAACCGATGAGGAACTTCGTGGAGGTGCTTTGCACTAGAAATGTCTATTTTCTTTATTAATATGGAACTGTCAACATTGCACTAGAATTCATGAATCAAGTTTATCAAGTAGTAGAAAAGCCTCTCCCTTCACATCTTTTGTGGCCTACCCTGATAAAGTTATTGTCATTCCTTAGTCATGAATTCAACTGCTAATTGCTTGCTTAGTAATAATGCAACTACCAAACTGAGTTGAATGACATTTTCACAAAGGGCACCTTAGTAATATTGCAATGGAAAGTGGAAAGTAAAAGGGGGTTTCAAGATTAATTCTGTCCAGGCAGATTTGGCTTTGAGCATCCGATTAGTCCAATGGCAGAGGCCTTGAACAAATACTGAGATCAAAGCAATTGTTCAGGACATTAACCTAATGTCGATCATATAATTAAACTCTAAGTTTGGTTTTTTTCCTTCACCTACTTCACTTTCTTTCTTCACTGCATTCCCTTTTACATTAAACTTAATTAGTTTCCACATTTTTCTTTTTGCATGATCGTGTTCATGTATATGAAATGCCATTTTCTTTATTCCTTTCTTAAAAACATAGGGAAAAACACACAAACATAGACACCACAAGTTTAAGTGTTGTTTTTGCTGACCTGTTAACTTCAAATTTGCTATGATTTTCTAATAAATTTAAATCGCATGTCTATTCCATTAGCCTAGTAGCTTGTTGTGCAAATTGTGTCTATAATAACATAGCAACTGAATTTTTTATATGTTCTGTCATTACATTTTTTATTGAACTGCAGTATATTTTTTCTTGACCTTGTAGATGGTTCGCCGTTGATGCCGGTGAATTGCAATTAAAATGAATTGCACGGCTGTTGGAGATGTCGTTCAACCTGCCCTGACTCGAAGTGGCTCCTCGTGTGCTACATCATCGCGAGCAACGACATCCGCTTCGGTTGCACAAGACAAGGAGAAGGAGGAAGATGATGTGGATGCTCGGTTGCCCGGCGAGATGGTCCTCTCGGACCTTGTTGGTGCACTGAATGTGACTCAACCGACGCCAGCCACACCTCCTCGCCGTAAATGCCGTGATCGCGCAGACATCAGTTCCATCAATGTCGTCAAGGGCACACACGGCGAACATCCTACTTCGAGGTTCATAGCAGGAACGGGTCCAAGAAAGCGTAAGTGGCGTACTGATGTCATGTCATGAATGAATATAGACATACATGAATGCATGAGTAGAACAAAATGTTTGAATGGATGGCTGCATTTATGAATATATGCATATATCCTTGTAGGTGCTCTTTATGGTTGAATGAATTGATTGAATGGATGACTTAATGATCGAACAAATATATTCTAGTAATTTCTCATTCTTGTCGAATGAAATGATCGAATGGATGAATGATTGCATCTGATTGAATGAATGGATGACTTGACTGAGTAGATGATCTATTGTGTATCAACAGATTGGTATTGCCATGCCATTATACCTGGTGTGGCAAAGAGGTCCAGTCACGCCAGTATACATAGCGTGACATGACTTGGCACTAGAAAGCGATGACGTTTTTGCAACCCCTCTGGAACTGCACAAGCCCTAGCGTGGCAGCACAGTGATGCCATGCCAGAGCTAATGGCATGACAGAGCGGTCTAGTCGCGCTAGGATACATGGCGTGATAGTACTTGGCACCAGAAAGCGACGACATTTTTGCAACTCCTGTGGAACTGCACAAGCCCTGACGTGGCGGCATGGTGATGCCACGCTAGGGATAATGGCGTGATAGAGCGATCCAGTCATGCCAGGATACATGGCGTGACAGGACTTGGCACGAGAAAGCGATGATATTTTTGCAACTCCTCTGGAACTGCACAAGCCCTGATGTGGCAGCACGGTTATGCCACGCTAGGGCTCATGGCGGGATAGAGCTGTCTAGTCATGCCAAGATACATGGTGTGACAGGACTTGACAGGACTTGGCACGGTTAGGCCATGAATGCTCGACCTTTCTTTTTGACAAAACCGAGAGGAAACAAAGCAACAAAATAGGCACTTTCCGTAACAGCACTAAGCCCTTTATTTCATTTTTTTTTAAGAAAAAGGGTGCTCCATTCCAGAAAGAATAGACCAAAACACTGCCTCGCCAGCTTTTCAGAAAGACAAGATCATACTCTATCTCACAGGCTACTCACATGCATTTAACCACACTATGCCGCCAGCTTTTCAGATCGACATGACAATACTCTACCTCGCCAGCTTTTCAGACCGAAAACACCAGACTCTGTTGCGCAAACTTTTTAGAGGGACATGACAACACTCTGCCACGCCAGCTTTTCATATCGAAAAGACCAAACTCTGCCACACAAACTTTTCAGAGGGACGTAACAACACTCTGCCTCGCTAGCTTTTCAGACCGAAAAGACAACACACTTGGACTCAACCTTTTTAGAATTGAACACAGTACACACATCGATTTCTTGTGTGTTCTCTCTCCACCATGAGCATTACACCCTATGCCCTTATAAAAATAGGTGGAAGAGATCTGGGAGAGAACACTACATAACCAAACCCAACACTACACCAGAGCTTGGTTCACACAACTAAGAGGAAGGAGATGGAGGACATGGCGAGCTTCTACAAGAGGATATTGCAAAAGCACAAGTGGCTGGCCGAGATGGCTAAATCCTACCCGGATAATTATATGAAGGATATGCCGGTACCATCGGGATTCCCACGCCCACAATGTGTGTGCAAAGAACCGACAAAGATCATCTAGTCCACAAACCCGGCGACGTCCGCTCGAGCGTCCTACACGTGCGACCACCACCTCGTAAGCGTATCTTGCACATACAAAGATTTTTCACATCATACGTTCCATTCCACAAATCCCTGATTACACATGCGCATAATGACAACTAGAGATGTAATGTAACCTCTTCCAATAGATCAACGACTCGAAGATGTACGATAGGGCGTTCATCCAGCGGAAGTACATGTTGAACTATGCGATGCGAGCTGAGACCTTCCAGCGCCGGACACCTTACGCACCCGACCCCGACCCAATTGAAAAGGCATCGGACGAGCCCGAGAAGGCAGATGAGTACGACAAGGCCAAGAAGGTGGTGGACAAGAGGAAGGCTCCTACAAGTGAGGCCGTGGGCCGTACTACTGCTCCCCATCGCCCAGGCGCACTCTGGATCCAAGAGGTAAGTTATGTTCAGTATGCATCATAATTATTAATTTGGCCTGTCTCGCAAGACATGGATGACTTCGAGACTAGCCGCTGTCGCTGCGGGAAGCAAGGGGACAAGGGGAAGGCTCTTGCAAGTGAGACTATCGACCGTACTACTGCTCCCCATCGTCCGGGCACACTTCGGATCCAAGAGGTAAGTTATGTTCAGTATACATCATAATTATTAATTTGGCACCACGTTGTGTTATCCTAACATCATTCAACTGTCTACCCCATCTCGTGGGACATGGATGACTTCGAGACTGGCCGTCGCCGCCACCGCGGGTAGCAAGGAGACAAGGGGAAGGGAGCGATGGGCCGCCGAACTTATTGATATTTGTTCCAATCGACTTTATTTCTATTCCGAAAAGGCACATATGTATAGTAGGTGTATTTTGGTTTGTTGCATCGTGCATGATGTCGTTGCTTACGCATGTAACCAAACCCTGCACGCCGTGTAATTTGCAACTTTATTATAAAGTCTATTTCAATTTGTAATTGCGTTGTAAAGCTGATTTCAAATCTCGTTCTCTTTTGGCATTCAATTCTTAGCGTAGCAAGGCAGGGAACATCATAAAAATAAAGATTCAAAAGGCGTGTTCTGGAAGTAGGCACTAAATGGTCTTCGACCCCTATGTGACGACGAGCACCACCTATCATTGCAATAGGATGAGATGTGCCTGCCTAATCATCCATCTGTTCATTCAAACTAACAACATCGCATGCCCGAAATAAGATCTACTATATAGGATTGTGCATTCACTTAGCACCGTTCAGTTCTTGCTATCTCAAGTTAGGTTTAAAAGTTTTGGAATAGACGTCCGTGGAAAATGAAATGCTAATAACGAGGTACATGAGAGTGAACTTGTGCATTAAAATTTCATCGTTTGTGCCAAATGGTCCACATATCTTATGCAGCAAACATAAGATATCTTCGTTTGAGAATACCTTTAAATAAAGGCTGGCACTGTCACGTCATGCCACGTGTGTTGGCGTGACAAGGCAGGCTTGTCACGCCATGGGTGCGGGTGTGACAATAGCCACACAAGCCCTCCAAGCTGGCACGGCGTGAGGACGAGGGTTTGCGTGGCAGGTTTGGCCACGCTGGGAATAATGGCGTGACAGAACAGTTTGTCCACACCATGGGTGATGACATGACCAAAGAGGTCAGAATTGGAAATAAAGTTAGCGAAGAGTTAGCTTTAAAATATTATTAAAAAAGGATTAAATAAAAACACGTCCCTTTCTCATACCATGGAGTTCCACTATTAAAACATCAGAATTATGTTATGATGCGTCGAGCATTCCACTGTTAAAAAGTGTATGGGAAATTGGGTATGGATGTTGGATCCTGAATTCCTGAGAGAATTAAAGCACGTACTATTAGGCACTTGGCTGAAACAGAGTTTTTTTCCTTCTCATTTAGTCTCTTTTCGAAGCGAAATAGCAAAATGTCACCCCCGTCGCACGAAAACACTATGGCAGGTGGCCTGCCACACATCCAGATCACGGCAGACCGTTTGCCATCAGCTGGGAGGTTGCCACGTGTCCTACCATGATCTGGGTCAGCGGCAGGTGGCCTGCCGTGGTGTTTTCGCGCTGCAGAGGTGCATTTTTGTTATTCTGTTTTAAGGAGGGACTTTTTTTTTTTGCTATTTCACTTAAAAATGTGCTAAATGAGCCAATATTGTATGGATGCTTAAATTAAGGAAGATTTCATGGGAAGATTTCATGTATATATATATATATATATATATATATATATATATATATATATATATATATATATCTATATATATTTTATATTAATATTGCTATTTTTAAGTGTAGAAATTTTCTTAAGTTTAAGTTACTTATTGTGATCATTGGATTTGTGTAGAGATTGGTATGTCATATAATTAGATATTGATCCAATTGATAAAAAATGTGACTTATGATTAAGAAAATTTCAGTCACCTTATGAATAAACAGTCCCTATACACACACACACACACACACACACACACACACACACATGCATTTCGCAATGATTCCAAACAGAAGAAGCATGACTAAGATCAAACTCAATGGCATCATCCTCTTCATTCCCCCATCACGGTTTCACCGAGAAATGGAATCATCTTAGCAATGCGAGAGCAAAGTCATGGTGCTACAGTACCATGACTTTACTTCCTAGCAGTCCGATCAAAAGCCAATAGCTGAGATCGGGCTGTTGAAGAATCTAGACCTACCATTATGCGTTAATGGGGTTTTGGTGATTAATGACAAATCTAATTGTGAGACTAACACTTTTATTGATAAACATATTGTGTAGTCTTATTTGGATATAAAGGTGAAAACCATGAAGGCATGCATGTGATTAATAACAAATCCAATTCATTGGATAAACAAAAGGAAAATCCAAATAGGTACGCATTTATAATGACAAATCTATTTGTGAGACTAACATTTCTATTTGCCTTATCTTATGATTAGTCTCGTTTGGATATAAAGAACAAAAGAGGTATGCATTCTACTTTGTATTCTTACATACTATTGCATTTCTCGGATCCAAAATATAGGTTGAACTCCACCAAAAGTCTAACTTGAATATGTGCATATGTTTTCATTACACATTTGTGTATGCACACATTTAGGGAGCTCAATCTATGTTTTAATGGTTTCATTAGTATTGATCCATATTTCCTTGTCTATATATAATTGGGATCTTTACTTTGAAACATATCCCTTGAATATATTTAACTTGTGTAGTTAGTATATTCATATGAGTATATAAGACTTATGTAGTCTAAATATACTTATATGTGAGTATAACATAACTTGTGTAGTTCATGTGTACTCACATATTCTTGAATATATTTAACTTGCGTAGTTAGTATATTCATGTTGAGTATATAAGACTTGTGTAGTCTATATATACTTATATGTGAGTATAACATAACTTGTGTAGTTCATGTGTACTCACATATCCTTGAATATATTTAACTTGCGTAGTTAGTATATTCATGTTGAGTATATAAGACTTGTGTAGTCTATATATACTTATATGTGAGTATAACATAACTTGTGTAGTTCATGTGTACTCACATATCCTTTGAATATATTTAACTACGTAGTTAATATATTCATATGAGTATATGAGACTTGTGTAGTTCATATATTCTTGAATATATTTAACTTGTGTAGTTAATATATTCATGTGAGTATATATAACTTGTGTAGTTCATATATGCTCATATCCTTGAATATATATAACTCATGTAGTTAGTATATTCATGTGTGTATATGAGGCATGTGTACTCATATATCCTTGAGTATATACAACTTGTGTAGTTTATATATACTCATATCAATCTCTATTCAATTAATTGTTATTGAAGTTATTATCATCAATTACCAAAGAGGGAAAGATTGTGGTATCTTGTCCCGCCATTATGAGTTAATGGTATGTTGTGGTAATTAATGATAATCATATTGTGGAACTAACATTTTCCATGAGTTGGATAAGCATGTTAGGTTCCATATGGTTGACAACTTGGGATGACATCATGTGTTGATAGTCATTAAGTCAAGAGGAGTTCCATCATGGTTGGTGGAAGTCAAGTGAAGGAAATCATCGTGTGTCGATGATGTTCAAGATGAAGAAATGATCATGAGTTGATCATCAAGTCAAGTGAAGACCCATCATGAGTTGATGGATGTCAAGTGAAGAGTGCATCATGTGTTGATGCATGTGAAGACTCGGGATGGAGGATGTCATCATGTGTTGATGAGCATCAAGTCAAGATCCCGAAGTGAAGCTTCATCATGTGTTGATGAAGGTCAAGTGAGGAAATCATCATGTGTTGATGATTGTCAAAGTCAAGGACCCGGACTTGAAGTGAAGGATGCATCATGAGTTGATGCATATCAAGTCAAGGACCCGGAGTTGAAGCAAGGATGTGCGTCATCAAGCTTCAAGTGGTTGTGCAAGGCAAAGGTATGACTAGCTAGAGCTAAGGATGTGTTCCTAGTCTTTTGCCGGTCTCGGTGTTTGGTTGGGAGACCGGATTGTTAGTATAGATTGCCGTAATATTAAGAGGGGTCTTTGACTAGTAGTTTGAGTTAGTCATGTGTTGATAGCTCATTGTGTTTGCTCTAGCTCACCTTAACATGTTGCCAATATTTGCGAATGCGTTTTGCAAATAGTTGTGGCTCGTGGATAATCCTTGTAGCATGTGACTATACTTTGCAAATGTGTTTTGCAAATGGTTGAAGTCCATGTACCTACTCCTTGTGGCATGATCTATGTTTGCAAATGTGTTTGCAAATTGTTGGGATTCATGCATTTTTCCTTGGCATGGTCTAAGATTGCTTGTTGCTATTTGTTTGGACTTAGACCAAGGTAGTGGCTCTTTGGAGTTGTGCTTTTTGATTTGATCAAAATGTGTTTGAGATCAAATCAAATAGGAGGGTTGTGTAGCCCTCTGAATAAGCTTTCCATAGAGTCCAAGATCACTCAATTCCGAAGTCGGAGTCAAAAGTTATGACCGTTTTTCCGAGTGTCGCCGGTGCTGAAATTTAGGGCCGGACTGACCACAGTTGAAAGCAAGGTCTGACTGCTCATATGCCTGTGGTCTGACCGCAGATTATGAGCGTGATCGACCGACCTTTGCGGGTCGTCGACCGGTCGCTTTTTTCGAGCGACTTTTGGAAATTTGCTTGTGCGGTCCGACCGGCGTGTTTTGAGCGGTCCGACCGGCCGAGAGGTCCGGCCAGGGCTTATGCATGCGGTCGACGGCCGTCTCAACGGCTATTTTTCGGCGTTGAGAGGGGCGGTCGGACGGGCTTATGCCTGCGGTCAGACCGGCCTTCGCTGATTTTCCTGTAACTTTGCCCCAACGGCTAGTTTTTGTGTGTGGGCTATAAATACCCACCTTGGCCGTGTGAGGAAGGTTCTGGTGTTCCCATTCATTCTATTGAGCTAGTGCAAGCCTCTCATTCTCTTTTGTGCATGTGTTGCACTTAGTGAGGTTAGAGAGCAAACCCTAAGTGCATGTGTTGCCTTAGGTAGTGGATTGAGTATCCATTTGAGCTTAGACTCTTGATTGGTTCAAGTGAAAGTTGGAGTCTTGTTACTCTTGGTGTTTGCCGACACCTAGGCGGCGTGGGCGTCGTCGTCGGTGATCTTCTCAAAAAGCTTGTGAGAAGACTGGCGGTTTGTGAGTGGTGTGGTGCTCGCCATCTCCGGAGTGGAGAAAAGAGCAACCCTAGTGGAGCGAGGTGTTGGTTCGGTTTGGAACCGGTCCAAGTGGTTGGACTTACCTCGGAGGAAGGCTTAATTCGTGGAGCCGGCCCAATTGGTTTGGGTTTCCCTCAACGTGGATTAGGGGAGACCGGCAAGTCTCCGATCACCACGGTAAAACATCACCGTGTCATTTGTGGTTTTCATTCTTGTGCTTTACATATTGCAATTTATATTCCTTGTATTAAATTGCTTATTCATTGTGTATGAATGCTTGCCATACCTTGTGCTATTTACATTGTTCATATTGAATAGCTTACAAGTCCTTACTTAATTGCTTTTTATCAATTGACTTGTATTGTTGGTGCACATAGGTGAACCTAGTTGATTTAGGCTTTAATTGTGCAAAACCGTATTTGTATTAGCTTCCGCATTAGAAATCGGTTTTAGAGCCTAAAGTTTTTAAAATGCCTATTCACCCCCCCTCTAGTCGGCCACCTCGTTCTTACAGCTGTTCACTTGTAGCAAAAAGACTAGCACAAAATACCATAGTAAAAAACTATAGCTGTGGTACTGTATCGAATAGCTCAAGTTTTCGCAATGTCACGATGTTGTTCTCCTCTACCGTTGTCCATGCAATGGCGGAGGATGCGAATCCAACTAGGGTGGTCAAAAGGAGAAAAAGCACGAGGGCGTGGGCCCGCGGTGCGATAGAAAAAAGTTCCAATGGAGCCCACCTGTCCACAAGACAACAGCACACAGCTTAGCAAAGCTGCTACTAGAGCTAGCCAGATGGGTCGTGCCGGCCGGGCCAGCCCGAGGCACGGTACTGTTGACCCGGCCCAGGCATGACCCACTCTGTTCATGGACTATGTTGGCCCGGCACGAAGGCCCGTGCCATGATTAGGCCGCCACACAGGCACGGTGGGCCGGCTCAGCACGACACGAACAGTGTCGGGTCGTGCCAAGCACTAGGGGTGCAAACGGAGCACATAGTTTTTGACCGTTCGTCCGTCCGAATAAATTCGGATCTTATTCGGAGTCTGAAATCAGATATCTGGGTTTTTTCTTGGATTTTGGATTCGGAGCCGGATAGTTTTTGCCGAATACGGAAACAGATTCGAGATGGAGGTATCCGTCGAATTCGGAGCTATCCGGATAATTTATCGAATAATATCCGTTAAATACTATTTCGTTCGGATATCCGTTAAACTCTAGGCCTAGTGGACCGCTGGCCCATGAGGATTTCCAATATTTATTTTTTATTTTATTTTTAGAAAAAAATACAAGAAATCCAAATAAGCCAAGAAAAATAGCAAATGAACTCGAAAAAATTCTAAAAAATTTACAAAAATACTTTGGAATATAAGGAACTTAAATAAAATGCTTTTGAATTTAATGGATGTTTGATTTATTCATATTAAATTATTTTCATTTCTAAAAAATATATTTAAGCTTTGTTAAATTCTAGACAATCATGAAAATTTTATAAAACCTTATTTTAAATAAAATATTTAGAAAACTTGAAAATTTGGATGCTACAAACTTGCTACCAGTCAACGTTCTGTGTATCCCTAACTAGTTATTGATACTGTTCTATATGCTTTGTATATATTGTATCTGTCTGGTTATGTAGTTGGCTAGTTATATTTTGGACATCTTTTGTACTGCTATCACTATAACTTGCAACTTGCTACTACTTCTTTAACTAGTCGTCGTGACAATGTGATGCAGTTAAATTTGTGTAAACACCCCGTGTCATTACCCCAAGGGTAATTACACTTAGGCATACGGATTAATATTCGTTTGCTTAGTAAAACACTGCTCCAACGAATAGTAAGCCTTTACCAGGGTTACGCAGCAGAACAATAAGATAGAAACTGTACCTTTTTATTCCAGTAATGGCCACGCAAGGCTATGGTTCTTAATACAAGTATTACACGGCTACCAAAGGAGCTTCTCCGCCTCTCTCGTAAGCCCTAAAGTCTCGGCCGCCTAATCGTCCCATACGCCAAAATGGCGCCCATCTTGCCCTGGTCCTCGTAGTCAGCTCCTTCTCCTCCTGTGGTTGCATCGGTACCTGCAAGTCCTTCGTCCCACTCGGGATGGTTCCCGAGCCGGACTAGGATCTACAAAGGAGAATACTAACAAGGTTGAGTACACGAATGTACTCAACAAGTATTAATAGCAAAGAATGCACTGAATGACTATCTCTGGTTGTTATCACATTTTCTAAGTCATCTCATTCTGAAAATAATTTATTAAAACATTAGGTGGTAAATTTTAATACTGAAAACGCTACTTATTACTCGGAGAGAAGAAAGACCCCCGATGGTTCCCGTAGACTCCAATCCAGGAGATTGGCATGAATTCATGATTTGATATAGCACTGCGTAGACTTTGTACCACTTTACCCATAGTCATTATGAGCTCTAAATGAGTCGGGTCCCCTGCATTTCCTTTGATGCGGGTTCGAGTTCGAGAATCTGAGAACATTTTCGTGTTACGTGATTAAGTCTCCACCCATTACTTTCCGTCGGTCTTGATTTAATCACATTCTTGACCTCATCATACACCGAGTTCGATAATGTTGGTTGAGGCGACTTCTATCCTGTGACTCAACACTCCACCTTAGCGCTATAGCGCCTTGGATCTCCACTTCCGGACTTCTCCTACCGGTCTGGGTTCCTCCATCACACTCACACATAATACTTACCCATTGTGGAGAGCATAGTCACGTAACAAGGTGGCATTTTCTGCCCGTCGAAATGTGAAAATGGTTGGTACTGAATTTACGGCTTCAGACTGAGCAAGAGTTTTGTTTGTCCTTATATTATAACCATATGTAAAAAGGGGCCCACCTCTTACCTCATCATCATCGTCGTCGCATTCCCCTGCCAGGGCCCCCTTTTACCAACCATAATCATTCTCATTTCTTTCTTTCTCATTCTCATTTCTTTCATATTCATCTTAATCATTTTCATCTCAATCATTGATTTAGGTTTTTATAAAACAATTTTGATGTAATAAACATAATAGTGCAATATACGGTTTACATTTAAATTAACTATATTTATGTTCAAGAGGATAGCTTGCCTTTGGAGTTGTAAGAAAGATTGGCGTTGATGAAACTCTGATCAATTGCTCCCATTGGTGTCGTTTCGTCTTCTGTAGCAATCGACAACACGAATAATAATATAATTAAATACATAGTTGATTTTGAGTGATATAATAGATACCTAAGTTAGTGACTTCTAATTGTTAGCACAATTTAATTTAAATAAAGCTTTCGAGTCCTCCGCTAAGTTAGCACTCCCGAAAACGGTCGTTCTACTGATTACTTGCTCTAGGGTTGAAAATGCCTAAGTTCGTGTTTAAACTAACAAGAACAAAAATACTACTCACATGCACATTTTTTTTAAGTCTATTAAATTTTATTCGTGCAAAACTTCTAATTAAATATTTTACTTACATCAACATGCGATTATTTTAATTTTCTACAAATACTCGGGACCGCTTCATGTTAATTAATTTAGCATGATTAAAACATTTCAACTTCTCCTGACCAATTGCCAAAGATGAACAAGTTTGCTACACACGAAATTTTTACTTTCTAATAACAGAATTAAAGGTAGTTTATTTTACTTTAACAAATACTCAACCGACGGACTTATAAGAATGGTTAGCTGGATGCAACCTGAGTGGATTCATTTAATCGCATAATTACGAAAGGCTAACAACTATTAATTTTATTCAAATTTCTGTTGATACAACCATTGATTACCACAATTTACTGAAATTCATAACATCTTCTCAAGATTTTCCAACACCAAACTTTCTAAACCTAAACCCACCTAAACCCCTAATCCTAATTTCCTTACTTCCTCTCTCCTCACCCACTCCACTCGTGACACCACCCCAATCCACTCCTTAACTTCCATTTCTTCTTCCCCAAAGCTCCTTATCGATCTCCCTCATGGCTAGCTCCCTTGGCGCCGCTACCCTTCGCCCTCCTCGGTTCCCTAGGCCTCGCGCCTCGCTTCTCATCGCCCCCCGCGCTTGCTTGTTGTCGTCGTCGCTTTAGTGCCGTGCCGCCTCTCTGCCAGCTCCTTGAACCTCGCCGCTTCTCTACGCCCTTGGCTCCCAGCGTCGCATCTTGTCGCGCCTCGGTCCCTTTGGCTTCCCCAGCGTCTCGGTCCCTCCCAGTCTGCCTCTCGGTCCAAGGTGCAACCCCGCCCCTGGCCCTGCGCCACCGGCACTTTGGTGACGTCGCCGCCATAGCCACCCCTCATTTGCCTCGCTCGGCCCGACTCTTTCTCTCCTCGTGTTGCTCTCTCCTCGCGGCCAAGGCAGCGCCGCCTCGACTTCGATCTGCTCCTCTCGGCCGGGTGCAACCGGCTCGGATATTTACAGCCTCTACGCAAGCACCTTAACCCGTCTGCTCTACTCCCTACATGACCTATGCACTGACTCTCTCTCTCTTCTAACCTCCCTCTAATTACTTGTTTTGCTATGATTCAATTAATTTGTTGATTTTCATATACTGATGTGAGTTCATTATGCTGATGCATGACTGGGTGTGATGGATGCGGCTATGTGGCTTGCCATTGGTGGTGATGGTGGTGTTGCTAAAGCCTTGCTCTGCGGTAAACTCCCCCTTAGCTCTCTAACCCAAATCCTCCCCTTGCTCTGTGATGAACTACGATCTGAGAGCTATATGGATGTTATTGTGGGATGCTCGATGGGTGAATGATGTGTATGTGGTGCATACTGAGGTTCTATTGTGGGTTACCTCTGTTTGGACTTTGCTGATTTTTGGGTTGAGGGTGGCAGTGCCGGCCTTGCTGGTGCTCCCCTCTTGCTCTTGTGGTCCTTCCTGCCTGCTGAGTGGCTTGGGGTTCAGGTGGTCGTCGATCGTTCAACGCCGTCGCCGCTGCCGCCCTTGCTCTCCGGTCTTTCTCCTGGCCTCCAGGCTCCCCGATCCTCGCCCTCCTTCCAGGCTCCTTCGCTTCTTGGCTCCCTTCCTCCTGGACTTCTTGCCTCCCTTGCTCCTCCCTCCTTATACCACTTCTGTGTATGGATGTGTAATGGTGGTGATGGGGTTGAGCTTGACTTTGCTTTGCTTGCTCCTAGTGGTGGTAGTGGAAGTGTGGAGGTGCTGTGGGAAGAAATGAGGGGAAGAGAGGCTTATGCAGGGGGAATGGTTCGACTGCAGGGAGCTGGTTGGGGGGAATGCACTTGGGAGGTCTCCATAGGAGGGATGAATGAGGAGGCTGCGATTATGGGGGAATGCATATCGGCTGGCTTTGTGCTGGCAAAGGGAACAGCTTGGCTGCCTTAACCAGTGCCTGTGGATTCTATTTTTACCAATCTTCTATTCTTTTTCTTACCATGCCCTTATCCCCTGGGTCTTCTCTTCCTCCTGTGCTTCCTTTGACCTCCTGAGCTTCCTTGTGATGCAGTCTTGAGCTTCTGGTGGGCATTGGTAATGAGAAAATGGTGGTGCTATTTGGTTATGTAAACTCATGTGCAGCTGCATGCATTGCGAATGGGTTTGTGATGGCCTCTGGCTGGGAAGGAATGAGAATAATGCTAAATGTGGGTTTATGTTGGCTCTCTTGTGGCATGCTGGTTTCGGTATACCCGATGATGCTTGGCTGAGGGTGGGGTTTAATGGGATGTGCCTTGTGGGATTGTGCTGCGATTGCGGTAATGCAAAAGGTGGGTGTTGGATTCTAAAGCTGCCGGATGATGAGACCCCTGGAAGTAGATGGTGCCTATTGACTCTGGTTGATCTGGATACCTTGATTACTAAAGGAGCCGACTAACTCAGGTTGGTCAGGGTACCTTAGTGATCGAGGGACCGGTTGACCTAGGTTGATATGGGGCTCCTATTGTACTTCGGGAAGTTCTGACGGCAACCTCTCTCCCTTCTAACTAACTATTTCTGTCTTCTTTTTGCTTGGCTAACTATTTTTCTAATTTTTCTAACATGCGAGGAAAATGGATCGCGAGATAGCTTTATGGATTGGCGTTAACAGGGCAAGGATGGTTGCTGCTACAAGAATGAAATGAATGCATTGTAGATTAGTTAATTGTTGTTTTAAACATTGTAATTGGTTGTAAAATAAATTTTTTAACAAGGGTTTGGTTTGCAAAATTTTAATTCTGCTTTGTAAAAGGACGGTTATAAAATCTTGGAGGTTGAACTTTTTGTATATCCTTTGTTGTTTTGAAATGTTGATAGCAAAATTTATACAATCCAGCATGTTAATTATGCGTTGATCACTGTTTGATGGATTTTTAATTAACGCTAATTATAGATTACTGTTGTTTAGTTTAAGTTAATTACGCGGGTTCTCACAATTTGCTTGTTGCATTACTAATGTAGTTGCATTTTGGACATGTAGTATGGTTGATTGATCTTTATATGTGCGACTTATGTGGTTTCTGTTTTCGCGTAATATCCAACTAAATATTCATGACCGAGACAATCTGTATTCTGTTCGATATGTATTCGCTCCGTATTCATGATCAAGACTATTCGCATTCGTATTCATATCCAGCACTATCCGTGTCCGACTCTGATTCTGAGAAAAAAAATATGGAATAGGATATGAGATAAGCGATATCCGTCCGTATCCGCTTCGATTACACCCCTACCAGGCACGATCCAATGCTAGCACGACCCACGTAGCCCGCAGGAAGGTGCAAGCCGTAGGGAGCCAGGAAGCGCCGGGAGCCCGCGACTGGGAAGGAGGGAGGGAGGAGGAGCGGTGCCGATGGCGAGGGAGGGAGGGAGCCAGGAGGAGGCGGCGCCAGTGCGGAGGGAGGAGGAGCAGTGTCGGTGGCGAGGGAAGAAGGGAGCCAGGAGGAGGCGGCGTCGGTGTGGAGGGAGGAGAAGGCAGCAGAGCTAGGAGGACTGAGGAGGAGGAGGAGAGGAGAGGAGCTGGAGGGGGGCGCCAGTGTGGAGGGAAGGGGCCGCGCCGACATGGAGGGAGGAGAAGGCGGTGGGGCCAGTGAGGGAAGGAAGGGGGCCAGGAGGAGGAAGAGGAGGGAGCGGCGCCGACGTGGAGGGAGGAGGCCGGCGAGCGAAGGGCAACACAATAGGCGGTGGCGGTAGTCGTCGGCTTCAGCTGTCGCACTTTCAGACACTGATCTTGATTCGCTGGGCATGGCGCAAGCGGGCTAGGAGAGGAAAGGGCGGTGGCGAGGGCTCGGAGAATCTAACCGTTGGCCTTTTTTTTTTTTTTTTACCGTTTGACCCTTTTAAAATAGCAAAAAAATTCAAAAAATCTCGAAACTTACATTAGGACTGCACGCAATCCTAGATTTTCCATCGTTTCTAGACAAACAACAACTAGGGATCTAGTAAAATACTGCAATGAACATCATAATAAAATAAAAGAACTATTTAGTATGTGCACATTTTCGGTGACCCTGACCTCGGACATATTGAGTGGTTGGGCTAGGGATGATTATCTTAGTGTAATTGCTCATTATGTTGACGACGACTTGGTAATGGAGAAAAGAATTATAGGTTTGAAATTAATTGATGTATCACACACATGTGAGAATATTGTGGGCAGTATTATCAAAGTCGTGGAAGACTTTGGTCTTACAGACAAAATATTCTCAATTACTTTAGACAATGCCGCTTCAAACTCTAGGGCTATGGATATTCTTACTCCAGTATTGAGTACATACGCCGATTCCTTCTTACTACATCAGCGATACGCTTGTCATATTATTAACCTTGTAGTCAAATGTGGTTTGAAAAGGTTGAGTCTGTATATTAAAGCTTTTTGTGATGCGATTTATTTTGAGAATAATTCTAACGTAAGAATAGAAGCATATAAGAATTTCTGCAAGGCGATGGGTGTACGTTCAAGAAAGTTCAATTTGGACATGCCGGTAAGATGGAACTCTACTTACCTGATACTTAAGAAGATGGATATAACGGTAGTATACTATTGATTAAGCAACATTGGTTCGTTGCTGAGAAGATACTACAGTTTTTAGAAATTTTTTATGAGGCCATTGTTGCTTTGTCTGCTATCTACTATCCAACATCTCCTATCATTGTGCATAGTATTTTACATATTATTACTCAATTGAAAATGTATGAAAATGACTTAGTTTTATGCGAGACTATTGTTGCTATGAAAAGTAAATACCTTAAATATTGGAGAGAAATCTCTTTTCTATATGCATTTGCATTTGTTTTAGATTCTAGAGCTAAAATTGAAGCATTTAGTAGTGTACTTGATCTTCTTAGTGATGCTACCGGGCTAGACTATACTAACTATTTTGCAGAAGTTCGTTCTTGGTTACACAAGGTTTACCAAATGTATGAAAATAAGTTCCGCGAAGTCCGCTTGCAACGACCTCCAGTAACCCCCATCTCAAATAGCAAGACAAATATCTGGGGCAAGATCTTCGGCGGCTCTTCCTCCAGGTCTAGGTCTTCTTCTTCTACAGTGCCGCCTACTCAGCCAAGAACCCCAAGGAGTAGGGAATTATCCACCGATCTAGACATCGATAAGGTGGATTTCAACTCAGAAGGCTTCAAATTTTGCAATGGTGGCAATCTCATAAGTTAACATATCCCTTGCTATCCATACTTGCACATGATGTGTTAACTGTTCCTCAACGGTTTCCTTCGAGTCTGCTTTCAGTATTTCTGAAGCATATTCAAGGAGAGAAGAACAAAGTCTCACAAGTAAGATGGTTGAGATACTTCTAACTGTGAAGGACTGGGAACAAGCTGATTCACGAACACAACGCTCTATGGAAAATCCAGGGTTGTCGGAGGTGTTCAAAAATCTGTACCTAGACAACAACACGTAGAACAAGGATGCAAGTAGAGCTATAAGATGTACTCTTTTTCATTTGTTAGGGTTTTCTCATGTTGAGTTTTTACTTGACAAATGTTTTAACGAGGCAGCCATTTGAATGTTAATAAAGCTCTTTATTACATTTTTAATATGCTTGTCTCATTGTTTTTTACAATTTTCATATCTATTTCTGAATTCTCTATATTTTTTCGGGCTTTTTTTGGATATTTTTTGTTTCTATTTTTATTTTTTTGAACTTAATAGGTTAAGTGAGCCGAAACGACCCATCAAATTAAATGAGCTCGAGCTAGCTGACAGGATAGACCATCGGAGCTGTACCTAAACCACCTTCCACCTCCCAACACGTGAGCCGAAACGGTATCGCCCGCTTATTAGCCGGGCCGAGATGGCCAGACCGCCCATTTGGCTAGCTATAGCTGCTGCCGTGTGTACACATTCGCATTCCACTGCCAGAAAAGACGGCAAAAGCCACTGAGAACGAGAGTCGAGAGGAAACAACGCGACAAATAGCCTCGCGACTAGCGAGCACGGAGGCGTCACGAACCCAACCAAACCGACCAACGCAACCCAACCCCATCAGAAGATACCAGGCGGAGCGAACGACCAGGAGGAGGGGGAGACGGCGGGGATCCAGCCGGGGATCGCTGGGGGAGGGGGAGACCGGCCGGAGCGTGGACCCGATGGCCGGCGGCGAGTAGGACGGCGGCGAGCGGTGGCATCGGCGGCAGCGAGAGGAGGCGGGGGGCAACATGTCTGCGGTAGTCTGTGGCAAGAGGTCCTCCTCCATCTTCGCCGACGAACTCCTCCCGCCGTCCCCTCCCTCCCCTCATTCCTCCCACCACCACCATTCGGCCAAGAGATCCCGCTGCTCGCCGCACCGCGCCTTCGACGCCCACCGGCGGGAGGCGCTCCTCCACCAACTGCTATCCTTCTTCCCCGACATGGATCCCCAGGTCCGCCCCCCCCCCCCCCTCTATTTTTTAAGATTTGGTAGGTAGTAGGTGGTGTTCTTTATTACTTGGCGGGTGGACGCGGAGAGGTGGTGATCCTTGGTAAATTCCTGGTCTCTCTGATTTTCAGTGACCATTTTGGGTGGGTTAGGTGCTTCGATAAGAAGATGCGCCTCCTTTGTTGCTAGATTTGTGATCCTACCAAAGATTAGCATTTGCTAATTTGACACTCATGTGCCTATGACATCTGGGTCCCGGGCCCAGATGTCATAGGCATATGAGTGTCAAATTAGCAAATGCCAATCTTTGGTAATATCAAAATAGCAAATTTTTCGTGATCCCAGCGATCTTATCATGTGCTTACGGATTTCTGGGTGTGGAATTGGCTATTCTGGTGCCTGGATGCTGAAAAATTGGCTCCTTACTTCAGAAAGTGGACATTTTTATTTCCTTGCATGATGTGGAAATTATCCCAATCTTTATTAGGCTCTATTGAGGCGTTCTCATGAAATGATAGGTAAAGTTGTTGTGTATCCTGTGCAGCACTGGGGAGAAAGAGAGCAAGATTTGAAGGCTTTGGGATATGCTGTTACATAAGATGGTTTGTTTGCCAGCATTGCATCTACTGCTATCCTGTAGATGTTTTCTTTACAACACTTTACTGATGGGTTTAGTGCTCTGATGTCTTTAGATAGGAAACCAGCCAGTTCTACAGATAGGTGTCAAATTGATTGATGGGTACATGCTGATCGATACAGCAGTGGATGTGCAGTGTCAGTGGCGGAGCTGGGCCTTGGACCGCTGATGCAATGGCCGAGGCCTAGGATCAAAAGCCCATGAAAAATAGTAGCAATCCATCCATGCATGTGTACCTGTGGCTGTGTTCGGCCCAAGAATAGCCTGGCCCATCCTGAGGCTTGGGCCTTGGCTGGCTCTGCCCCTGGGCAGTGTCGTGGCCTATGAGTGTGCCTTTTCTTTGGCTACTTGCAGTGAAATGTTAGTTTATGGCAGCACATGCACTGTTGCTTGGAGCATTACAGCGGCTCATTTGAGCACAATGTGGCTTCCTGTCTGGAGGGACTCAGACAAGATTTGATGAGCATTGAGCAGATGTGTTCACCACAATTCATGCATCTGTACTTATTTAGATCTGCAAAACAGTTATTTGCAGCTTCTGCAATGCCTCCTTTATGCCAATGCATATTTTAGAATGCTATAAGGTTGCCTTCGTGTATGGAAATTTATGCTCCTGTTAGGCTTCTGTTGGATTGAATTGCTTCTGCGCTTTATGAACTATATCTTTGCAGTACTAACTAAATGTGCAGATATTTTCTTTTCCTACTAGTATTATCTCTATAGCATATAGCTGACTATGGTTACCCAAAATTATTTTAGTTGCTTGAAAGAGCTCTTGAAGCGTCTGGAGATGATTTGGATTCTGCAATCAAGAGTTTGAATGAGCTGCGCTTGGAGTCGGCAGAGGCTATCTTATCAGCTACTGGTTGCAAATCAGAAAATGGGCTGTCCACAACAGTTCAGCCATCTGTCGAAGGTTCTTTTTCTACCAAAACTATTGTATTAATGTATTCTTAGGATACAAGCAAATGGTAATGGTTACACACTCATACTTCTTCATGCATTTGTCCCAGTTGTACTAATGATATGCGCTAAATAGTGCATAACTGGAAGTATGGGTCTTGATACTCTCTTTTGAAACTGTCCATCAATACTACAGAGGTCTAATCTTTCAGGTTGCCCTTATATCTATTCTTATTGTTATATTCTACAAGGTCATGTGCTGTCCAATTCAAAGCACAGGACATGTCACATGTAGTATGCATGCCACTGTATGTGATTAACTAGACATAGACTCAGATCACCGTGATACCGCATAGCCTATTGGCTGTTGTGTCTCACCATTCTCAGTATGCCATGAAGCTGTCAAGTTGTTGCATTGCATTTTGTGGTTAACATACTACATGATTGCTTTGTATCAGCTACTTCCACAGCACATGAATTGGTTGCATCTCAGTTTGTGTTAATTTCTGAAATCTAGAATGACACAGGCAATGTAGCAGACTGTATATTGACGAGCAAAAATTTTGTCTACCTTGGCAGGTATTGTTACCAATGGTGGTGTGGATATAGCTACCGAACATCCACCATCTGCAGATAATCATCAGACAAGTAATAGTGGCTCGGAATGGGTTGAGCTTTTTGTCAGGGAGATGACAAACGCTTCTGACATGGATGATGCACGGGCTCGTGCAACAAGAGCTTTGGAAGTTTTGGAGAAGTCCATTGTGGAGCGTGCAGGAGCTGAATCAGCGCAGAGCTTGCACAAGGTACTCATGCACCACTGTAATCTCTAGGGGGAAGACTTGTAGTGTTTGGTCATACTTGTAGACAACTGCATGATTAAGGAGGAAATGATAATGTTTAATAGTTACATATTTTTCTTGGTCTATAGGAGAATATGCTGCTTAAGGATCAATTGACGGTCGTTCTGCGAGAGAATGCTGTCCTGAAGCGGGCGGTTGCTATTCAACATGAGCGCCAAAAGGAGTTTGATGAGAGGAGTCAGGAGGTTCAGAGCTTGAAGCAACTTGTTTTGCAGTATCAAGAGCAGCTGAGGACTCTTGAGGTAATAATAGTCCTAACCCCTTCTGCAAGTTTGCTTCTCTCTCTGTTTGACATATGAACTGAAGAACCTTTTGCGATAAACCATGCATTGCAGATAAACAATTATGCGCTGACGATGCATCTGAAGCAGGCGCAGCAGAATAACTCTATGCCCGGGCATTTCAATCCTGACGTCTTCTAAGCTGCAGGGTGACGCCCTTCAGATTAATAATATATCAAGATGTCTTGTGTTGTGAGTGGGATTTACCTACTGCCTCTGGGATGGATGGATGGATTCGCCCACCCATTGGTGCAAAGGTTTTCATGCTACATGTATTGATTTAAATGTGTTGCTTTGATACAATTTGCGATTCAATATATAACAATTCTTTATATGCCGTTCTTGTGTGGCTCTAATGAGAATCTAGAAATGCTCCATGATATGCATTCTTGCTATCGATACGATAGATGTACACACGGGTCCCTTGTGCATATGCCCTGCCCGCACGGAACATAGGAATTATAGGAATTTTACGCGATAATTACATTGGGGAACGAATTGCAATGTAAGTTTCTTTAAAGGCTAATGGTACTATGCATACTTATGAGACAAATAAAAAATCGGACACGACTCCACACTTCATTTCACTTTCCTACTTTTCCCGTCTGCTCACTTTTCCAACTTTTTCCCAACTGGACTCTATCTCTCTCACTTCAAATTCACTTCACTTATTTTTATCGTCCGCAACACATCGCTTCACTCCAATCCATCCCTAAATCACACAGTGAAACACAACTCGGTTCTTTCCTTCCAGTGGCGAGTAGCGAGAGGAGCGACGAGGAGCAGCATGGCCATCGGCAGCGAGCACGTGGCGGCGGCGGTGGCGAAGGTGGAGGAGACGCTGGAGAGGAAGGTGGTCGCGGGGGAGCCTGGCGCCACCGCCGAGCTCGCGGCACCCTCCAGATGGACGAAGAATGCTGAAGAGGAAGGTGGTCGTGGGGCAGCCCGGCACCGCCGCAGAACTCGCGACGCCCTCTGGATGGACAAAGAAGGCCGGAGCGGAAGGTGGTCACGGGGAGCCCGCCGCCGCCGCCGAGCTCGCGGCACCCTCTGGATGGACGAAGAAGGTTCAGCACCTCCTCCTCCTCCTGTACCTGTTGGTGCTCTCGGGTTGCCGTCAGTTCCAAAATTGTTGCGACACGGATGAAAAACAATCCTCAGGCGCCTCCTGTAGTGTTTGCGACACATATGAAAAAAATGTTGCAGACAAGGGGGGGGGGGATGTTGCAGACGAGGGGAAAAAATATTGCGAGTTTATGAGTTTGCATGAGATGTTGCATCGTCCTCGTGTGTTTGATTTTTGTTGTTTTGATTCTGAGAATGTTTTGTTTGCTTGATTATGAGATTTTGAGGTAATGTTACATATAATTGTTTGATATGTTGCAATAAGAGGAAAAAAAATGTTGCACTGCTCTTTCTTAGATGTTGCATCGGATCGTACGATGGAAAGCCTCTCACCGTACGTTTGAGCCGTAGTTGCTTCCTTTTTTAAAACATAACATGGTTTATTTTTGGAAAAGAAGTTCTGAGACAGTTGCCGAGTCCAAATCCTTATATATTCTATTGTGCACGAGACACGAGTCCAAATTTGCCACACGAGTCCGAGCTGCACTGGCTGCCGACTCTGGAAGCGGATGGTCGCGATCGAGCCAGTGTCGCATCACACGGCCCCGCCGTGTCCTCTAAGACTTCTTCCTCCCAATTATCGCCTGCTAAGGATATCTTCAATAGTGGTCACCCCATTCGTTTTTTAGCTACCATGTCACTCAAAAACTTAGTTAAAGGAGACAGGATGTGAAGAGAGAATATACCATCTTTTATATAAGAAACAAACTGAGCACGTAAACCATCGTAAATTGTGAGTCCACTAAGGGCATCTTCAATAGTAGCTACCTCAGTCGTATCTTAAGCTGCTATATCAATCAAAAGTCTAGTTGAAGGAGAGAGAATATGAAGAGAGAGAATGCATCATTTTTTATATACAAGACAAATTTGGTATACAAATCATCGCAAATTATGAATGAGTGTGAAGGAGAGAAGTTATGTTAAAAATGAATAATTTTATAGATAGTTTATTTGAGATGTTGTCCCTAAATAAGTTACATACTTTAAAAACAACACAAAAGACAAACTGTGTACATGCGCATGGGCGGCGGCAGGGGGGGTGCCTGTGGTGCACAGGCACCCCCAAAAATTTGTGTAATTTTTTTTTGAAATATATATATGTATGAGTAATTGGTATTTGCATTGGCCAAATTTCAGTAATTCAACTCAAGAAGTTTTGAAAGTATTAGAATTGAGTGAGATAGAAAATGGACGGGGATTAAATCAAGAGACGGGGTTAGCTAGGCCGAGTGACACTCCTTGGGGTTTCTCATTATAGAACTATTTTGCATATTATTGGTATGTATTTAACAATCCGCAAAGTACTCATACAACTTGAAAAAAACCCCTTACATAAGAATGATAGGCCAAAAATACATGCTATGGTGAGAGCCTTTAAGTCATTTGACTTTGTTTTCAATGCACACTTGATGCTTGTCATACTTAGATACACAGATGAGTTGTCTCAGTCTTTGCAAAAGAGAGACCAAGATATTATTAATACTATAGCACTTGTTAATTTGGCTAATGATAGAATGCAACAAATGAGGTATCATGGGTGAGAAGAATTTCTTAAAGAAAAGGTAGCATCATTTTGCACTAAATATGGCATCAAAGTTCCTAAGCCGGATGGTAGACATGTGCCTTATGGAAGATCATCACGTTTTTACCCAAAACAAACAAATGATGATCATTTTAGAAGAGAAGTGTATCTTGGCATCATTGATAATGTTCTCTAAGAGCTAGACAATCAGTTTGACAAGGTTAATATGGAGTTGCTTGTTTGCATGTCCGCTTTAAATTCTCTGAATTCATTTGCTTCTTATGATAGGGACAAAGTACTTAGCTTTGCCAACTTTTATCTCAATGATTTTTCAAGCACGGATTTAATGAGATTTTCTTTTCAACTTGATAACTTCATTGATGATATGCGAAGCGATGATAAATTTAAGGGCCTAAAGAATCTCGGTGAGTTTTCTACTAAGCTTATTGGAACAAGAAAGCATGATATTTATATGTAGGTGTGCTTGCTTCTCAAATTGGTATTGCTCCTACCGGTGGCAACGACGAGCGTTGAAAGAGTATTTTCAACGATGAATCTTGTGAAGAACAAGTTGAGAAATAGTATGAGCAATTAAGTATTGAATGATTGTTTAGTCACATTTATAGAGTGAGATATCTTCTCAAAGATTAGTGATGATGATATAATCAAGTGCTTCCAAAGAATGAGATCGCGTCGTGTGGTATTGTGATTTCCATTAGCTATTTAAGAATCTTTTATTTATGTAAGATTTTATTTGAACTATTTGTGTTGCATTGTTAACTAATTTCGAACTCTTTTGTGTAATTGTGTTTGACTTTTGAAATTACATATGTATCGTACAAGATTTTTTTTCAACCTTAAAGTGTGCACCCCATTGCTAAATTCCTGACTCCGCCACTGTACATGCGTTACATAATCAACCCACACGCCTCACCTTAATTCACACAGCCCGCCTCTGCTCTCCTCGTCTGCTCCAAGGAAACCGCGAGGTTCGCAGCATCCTCGCCGCGAAACCCTTGCTACGCTACATGGCGGCGACCGTCGGGGGCAGCCGGAAGCGCGGGCCGACCTCCTCCCTCGACGACCCCTTCTTCGCCTTCCAGCCGCACCTGGCCAAGCGCGGCCGGCGCTTGCCGTCCGCCGCCGCTGCGGACCTTGGTTTAAGCTTGGAGTTCGACCCGATCGACGCGCTCAAGCTCATCTTCCCCGGCGCAGATCCCCAGGTTTGTTCGCATCGATCGATCTCTATTTACTCTGCTTTTACTATTCAAGTTCTGAATTGATCACGTCGTACAGACGTAGAGCACACCAATAGACCAGACGGCCGAACCAAAGATAGGGATTGATAAGCGAATTAAGGAATATATCAAATTAGGGAACGACTAATCGACTATGACTCGGACGTACTCTCATCGTACGCCCCAGTCCCCCCGAGTGTGAAGTATGTAAGCAGATAAAGCGGGCTGCTTTATAGAGGGATCGTTGAATCTACTTGGAAAATACTTGTAAATTTCTTGTCGTGGAGATACATGCAGGACAAAGCACATTTAACCAAAGAGAGATGATACAAATTAATGGCTGTAACTTGCTTGTCATCCAAAAAAAATGTGCAATAATTATTGCAAAACCAATGACAACAAATGCAACATTTTGGGCAACATCCAAAGTCAACATTTGCAACAAATTGGAAAACCACGCAGACTTGAGAAATCACAACATTTCCAAAAGCCCAAACAAACAAATTACGATGTTAAAACGCTTGCAACATTTTTTTTTCGATGGTTGTAACATTTTTTTTGTAGTAGATGGGTCCGTAACTTATCGGATCTGGTCCAGTCCTTTGGATATGGGTACATCGTGTTCAAGGATGGTTGATGGAGTTTACTATTTGTGTGGTGTAAAACATTAGGTGATACTAGCACCCGGACGTCCGATTTGAGGGCTAGGATCGGACACCCGGGTGCTTCCTCGCCATGCTGTGCTGCTTCAAGTACGACACCTTTCTTTTCTACGCGGGCATGCCGCTCGAGTCCATGGGGCACGTCTTCGCGTGCCACTGGTACTAGGGCAGGTTCGTCAAGGACCAGAAGTTTGGCGACCAGTCCACTTGATTTACGTGCGGTGTTGGTTTGGTTTCGAAATTAGTGTGTGAAAAAAACGCGTTGGAAAAAATTGCAACATCGCTGTGAACAGTATGCAACATTTTTTTTTCTATAGATGCAACAATTTTTTTTCTACAAATGCAACACTTGTAATATCCCCGGACAACGGTTGCAACATCCTAGGACAATGGTTGCAATATCCCCGGACAACGGTTGTAACATCACAAATCAAAAAACAAAGCATCTGAAAAAAAAACGTGTTGAAAAAAATTGCAACATCGCCATGCCATGAATAGTATGCAACATTTTTTTTTCTACAGATACAACATTTTTTTTCTATAGATGTAACATTCCAAAGAACAGTATGCAACATTGTTTTCAACAGGCCGCAACATTGTTTTCAATGGACCACAATATTGTTTTCAGCAGACCGCAACATCGGAATTAGACATAACAGAGGATAACTTGCCGAGTCTCCGAGTGGACCTCGTCGAGGCTGTTGAGCTTTGTCTTGGTCTTGGGCACTGGTAGTAGTAGAGCGCGTATGATACGCCATACGTATGTACAGTATCATTACCCTTATTTTTTTATATAGGAAATACACATTCATCCTTATGCATGGCACATGAGATTGTAGAATTTGTAGCTGTTTTGCTTAATTGTCTTCCTGACCCCATCTGCACATGAGTTTGGGAGGGGTAAGGAGATGCTTGCGGAGCGTGCACTTCGCTACTTGAGAATTGCCAGGTTCCAGAACAAAAAATGTGCCGGGTGGGTAGCACTAATAAATGAGCGTACGGCTCCTACGGGCGGAACTGACGTATGCCTCATATCAATTCCCATCAAATTATCAACCAGTGGGTAGGCTAAAGCTAAGGTCTCTCTGAACCCTGTCCCTGATTTTTTTAGATGCTGATTTTATTTTTGTACATGTCACAAGGCTTCAGGCTATACAGTGTAAATCGGTGACAACTAGGATATGTATGTATGTCTGATGTTTTGTTTTCGGAAACTTTCAGATTCTGCGGGACTATTTCGAAGCTTCGGGAAATGTCTTGGATGCTATAATCAGAGGCTTCAAGGATTGTATGGCATCTGGAAGTACAGAACCAGGTTATGCTACGGCCAACTCTCCATCCTGGAACACAGGAAACGATTTGGTCTCATCTGAAGGTATGACATTCCTAGTATGATTCGAAATTGTGATTCAGAATTAAAACCGTCCCTTTTCTTTTCTTGCTGTGATCATAAATTACGGTGATGCTATGTTCAGTATGTGCGTATATTTTCAGATCAACACTGATTTTACCATGTGTACCTTACTTAATTCTAACTGTGTTATGTCAATGGTTATTCCAGTAGCATCTGATGTGCCGGCGATAAGCATTCCGACCAACGGCTCTGAATGGGCAGAGCTAGTTGTCAAGGAGACGTCCTCTGCTTCGGATTTGATTGATGCCAAGAATCGAGTCTTCCGGATACTCAAATTGTTCGAGAAATCCACTGCGGAGTGCAATAGTCCAGATGCAACGCAGAAAATGCGCGAGGTAACCAACATATCTCAACTTGCTTGAACACTGCTTAATCGCCAATTACTTCTGAGCTATGGTTCAAGAAAATTACTTCTGTGCTCACCGTTGTGGCTGTTCTCTTATGCTTGCGTGGTTCATCCAGGAGCACAGGATACTGAAGCAGATGCTCGGAGGCCTGCTTCAACAGAACGGCATCCTGAAGCGAACATTCCTTATTCAGCACAATCAGCTCAAGGACTACGAAGATATGGCGCAGGAGCGGTCTCAGTTCAAGGAGATCGTCACCTACCAGGAGAGGATAAAGGCGCTAGAGGTCTGTGACTTGTCAAATTTGCTTAATTTGCATTCTACACTGTTTCTCTCTTCCCCACTGCAAAGCTCCCCACCTCCAAACCAGGTGCCCCCATCGACATCCACACTCCATCCCCCTCGGTCATAGCCACCATCCCTTCCTCCCCAGCTCGATCAGAACGAGTCCACCATGCTCGATTGCTCGGACTTGATCCCCCTTCGTCCAGATTTCTTCGAAGTTTACATGCCAGCGGTTGACATGGCCTCTGCTGCCACCTTCGTGCGATGCGCGCCCACCTCCCCTACCAGCTTCTCGATCCCCTCCTCCAGACTTCCAGAGGAACCATTCTACTTCGTTTTGCCTCACCCGATGACAGAGAAATAGCAATCACTTACCCTAACCCCATTGAAGCCGCTGGCCATGTGGTGACGCTAGAAAGGCACGAAGAGTCTGATGCCCGATTCTTCCATGACATCGAGTACTTCGCTGAGCTCTCTATCATTGATTTCCCTCTTGAGCATTGGTTCCCAGATCATATCCTTACCGCCTTCGCTGTCATAGGGCATGTCATTGAAATCGACCTCCTATGCATCTGCGCGGATGACTTCTCGTCATTACGCCTCGTGCTTCAACTTGAACATGCCTTAAACGTCCCTTCTGACCTCTGGATCCGCAACCCAGAATACTTGGGCTGCATATGCCGTAAAACTTTGTAGGGTCCCGATCAAAATTTCCATACCCGATTCTAGTGGTTTATTGTAAATAATTATATGCATATATCCCTTTTATTGTAAACTTTTACTTTTTATTGCTTCATGTCCATTATAATTTGCATAAATAAGAAACGATCTTTTCTTTGCACTATATTTTGGTAATATAGAAGTGTCTTTGGTGGAATCAGATATCATCTTATATTCTAGGATCGATTTGTGATCTGCTAAAGAATCTCTGATCCGATTTGAGATCGAGATTCTGACAACTTTGTTTCCCGCAAGCGAGCCGTGCTGTCTTTTCCAGAAAAAAAAAAGCATCCGATACGCTGCCGTTGCCGAGTGTTATTGTTCATCCGCTGAGTGACGAGGTGCTACCGGCCGGTTGAAACAAATTGGACGACGGTTGAGACAGGGAATGTCCAAAAATCCACTTGCCGAGTTGGAGTCATAGTCTTTGAGGTATGCATGATGTGCGGATCAGTAATGTTCGGCCGCCGTGAGACTTTGACTGCGTCAGGCCCGGTCCATTATGGGCTTTGTAAGTTAGTGAGGCCCAGAAGCGGCATGCCCCACTACGGCTATCAGGCTGGCCGGTTTCGAGGGTAGTCGGTCCATGAGCCGTAGGTGGAAGAAAGTTAGGGCGTCCCGGTTGGCCCACAGGCCTTTTTGACCAAGCCCAATCCGCTCCTAACCTCAATCTCAATGCAGTGTCAACTGTCAAGCCCGCGAGCCACGGCCCAGCAAGCACACACCATCACGTGAAAGTGAGATTTTGGCAAGCCGAACTTTGCAGCTCATTCCCATAACAGCGTGATCGTCCTCTAAAAAAACAGCGTGATTAAATATGTTTTTTTTTGTAAAACGTGTAGGCAGGAGGATTGCCCACAGATCTAGTTAAAGGAGAGGAGGGTTTGCCAACAGTTTATATATACAAATAAGGACGCTAGATGTGTTGATCCCGCCATGTACGATGCTTGTCTCTTCTTTTATCCGGCTTGCGGCATGATGTATTTGTTTTTGAAGACTGATTGACTTTGAATGAACAAGCTTGGTATGTCCATTTTATGCTCGTCCTTTTCTATGCTCCACGTGTGCGTTAATCATTTGTTCCCAACATCTATGGATTGCGGGCGCCGACAACCATTGGGACGGAAATAAATCTTCTGCGGGGAGCCTCGTGAGGGTCCCTGTATTTGCCGTTGATCTTGAAGAGAGAGAGGGGGGAGGGGGGGGGGGGGGTGGGGGCGGGGGTGGAGGGATCCGATGGCGAGGGGGAGAGGCCTCTCCATGAGACCCTCCCCTAGAGAATATGCTTCTTATTGTGACAGTTGTAGGCTCATCAGGCTTGGCCAAGTGGTGATTAAATATGTGAGCATTAGGTAAGATCATTTTGACATAATCTGCAGCTCACACGATATTTGTAGCTGTCATTTTCTCATCCTTTTACATTAACAATTCAGATAGGGAGATTAACTCGCAAATTAGCAACATGATTAGTGTATACACGCGCACGCCGAGCACCAGCAAGGTAACAACTATAGCCAACAACCACTAGCCTATTCCCCTCGCAACGGCACACGGACCGCGGGAACGAGCAAGAGGTCGGAGCGCCGCCGCGTGGTGAGCCCCAGCGCCTCAGTCATGTCCAGCTCCCCGGGCTCCGTCCCGTCCGGCAGCTCCCAGTCGAAGTGGTACAGAAGGCTGGCGAGCGCGAGCTCCATGTTCGCCAGCCCGAACGCCATCCCGGGGCACATCCGCCGTCCGGCGCCGAACGGTATGTACTCAAAGTCTGCCCCCTTGAAGTCAACGCTGCTGCCCTCGAACCTCTCCGGCAAGAACTCCTCCGGCGCGTCCCAGTTCCTCGGGTCCCTGCCGATCGCCCACGCGTTGATGAGCACCATCGTCCCCACTGGCACGTCGAATCCGAGGACTTGGCATGGAGCCCGGCACTCCCGCGGCAGCAGCATCGTCGCCGGAGGGTGCAGCCGGAGCGCCTCCTTGATGACGATGTGCAAGTAGCGCAGATTGCCCAGGCTCTCCTCGGTGACGCTGTCCTGCCCGTCGAGGACTCGCCGGACCTCGTCTTGTACCTTCCGCATCACTCTCGGGTTCCTCATGAGCTCCGCCATGACCCACTGCAGCGCCGTCGCAGACGTCTCGCTGCTTGCCACAAAGATATCCTGTAGAAAAGCAGAGGAAATTGATTTCTTGTAGCAAAGCATTGGTACAAAAATTTTCATTGGGGAGATAGCAGAGCTCAGCTTACGATGATCACAGTCTTGATGTTATCAGTGGTGAGGTGAGGATTGAGCTTGTCCTCCCTCTGGATCCTCAAGAGGACGTCGAGCAAGTCCTCCTCGTCGCCGGCGGCTCTGTTCTCTTGATGCTCCTGGACGATGGTGTCGATGAACTCCATCATTTCCCAGCGCTCCCGCCTCATCCGGCGCGGCATCTGGCTCACGAGCATCGCCATGCGCGACGACGGGAAGAGGTCCGGCAAACACTGCGCCGGCGCGAGTTTCATCCTTCGCTCCAGCATCCGCAAGAACGCGCCGCGGTTCTTGAACCTGCTGCCGATGATGGCGCGTACCGCCGAGTCCGCGACGTACGCCGCTATCCGCTCGCTCAGGTTCACCATCAACCCCGGCGGGGTCGACGCCATAGACCGGAGCAACCGGCCGACCTCCTCCTCGCGCACGGCTCTGAAGGAGCGGACGCGGCGGGAGCTGAAGAGTTCGAGGGTGCAGATCTTGCGGAGCTGCCTCCACCCGTCGCCGTAGGGCGCGAACACGACGCCGACGCTGTCCCCGAGGAGAACCCTGCCCGTCGGCGTGATGGGCCGCGTCGCGAAGGCGAGGTCGTGGGTCTTCATGATCTCGTGTGCGGCGTCCGCGGAGGAGGCAACCACGACGCGGAGCTCGCAGAGCCGGAGCAGCATGAGCGGGCCGTGGCGGCGGGCGAGGTCACCCATCGCGCGGTGCGGGAGAGCGCCGGCGATGTGATGGAGATGGCCGATGACAGGGAGCGCCCACGGCGACGGCGGCAGCCGGCGGCCGCCATCACCATGCCGGCGCGACGAGCGGATGAAGTAGATGAACGGGGCGACGATGAGCAGAGGAAGGAAGAGCAGGTAGAGGGGAATTAGTTCAGCCATGATTGTGACCTCCGATCAAACGCAGCAAAGCTTTTCTACGTACGCAACAGAGTCGAAATGCTCATTTGTATTGGATCTTCTCCTTTTAATCTGAATCTGAATAGCTGATAATATAATCTGATCTTGGTTAGATATTCAGATCAACATCAATGGAGCTTCAAATAAATAAACAAACGCCGTCAACATTGAAACGATGCAGCAACCTCTTAATGACTTTTATTAGAAGAAATTTCAGCAGGGATAGTATAAATTAAATCTGATTGTTGATTTGTTAGGGTGTAAAAGACTTCATTATTTTTATATTGTTTTATGGGGATATTATGGACTTTTCTAACTTAGAGTTAAAAATATTACTCTTATGTTATGTAATTCTTACATGATTAATTACAATTCTACTCTTATCGGGATTCTACTGCCATACTACCTAGTGTAGTATAACTAGATCATAACTAATCTGAACTATATTATTAGTCCCTCGTCCCTCTGTTTGTTTGTGTACATACATATAAAAACACTGCAAGCGCCCCCAAACGCAGGACCAAGAAACAGAAAAGCATCGACTAGTAGCCTGCTACTGGTCTACCGGTAATGGCATTCGGACCACAGGAACAAGCAGAAGGTCATGGAGCCGCCGCGTGGTGAACCCCATTGCCTCCGTCATGTCGAGGTCTCCGGCCTCCATCCCGCGCGGCAGCTCCCAGTCGAAATGGTACAAGAGGCTGGCGAGCGCGAGCTCCAGGTTCGCTAGCCCGAATGCCATCCCTGGGCACATCCGCCGCCCCGCCCCGAACGGCGTGTACTCGAAGTCCGTCCCTTTGAAATCAATCTTGCTATGCTCGAACCTCTCCGGCACAAACTCCTCGGCCGCGTCCCAGTGCTTGGGGTCCCTGCTTATGGCCCAGGCGTTCACGAGCACCATTGTGCCCTTCGGCACGTCGAACCCTAGGACTTGGCACTCGCTCCGGCACTCTCGCGGCACCAGCAGCGGCGCTGGAGGGTGCAGCCGGAGCCCCTCCTTGATCACCAGGTGCATGTAATTTAGGTTGCTTAGGCCTTCCTCTGTTACTTTGTGATGTCCGGCAAACACTCGCCGGACCTCGTCTTGTGCCTGCTGCATAACTCTGGGGTTTTTAACCAGCTCGGCCATGATCCACTGCAGCGTTGTCGCCGCCGTCTCGCTGCCCCCGCCGAACATGTCCTGTATGACACGTAACAAGTTTTCGTTACTCTGAGTGCATCATGGTCTCTTGAAAAATACTGTGGGTTTTATTTATTTATTGGATTCAGGTGTTTAGTGCTTACGCCGACGATTGACTTGATGTTGTCAGTGGAGAGGGGGAACTGCAGGTCACCTTCCTTCTGGATCCTCAAGAGCACGTCGAGCAAGTCCTCCTTGTCGTCGTCGGCGGTCTTGTTCTCTTGGTGCTCCCGGACGACGGCGTCCAGGTACGCGACCACTTCCTGGCGGTGGCGCTTCATCAGGCGCGGCATCCGGCTGACGAGCATCGCCAGGCGCGACGACGGGTACAGGTCCGGCAAGCTCTGCCTGGCGAATAGCTTGAGCCCGCGCTCTAGAATCGTCAAGAACGTGTCCCGGTCTTTGAACCGGCTCCCGATGATGGCGCGCACCGACGAGTCGGCGGCGTACACTGATAGTCGCTTGCTCAGGTTCACCGCCTGCGCCGGCGGGGCCGACGCCACCGCCCGGAGCAGCCGGCTGACCTCCTCCTGGCGGACTGACCGGAAGGACAGGACGCGCCGGGCGCAGAGCAGCTCGACGGTGCAAATCTTACGGATCTGCCTCCACTCGTCGCCGTACGGCGCTAAGATGATGCCCTCGGCGCCCTCGGGGATGGCCAGGCGGGTCATCCGGCTGATGGGGCGCGTGGCGAAGTCGAGGTCGCGCGTCTTCATGACCTCGCGCGCAGCGTCCACGGAGGAGGCGACCACGACCGGGAGCCCGCCGAGGCGGAGCAGCACGAGCGGGCCGTGGCGCCGCGCGAGGTCCCGCATGGCGCGGTGCGGGAGCGCGCCCACGAGGTGGTGGAGGTGGCCGAGCACCGGGAGTGCCCACGGAGACGGGGGCAGCCGGCCGGGCGCGCGCCGGCAGCGCGCCGCACGGTTCAGGCATAGGAAGGGGACAATGGCCAGGAGAGGGAGGAGGAGCAGGTAGAGCGGAAGCGCCACCATGGCTTTGGTCTTCGAATGGTTGGTGGGTGGACGGCTTAGCCAGGGGTTGCTCAGATAAGCAAGAGATCTGCGTGTGTTAATTAGTGTCTCTTTTTTGCCTTGCACTGTTGCAAATGACCAAGGTGATGCTGATACCCAGCCTCATGTGGAGACCATATTTATTGTAGTAGTGACATCTGGCAAATCGTTGGTCACTAGCCAAACCAAGTGGGATTTTTTTAAAAATAATACTATTTTAAAAGATAATTACAAAAGTAAATAGTCGGTTTTTTTTGTTGGCAAAACTAGGTTCATGTTGTCATTTGGGATAACGACAGGCTCCTATCGCCATTCTAACTAGCGACAGGAACCATATCATCAAAGGGAACAGCGGGAGAGGTTCTTGTCGCTAGTTCAATTGATGACATGACCCTGTCGCCAATTGAACTGGCGACAGGGTGGTTCTGCCGTTTTTTATTTAGTGTAGCAGAATTTTTATTTTTTTGTAATTTTGTTTTTAAAATTTAGTAATACGTTGAAGTGTCCGCGTAGTTTAGAATGCAAAATCGGAGAAAACAATGTAATGTGAAGTAGAGAATGGACTAAATATTTGAGTTAAGAGTTGCCATGCGCGATATTGTCCCGATATTTGGGAAAAGGGCGCAATTAGCGCTCGGACGTACGATGGGAAGGTTCTCATCGTACGTTCCGACCCCAACATCCGGTCACAACTTTTGTAACAAAAAAATCTATGCTTGCAACATTTAGAACTTACTTATGAAATATTTTGATTTCATGTGTGCAACAAAAAATTCATAGCACAAAAACTCATTGCAACTTCGAGTGAATGCAACACAAGGGAAGAACGGACGCAACATTAAAAACTGGGTTTCAAACAAGGTGGGGAAAAAGAAGGTGCAACATCTCAGAATCAGAATCCCAGCGTTTCAAGAAATGGTGCAACATCTGGAAACACCTATTGCAACATCCCGTGAATGACCATGCAACATTTAAATTCATCTTGTGCAACAAATCAAACATAGTGGAAAAATCCAACATAAGGAGTTCTTGTGCAAGAATTCAAACACACCGTTGCAACAAAAAAAACTCTTGCCACAACATTTGATACAACGCGCCGCCTCCCGCTGGCCGCTCTAGCACGCCGCCTTGCCACCGGACACGCCCGGTCGTCACCGCCTTATCAGCCGTCGGTGCGCGCCACGCCGCTCGGGTTGCCTCGGCTTGCCACTTTGGCCTCCGCCGCTTGGGCTTCCTCGGCTCACCTCCTGGGCCGCCACCCCAGCCACTGGCCGTCGCCCAACTCCACAGCAGCGTCGAATGTGCTGCCGCGCCGCTCGAGCTCCCCTGTCCCCCTCTTCTCCTCCACTGCTCCCTAATTGATCCTGTCATTGATGATCCACAGCTTGGTAGATTAGGATTTGATGCACGGAGATTGGACTGAGAAGGGTTTTTTGGATTTTGTTTTGGCTTGGTTGTGGTGACACGATGGGGAAATGAGAATGAGGAAAAGGTGCTGATGATAGGAAAATGAGAATGGGAAGTGCTTCTAGCAGCAAGTGGAGATATAGGGATAGAGTAGAGAGATGGAGATCTGGAGGAATTCAATGTGGTCACGTGGATCAGCATACAGAGCGTCCTTTGCGCTCCAACGTAAGAATCAAAGCATTTTCCTTGGAAAAAAGAGATGTAATTTGTTGTATAAGATATGTGGACCATTTGGCACGAAAGATGAAATTTTAATGCACAAGTTTACTGTCATTTGGACCTTTATTTTTATTGCCTTCTTCTAGAACATGTCTTTTGGACCTTTATTTAAATGTTGTTCCCTGCCTTGCTACGCCAAGAATTGAATGCCAAAAGAGAATGGGATTTGAAGTCGGCTTTACAACGCATTTGAGAATTGAAATAGACTTTATAATAAAGTTGCGAATTACACGACACGCGGGATTTGGTTACGTGCATAAGGAACGACATCATGCACGATGTAACAAACCGAAATACACCTAAGATACATATGCGCCTATTTTGAATGGAAATAAAGTCGATTAGAACAAAGATCATTAGTTTCGGCGGCCCATCGCTCCATTCCCCTTGTCTCCTTGCTACCTGCGGCGGCGGTGGCCAGTCTCGAAGTCATCGATGTCCTGCGAGACGGGCTGAACGGTTGAATGATGTTAGGATAACACAACGTCGGGCCAAATTAATAATTATGATGCATACTGGACATAGCTTACCACTTGGATCCGGAGTGCGCTCGGGCGACGGGGAGCGGTAGTTCGGCCAACAGTCTCTCTTGCAGGAGCCTTCCCCTTGTCCGCTTGCTGCCCGCGGCGGCGACGGCTAGTCTTGAAGTCATCCATGTCCTACGAGACGGGCTGGACGGTTGAATGATGTTAGGATAACGCAACGTCGGACCAAATTAATAATTATGATGTATACTGAACATAACTTACCTCTTGGATCCGGAGTGCGCCCGGGCAACGGGGAGCTATCTTCTCCTCCACTTCTCTTCTGCCTCCTTTTATACAGGGATTTTTCGGCCTGAAAAGGGGTGGAAGTGTATTGTCATCTCGGTTTCCAAAAGTGGCAGCGTGTGGCGTGACATGGTGTGGTCTTTTATGTTTAAAAAGGTGTCGCAGTGCAGTGTGGTCTTGTCGTTCTGAAAAGTTAGCGTCGTAGTGTGTTGTCACATCGATCTACAAAGGTGGCAGGGTGCGGTCTTTGAGTTCATTTACTATGTTGATCATTCTAGAATACATCTCATTGATGCTCTCATGAGACAACATAGTAAATAACTCATATTTGAGCTTCAACCTATACAATTTAGCTTCTTTGACCGTAGAGGTTCCCTCATGAATTTCCATGAGAGTTGTCCAAACATTATGAGCATTTTCAAGATTGGTCACTCTATTGAACTCCTCTACATTCAAAGCGCTATATAGAGCATTTAAAGCTTGAGCGTCGAGTTGCAAGTTTTGCTATTCCCTTTGAGTGGGGTTTTGTGGATTAATTGGAGTAGCAAAACCCGCATCAATAATTCTCCATAGGTTTGGGCTCATGGCCTTAATAAAGATGGTCTTTCTAATTTTCCAACGAGCATAATTTGAACCATCAAAGTGTGGTGCTCTACCAAAGGAGAAACCCTCACTAGCCATCCTTTACTCTCTAGGCGGTGAAGCCTAATAAAATGAGAGACCAAGCTCTGATACCACTTGTAAGATCGAGGAGGCCAACTAGAGGGGGGAGAATAAGCGGTTTTAAAAATTCTTTGGCTAAAACCGAGTTTTATGTGGAATTGTAAATCAAATCAGTTTTGCACAATTGAAGCCTAAATCAACTAATCTTTACTAAGTGCACCAACAACAAGAGACTATATAAAGAAAGCAATCAAACACATATAAGTAAGCAATTTAATATAAAGAATGTAAATTGCAATATGGTAAAGCACAAGAACAAACCACAAAGACACGATGATGTTTTACCGTAGTGATCGTAGATTTGCCGCTCTTCCCTAATCCACATTGAGGTAAGCCCAAACAAATTGGACCGGCTCCACGAATTAAGCCAACACCTTCGAGGTAAGTCCAACCACTTGGACCGGTTCCAAACCAAACCAACACCTCGATCCACTAGGGTTGCTATTCCTCTACTCCGGAGATGGCGAGCACCAAGCCACTCACAACCGTCGGGCCTTCTCACAAGCTTCTTGAGAAGATCACCGAAGCACGACGCCTCCACGCCGTCTAGGTGTCGGCAAACACGAAGAGTAACAAGTCGAAGACTCTCACTTGAACGAATCAAGTGTCTAACTTGAACGAATCAAGTGTCTAAGCTCAAGTGGATACACAATCCACTACCTAATGCAACACATGCACTTAGGTTTTGCTCTCTTAGCTCACTAAGTGCAACACATGCACAAAAGAGATGAGAGGGCTTGCTCTTAGCTCAAAGGAATGGGTAATGGCATCAGCAACTCTCCCACAACTGGCCAAGGTGGGTATTTATAGCCCACACACAAAAACTAGCCGTTGGGGAAAAGTCTACTGAAAAATCAGCACATGCGGTAGTACCGCCGTTCAACGGCCGGTACTACCGCACCGCTACTGACACACAGTAACGGCTATATCGAACCCTCTGAAATAGCTGTTGGAAATACGGCGCGGTACTACCGCCAACCAATACGAGGTAGTTTCGTTCATCGGTAGTTCCGCTCAAAGCACTGCGGTACTACCGCTTCCTTTGAGGTCCGAAAGTGACACTCACCGGAAATAACGTACCGCTTCATAAAACGGTAGAACCGGGTTGCGGTAGTTCCGCTCTAAGCACTGCGGTACTACCAACTTCCAAGACAGCAACACATGCTCAAAATACGTCGTTTTGTAAAAAACGTACCGCCAAAGAACTCGGTCTGACCGGGTTGCGGTAGTACCGCATCAAATCCCCGGTCATACCGCACTGCGGTAGTACCACTGACAACACGTCGGTACTACCGATCTTCCTGAGAAAAACAGCAGGCCTCCAAAACAAATTCAATTTGCAAAACGCCACAAGGAATAATGTTCATGGACTTAAACCATTTGCAAAACACATTCGCAAACTAAAGTGACATGCTATAAGGATTATGCATGAGCTCCGACTATTTGCAAAACACATTCGCAAATATTGGCAACATGCTAATGAGAGCTAGAGCAAACACAATGAGCTATCAACACATGACTAACTCAAGCTACTAGTCAAGACATATCTTAATAGTATGGCAACCTATACTAGCAATCCGGTCTTCAATCAAACACTAAGACCGGTAAAAGACTAAGAACAAATCCTTAGCCCTAGCTAGTCATACCTTTGCCTTGCACAAACACTTGAAGCTTGATGACGCACATCTTCACTTCAAGTCCGGGTTATTGACTTGATATGCATCAACTCATGATGCATTCTTTACTTGACCTCCATCAACACATGATGGATCTTCTCTTGACTTGATAATCAACTCATTTTCATTCCTCTTCTTGAACATCATCAACACATGATAATTTCCTTTTCTTCGAGTTCTTGATACGCATCAACACATGGTGCATCCTTTACTCCAAGCTCTTGACTCGATGATGATCAACTCATGATTTCATCCAAAGTCTTCATCACTATGGAACATAACCTATTCATCCAACTCATGGAAAATATTAGTTCTACAATGTGATTGTCATTAATTACCACAACATACCATTAACTCATAATGGTGGGACAAGATACTTCAATCTTTCCCTCTTTGGTAATTGATGACAACCATATCAAATGCAAATAATTGAATATTAAGTCATATGACTATATATAAACTACACAAGTTTTGTATACTCATATGGTATGTTTCAAAGTAAAGATCAAGGATCAATACTAATGAAACTATAAAACATAGAGTGAACTCTTCCTAAATGTGTGCATACACAAATGTGTAATAAGAACATATGCACATACTCAAATTAGACTTTTGGTGAAGTTCAACCTATATTTTGGATTCAAGGAATACAACAAGATATAAGAATATGGTGTCAAATACATACCTCTTTGGATTTTCACCTTTTTATCCAATTGAGACTAAGCAATAGATATAACAATAGAAGTGTTAGTCTCACAAAAAGATTTATCATTAATCACCAAAATACTCCATTAACTAATAATGTCGGGTCTAGATTCTTCAGTTAGTAATTACTAGATCCATAAAAAAAACTAGACGTGAGTATTTCATTCTGTAGGACCGGAAAGGCGCCTAGAGGGGGGTGAATAGGATCTCGTCTAATTTTTCACCACGTTCGGATTCAACACCAGGTTCACTCCAATAGCTATGAGAGCTTATGAAGATCAACAACAAGAACAGTAGAAGACTTGTGTTGAACCCGAACCAAAATCCCCAAAGCAAAGAACCAAAAGGACTCAAACCCTAAACAGGCGGTCAGACCGGTGTGTATTGCCCGGTCAGACCGGAGGTCGGTCTGACCGGCGTTATAAAATCGGACTGACCGGCCCTGACTAGAAACAGTGCTGACAGCACGAAATCAAAACGAAAATCGGTGTAACTTTTGATCTACACGGCCAAACTTGACCAAATTTGGAACACACCTTCCTAAGGATATTAGGAACCTATTCCAAGCAACTATTGAGTAGATCCACGTCAAAGTTTCAACCTTTTTACATTTGAACGAAGATAGGTTCAAAACTGGGCAAGAACGAAAACTAGATCCAAACAATTGCTCGTGGGAGATTGATGATCTAGATGATCCTAGATGTATTCCCACACATCACAGCAAGGTAGAAGAGGGCAAGAAACCAACCAAAAACCAAAGCATCAAAGATGGACTCAAAATCACCAAATATGGAGGAAGAACACATAGAGACTCATCTTTGAAGAATCATGCATAGATTGATTTGAGATTTGAGAGGGTTTACAGCCACTCCATCCAGGAGGACAAGAGCTCAATCCATGAGCACCAACTCAACTCATCTCTCTAGAACCCTAAGCCTCTCCTTTCCTCTCTAAGCCCTAAGACAAAACTAGGGTTTACAAATGAAGTGCTTAAGGTTGTTGGACAGTAGCCAACCCTATTTATAGTAGAGGCCTAGCTTCTAGAAGAGTTAACCCTAATGGGCTCCCGTT
The DNA here is from genome assembly GCA_036346405.1 of Phyllostachys edulis. Classification (NCBI taxonomy): domain Eukaryota; kingdom Viridiplantae; phylum Streptophyta; class Magnoliopsida; order Poales; family Poaceae; genus Phyllostachys; species Phyllostachys edulis. The sequence continues at coordinate 67,212,526 of CM070556.1, read as the reverse complement.
AAGGCCCAACACAAACAGGTCACACACGCACGCATTTTAAAACGCCGTCTTCACTCGTCTTGACCTAATCCGCTTCTCCAACGCACCGTCTTGCGCCGTTGGTTTGCAAAAGGTCACCAAGGTGGTATTTGGTAAAATTACCAAAATACCCCTTCTCGATCCTTCTCCGAAGACCGAGTCCAATCTTGGTGAAGCAATCGTCTGCTACGCCACGTGTAGGTTGATCAACGGCTCTCATCATGTCGGCAAGTCTCTCCCGTTCGGCTCCCGCCGAAACCACCAAGGCACTTGCACCGACCCCTGCACCGCTTGATCCAACCAGTCGCACCGAACTGCCCGTTCGGTCACCTTTGTCCATTCTGCGCCATGCTTGAGTCCATTGACCTCACCCGGCATCCTCGATCGTTTTGGACCTCAGCTCTCCAAGCTTAGTCCCGATCATCCTTTCCGTTGACCGTCGTTGACCTCCAAGCGTCCTGCACAACAATAGACAAATAAATCGATTCCGGGAACAAGTTCTTCACAACTTGATCCACGTTAGTGAAAACATGCATCATGCAACACATATGCACTGATAACCATGAATATGACCTCACCAAAAATCATCGCAAACGATTCGATGAAGAAAAAGACAAAATCGGCCGATCGCCATTTCGCCGGCCCGACCGCCTCGACTTAGCTGAATTCCACTCGAGGCATGGCTGGTCTGACCACCCAAGTGGCCGGTCTGACCGCCAGTTATCTGACAGAACTGATACTATGCCAAAAACGTTTGATTCGACAAACTAAAAATGCCATTGCTAATTCTAACATCATCTTAAGATCATGCACATATCCCCATGATATCCACACATTCCTACCAAGAAGCGTGCTGTGGTACTCCCAAAGACAATGCCACGAGGAGAGATTCGCCACGCCCCGGGTGAGGAGCTCTGGGGCGTACAACCAAAAGATCATCTAATTAAGGTTTACTCTATTTAACACTACTCTAGTGTACTTTAAACACTCCTGCAACTTCTGACGAAAAGTTGAAATTAGGTGAGAAGAAGATAAATCTTTTATAAAAGCAAATTGAGATTTTACAAATCTAAGTTTAGATAAGATAGCAATAGAAGGGAAAAGACAACAATAATACTTATATTTTTGTTTTCAGAAATTCTTTTATAATTTTTTCAAACTTAGGATTTTTGAAGGTCTTCATTTCCTAATTCTTAAAGCCAACTTAAAGTCTCATCCTACGATCAAGCTATGCTCTGATACCACTTTTTAACGCCCCCAAATTCTGGGACTGTTAAACTCTTCACAACCGCTCAAGATGTGTAGTTGCGAAGTAAGCAGCGTCTCAAGCAAACTTTCGATTACAACAAAATCTAGACTTTTATTACACAAGGATAAGGCTTAGCATCCAGTTTTTACATTGACACGACATCCAAGCCCAAAGTTAATATAATACAAGACAAAAAAAAATTCAAACCACAGACACGCTTGAGCGCGGACGAGACCTAGTAACAGTAGTCGCTGCTATCCGTGGGTCCACCAAAATCCTGTTCAACAAGATCCTCTGTATTTTGCCAGGTTTCCTCTGTAGATGTTTTGCAGATATTGCAAAAATGAGTACACTTCTGTATTCAACAAGCCATATGGAAAAGCTAAATAATTACATGTAAGAAGTTCAAAGGATGGTTAGGGTTTAGCTTAACAGGCATATGTGGATGCATTTAGCAGTTAAAGCAGTTTATATTTAAAACAATAAAACAATAGTAAATAATAACATCAGGGGTTTCTCAACAAATCACATACCAACTTAACATCTCAAAAACTCTACTTATGCCTCATGTACTGGAATCACCCATTAACACAACTTCATTAACCGGAAGCACGATGTATTCGAATGCCTTTTTATACACTCTGCGGAGTTGCCCAATTTTACCCACAAGATATCTCAAACTCATAGTGTCAGATCATAAACACGCAACACGTTAGCGAGCGACTGAGTTTGGGATAACAAAGCCTTTTCACTGCTCAACCTTTCTAGTCTCTACCTAGTAGGTCTATGGACCATACAGCTCTAGGGAGACTCCACTGGCCCCAGTGGATCTTGCACCCCTATGCTAACGGTACCTACCGTTTGTGTAGACCAGCGAGTGTCCCTTACCGGCCCACTCCTGTCCCATTCTCGATACTGTAGATATTCAATTGGAAGAGCAGTGTACTAAGCTAGGGAGTAATGACCACACTTGTGGTTGAGCGGTTTTCTGTGTATGTTACTGTGGCACAAGGTTCTCGTCCTTACTTGTCTCACAGTGAAGCGATGGACCAACACCAACACGTGGTTGTCCATCCTCCAGGCCTCACCTTAGACTCACTTTTCCACAAGTCTATTGGGTTGTCCAACTTCCTGGACACAACCCTCAACTCTCCACCAAAACCATTGGCGAACCACCAATGCTGCTTTTCTGGATTTATAAACACTTTTGAGATAAGGCTACTTATATAGCTAACATTTTATGTGAACTTGTCGAGGTGAATATGTCTTACAAGTGATGGGTATTTGTCAAGCTGAATATGGCCTACAAGTGTTAGGTGGGTTTGTATGTGGGGTAATAGGATTTATCTAATTATCATGGCATTCAAAAGTATTATTTGAATATTTAAAGTAATTGGCATAAATACAATAATGAAAGTAATAATAAATATATGAAATGTGGGTTCAAAATGTTCAAGGAATGTGACTTGCTTTCTTGCACAAAGTCCTGTTGATACTGGTCTTCAAAACATAACATTTGCAACCAAATATACGAAAATAAGAGATGTTCGGTTTTCTTTCTACAAGAAGCTCATAGGAAGTCTTTTTCAAAAGACGATACAAATAAAAATGATTTATGGCATGACAAGCGGTGTAAATTGCTTTCGCCCAAAAGCTATCGGAAGTATTATACTCATCAAGTATTGTCCTAGCCATTTCAATTAATATACGGTTTTTTCCTTTCTACAACTCCATTTTGCTCCGGAGTGTAGGTTATGGAAAGTTTGTGTTTTATTCCAAGTTCATCACAAAAGTCTTCAACTTTAGTATTCTTGAACTCGGAACCATTATCACTACGTATTCTCTTTATTTTGAAATCAAATTCATTTTGAGCCCTTTTTGCAAAACTTTTGAAAATACCGGAGGTTTTACCTTTGTCATCTAGAAAGAATACCCATGTGTATCCAGAGTAATCATCCACGATGACTAAACAATAGTTTTTCCCCGATACTCTTATAGGTTGTTGGCCTAAACAAATCTATATGTAAGAGTTCCAATGGTCTAGAAGTTGGCATGATACTCTTGGAAGGATGAGAATTAGCGACTTATTTACCGGCTTGACAAGCACTATAAAGTCTATTTTTCTCAAACTTCACATCTTTCAAGCCAACAACTAAATCATGTTTGAAAAGCTTTTTGAGTTGAATCATTCCAACATGAGCTAGCCTTCAATGCCAAAGCCAACTCAATGAGATTTTTTTGCAATCAAACAAGTTTTTAAACAAGATTCATTTGAGCTAAAATCAACCAAATAAAGATTTCCAAATCTAAAGCCTTTGAAAGCTTAAGAGCTATCTTTTGCATTTGAAATGGTTACACCTTCACTAGAGAATGAGCAAATTAATCCAAGATCACAAATCTGAGCAACGGATAGCAAATTAAAATTTAACGATTCTACTAAAGATACATTAGAAATAGAAAAGTCATTTGAGATAGCAATTTTACCCAATCCTATTACCTTTCATTTGCTATTATTGCCAAATGTGATCTTGTCTACTCCTTTTCCATTCTCGAATGTGGTGAACATCTTTCTATCACTGTTCATGTGTTGAGTGCATCCACTATCAAGCACTCAATGTTTTCCGCCGGTTTTATAGTTCATCTACAAAACAAGAATCAAGTTCTTTTAGGAACCCAAATTTGTTTGGGTCCTTGGAGGTTAGTAACCAAGGATTTAGGCACCGAAATAGCATTCTTTTTAGCACCTAAAATTGAAGTGCCAACAAATCTAGCAATTACTTTACCATCCTTAGTCTTTCTAAGCATATAGCATGAATCATATATACCAAGGGATGGAGTCTTACCCTTAGGACAATTTTGTTGCACATGTCCTATTTCCCGGCACTTATGGCAATACTTACTATTTTGCTTCACAAACCTTGTGTGGGGACCCCGAGATCAGATCCGTGTCAAGCTAAGTAATTACGCTGAAAGAGCACAATACTTAACATGAAACGAAAACGATTCTGAGTACCTGGATAGATGTCTCATGTTAGCTCCCAAGGATCAGTGACTAACATGCACATATCCAAACACAACATTGTATTCACATCCATACACAATATACAAGAATAAATGGAAACATAAATACAACACAAGAATAAATGGAAACATAAATACAACATCATTGAATAGAAACATAATGTACAAGTTTGCATAAGAGGGCCAATCGGCCAAAAGTAATTATCAAATAATAAATCGCAGCGGAAGACAAATTTAAAATAAAAAGGGAATAACCAAGTTGGCATGCCCACAATCCCACAAGCAACCAACTGGGATTAAAGTCGTAGCGTTTGAAGTACTTTACCCAATTTGAATGACTTCTCACCTGAACAAATGGACAATTTTTAAGTACAAAGTTGTACTCGCGAGACTTTTCAAGAAAAATAAGGATGCATGTAAGTATCAAAGGAAGGCTACTACACTAGTCAATTTTCAGCATAGAGCAAGTTTTGCAATTAGATAAACAATATAGATTCAAATTGTCATTTTAAAACATTTAGAAAACATTGTATAACAGTAAGTAATGATCAACAATAGTATAATCTCCAAATATAATCAACACACGAATATAACATTCGTGACACAATTCATTCCATAACAAATTAACACGCGAACTTCGTGTTCAAGATATCATTTCAGATTTGAACAAACTAACATAATGACACAATATTTTTAACCATAACCCAAACTTAATTTTCCATAAGCTAACTGTGCATGCTTTCCCACAAGCGATGTCCATAACCGGTGACACAACTATTCGAATAGATTTATCTGACTCTGTAGAGTTGTATAGCTTTACCCACACGATATGCATACCTCGTAATGTCGACCAATGCACTCTTCCTTTGGAGTGTGACTGAGGTAGCATAACGAGGCCATTACAATGTCATGTCCTAACTATCAACTCACCCGAGGATCAGAATCCCGTAGCAGACTAAAGTCGCCTAGCACCACAGGTGAACCCCGTTGTGTAAGTAAGTCCCTATCAACTAGAGACCCTTAAGGGCAAGAAAGAAAAATATAACATGCCCCCACCAGATTGACAAGAGAGTCATCAAAACCAAACAACAACAATTGCCAATTTGATTGTGTTTTGATAGCTAACACACAACAAATTATTAAGCCAAGCCTTCGCCATTATCCCGGCGTGTGGTTGTATGTAAGATTTGGTTCATCACACCACAGACCGGTCCTCAAATACCCAGACGGGCTACGCGAATCCGGGACCACCCCTTCATCACCCTATCACCCGTCCAAGTCCAACACACAATAATAACCCATCAACAAGTTCATAATAATCAGATACGAAGATCTGGACATTTTCCTCAAATTCAACATAATCAAATCCATATAATCCTCAAATTTCATTAAGATTCAATTCAATCCACCGGCCGATGGACTAGCTCCATCAACCATTATCGACTACAACTACTAGCACGACTAAGCATCGTTCTACAAATTAGGAAACAAACCCATATAACATATAGCCTTAATCATTCAAGGTAAAAGGGTAATCAATATTCAAAGGAGGGCCAATGCAGTAAGTAGGGAATTAATTACTTCTACCCATGAACATACTTTTCAACATAGCATGCAATTGAGAGATTAAAACCATACAAAACATTTTAAAATCAGTAGGAGCAATATGTTCAAGAGGAGGGTGCTCACACCTTTGCTGTACCACTTGTTCAATCTCTGGATACACTTATGAATATATGTTTGTATTGTCGAGATATCTATCGAAAGAACGATATTGCAATTAACACCAAATAAGCCGAAGATTCAAAATACTCAAAATGCATGGAAATTATACAGTAGGTAGATTATGATTTTAGATGAATTTAGGTGAAATATTCATTCCATTTTGATTTAGTACGTGAAAGTTATAGTAGTTTGAAACTCAGGTTTCTGGGAAATGCAATTTAAATACAACCGATTACTGTTCATATAATTAAATTATTTTGTCAAAATTTGTAGAGTAGTAGTGGAAAAAAGGATTACATAGATAAATAGAGAATAATATTATAAGATCAAAATAACTGACTTTATCTCATTTGGAGTTTTTATGAATTAGTTATACATTTTTAAAGTTATCGACCTTTTTCTATTGTAAAAATAATAGAGTTATGGATCATTTTACAAAAATATATTCTCTTCTATAGAGACATATTTGAAACCTATTTAAAATAAATTTCACTTAAAATGAAAATTATCAAAACTGGTTTCATCCATTTTGGAGTTAAGATGAAATAGTTATGAATTTTTAAAGTTAAAGGCATTTTCTAGTGTATAAATAAATTTAGTTTTGGATCATTTTCCACCAAATATATTTTCTGGGACAGTGGCATGTTTGAAACCAATTTTATAACAAGGTTCATTTAAAATGAAAATTAACAAAATTGGTTTCACTATTTTTGGAGCTAAAATGAAACAGTTATGCATTTTAGAAGTTAAATGTATTTTCAGTGTACAAGTAAATCATTTCGGAATTTCTATAAACATTTAATCCTTTTCTCACCGAGCTCTATTTTAGCCGCAGTCGCTGACAATGGGACCCGCGCAGATTTTAATTTCCTTTTCCATTTAATTCCCGGGTTACACCTCCTAACGCATGGGCCCCATTCGTCAGTGAGATGGCTTACGGGAATAGTGCGTGGACTAGCCCAAGTGCACCAGGTCCACCAGTTCACCAACCTATGAACTATCCTCCTCAAAGGCCAGTCCCACACGCCATAGGCACCAAGCCAACCAGTTTAATATTTCGTTTTCTATTCATCGGGCCCACATGTAATAGATTCATTACCGCATTAAGACAAACATTTAATTTCCTAATCAATCATTAGCTAATTAATGACCTGGGTTAACCCTAATGAGATCACTATAGTAGCTGTCGACCGTCCGACACGCGAGCACTGGCTTCGCTAGAGCCTCGCCAGCGACTCCGGCCACGGCGGCGCTGGCCAAGGACAGGAACGAGTTCCTAATACTAATGCACACCTAATGGTGGTAGTTTCAGCGGCGGAGACGGCCTGAATCAGCGGCTAGCCGGCGGCGAGCAGCGGCACTCCTGTGGCTAACGTGCAAGTGCTATCTTGGTGACGCATTGGCCGAATTAATGCATGCACAAGCTACTAAAGAGTTCCTCGAAGCTTATCAGAGGGTTGAAGCGGCCGGGGAAGCTCGGAGAACCGCTCTCGTTGGTAATGGCGACGGCGGCGCTGCGGCTCACGAGGAGGGGGCGCCCTGGGCAACAAGACCGAAAATTGGTGATAGGGAAAACTTTAGGAGGTGGTGTAGATGGTGTGAAAGCACGGGATTGGAGGCTAACTCACCAGATCCACAACGGGACGATGAACAGTGGCGTTGGCCGTCAAAAGGGAAAAAAATCAAATTCACAAGTTCCTGTAAACGCATTGTTGGAATGAGATGAGGGGAAATCTTGATGGTGTCCTAAGATACAATGTGACGCGCAAAGGATAGGGAGGAACTCACTAGAGACGACGATGGCCAAAGGGGGTAGTCGCGGGCGCGCTCTTGAGACAGTGGGAGCATGAGTTTGCCCCGAACCCTACAAGCAATGACAAAGGCTCAAATGAGCGAAAATGGAGAAGGCAGGAAAAGTAGGAGCTGAGGGACAAGGCGGCGCGTACTTTACCTGAGAACAGAACTCAAGGGAGCTTCCCTCTCCTTGACAGCCGAAGGAGAAGTGAGGGGAAAGGAGTGCAAGGAGAGGGTATTATCCTCGGGCGAGGACGGAGAAAAAGGCGGCGTTAGCCAGCGGTGCTCGAGGATAGGCCATGGAGGGCGGTGCGGTCAGGGAGGTGACGGAGGCGCGGCAGAGCAGCGCTGCCGCGTGGAGCTGGAGTTCTGCGTGCGAGCGAGCGAGAGGAAGGAGAAGGGTGCACAAAGGGCGGGTTTCATCTGGAACACACAATCTCAAATGGATGGCCCAGATGCGAGGCAAATCCAGATGGTCTGAACGGCCCACTGATCTGGACAGTCGAAAATCAATCGGACAGTTCAAAAGTGGCTGGTGCGGCTAGTTGGTTCGGTCCAGTCAAGTGGCGCTATGGGTCCGGATCGGAGTAATAGTGCTTGGCTCGGGTCGGTGCAACAGTGCTAGGTTTTAAAATTCCAGATTTGAGCAAGAAGCTGCAGGTTTGACTAGGGCTTTAAAATTAGAAATAAAATTCTAAAAATCCTAAAATAATTGAGGGGTGTTCCTGGGATATCCTAGTATCCATATAAAATTTGAAAACCCACTTTTCATGATTTAATTTGTATAATTTAAATTCAAACTTAGAATAGGTTATTGATTTGAGTTTGAATTTTCTAAGGATTGAATTCAGTTCCAAAATTTTGGGAACAATTATATTAATTCATGATAATTAATCTAGTATTTGAATAAATTGTTTCCAGAAGATAATCATAAGTTTTTGTTCTTGATTTCTTTTGGATTTTAGATTTAAGTTGTTGGTTTAAACTTGTTTTGAGATTTTCCAAGTGCAATAAATGTTGCAAATGTTTCAAAAAAGTCAAGCATGCTGATAAGATGCATACTAATTATCATTAATTAACTTGGAGATGTTACAAACCTCCCCCCTTACAAATGATCTCGTCCCCGAGATCTGGGTAGATCAGAAGTTGGAACAGGAGGGTTCTACAAAAGATACAACATCTGTTGTTTTGATTTTCTTCAAAGATAGTGCTAAGGTATCCTAACAAGGTTAAAAGGAAATTCTATTACATTATCCTTTCCATTGCTTTGTTTAACCTTTCCTTTCTTGATACGAAGGCACTTCAGACAGAAGGAAAAAGATCGGGATATTCGGTTCGCATACGGTCTTCACGTTCCCAAGTTGCTTCATCTTCAGTATGGTTGCTCCACTGAACCTTCAAGAACTTGATGTTGCGATTCCTTGTCTTGCGCTCCATTTCTTCAATAATGCGAATCGGGTGCTCCCGATAAGAAAGATCGGGTTGCAAATCAAGGTCTTCTAAGTTAGTTGCTTCGGTAGAGACTCGAAGACACTTCTTCAGTTGGGATACATGGAATACATTGTGGACATTTGAAAGTGATGGTGGTAGCTCCAACTGATATGCCACCGATCCTCACTTCTCTAGAATTCGGAAAGGACCAATATAGCGAGGTGCCAACTTGCCTTTGATTTGAAGCGTTGCATTCCTTTCATCGAAGAGACTTTGAGGTAAACATGATCGTCCACCTCAAAGCTCAGCTCACGACGACGTCGGTCAGCATAAGACTTTTGACGAGATTGAGCCGTCCGTAATCTCTCCCAGATCATACAGACTTACTCTTCAGCCTCATTAATCAAGTCTGGTCCAAAGAATTGTCTGTCTCCGGACTCGGTCCAGTTGAGTGGTGTCCTACACTTTCTCCCATATAACACTTCAAAAGGTGACATTTGGAGGCTTGCTTGATAACTATTGTTATAGGAGAATTCCGCGAACGGCAAGCATTTATCCCATTTCTTTCCATAGGACAACACACAAGCTCTTAACATATCCTCCAAAATTTGATTCACCCTCTCGGTTTGGCCTCCAGTTTGCGGGTGGTAAGCGGTGCTAAAGGATAGTTGAGTTCCCATTGCTTCATGGAGGCAATCCCAGAAATGAGAGGTGAATTGAGTACCTCGATCTGAAACAATTATCTTCAGCACGACATGGAGACATACAAATCTGGAGATGTACAACTCCGCCAATTGGTTTCCCGAATAAGTGGTCTTGACAGGAACGAAGTGAGCGACTTTCGACAATCGGTCAACAATTACCCAAATGGAGTCATAACCTTGCTAAGGCTTTGGAAGTCCGGTGATGAAATCCATTCCAATTTCATCCCACTTCCATTCGAGAACGGGGAGGGGTTGAAGCATACCCGCTGGCCGTTGGTGTTCGGCTTTCACTCGTTGGCACACATCACACTCGGCAACAAAGCGTGCAATTTCCCGCTTCATCCGAGTCCACCACAATTTCTGCTTCAAGTCTTGGTACATCTTTGAGCTTCCTGGATGAATGGAGAAAAGAGAGTTATGGGCTTCTTGAAGGATTAATTCCTTAAGCTTCGCGTCATTAGGCACAACCAATCGTTTTCTGAACCACAAAACACCTTGAAGGTCTTCGGAGAAACATTTGGCTTTGCCAACCTTCATTTCGTTCTTGATTCTTTCCATACCCTTGTCATTTCTAGTTGTAGCAATTTCTATACTAGGCATATCATCAATAATATCACATGTAATTACTACACTAGAGCAAGACTTACTTGAATTTTCTTGGATAACCAAGTCATGAGCTTCCTTTAGCTCCTTATAAGAATCTTTTAGAGAAATATGCTCTCTCTTCAAGACCTTATATTTTGACATTTTTTTCTCCAAGATATTCATTTAAGTCTTCAAGCATATCCATTAATTCATCATACGTTGGTTCATCATTATCAATGGATTTTACCTTATCTTCTTTTACCATGAGGCAAGTAGGAGTGGAGAATAACGACAGAGATTCCTTCATGGCGATGCCAACTAGTCCCTTCTTCTTGGGGGACTCATTCTTATCGGAGTCGGAGTCACTTGACTCTTCATTGGAATGCCACTTTCCAATGTGGGTTTCATGCTTACCATCTTTGTGAAGCTTCTTGAAAAACTTCTTCTTGCCATTATACTCCTTCTTTTTGAATGACTTTCCCTTGTCATCCTTCTTTGCGGGGCAATGGGAAGCAATGTGCCCCTTCTCTTCACAATTATAGCACCAAATGTTGCTATAACGATTGTTGTCACTTAAGGATTGCCCTTTCTTGTTCTTGTCGAAGTTGAAGCTTCTATGTGGGCGTTTCTTCATGAATTTCTTCATTCTTCTCACAAGAAATGCAAACTCCTCTTCGGAGTCTCCTTCTTCATCCTCATCATCACTTGATTCCGCTTTGACCTTAAAAGCGGTAATCTTCTTCTATGAGGAAGATGTCTCCAAGAGCTCTTCCTTGTCTTTCTTGAACAACTCATTGGTGATGAGGTTGCCCAAAAGTCCCGTTGGCGTCATTTTTGGTAACTCGGGAGAGTTGAGAAATAACGTCACCAACGTCTCATATTTGTCTGGAAGAGCTCTAAGAATCTTGCGCATAATGTCAACATCAAGAAGGTTAGTCCCAAGGCCTTTGAGCTCATTCATAATGTTGTTGAGTCTTGAATACATCTCATTGATGTTTTCATGAGACAACATTATGAATATCTCATATTTGATCCGAAGCCTATGTAATTTGGCTTCTTTGACCGTGGATGTTCCCTCATGGACTTCTGAGAGGGTGGTCCAAATATCATGAGCGGTTTCTAAATTGCTCACTCTATTGAACTCATCTGCGTTCAAAGCGCCAAAGAGAGCGTTCATAGCTTGAGCATCTAAATGAGTATTACGCCCCTCTTGATCCATGGAAAGTAGTGGATTAAGAGGCATGATGTAACCCTCATTTACGATTTTCCAAATGCTTAGACTCATAGCCTTTAAATAAATTGACATTCTAATTTTTCAATACACATAATTAGAGCCATCAAACAAAGTAGCCTTTCATATAGCAATTCTCTCACTAGCCATCCTTTTCTCTCTTAGACGGTTATGTCTAAATCAATGAGAGACCAAGCTCTGATACCACTTGTAGGATCAAGGATAACCGACTAGAGGGGGGTGAGTAGGAGGTTTTTAAACTTTTTGACAATTTAACAATTAAAGCCAATTATAAACTAAGTCTAAACTAGATGCAATTCTAGCTAAGCAATTTAACACAAGATAAATGCTAGAATTGTAAATGCGGAATAAGTAAAGACAAGAAATAATCATAATTGAGACAAGAAAATTTTTCCCGTGATATCGAAGACTTGTCGATCTTCACTAGTCCACGTTGAAGAAGCTTGACAACTCAAGCCGGCTCCATGAATTAAGCCTTCCCTCAATCACTATTGGTAGTTCTTCCTCCGCTCCGGAGATGGCGAACACCAAGCCACTCACAATCTTGGCACCGGGCCTCTTCACACGCTTCTTGAAGAGATCACTGTGCGATCACCACCAAGCCGTCTAGGAGTTCTGCAAAACTCCAAGAGTAATAAATCAATGGCCTTCGCTCGACAGCACTCAAGTGCAAAAGGATAAACTAGAATGAATGGATGCACTTGAATGAACTCAACAACCTCACAATGAATGTACAAGAGTCTTTTTGGTGTTGAGAGGATGCTCAAGGCTCTATAGATGATAAATAAACTCTAGCACCCTGTCCTTGAGCAGGTGGAGGGGTATTTATAACCCCCACCAACAAATACGACCGTTGTGGAGAAATTCTCCAACTTTCAGTGAAATGCAGTATGACCGCCAACCACAGAGCGGTACTACCGCACCCATGTCAGAGCACAGTAACAGCTAGAACGGCTAGAACAGTAGCATTAACTGCTCTGACATAGCCGTTGAAAATCCCAGAGCGGTACTACCGCCAACCAAGTTGCGGTAATACCGCTTGATCCAGTCGTACCACACGAAGGATTGGTACTACCGTTTGTAGGGTTTCCAATTTAGCCAAAAAGAGGTGCTCTCTGGAAAATGCATACCGCCACAAAGAAATCGGTACAACCACTGAGCGGTACTACCGTTACGAGAACACGGTACTACTGATTGTCAAGGAGAGGCACCGAACCAAAAAACACCGCTACTATTTTAAACGAACTGCCAACTAGAAATCGGAACGACCGACGTGCGGTAGTACCGCACCACGATCTGGTCGTACCGCTAAGCGGTAGTACCGCCGACTTAACGTTGGTACTACCGTTTTCCTTGAAAAACAAAGTATAATTTTCAAAACCAAATTCAAATGCATGCATGATACTTAATTGATCCAATTTGCACAAGAACAAGCTATCAAGCTACTAGTCACGATCCCTCTTAATAGTACGGTATTTAACCTATAATCCGGTCTTTCAACCATTTCTCCTAAGACCGGTAAAACATAAAAGGACTCTAGACTACTTGTACCTTGTCTTTGAGCCATGTAGATCTTCATTGTGTCCTTTAGCATGCATCTTCACGTCATCAAACTCACCAATGTGACTTAACCTTGTAAATACTCAATAAACACGTTAATCCCATATTCACATATTATCATTAATTAGCAAAACAATATTTAGGGGCCTAGATGCTTTCAATCTCCCCCTTTTCGGTAATTGATGACAACACAACTAATATGTGAGAAAGATTGTTTTGAATATACTATGAGTGTATATTCTTTTGATGATTTAACAACAAAATAATTCTTGTAATGAGCTTGAATGAGTTTTGAGAATTATTTTCTTGTTAAATCCAATTTAAAGAAAGCTCCCGCTAAACATGTGCATATAAATAATAGAAAATCTTTGCACGCACATGTAGAGATTTTTGAAATTTTGGCGGAGTTTCTTTTGGTTGTTCGAACTTGAGGAAAATGCAATATTGAAATATGACTATAATTTAGATTGCATTGCAAGAGAATATCATAAGCATAATCATTATCCAACAAGTTCAACAAGATAAGCAACACAGTTTTAAACTATTACAAGCACATAAGTTCAACAATAATAACACATTACAAAACACATAAGCCCATACAAGATAATACTAGCAAAAGACTTGCTCCCCCTAAATCTTTCTCTTCTTGCTTCTCTTCTTACTTCTCCCCCTTTAGCATCGAGGTACCAAAACATCTCAAACTGCTGGGTCCTGAGGAGGAAGAGTAGCTGGGTCCTGAGGAGCTGGAGCTGGAGCTAGGGCTGAAGCTGGAGGAGCTGAAGCAACAGGTGCTGGAACCTGAGGCACTAGAGCTGGAGCTAGAGCTGGAGGAGCTGAGGCCTGAGGAGCTTGAGCTGGAGTTGGAGCTGAGGCCTGAGGAGCTGTAGCTGGGGCCAAGGGAGGAACAGCTAGAGCAGAAGGAGTAGAGGCCCCTGAAAATGGAGGAGGACGACGAGAGTAGAATGAGGAGCCCTCAAAATCTGCTCCATAGAGTCAATACTTTCTGCCATGGCAGCCATCCTGTTATGAGTCTCATTATAGAAATCATTTTGAGCTAATTCCATGTCAGTTAGCCTGTTGTGGGTCTTATTTTGAAACTCAATTTGGGTTGTCTGCATCTCTTGCAAAGTGTTGAGAATTAACTGCTGATTTTGAAGAATCTGTGTAAGAGTACCTTCAGCAGGAGCACTCTCTTGAGCAGCAGCAGTATCATCATGATGAACAGGAGGGCCGTCTCGAGGCTTGTAAGCCTTATGAGGTGATCCCAATCCTCCCTGATATTCAATCTTCTTGAGTATCAAAGCTATTATGTAGGGAGCATAGTAAATCCTTTTAACCCTATCATTCTTTGAAGAAACTATGCCCTTTAGAATGACATCCACTACATCAAATCTTCTCCCACGCATAATATTATCAATGATATTCCAAGCATATCCTCTTACTGCATCAAAGTTACCACTCTTGGGTTAAAATGTATGATTTATAATCCTATTAATCATGCTTGGAATGGGCTTAAGTCCATGAATCTTTTCTGGGGTATACCCGACAGTTGGATCATAAAAGTCAGTCCAAGCAGGAGACAACAATGCAGGGCTGTCAAAGAGCTTCTCCCATATGCCAGACGGTGTTCTCAAGACACGCTCAAAGTCCTCCTTAGTACTCTCCACATATCTAGTAACTGTTACCCATTTCATCGATGTCAAGTCTGGAGAAACATGTACTGTGGCATAAAACTGCCTGATAATATCATCATCATAATTTTGCCTTAGAGCCACAAGATCATGAAGACCGACTTGCTGAAAGAGTCGGTATACACCACTGTACTTGTCCAAGGAGTTTATGTGAGGCCACTTAATCCACTTGTGATCTACACAATTTCTATGATTTCCATACAGCTTCTCATATACTTGTTCTTGAAATAATGTATGGAATCTTGGATTGACGGAGTTGGACTTGAAGAGATATTGATTTGTTGGAAATATGCCCTAGAGGCAATCATAGAGATGATGATATTTCGTTGTATCCATGATTTAATAAATGTTCCTTGAATATTGCCTTTGTGTTGATTAACAAGTATGTGACTTGTTTGTGAAACTCTTCACTTGTATGGTTATTCTAAAGATTGTCCCTAGTCAGAGTTCATGTGAGGACACATGTGAATGATGGATTAGCACATGTATCGGTTGATGACCATGTTTCACAGTCATAGACATGGAGATGTCAAACCAATAATGTGGACACATGTTTAGAACATGGGGTTGGACCGACCCAACATGAGACATAACAATTATACTTATGGTTCTCTCTACACAATGTGTGCGCCTTGTCCTTAGACACGAGATTATGCATGTACTTGAGATGTGAATCGACCTACTTAGGGGCTATCAAACGCTACTCAAATGTGAGGTAGTTATAAAGGTAGCTTTTGGGTTTGTCATGAAGCATCTTTGCGAGGCATGGTCGGTCGAGATGGGATTTGCCCTCTCTACGAGAGAGATATCTCTGGCCCCTCGAGTGATCGGATCGAAATGCATGGCCATGCTACTTAAGGTTAAGAGTTAACCTAGTAAGGGATTAGAATCACGGGATCGAGAAAGAGTGGTCGACTTGGAGCTCGGTAGAATATCGTGAGGCAAAGGATTGGCATGTACATAACGTTGTGATGGTTCGTCGATATGATCTTTGTGTATGCGTTTAGGAGTTGGCACGTCTTGCTAGAGACCGCTACCAACTATTGACCAAGTATGTATACTCGCGTCATGTCTAAACATACGTGAACCTATAGGGTCACACACTTAAGAAATTTGAAGCCTAATCGGATTGGATCCGAATTAGATGGGCATTGAGTCCCAATGGGCCTCTATTAGTAGAAGCCCATTGTAAGGGCGTCTATAAAAGGAGGGCAAAGGCGCCTGAGGTTTCATGATGAGTTTTTCGTGACATCCTCAAACCACAGCGCCACCCTCCCACGCCCAAGTCGCTCATGCGGATCTAGTAGTCGGCGTCGTCGCTTCCTCCCGCGTGTGGATACTGTGGAGGGTATTTGCATCTGTAGCGTTTGGACGAACCGCAAGAGAGGAGGTCAGACGTTGGACACCGCGACGAGGGCGAGGAAGTAGTACGACTACTCGCCCGACGTCTTTGCATCAACGTAGTCGACTACTCTGCCCGACGTCTTTGCATCAATTCCGCTTTTCTTGGCGTCTAGTGGTAATTCCGTGATCTATAAGCTGCGGTGATCTTGGTTTCTGGGTAGAATTTTTATTAATTTGCGCTAGCGTAGCCTACCGTAGCCCTTCGATGGTATCGAGGCGGTTCTTTGTCATGTTATAGGTTGGGTGATTTGCATATGGCGATATGTAAGTCGGTATGATCGATGTGATCGATTGTATAGTTACAGTAATGGATTGATCGATCTGGTTTCGTGATCATCTTTGCTTGATCGTGAAACAACATACCCTACGGTCGGATTCGCCATCGGGGTGAAGCGGTGACACGTAAAACCGGTTGCGGAATCGAAGATCAATATGATTGGTCGAATCGGAACCTAGATTGATAATCGATGTTACGTGATCATCTTTGCTAAGGTCGTGAAACAACATACCCTACCGGTCGGATTCGCCATCGGGGTAGACAGTGACACGTAAAACCGGTTGCTGCATGTAAAGATCAATACAAATTGGTCGAATCGGAACAATGGTCGATTTGTGGTAAATATGATTTGCCGATCAAAATCCTAAGTAAAAATTGCATAGATTGGATCTCTGTTTTTTTACGAATGTCTAGTGGTAATTCGATGGCGCGCCTTGCCGAACCCGCGGGCGCCGCCTTCGAACCCTGATGGGGAAACCCTCGACCCCTTATCCGGTAGATTGCGATTCTATGCATAACTTGTTTTTGCAGGATGCATGTGACGATATGGCCTAATGTGTATGTGATGCATGTTTGTAATATTTTCATGACTGCGTGTGTGGGGGTTAAACAACAATTTGGAGCCATTGTGTTGTCAAAGTATTGTATTAACGGCCTGCGTGCCGACTTGTGATGATTCCTTGTATCCATGTATTTTATTACTAGCTGTTATGAGTAATAGCTTATATTAGTACTCGGAGGACACATCACTTGGAGGGATGGCACACATTAACCATGGAGATGGAGATCATCATGGTGGACAGATTCTATGGCGATGGAGATCACCATGAGAAAATGGGCCATCTTGAGTCTGGCTGTGTGAATGCTATTCTGTTTGTTTTACTCCTATGCATGTTTGAATGGTAGAAGTATAGCGATCCCTCACAAAATGTTAAGTTAAACATATGCCCTCCCAACTAAACTTTGCACCATCCCATGTCTTGTAAATTGATGGTGGGTCTATAAAATTAGGGCACCATCGACTTTCCTTGACTAGATGGGTTTGTATCGGATACATACATGCATAAGGGTTGGTGAACTTAACAAGGCTATCATAAAGGTTATGGGCCTTGGGGCATAAGGTTGGGCGCAGGGGCATAGAGATGTCACCCAACAACAAGAGTCATATAGAGATATGATTAGCAAGGTGTTGCTTATCAATTACCTTGTCTCCTAGCGGTGATGCAAAAGCTCACTAGTAGACTCGTTAATTGCGGATCTTGAATCGCTAAGAATCAATAGAGGATGTTGATTTTAGTGGGAGTACATTCTATTAAATTTGTTTATCTGAGTTTACTCTATCATGGTTTTATTTGTCTTAGTATTTTGCATTTCCTATTGTAGATCAATGGCATCTAGCAACCGCGCACACCCTTTTGCTGCGATCGATTCTTGAGAAAGAAAAATTAAATGGAACAAACTATTGATTTGGGTCCGTAACACGAAATTGTTCTCGGGCGGATAAAAGGAAAACGTTCGGACACCCCAATCCCGAAGAGCACGCTAACATGCATGGCCGCTTTGTTAAAAGCGCCTACAAGAAAGCATGTGATGACTCTCTTGAGGTTAGGCTGTCTTATGCTTGCATGCATGGAACTGACCTTCAAAAGCGGTTTGAGGATCGAAGCGTATGATATGATCATGGCGCTTAGGACATGTTCGAGATACGGGCCAGGGTGAGCGATTCAATGTCTCTAAGGCTTTTACGGAATGCAAGTTAATGAAGGTGCACCGTAGGCCCACATGTGATCAAAATGGTTGGTTCTGATTAGACTTTGGATAAACTTGGTTTTCCAATTAGCCAAGAGTTGGCAACTGATTTCATTTTGGCATCTCTTCCACCTAGCTATGGACATTTCATTTCGAACTACCATATGCATGGGGTGGAAAAGGGCCTTAATGAGCTTTGTGGGATGCTCAAAAGCAGAGAGTGACATTAAGAAGTGTGCAGGCCCTAGCCATGTGATGGCTGTGCAGAACAAGTCCAACTTCAAGAAAAAGGGTAGGAAGCCATGGGCAAAGAATAAGGGCAAGGCTAAAGATATGATCTCGAAGCCAACGCCTAAGCCTAATCTTTGGACACGAGTGAGACAAGTATGCTTCTATTGTAAAAGCGGCCTTTGGAAGAAAGCGCAAGAAGTACACGGATTCCGAGGAATGCAAGAAGAAGGTGGAAGTAAGACTTCCACCCAAGGTACACTTGTCATAAATGTTTTAGACATTTTCTCGCTGATTCTCCTATTAACTCTTGGGTATTTGATCTGGGATCGGTTGCTCACATTTGCAACTCGATCACGAGGGCTAATAAGAAGTAGAGGAGTCGCAAGAGGTGAAGTTGATTTTCGCGTCGGAAATAAAGCAAGGGTTCTTTGCGTTGACCGTCGGCACCATGCAACCGGCTTCCTTCGAGATTTATTATGGAATTGAATAATTGTTATTATGTTCCTAGTATGAGTCGAAACATTTTATCCCCCTCATGTTTGATGAGAGATGGTTATTCATTTGCAAGTAAAGACAATGGTTGTTTGATCTCTAAAAATGAAATGTTTATGGCTTTTGCGCCCATTGTGAATGGGTTATTTATTTTAAATCTTGATAATCGCCCATCTTTAACATAAATGCTAAAAGACTTGACCTAATGATTTGAATCCCACCTATGTTTGGCATTGTCGTTTGGGTCACATAAGTGAAAAGCGCATGAAGAAGCTCCATAATGATGGTCTTCTAACCGTTTGATTTTGAATCATCTGAGACATGTGAAGCTTGTTTGCTTGGTAAGATGACCAAGTCACCTTTCAAAGGTTCTTTTGAGAGGCGTCGGACTTGTTGGAAATCATACATCTTGATGTATGTGGACCATTGAGCACGACTGCTAGAGGTGGATTTCATTACTTCATAACTTTCACTGATGATTTTAGTAGATATGGCTATGTCTACTTAATGAAGCATAAGTCTGAAACTTTTGAAAAGTTCAAAGAGTTCCAAAATGAGGTTGAAAATCAACGTGCCAAGAAAATTAAGGCTCTACGATCGATCGTGGTGGCGAGTATTTGAGTCATGAATTTAGCAATCATCGAAGAGTTGCGGAATTGTTCCTGACTAACACCGCCGGAGCGCCTCAAAAAGCAGGGGTATCGGCGGCGTGTCGGACCTTGTTGGACATGGTTCGATCGATGATGAACGATCAGATCTACCATTATCATTTTGGGGTTACGCTCTAGAAAGCGGCGGCTTTCACACTTAATAGGGTACCGTCTAAATCCGTAGTTAAGACACCATATGAGATATGGTGGGAAGAGTCACGGTTTGTCTTTTCTAAAGATTTGGGGATGTGAGGCGTTTGTCAGCGACTACTGATCGGACAAGCTCACACCCAAGTCGGATAAATGCATTTTAAGTGGGATATCAGAAGAAACCTTTGGATATTACTTCTACAACCGACTAGAGGACAAAGTGTTTGTCGCTCGAAGTGGTGTTTTCTAGAGAAAGAGTTTCTCAACAGGAGACAAGTGGAAGAAGCAGTGCGGCTTGAAGAGGTTCAAGATGAACCAATCGGGAAGACTTCGACGAATGATGCCCACGTGGCGAGAACAAGTTGAGAACCCATGGCAAAGGAAGCACCACCACCACGAAGGTCGGAAGGCTCCATGTCTGCGAGATATGTTATTGTTAGACAATGATGAGCCTCGACCTATGCGGAAGCAATGATGGACCCAGACTCGAGAAATGGCATATTGCCATGAGATCCGAGATAGCATCCATGGGAGACAATCAAGTTTGGAACTTGGTTGACCCTTTGATGGTGTTAAAACCATAGAGTGCAAATGGATCTATAAAAGAAGATTGATATGGATGGAAATGTTCATATCCATAAAGCTCGACTTATGCAAAAGGTTTCGGCAAGTTCAAGGAGTTGACTATGATGAGACCTTCTACTTTGAAGCGATGCTTAAATCTATAAGGATCATTCTAGCTATTCTGCATATTTCGACTATGAGATATGGCGGATGGATGTCAAAAGCGGCTTTCCTTAATGGAAATTTAGCGAGGGCGTGTATATGATCTGACGAGGGTTTTGTCGATCAAACAATGCTAGAAAAGTATGCAAACTTCAAAAATCCATTTATGGATTGAAGCAAGCATCTCGGAGTTGGAACATTCGTTTTGATGAAGTGGTCAAAGGGTTTGGCTTCATCAAAAGCGAAGAAGAATCTTGTGTTTACAAGAAGGCAAGTGGGAGCTCGCTCGTATTTCTAATCTTATATGTAGATGACATATTCTTGATTGGAAATGATATTCCTATGCTCGAGTCGTTAAGACCTCCTTTGAAAAATAGTTTTTCAATGAAGGACTTAGGGAAGCGGCATATATTTTGGGTATTAAGATCTATAGAGATAGATCAAAAGGCTAATAGGATTAAGCGAGTACTTACATTGACAAAGTGTTGAAGCGGTTCAACATGGGGAGGCAAAGAAAGGTTTCTTGCCCATGTCTCATGGCATAAATCTTGGCAAGACTTCGGTGTCCTTCGACAAGCGATGGCGAGATCGCATGAGTAAGATTCCATATGCTTCGCCATTGGATCTATCATGTATGCTATGATATGTACTCGCCAGATGTTTCCTATGCTCTAAGTGTTCTGGCGAGATACCAAGTGATCCGGTGAGAGTCCTTTGGGCGGTTAAAAACATCCTCAAGTATTTGAGAAGAACTAAGGATGTGTTCCTTGTCTACGGAGGTGAGGAAGAGCTCGTTGTAAATGGTTACACCGATGCAAGCTTCAAACCGACAAAAGCGATTACAAATCGCAATCGGGTTTTGTGTTCATTTTGAGCGGTGGTGCGGTCGATTGGAAGAGTTCCAAGCAGAGATTCTGACGACTCTACAGCGGAGGCCGAGTACATTGCGGCTTCGAAGCGACAAAGGAAGGTGTTTGGATAAGGAAGTTCATAAGCGAACTAGGTGTGGTTCCTAGTGCGTGCGATCCTCTGGATCTTTCTTGTGATAACAAGTGGGGCCATTCGCAAGCCAAGGAGCGAGGAATCACCAAAGAACAAACACATCTCTGCGGCGGTTTCATCTCATTCGAGAGATCCTCAATCGAGGAGATTTAAAGATATGCAAAATACACACGGTTTGAATATTTGAGATCCTTTGACGAAGCCTCTTCCTGACCTAAGCATGAGGCACACACAAGAGCTATGGGTATTAGATATCTTCTAGATTGACTCTAGTGCAAGTGGGAGGCTGTTGGAAATATGCCTAGAGGCAATCATAGAGATGATGATATTTCGTTGTATCCATGATTTAATAAATGTTCCTTGAATATTGCCTTTGTGTTGATTAACAAGTATGTGACTTGTTTGTGAAACTCTTCACTTGTATGGTTATTCTAAAGATTGTCCCTAGTCGAGTTCATGTGAGGACACATGTGAATGATGGATTAGCACATGTATCGGTTGATGACCATGTTTCACAGTCATAGACATGGAGATGTCAAACCAATAATGTGGACACATGTTTAGAACATGGGGTTGGACCGACCCAACATGAGACATAACAATTATACTTATGGTTCTCTCTACACAATGTGTGCGCCTTGTCCTTAGACACGAGATTATGCATGTACTTGAGATGTGAATCGACCTACTTAGGGGCTATCAAGCGCTACTCATGTGATGAGGTAGTTATAAAGGTAGCTTTTGGGTTTGTCATGAAGCATCTTTGCGAGGCATGGTCGGTCGAGATGGGATTTGCCCTCTCTACGAGAGAGATATCTCTGGGCCCCTCGAGTGATCGGATCGAAATGCATGGCCATGCTACTTAAGGTTAGAGTTAACCTAGTAAGGGATTACGAATCACGGGATCGAGAAAGAGTGGTCGACTTGGAGCTCGGCCGAATATCGTGAGGCAAAGGGATTGGCATGTACATAACGTTGTGATGGTTCGTCCGATATGATCTTTGTGTGCGTTTAGGAGTTGCACGTCTTGCTAGAGACCGCTACCAACTATTGACCAAGTATGTATACTCGCGTCATGTCTAAACATACGTGAACCTATAGGGTCACACACTTAAGAAGTGAAGCCTAATTCGGATTGGATCCGAATTAGGCTGAGCATTGAGTCCCAATGGGCCTCTATTAGTAAAGCCCATTGTAAGGGCGTCTATAAAAAGGAGGGCAAAGGCGCCTGAGGTTTCATGATGAGTTTTTCGTGACATCCTCAAACCACGCCGCCACCCTCCCACGCCCAAGTCGCTCGCGCGGATCTAGTAGTCCGGCGTCGTCGCTTCCTCCCTGCGTGTGGATACGTGGGGTATTTGCATCTGTAGCGTTTGGACGAACCGCAAGAGAGGAGGCATGACGTTGGACACCGCGACGAGGGCGAGGAAGTAGTACGACTACTACGCCCGACGTCTTTGCATCAACGTGAGTACGACTACTCTGCCCGACGTCTTTGCATCAATTCCGCTTTTCTTGGCGTCTAGTGGTAATTCCGTGATCTATAACTGCAGTGATCTTGGTTTACGGGTAGAATTTTTATTAATTTGCGCTAGCGTAGCCTACCGTAGCCCTTCATGATTAACATGACACTTGATGGCATACCCATATCATCATATGACTGAGCTTGTATTTCTGGCTCTGTCTCGGTTTGAACTTCGAGAACGACAATGCATGCGCGAGCTTTCCTCACTTTCTTGAGTCGAGTGCATTGGCCTCTTGCCCTTGCCATGCACGACCTTTTGTCAAATTGATCGAGTTCTTTGTGCTGGAGCTGCAGGAGGTTGAGATCTTTGAGGTTGAGATGAAGATTGCCCTCCTCTAGGTGGTCCATGCGACTTGCGAGTCAAAATTCTTGTCCTAGGCATCTTCACACAGATAGGATAGGTTTCAAGGAGTTCAAATGATCAATTGAAATAGAATTAATTTTGAAAGAAATGAAAGTTCCGTTTCTATCAAGACAATCGGTCATACCGCCGTTCTATGGCCGGTACGACCGCATAATGGTTGTACCGCGCTCAAGAAACGGTAGTACCGATTTTTCTGACCGAGTTCTAGGGCATGGGATTTACTAAAATTTTTGATGTTTTTTATAGAGTGAATCCATGGAGTGGATGCGCAAGCATCATGAGACATCAAATTTGTAATTTTTCCCAATTAGAACAACAGAAATCATCTACATTCTCAATTAACCCTAAAAGGAGACCTAGGGTTCCAATCTTCGGTAAAACTAGAATCAAAAGAGGTTTTACCTTGAGATTTGAAGGAGGTGAACCCTAGAGATACAAGAATCAACAAGAAAATGAAGAATCACCGAAGGTTTTAGGAGATTTGCGATGGGGTTTTTGGGTGGTCCTTCGGGTTGGAGAGAGAGAGAGAGAGAGAGGGCGAGACGCAATGAGCTGCCACGGTCCAACCGTTCAGAGGTAAAGAGGGTAAAGAGGTAAAACCGCGAGGAAGTCACAGCCCAGTTACCAACTGATGCGGTAGTATTGCCTTGATACCGCCGGTAGTACCGCTAAGTGGTATCTGCGATTATCTTACTTATTTGGTCGTATCGCGCTCTGATCGTCTGGTAACTTAACCGCTTGATAGTTCGATTATCAAGAACTTTAAGGAACAACTCTGGAATTTCTTTGGATTTGAGAATTTATGAAAATGATCCGTAGTTTTGCACTCAAATAAATACCATTGAGGATCATTATGCATTGAATAGACTAATGTCTATCTAAGAACATAATTTTTACGAAAATAGTAATCTTTAATAAATAATTTTGAAAATACTTTCATAAAATGATCAAATAATATCAAATGGAGCACAATACATGAGGCAAGTGTTCAACTAACATTTGAATAGTCTATGACATTTAACTCATTCCTAATTTGCAAAAGCAGCCTTTGTAACATCCCAAAATTCTGGAGTTCTTAAAAAGTTTTCAAAGTAAAAAGAACCATTTGGTTTTGATGAGAGTTCAAAGCTTAACTTGAGATTTTCGGAAATTCGAGTGTTTAAGGTGACTTAATCGAACTCCAACTAATGCGAAAGTTTGGTCTATTCGGAGTTGTTCGAGTTCTGGTCTTGCTCTCCTCTCTCTCTGTTCGTTCAGATCTCTCTGGACCTCCCCTTAACCTCTTCAGGCCTTTTCCCCATTTTGACCTCTTTTTTTTTGTTAAGACCTCCTCTTGGTCTAGACCTCCTCGTGGTGTAGACCTCCTTTTCTGTTTGAACCTTCCTTCGGTTTTGACCTAACCTATGTTGGTCTTGACCGTCGATATCTCCTTTGGCTCCATCTTGACCGTTGAGACCTCCCCTGTGTTGGTCTTGACCGTCGAGATCTCCTTTGGCTCCATCTTGACCGTTGAGACCTCCCCTGTGTTGGTCTTGACCGTCGAGATCTCCTTTGGTTTTCTCTTGGCCCGTGACCTCCTTTTCTTGTCATTTTGTCGTGACCTCCCTCTGAGGTCGCGACCTTCTCTTTTTGTCATTTTGCCGTGACCACCCTGGCGGTCATGACCTCCCCTGTGGTTTTTTTCAAAGACCACCCTCCTTGGTCTTTTGCAAAGACCACCCTTTGTGGTCCAGACCTCCCTTACGGTCGCGACCTCCTCTTGGTCTTCTTGCAAAGACCACCCCCTTTTGGGTCACGACCACTCCTCTCAGTCATGACATCCCTCTTTTTCCCGTGCGGCACGCGCATTAAATGCTGCCGTCACCGTATCAACGTGTGCACTTAATATTGCTGCCTCCTAGCAACGTGCGCATTTAATGTCGTTGCCTCCGCTGACCCCCACCGCTCCTCCGCCAGTCTTGCCGCCTCATCCGGTTGCCGGGGCCCCCGTTTCCTCTATAAATAGAGTGCCTAGGAGCTTTTTTTGCCCTTCTTTTTGCTCCCTCTCACTCACTCTCATTTGCACTCTCGGCCACCTTTGTTCAAGCTCTCTTTTGAAGTGGTTTCACCTCTTTCCTTCGTCAAAATCTTTGCTTTCTTTCAGCTCTAGTTTGGTGAGTTCTTTGGTTTTCTTTTGAAGTTGTTTTCTTGACTTGGCTCTTTTCGAAAACGTGTAGGATCCGGCTGTTCTGAAGACCTCCTGGAACCAGCGTTCTCAACCGAAGAAGCTCAGTTCTGCAGCGAAGGCAAGTCATAGGCCTTTGATCATGTTGAACCCATTTCTGCAAAAAAAAAGTATATTGTTTTACTATGAACTTGCATGGCTAGTTTTATAAAAATGGTTTTGGGAGTAGTTAATCGCCCACTTGTCTTATGACTCCTTGGATAATTGGAAGCAACATGTTGACATGTACCCTTGGAAATCCGTAGGATGGGCTATCTTAGTTGGGTATGTCTTTGTGTACCAACATGGGTGCGTTTTATTGCTTAGCCATGCTTTAGTAGACGTTGTTCTCATCATGAATCACCACTGTTAGCTTACCCCCAGCGCATCGGTTGTGGCTTGTGTAGTAGCGGCCGATGTAGCTGATTAAAATAAAGTGTGGCCCTGTGTGAGGCTACGACATTTGTTGTCACCTTAACTAAAAATTTGTGTGCCAGAACTGGGTGGTCATCTGGTTGGGTTGAACCCAACAATGATCAATTTGTCTAATGAGCTATGGAATCGTGGCAATGCCACTGTTGTTAAAATTTGTGTGCCAAGACCAGTATGGTCATTTGTAGGTTGAACAGAAAATGTTTTATGCGGCCGAGTAGTCGAGGGTGAGTAGTGGGTGCCTTGAGCACCTTTGGGTTTGTGGTCGAGACTACTTTGAGCAACCAACTAAGGACTTAACCTTGTACGCCATCGATCTGGGTCTTTACCGTGCAACCACAAGTCCATAATGGGGTGGTCCTGGTCAACTAATTAGTGAGGTACTCATGCGGTTATGTCGTGGTGGTTGAAATGGCGCAAGAGGGGCCTGGCGAATCCTCGTGAGGCGAGAACCAAGTCAGGTGACCTTTGTAAAGGCCTTGTCACGAGCTCTAGACTGCTTACCAAAGGAAGTGAGCAGGGGCATCGACGGGTGCCCAACCAACTAGAGGACTTCGTGTCTTGTGGGTAAAGTTGTGCACCTCTGCAGAGTGTAAAATCTATTCGAATAGTCGCGTCCTCGGTAATGGACATGCCCGGTTCTTTCACGCAAGGGTTAGAGCTTTCTAAAAGTTGTGGTTGGTTTCGTGTGGTTTTGCTCTCGACTAGGGTGATTATGTGTTGTTTTCAAAGAACTTGTTTACTTATGAATTATCTTTTCAATTCGTGCTTTGCAATCTACTTATTGTATTTCTGTTAAATACTACTTTATGCAAACTAACCATACAGCTTTCTTTGTCAAGCCTTGCATAAATGTTATTGCATTTTTTCCTATGGCTTGTTGAGTACATTCAAAGTACTCATGGCTTGTGCCCTCTGGTTAATCAGCAGCTGAAGACCTCCCTGGGTGCTCCGTGCACTATGAGGAGGAGTTCGTTGAAGACCTCGTGGACTAGGGGACGTCCTTCACTTGATAGCCTATGGCTCGCTGAGTGGCCCGCGTTGTATTTTGCTTTCCGCTGCAAGTGTTCTTTTATTGTTTTCCCTGCGTGGCACCCCTGTAAACAAGTTTGACCATAAGGTCTTTTGTCTATATATATTAATTTGTCTGCTTCATCTTATGTTTGTTGTATGGATGTGATGACACCGTTTTGAGTCTGTGCGAGCTAGCGATCTGATCTTGGGACTAGCTCGTTGTGCACAGAGACTGGGACCTCCGGGTGGTCTCGGAGGACCTCCGGGTGGACCTTTGAGTCCTCCTGGGTGGTCCTGGAGGCTCTCCGGGAGGTCCTGGGGGACCTCTTGGGAGGTCTTGGAGGACCTTCCCAGATCTTCGGGTGGTTCGGTTGGACCTCTTGGGTGGTCCTGGGAGACCCCTCCGGGTCCTCTTGGGTCAGGTCCTTACAAGGTGGTATCAGATCCATATCGACTGTAGGACGTAACCTTAGTTAGCATGGTCGACTTAGTCCAGAGTCTAAAAAGTTATTTTCTAAATCAAACCAACTGATTAATTTGAGTAGTTATTGTTTTCTCATCTTATTCTGATCTCTTCTCACCTTACTCCTAGATTCTCACCCCTTACCCCCTCTGGAACGTGTTTTAAAACTTAAACTGACCTTCTCACCTCAGGAATCTCTGTAGGATCGAGCTTTGGTTTAAGTTGCCCACCCCTGTAAGCTAAGTAGAAGTGCCTAGAGTGGTCCTCCTTAGCTTAGTGCCGTTTAGTTCGTGTCTTTGGCCTTCTGTTGGACTTTTGTGCCTCTTAGTAGCTTTTCGGCTACTTGTTTTGGGTTTGACCTGCTTTTCCCCGATTAAGGTGCTCTATATCTCCTCTTGCTCTCTCTCGTCCCTTGTGCTTTTCCCTCTTACCTATTGTGCTTTTTCCCTCTCATCTATTAAGCCTGAGAAGGTGTCTTGCAGATGGATCAGACCCACAGTTCAGCTAGTCAAGATGAACAAGTGGATCCCTCCTTGCCACCACCCCCACCTCCTCCAGCAGCCCCGACAGATCAAAATATGAGTTAGTTCATGGCAGCCCAAGCGCAGATGATGAGTGCTTTGATGCAGAACATGAATCAAATGATAGCCTAGCAGAATCAGACCACGGTAGCCTTGATCGCGGTGTTGAACCAGAGCAACCAAGCCGCTGCTGCGCTGCCACCACCACTAGTTGCTCCCCAATCAAGGATAGCAGAGTTCTTGAGGACCCGTCCATCTACCTTCTCTAGCTCCTCTGAGCCATTGGACGCAGACGATTGGTTGCGCTCAACCGAGAGGAAGCTTGCCATTATCCAATGTGATGATCGGGAGAAGGTTCTCTACGCCTCGCACCAGCTCGAGGGCCCAGCAGCCGAGTGGTGGGAGAGTTTTTGTGCCGCCCATGAGAACCCCCAGAGCATCACGTGGGCAGAGTTTTCTGAAGCCTTCCGCCATTCCCATGTCCCTGATGGGAAGGTGGAAATGAAAAAGAATGAGTTTTGGGAGTTAAAGCAGGGAAGTATGTCAGTGAGTGAGTATCTCAACATGTTCACTCAGCTTTCTCGGTATGCCCCCTAGGATGTTGCCACAGATGATGCCCGACAGAAAAGGTTCAAGCGAGGACTCATTCCAAACTTGAAGGTCCAAGTCATCGGCAATGACTATGCAGACTTCTAGCAGATGGTGAACAAGACCTTGCTTATTGAAGAATCTTGCAGAGAGCTTGCCGAGTCTTACAAGAGGAAGATGTCATAGTCTACTGCTCGTCAAGGTCACCCGCAGAGAGCTCGGACCATTGCTCAGTTCCCTGGCCGTTTTGCTCCTCCGACCACCTCCAGGACCTCTCCAGTAGCTCCTCACCTGGCTACCTCCAGTGGTGAATATCTATATGCTTGGTTCTTGAATGTTGAATATGGTTATTGGCTATTTTCACCGCACTATCATTATAACACAAAAGAGACATTTTATCAAATTTAATTTCATAATCCATCAATGTTTGCCTCATCCATAACAATTAAGCATAACAACTTCCCACGGAAATATATTCAGCTTCGACGGTGGATAATGCTACGGAGTTTTGTTTCTTGGATGACCATGATACTAAAGATCTTCCTAAGCATTGACAACTACCCGAGGTGCTTTTTCTACCCACTTTACAACCCGCATAATCAGAATCCGAATATCCAATTAAATCATATCTAGCACCTTTGAGGAACCATAGGCCAATGCTAGAAGAATGATTTAAATATCTTAGTATTCTTTTAACGGCTATCAAATGGCACTCTTTTGGAGTTGCTTGAAAACGTGCACACATGCAAACACTAAACAAGATATCGGGCCTAGATGCAGTAAGATAAAGCAAGATACCAATCATAGACCTATAAAGCTTTAAATCTACCGATTTACCTCCCTCATTTAGGTAAAGTTGACCGTTGGCTACCATGGGAGTCTTGATGGGTTTTGCATCCTCCATGCCAAATTTCTTGATCAAATCTTTTGCATACTTGGTTTGCTCACGAAGGTTCCATCTTTAAGTTGCTTGATTTGAAGTCCAAGGAAATAGCTCAATTCTCCAATCATAGATATTTCAAATTCCCTAGACATCATATCACCAAACTCTTCGTAAAATTCTTGATTAGTAGACCTAAAAATGATATCATCAACATAAATTTGACAAAACAAGAAATTATCATTTAAGACTTTAGTAAATAGAGTTGAATAAATTTTCACGATTTTGAATCCTTTTGAGACTAGAAAATCTCTAAGGCGTTCATAAAATGCTCTAGGAGCTTGTTTAAGACCATAGAGCGCCTTGGAGAGTTTATAGACACGATTTGGATTTTTAGGATCTTCAAAACCGGGAGATTGTTCAACAAAGACAAGTTCGGATATTTTATCATTTAAGAAAGCACTTTTAACATCCATTTGAAATAATTTAATATCAAAGCATGATGCAAAAGCAAGTAATATCCGAATTGACTCAAGCCTAGCTACGGGAGCAAAGGTTTCACCAAAATCCAAACCTTTGACTTGTGAATAACCTTGAGTGACCAATCTTACTTTGTTTCTAATAACCATACCATTTTCATCTTGCTTATTCCTAAAGACCCATTTTGTACCAATGACGTTGTGTTCTTTGGGTCGATCCACCAATATCCAAACCTCATTCCGGGTGAAGTTATTGAGTTCTTCATGCATTGCATTCACCCAATCCGGATCTTCAAGTGCTTCTTCTACATGCTTTGGCTCAATAAAAAAGACAAAAGAGTAATGTTCACAAAAAGAAGCAACACGAGAGCGAGTTTGGACACCCTTACTTACGTCACCCAATATTTGGCCTATTGGATGATCCTTTGCAATTGCATTGTGAATTCTTGGTGGTAGGTTGGATGGTTGATCATCTTCCTTGTTATCCTCTTCATTAATTTGTACTTGATTTGCGGAAGAGGTAGGAGGTTCAACTTGAATGGAAGATGATGGATTGTCTTCGGGTTTGATGTCACCTATTTGCATATACTCCATTACTTTTCTTAAGGCTTCATCACCTACATCATCCAAATTCTCATGCTCTTCTTGAGAGCCATTAGTTTCATCAAATTGCACATCGTGCCTTTCTACAACTAAACCGGAGTTTTGGTTAAAGACACGATAAGCTTTTCTATTTGAAGAATAACCAAGCAAGAAACCAACATCACAACGACTTGCAAATTTTGAAAGACAAACACCCTTTTTCAAAATATAACATTTGCAACCAAATACACGAAAATAAGAGATGTTCGGTTTTCTTCCTACAAGAAGCTCATAGGAAGTCTTTTTCAAAAGACGATGCAAATAAAGACGATTTATGGCATGACGAGCGGTGTTAATTGCTTCCGCCCAAAAGCTATCGAAAGTATTATACTCATCAAGCATTGTCCTAGCCATTTCAATTAATATACGATTTTTCCTTTCTACAACTCCATTTTGCTCCGGAGTGTAGGTTGTGGAAAGTTCGTGTTTTATTCCAAGTTCATCACAAAATTCTTCAACTTTAGTATTCTTGAACTCGGAACCATTATCACTAAGTATTTTCTTTATTTTGAAATCAAATTCATTTTGAGCCGTTTTTGCAAAACTTTTGAAAATGCCGGAGGTTTCACCTTTGTCATCTAGGAAGAATACTAAGATTTTCAAATCTAAAGCCTTTGAAAGTTAAAGAGTTATCTGTTGCATTTGAAATGGTTACACCTTCACTAGAGAATGAGCAAATTAATCCAAGATCACAAATCTGAGCAACGGATAGCAAATTAAAATTTAACGATTCTACTAAAGATGCATTGGAAATGGAAAGGTCATTTGAGATAGCAATTTTACCCAATCCTATTACCTTTCCTTTGCTATTATCGCCAAATGTGATCTTGTCTACTCCTTTTTCATTCTCGAATGTGGTGAACATCTTTCTATCACCGATCATGTGTTGAGTGCATCCACTATCAAGCACCCAATGTTTTCCACCGGTTTTATAGTTCACCTAAAAAACAAGAATCAAGTTCTTTTAGGTACCCAAATTTGTTTGGGTCCTTGGAGGTTAGTAACCAAGGATTTAAGCACCAAAATAGCATTCTTTTTAGCGTCTAAAATTAAAGTGCCAACAAATCTATTAATTACTTAACCTTCCATAGTCTTTCTAAGCATATAGCATGAATCATTTATACCAAGGGATGGAGTCTTACCCTTACGATAATTTTGTTGCACATGTCCTATTTCTCGGCACTTATGGCAATACTTACCATTTTGCTTCACAAATCTTGTGGGCTTGTTCACCGGTTTCTTACCTTTCTTGGGCACATACCCAAGTTCTTCTTTGTTTAATGAGCACCTTTGCTCACTCAAAAGCTTCTCAAGGGTTGCCTTACCCTTGAAGAACCGTTCCAAGCTTTTGCTTAGCTTGGTCACTTGCTCTTTTAGTTCATTGTTTTCAATAACAAGCTTTGCATCATTATGCTCAACATTATCATGATTAGAATTAATACTAGAGCAACATGGCATAGTAATAGGATCATTACATGAAATAGATGCACTAGTTTTAGCAATTTCTATACTAGGCATATCATCAATAATATCACATGTAATTCCTACGTTAGTGCAAGACTTGCTTGAATTTTCTTGGATAAGCAAGTCATGAGCTTCCTTTAGCTCATCATAAGAATCTTTTAGAGAAATATGCTCTCTCTTCAAGACCTTATATTTTGATATTTCATTTCCAAGATATTCATTTAAGTATTCAAGCATATCCATTAATTCGTCATAGGTTTGTTCATCATTATCAATGGATTTTACCTTATCTCCTTTTGCCATGAGGCAAGTAGGAGTGGAGAATAGCGATGGAGCTTCCTTGATGGCGATGCCAACTAGTCCCTTCTTCTTAGGGGACTCATTCTCATCAGAGTCGAAGTCGCTTGACTCTTCCTTGGAATGCCACTCTCCAATGTGGACTTCATGCTTGTCATCTTTGTGAAACTTCTTGAAAAGCTTCTTCTTGCCACTATACTCCTTCTTTTTGAATGACTTGCCCTTGTCATCCTTCTTTGCGGGGCTATGGGAAGCAATGTGCCCCTTCTCTTCACAATTATAGCACCGAATGTTGCTATAACGATTGTTGTCACTTGAGGATTGCCTTTTCTTGTTCTTCTCGAAGTTGAAGCTTCTATGTGGGCGCCTCTTCATGAATTTCTTTATTCTTATCACAAGAAATGTAAACTCCTCTTCAGAGTCTCTTTGTTCATTCTCATCATCACTTGATTTCGCTTTGGCCTTGAAAGCGGTAATCTTCTTCTTTGAGGAAGATGTCTCCAAGAGGTTTTCCTTGTCTTTCTTGAATAACTCATTGGTGATGAGGTTGCCTAAAAGTCTCGTTGGCGTCATTCTTAGCAACTCAGGAGAGTTGAGAAATAACATCACCAACGTCTCATATTTGTCTGGAAGAGCCCTAAGAATCTTACGCACAATGTCAATATCAAGAAGGTTAGTTCCAAGGCCTTTGAGCTCATTCACAATGTTGTTGAGTCTTGAATACATCTCATTGATGTTTTCATGAGGCAACATTATGAATATCTCATATTTGATCCGAAGCCTATGCAATTTGGCTTCTTTGACCATGGATGTTCCCTCATGGATTTCCGAGAGGGTGGTCCAAATATCATGAGCGGTTTCCAAATTGCTCACTCTATTGAACTCATCCGTGTTTAAAGCGCCAAAGAGAGCGTTCGTAGCTTGGGCATCTAAATGAGCATTACGCCACTCTTGATCTGTGGGAAGTAATGGATTAAGAGGCATGACGTAACCCTCATTTACGATTTTCCAAATGCTTAGACTCATAGCCTTTAAATAAATTGACATTCTAATTTTTCCAATACGCATAATTAGAGCCATCAAATAAAGGAGCCTTTCTTATAGCAATTCCCTCACTAGCCATCCTTTTCTCTCTTAGACAGTTAAGTCTAAATCAATGAGAGACCAAGCTCTGATACCACTTGTAGGATCAAGGATAACCGACTAGAGGGGGGTGAATAGGTGGTTTTTAAACTTTTTGACAATTTAACAATTTAAGCCAATTATAAACTAAGTCTAAACTAGATACAATTCTAGCTAAGCAATTCAACATAAGATAAATGTTAGAATTGTAAATGCGGAATAAGTAAAGACACGAAATAACCACAATTGGGACAAGGAAGTTTTTCCCGTGGTATCGAAGACTTGCCGGTCTTCACTAGTCCACGTTGAGGAAGCTTGACAACTCAAGCCGGCTCCACGAACTAAGCCTTCCCTCAATCACTACTGGTAGCTCTTCCTCTACTCCGGAGATGGCAAACACTAAGCCACTCACAATCTTGGCACCGAGCCTCTTCACACGCTTCTTGAAGAGATCACCGTGCGATGACCGCCAAGCCATCTAGGGGTTCAGCAAAACTCTAAGAGTAATAAATCAATGACCTTCGCTTGACGGCACTTAAGTGCAAAAAGATCAACTAGAATGAATGGATGCACTTGAATGAACTCAACAACCTTACAATGAATGCACAAGAGCGTTTTTGGTGTTGAGAGGATGCTCAAGGCTCTAGAGATGATAAATGAACTCTAGCACTTTATCCTTGAGAAGGTGGAGGGGTATTTATAACCCCCACCAACCAATACGACCGTTGGGGAAGAATTCCCCAACTTTCAGCGAAATATGGTATGACCGCCAACCACGGAGCGGTACTACCGTACCCATGTCAGAGTACAGTAACGGCTAGAACAGTAGCATTAACTGTTTTGACATAGCCGTTGAAAATCCTAGAGTGGTATTACCCCCAACCAAGTTGCGGTACTACCGCTTGATCCGGTCGTACCGCACGAAGGAGCGGTACTACTGTTTGCAGGGTTTCCAATTTAGCTGAAAAGAGGTGCTCTCTGGAAAATACGTACCACCACAAAGAAATCGGTACAACCGCTAAGTGGTACTACCGTTACGAGAACGCGGTACTACCGATTGT
This sequence comes from Phyllostachys edulis, assembly GCA_036346405.1. Lineage (NCBI taxonomy): Eukaryota > Viridiplantae > Streptophyta > Magnoliopsida > Poales > Poaceae > Phyllostachys > Phyllostachys edulis. Next base: position 67,177,760 of record CM070556.1, on the reverse strand, counting down.
CAAGGAGAGGCACCAAACCAAAAAAATACCGCTACTGTTTTAAACGAGCCGCCAACTAGAAATCGGAACGACTGACGTGCGGTAGTACCGCACCACGATCCAATCGTACCGCTGAGCAGTAGTACTGTCGACTTAACGTCAGTACTACTGTTTTCCTTGAAAAACAAAGTTGAATTTTCAAAACCAAATTCAAATGCATGCATGATCCTTAATTGATCCAATTTGCACAAGAACAAGCTATCAAGCTACTAATCACGATCCCTCTTAATAGTACGATATTTAACCTATAATCCGGTCTTCCAACCATTTCTCCTAAGACCGGTAAAACATAAAAGGACCCTAGACTACTTGTACCATGTCTTTGAGCCATGTAGATCTTCATTGTGTCCTTTAGCATGCATCTTCACATCATCAAACTCACCAATAGGACTTAACCTTGTAAATACTCAATAAATACGTTAATCTCATATTCACATATTATCATTAATTACCAAAATAATTTTTAGGGGCCTAGATGCTTTCATTAAGCGTGGTTGGGCGGCGTCGGGTGGGGAGAGGTGGCGGCATGGGCACACGTGGGGGTGTCGCGGTGGCGGTGGAGGCGCGGGCCGGCTTTGATGGCGAGGCCAGGTGGCTTGGGAGGTGGCGGCGAGCTGATTGGGGCGAGAAGGCGGCGATGGTGTCGAGGAGGGTGACGTTCGGTTGATGACGAAGGGGAAGGTGCACAGGCAGAAGTGCGCTAACCAGCGGAGAAAGCGGGATTGCCTAAAAGGGGAAGCTGGAATGTGGAAAAGATTTCCGAATTTGGAAAGAAATCAAATTCAAACCAAAAAGCTTCAATTTTTTTGAAATCTCTGAATTTTTGGGTTTGTTTCAATCTACCCCCCTTAAAAAGAATATCGACCCTGAGATTCACTCAAAGCCATGGGGAAATATTGGAAAATCATGCTGCATTTTTTATTCCTTTTTCCATTCTACTTTTTCTGTTGTAAGATTCTGGGAATGCAGCTTCCGGACTAAAAATCAATATTGATCTTGCATGAAAACATACCGTCAGTATTGTTTGTGGCTTCTGCAGCTTCGTTGGTAGTGACACAATTGATCCTGCCTTGAATTTGTCCTGTTGTTGGTCTTCCTTCTCCTGAAATTTGTTCTGGTCTTCTTAACCGTTCTTTGGATTGTAGCATATCTTTTTTGTTAACCTGTATTGTTGGTGGCATCTTGTTGATCTGTAGTTGATTTTTCACCTGAGCTTTGGCTGCTTCTTGTGACATACCTCTCATTGGGCAATGAAACTTGATATGGCCTGGTTGTCCACAGTGGTACCAATTTATTGATTTTTGTGGACAGTCCTTTTGGCAGTGATTTCCTCCGCATGTATAGCACTGAACTGTGGCTGACTGATTTATATTGCATTGGGGTCTTGAATTGGGATTGGTAGTTGATCGCTGCTGATATTGTACTGGCGATGATGTCATCATTCTTCTTTTTTTCTGGGTGCACTTGGTGAAGGTGTCATCTGCATTGCTCTTCTTTTTCTGATTTCTTGTAGTTTTGTTCTTGGTTTTTCTGATATTAGCAGTTTGTTTACCATAGCTGACATGTCTTTGAAATCTAGGGTTGAAATGTGAAATTCCAGCGACTTTTGCAATCCTCCAGAGAATTTCTCCATTTTCTTTTCTTCAGTGTCAACATCATTTGGGGCATATCGAGCCAAATAGTTGAATTGATGAAGATATTCTGTCAAAGTAAGTCCTCTTTGCCTGAGAGCAAGAAACTCTCGGTGTTTGGAGGCGAGCACGCCAATGGGGACGTGTGCCTTATGAAATGTATCCTTGAATTCTTGCCATGGTATATCTTGTCCAGGTGGAGTGTTTGGTGATTCATCCACCATGCTGCGGCTTGCCCTTGGAGTTGGTGGGAGGCAAAAAGAGTCTTCTCTTGATCAGTGCATTGGATTGTGTCTGACTTTCTTTCCATATCTCTTATCCAATCATCTGCTGCTAGTGGTTCTGGTGCAACAGTAAAAGTTGGTGGTCTTGTTTTCTGAAAGTCTACCCATCTTGATCCTGTAGTGATTCCTCCATGTGTTGATCCAGGATAGGGTCCTGATGGTACTAGTGATCTGGTAGCTATCTAATCTAGGAGTCTAGTGTGTTGCTCCATCATTCTGGTTTGATTTTGCTCTGCTTGATATCTATTTCTTTCCATCATGGCCATCACTTCTGCCGCGCTTGGCTGATGATTTTATGAGTTGGTCTCATTCTGAGGATTGTCATTACCATGACTTCTTGTTCTTACTCCTGACATCTTAGGAATGTATTTCTGTAGTGATTTTGACCAAATACAGAGAGGTGAGTAAGATCCATATTTGAGTTCAGTGAAGAAAGATCAAGGTAAGTATTAAGACAAAAGGAAGGAATTGAATTTTGACAAGGATGATATACATGTACTGATAGAAAAACTAATTATCAATTAATAACATAGCTCAATTATTTATACAAGTTGTATACATACTACTTAGAGTACATAGTACAACTTGTTTTACAACCAAAAGATCGTCTAATTAAGGTTTACTCTATTTAACACTACTCTAGCGTACTTTAAACACTCCTACAACTTTTGACGAAAAGTTGAAATTAGGTGAGAAGAAGATAAATCTTTTATAAAAGCAAATTGAGATTTTACAAATCTAAGTTTAGATAAGATAGCAATAGAAGGGAAAAGACATCAATAATACTTATATTTTTGTTTTCAGAAATTCTTTTATAATTTTTTCAAACTTAGGATTTTTGAAGGTCTTCATTTTCTAAATCTTAAAGCCAACTTAAAGTCTCATCCTACGGTCAAGCTATGCTCTGATACCACTTTGTAACGCCCCCAAACTCTAGGACCGTTAAACTCTTCACAACTGCCCAGGATGTGCAGTTGCGAAGTAAGCAGTGTCTCAAGCAAGCTTTCGATTACAACAAGATCCAGACTTTTATTACACAAGGATAAGGCTTAACAGCCAGTTTTTACACTAACATGGCATCCAAACCCAAACTTAATATAATACAAGACAAAAGAACTTCAAACCACAGGCACGCTTGAGCGCGGATGAGACCTAATAACAGTAGTCGCTGCCATCCGTAGGTCCACCAAAATCCTGTTCAACAAGATCCTCTGTATTTCCCCAGGTTTTCTCTGTAGATGTTTTGCATATATTGCAAGAATGAGTACAACTTCCATACTCAACAAGCCACATGGAAAAGCTAAATAATTACATGTAAGAAGTTCAAAGGATGGTTAGTGTTTACCTTAACAGGCATATGTGGATGCATTGAGCAGTTAAAGCAATTTATATTTAAAACAGTAAAACAATAGTAAATAATAATATTAGGGGTTTCTCAACAAATCACATACCAACTTAACATCTTAAAAACTCTACTTATGCCTCATGTACTGGAATCACCCATTAACACAGCTTCATTAACTGGAAGCAAGGCGTATTTGAATACCTTTTTATATACTCTGCAGAGTTGCCCAACTTTACCCACAAGATATCTCAAACTCATACTGTCAGATCATAGACACGCAACACGTTAGCGTGCGACTGAGTTTGGGATAACAAAGCCTTTTCACTGCTCAACCTTTCTAGTCTCTACCTAGTAGGTCTATAGACCATACAGCTCTAGGGAGACTCCACCGGCCCTAGTGGATCTTGCACCTCTATGCTGACGGCACCTACCGTTGTGTAGACTAGCGAGTATCCCTTACCGGCCCACTCCTGTCCCATTCTCGATACTGTAGATATTCAATTGGAAGAGTAGTGTACTAAGCCAGGGAGTAATGACCACACCTGTGGTTGAGCGGTTTTCTGTGTTTGTTACTGTGGCACAAGGTTTTCGTCCTTACTTGTCTCACAGTGAAGCGATGGACCAACACCAACACGTGGTTGTCCATCCTCCAGGCCTCACCTTAGACTCACTTTTCCACAAGTCTATTGGGTTGTCCAACTTTCTGGACACAACCCTCAATTCTCCACCAAAACCATTGGCGAACTGTCAATACTGCTTTTCTGGATTTATAAACACTTTTCAGATAAGGCTACTTATATAGCTAACATTTTATGTGAACTTGTCAAGGCGAATATGGCCTACAAGTGATGGGTATTTGTCAAGGTGAATATGGCCTACAAGTGTTAGGTGGGTTTGTATGTGGGGTAATAGGATTTATCTAATTATCATGGCATTCAAAAGTATTATTTGAATATTTAAAGTAATTCGCACAAATACAATAATGAAAGTAATAATAAATATATGAAATGTGGGTTCAAAATGTTCAAGGAATGCGACTTGCCTTCTTGCACAAAGTCCTATTGATACTGGTCTTGCTCGGTGTCTTCTGGAGTCTGGTCGTCAAAATCGAGACCTAACGAGAAACAATACAACAAAATAAACCAAATAAAATCCAGCTCGACAAGGAATGTGCTGGGAACAACATGCAAGTAAATAAAATAAAAAAGAAACTTAAAGGAAGGTGGTGTGGAGGGTAGGTATTTACTTGGTGTTTAATTGGACTGAACAGAGTTGAGATTTGGATCCAAGTACAACAAAAATATAGTAAGAGATAATGAATCTTATAGAAAGGTGAAAAGATTTATTGGGAGCTTGATATAGCTGAATGGAGTCAAGAATAGGCTTTTTGTGTTCAAGATGGCCAAAATGGGTATGACATGTCAATTAGGGTCTCGGTGAATAGTGCCATATTTACTGTTCATACATGCAATATGTTATGAACAGTAAAACCCTAATTTTGGTTAAGGAGCAGTAATTAGGGTTTACTGTTTGTGGTCAATGAACAGTGTATTTTTTCGGATTTTTGGAACAGTGTTTCTATTTTTTCTGGTGAACAGTAAAAGGAACTCTTGTCGCGGTGAACGATGAAAGGCTTAGTGGATGAGCAACAAATGGGCGCCCATTTCTTTATGTAGCCCACGACCCATTCGGTAGGACCTTTAAGACCAGCCTTCGGCGAAAACGAGCGCCTCAATGAACACGTTCGTGCGGAGAAGGAAGCGGAGGGCTAAGCGGCGCTCGTGGCATGGCGATCGGCGAGGGAGCGTGTGAGGATCTCACCGAGCTATGTGCTTCTTCCTTTGGGGTTTCTGTGTAGGCTGAGGGGTTTGGGTGTTGGTTTGTGGGGGGTGGCGGCTCACAGCTGTGAGGAGGAAAGGGGTGGCGGTGGCGGCGTGGTGTTTGAGCCGGAAGGGGAAGGGAAGGGGAGGGAGGGAGTCAGCTGTTTTCACCTTGGGCCATCGGAGAAGAAAAGGGAGGCGGCGAAAATCCAGGCGATTGGCCGGTGTTGGAGGGGAAGGGGAGTTGGTGATGAAGGCAAGCCCTGGGGTGGCTTTTATAGCCATGGGGAAGGCAGTGGTGCCAGTAGGGCGACGGCAACAGGGAAGCGACGGGAACAGCGGGCGGCGACGTGGTTGGCTAAGCATGGTTGGGCAGCGGTGGGCGGGGAGAGGTGGCAGCATAGGCGCGCGTGGGGGTGTCGCGGTGGCGGTGGAGGCGCGGGCCGACTTTGATGGCGAGACCAGGTGGCTTGGGAGGTGGCGGCGAGCTGACAGGGGCGAGGAGGCGGCGATGGTGTCGGGGAGGGTGACTTTCGGTTGATGACGAAGGGGAAGGCGCACGGGCAGAAGTGCGCTAACGAGCAGAGAAAGCGGGATTACCTAAAAGGAAAAGCGGGAATGGGAAAAAGATTTCCGAATTTGGAAAGAAATCAAATTCAAACCAAAAAGCTTAATTTTTTTTTTGAAATCTCTGAATTTTTGGGTTTGTTTCACTCGGGTTCCTCATGAGGTCCGCCATGACCCCTTCTTGTGCCGTCGTGAGCGTCTCGCTACTGCTACAAAGATATCCTCAGAGAAAGCGAGAGAAATTGATTTCTTGTAGCAAAGCATTAGTCTGAAATTTTCATTGGGGAGGTAGCGAGCTTAGCTTACGATGATACTTGATCTTGATGTTATCGGTGGTGAGGTGAGATTGAGCTTGTGCTCCTCTGGATCCTCAAGAGGGCGTCAAGCAAGTCCTCCTCGTCGGCGGCGGCTCTGTTCTCTTGATGCTCCCGAGCGATGGTGTCGATGAACTCCATCGTTTCCCAGCGCTCCGCTTCATCCAACGCGCATCGGCTCCACGAGCATCGCCAAGCACGATGGCGGGAAGAGGTTCGGCAAGCATTGTGCGCGCGAGCTTCATCGCCGCTCCGGCATCCACAAGAGCGCGCCACGGTTCTTGAACTGCTGCCAATGATGGCGCTCACCGCCAAGTCCGCGACATCGCCGCTTCGCTTCGCTCGGGTTCACCATCGCCCCGTGGGTCGATGCCATAGGCCGGAAGCGGCCGGCCGACCTCCTCGTGCAGCGGCTCGAAGGAAGCGGACGCGGCGGGACTGAAGAGTTCGAGGTGAAGATCTTGCGGGTATCTCCACCATCGCCGTAGAAGCGCGAACATAGCGTCGGCGTTATCGCCGAGGAGGACCCTGCCGTTGGCGTGATGGGCCGCGTCGCGGCGAGGTTGTGGGTCTTCATGATCTCGTCTTGGCGTCGCGGAGGAGGCAACCACCGCTGCGAGCTCATGAGCGGAGTAGCATGAGCGGGCCATGGCGGCAGGCGAGGTCACCCATCGCGTGGTGTGGGAGAGCGCCAGCGATGTGATGGAGATGGTGTCAGAACCTGTATGAGATAAAACTGAAGAAGTTCAGTCTGAAAACCGATAGCAACGCAGGATGAAGATGACCTTTAATGAAGATGGGTGGTCAAGATCTATGCATACCGGTTGGAGGCAGGATCAACGACCATAATGAGTTTCAGTTTTTACTGCTTACTTTGTTAGTTTCAACTGATAGTGAATAGTAAGTTCAGTGGAATATGCTCTGAACGAGCTATAATTTTGTTTTCAACCTTTGGGTCATTTGGTACTCTTAAAACCTGGAAAATGGAATGAGATAGGCACGTATGCCATTATTCCAAACCCTAGTGTTCTTAGTTCTAGCTGTAGCCGTAACTTTCCCCCAAATCCTATGGATTCCTATTGGGATTGGACAAAGAGGTATCAGAGCGATTGGATGATCCTTGGCGGCGACTCCATCTGAAGAAGCTGGGTTGGTGTACTTCGGTCACCCTAAAATCCCTGGCCTAATCAGATCCAGGAGGCAGAAGACGATTCCAGGCGGCGGAAGAGATGACCAAACCAGCGATGAGGTCTGAGAGCGATACATCAGAGTTAATCGCAGTGTGACAGGAAGCAATGGAAACCAAGAGTAAGGTGGAATCGATGCACCAACATTTGGGCGAACTACAGTTGCAAGTCATGGGTATACAATCTCAGATGAACAGGATTGAATCCTTGTTACAAGGGTTGTCAACGGTGTAACATCATGCTGCAGAACAACACAATGGGGTCGAAGCTTTTCTGGCCAGAAATGATGATACTGCAAGAATGTCGGCAGATCCAGCAAGGGCCCAGGAGATTGAGATGGAGATCATGAAAAGAGTCAAAGCATTCAACCATGTTCAGTTGAACAACACTCAAGGAGTTAACTTCAACAATACGCCGAGGTAAATCTAAGCTACCCTCCTACTGGAAGATCTGCTACTCCTGTTTGTTGGGATAGAACATTTCATCACCTGCTACTCCTAGATCTCCTACTTTTAACAGAGTAGAACATGAAAGGGATCAGTATTATGCTAGACAGTGGAATCCAAATCCCAGCAATGAAAGAGTAAATTCTTTTTACAAATCTATTGCTAGAGGACCCAAGATCGACTTTCCGAAGTTGGATGGCAGTGAACCATTAGAATGGATTCGGCAAAGTGAAACTTATTTCGCTATGGAAAATGTTCCTGATGAGGCAAAATTTGATTTGGCACAAATGTATATGGTTGGGAGAGTAGACAATTGGCTTAGGAGCACAGGAATGCTATGGAATCCTCCACCTTGGCCAAACTTTTGCAGATTAATATGTGATAGGTTTGCACAATATAGTGGATATGAAGTGCTAGAGAATTTCCATTCAGTGAAGCAGTATAGCCTGAATATGTCCGAATATATTGACAAGTTTGAAGAGCTTATGGTAGTATACAAGAGTGAAAACCCACTGCAAAACAAGCAATTTTTTGTAAAATGTTTTGTGAATGGGATGAGGCAAGATATCAAACATTATCTGAAACCTTTGAAACCACAATCATTGTGTGAAGCATACTGGATGGCTAAGCATATGGAGAAAGGAAGTGGGGTTGTGGCTTAGAAAGGAATGCATAATACTGCTACAGGGCAGCAAAGAGGAGGATATACTGTGAATGCTAACAAGAGTAAGCAAACAGGACAGGACCTCCAAAAGAAAGACACAGGCAACAAGAATCAAGCTCCTTTCACTCCTGGAGTCTGCAGGTATTGCGGTGGCAAGTGGTTCTTTGGTCACAAATGCAAACAATATCAACATGTGAATGTAATAGTCTCAGAAGAAAGTGAGGAAATCAAACCGGATGAAGGAACAGAAGAAAATCCTCCAGAAGCTGATGAAGAGCCGACACCTGACACTGAAGTTGAAGGTCAGCTGATGCATATTTCGGTTCATGCTGCGTAGGGAGTTAACCAAGCTGCTACCTACATCCTGACATTATGCATGGGAGGAAGAAGAGGAGTAGCACTCTAGGACAGTGGTAATACCCATACTTTTATAGATATGAAATTTGCTCTCAAAACTGCTTGCCAAGTTCATAGTAATACACTTCAGAAGGTCAAGGTAGCTGGAGGGGGAGTGATAATGACTGGCTCTCATTTACCCACTACCGAATACTTCCTAAATGGGAAGACATTTAGTAATCCATTCAAGGTATTGCAACTAAAGGGGTATGATGTTGTATTGGGTTGTGACTGGATATATCAACAAAGTCCCATCAATTTGGACCTAAAATCCAGAAGGTTGACAATTATGAAAGAAGGAGGTAAAGAAGTAATCTTGGATGAACCGACTCATGCAGGTCAATTGGGACTGATAAGTTGTCTTAGCCTTAACAAGCTGACAATGAAAGGGGTCACAGGATATGTAGTGGAATTACAAATGAAAGCAAAGGAGGAAGAATCCCGAACTGTACCACAACCATACCAGAAATTAATTCAGCACTATGGTGATGTCTTCCAGGAACCACAAGGCTTACCTCCAAAAAGGAACTGTGATCACAACATCCCTATCAAGGAAGGAATGGAACCTCCTAATGTTAGACCTTATAGAGTGCCACATCAACAAAAAGATGAGATGGATAAACAAATTCAGACAATGCTTGAATCCTCAATCATCAGACCAAGTGTTAGCCCCTATGCCTCCCCAACAATCTTAGTTAAGAAGAAGGATGGAACCTGGAGATTATGCATTGATTACAGGAAGTTAAATGCCCAAACAGTCAAGAACAAATATCCAATACCAGTGATTGAAGATTTACTTGATGAACTTCATGGAGCTACAATTTTTAGCAAGCTGGACCTGAGGTCTGGTTATCACCAGATCAGGATGAACAAAGGTGATATCATTAAAACTGCATCCAGGACATATTTAGGGCATTATGAATACTTAGTTATGCCTTTTGGCTTAACAAATGCCCCTGTTACCTTCCAATCCTTGATGAACAACATTTTTGCTAATTATTTGAGGAAATTTATACTAGTGTTCTTTGATGACATCCTTGTTTATAGTAGAAATGAGAAAGATCACTCACAACATTTGATGACAGTACTTGAGTTACTTAGGCAGCACAAGCTCTTTGCCAAATTAAGTAAATGTGTTATTGCCTCCCCTCAAGTGGAGTACCTTGGACATGTGATTTCTAGAGAAGGAGTGGCTACTGATCCTAGCAAGATCATTGCTATCAAGGACTAGCCTAAACCAAAAGATGCATCTCAATTAAGAAGCTTTCTGGGAATGACAGGCTATTACAGGAGGTTTGTGAAAAACTATGGGCTTATTTGTAGGCCACTGCATGACATGCTCAGAAAAGAGGGTTTTGATTGGGGAGAACCACAGGATATGGCTTTTGAGAAGTTGAAGAATGGGTTGATTACTTCACCTATGATGGCATTGCCAGATTTTTCTGAGCCTTTTACAGTGGAGATTGATGCAAGTGGAATTGGGATTGGTGGAGTCCTAATGCAAAAGGGGAGGCCTATAGCTTATTTCAGTAAGACTCTGGGGATGAGGTCTGCCGCCCTATCAACATATGACAGAGAAGCCATGGCCATACTTGAAGCTCTAAAATGATGGAGACATTATTTCTTGGGTAATCAGTTGGTACTCAAAACATATCAGCAAAGTCTTAAGTTTATAGCTGGACAAAAAGTATCTAAAGGAATTCAGCATAAACTGATGCTCAGACTGTTGGAGTTCAACTATATCATAGAATACAAGAAGGGTAAGGAAAATAGAGTAGCAGATGCCCTATCAAGGAGAGATACCCCTACACTGATGGCAATCACTGTGGCTATTCCTACTTGGATGGAATCGGTAGAAAATAGCTATCAAAATGATGCCCAATGTAAGATACTGAGAGAACAGCTAGCCTTGACTCCCAACCCTGAATCAGGGTATACCTATCATTCTGGAGTGTTGAGATACAAAGGGAGAATCTATGTGGGCAATGACATTGAGCTGAGTCAAAACATCATTAGCTCCTTACACACTTCCGTGGTGGGAGGTCATTCAGGCAGAGTTGCAACATATCAGAGGATTAAGGGCCTTTTCTTTTGGCCTGGGATGAAGAAGGAGATTCATGTATTTGTCCAAGAGTGTGCAGTGTGTCAAAGATCAAAATCTGAGAATTGTCATTATCCAGGCCTATTAGACCCACTACTTGTTCCTCATATGGCATAGACCCATATATCAATGGATTTCATTGAAGGGATGCCCAACTCAAGAGGAAAGGAGGTAATATTTGTGGTGGTTGACAGGTTTACTAAATATGCACATTTTATTCCACTTTCCCATCCCTATTCGGTTCAGTCAGTTACTCAAGCATTCATTGATAATGTGTTTAAACTTCATGGGTTTCCAATAGCAATTGTGTTAGATAGGGACAGGATATTCCCTAGCAAGTTATGGCAAGAATTGTTTAAAGCTTTGAAAGTGCAATTAAGATTCAGTACTGCTTACCATCCCCAGTCTGATGGACAGACAGAGAGGGTTAACCAATGTGTGGAATCTTATCTAAGATGCATGGCATTTCAAGAACCCAGAAAATAGTTATCTTGGTTATCTCTGTCGGAATGGTGGTACAACACTACCTTTCATACTTCATTGAAGATATCACCTTTCCAGACCTTATATGGGTTTCCTCCACCAATGATAAATGAATTAGCAGTTCCAGGCCCAGATGATGAAGAGGCTAAGAATTTCCTAGAGGAGAAGCAAGAGATGTTGCATAGACTGAAGGAGAATTTGGCTCAAGCTCAGTCCCGCATGAAGAAATATGCTGATGTTAATAGGAGTGAAAGGGAGTTCATGGTGGGGGATATGGTTTATTTGAAGATGCAACCATACCGAACAGCAGCTTTTGGATTCAAACAAGCTTTGAAACTGACTAGCATATTTTATGGATCTTTTAGAGTTACACAAAAGGGGGGCAAGGTTGCTTACAGGTTGCAGTTACCAGGAGGAGTTGGAATGCATCCCGTTTTTCATGTAAGTCAACTTAAGAAGCATGTGGGAGAGAAGGCAGTACCTAGTGCTGATTTACCACTGGTTGATAAGGATGGAAGGATTAAAACCGAACCAATGCTAGTGTTGGAGACTAGGGCTCTGCCCAGGAACAAAGTGCTTGTAACTCAATGGCTCATTCAATGGGTCAATTTACCACCCGGGAGCACATCATGGGAGGATGTTGATTTCATCAAGGCAACTTTTCCAGAGTTCTATTCTAAAACCATCCGCTCCTGGTTCCCTGACTCCACGACTTGAGGACAAGTCGAATGCTTGGAAGGGGGTACCGTCAGAACCTATATGAGATAAAACTGAAGAAGTCCAGTCTGAAAACCGATAGCAACGCAAGATGAAGATGACCTTTAATGAAGATGGGTGGCCAAGATCTATCCATACTGGTTGGAGGCAGGATCAACGACCAGAATGAGTTTCAGTTTTTACTGCTTACTTTGTTAGTTTCAACTGATAGTGAATAGTAAGTTCAGTGGAATATTCTCTGAACGAGCTGTAATTTTGTTTTCAACCTTTGGTTCATTTGGTACTCTTAAAACCTGGAAAATGGAATCAGATAGGCATGTATGCCATTATTCCAAACCCTAGTGTTCTTAGTTCTAGCTGTAGCCGTAACTTTTCCCCAAATCCTACGGATTCCTACTGGGATTTGACAGATGGCCGATGACAGGGAGCGCCCACGGCGATGGCGGCAGCCGGCGGTCGCCATCACCATGCTGGCGCAACGAGCGGATGAAGTTGATGAACGGGACGACGATGAGCAGAGGAAGGAAGAGCAGGTAGAGAGGAATTAGTTCAGCCATGATTGTGACCTCCGATCAAACGCAGCAAAACTTTTCTGCGTACGCAACACAGTCGAAATGTTCATTTGTATTGGATCTTCTCCTTCTTTTAATCTGAATATGAATAGCTGATAATATAATCTGGTCTTGGTCAAATACTCAAATCAACATCAATGGAGCTTCAAATAAATAAACAAACGCCGTCAACATTGAAATGATGCAGCAACCTCTTAATGACTTTGATTAGAAGAAATTTTAGCAGTATACGGTGATAGTATAAAAATATTACTCTTGCGTTATGTGATACTTACATGATTAATTAGAATTCTACTCTTATCGGGATTCTACTGTCCATACTACCTAGTGTAGTATAACTAGATTCTAACTAATCTGAACCATAAGATTAAAAAGAATAGATGTCAGTATTAAATTGAGTGCACGGTAAAAGAGCTCATTATTAGTCCCTCGTCCCTCTGTTTGTGTACATCCTCCGGTATAATTAGAGGAAAACTTCAGGCTCCAAATTGCAGGCCACGTCACCCGAATTCCCTCCCCCGTCAGATCCTGGGCGGCCCGTCGCTCTCGCCGTCCGATAATTTTTTGGTTCGACGTGCTTGAGCTTCCTTCTTCCTCTTGCCTTTCTATTGCTTTTCCCCATTCTTCCTCATCTCCCCATCTCTTCTCTCCCCTGCTGATTCCTTCTCTTGGCTGAAGCTCAAGGTGCCGTCTCCTCTCGCTACTCCATGGTGGCACGGCGCCACCACCTCTGGCTCGCTGGCCCGCCAACGCTCGCGTCCTACATCCCCTGCAACCATGGCCCTCCCGTGCGGCTCCTCCTCTGGGGTTTTGTCCCATCCGCGCTTCTCCCCACGCCTCCGCCTCGCCAGCGCCCTATGCGGCCCACGCGCCCGCGGTCGGTGCTGCCTCCTCTTGCTGCTCCATGGTGGCCCGACGCCGACACCTCCGGCTTGCTGGCCCACCACCGCCCGCGTCCTACACCCCCTACAGCCATGGCCCTCCCGCACGGCTCCTCCTCTAGGCTTCTAGCCCGGCCGCACTTCTCCCTGCACCTCCGGCTCACCAACGCCCTGTGCGGCCAGCGTGCACGCGGTTGTGCGCCTACGCAGCCGTTCTCTGGCTCGACCCGCGCCTGCTGCCGTGTGCTTGCTACGGCTCAGCCCGCCCGATTTTTCCCCTCTTTCTTTTATTTTGGTTATTGATGTGTGCTTGATTTAGATTCAGGTTCTTGTTGATTTATTCTTGATGTGGGTTAATTGATATGCATGATGGGGGAATTGGATTGGTCTTGGGCTTGGTCGGCGCTGATGGCTTCGATTTCTTGAGGATGAGGGTGATGGTGCCTTTGGTAATGCTTTGGGCATTTATCTTTATAAGCTGCAACTCGAGAACGAATGTATGACCTTTTTTGTTTTGACATAAGCAGATAGAGATGACGTCCATGGATATGCTACAAAGCTAGGGTTTGAAGAGATCTTAGAGTATATAGGAAAAAGGAATAAGTTGATCGGCTTAACATAAAAGGTGTTACTAGCATCGTAGGTCTATTCCTCTCTTCCTCCTGCTTAGTTCTTCATTTCTTCAGTGAGTGTTTTTTTCCTGATTGGGTGAATTTTGTTGTTCGGTGCTGCAGGAGAATGTTGGTGAACCGATGGAGAGAGGCTTAGTTCTTCATTTCTTCGGTGAGTGTTTTATTTTTCTTGATTGGGTGAATTTTGTTGTTCAGTGGTGCAGGACAATGTTGGTGAACCGATGGAGAGAGGCTCAAGCCATGGTAGAATTCGTCTATGACGTCTCCAATGTAAAGCAACCTCTTCGACACAGTCGTTAGGTGAGCAGATGCACAAACTTGTCATTCTTATGCTCAAATATTTTATATTGTTTGATAAGTCTAATTTGGGTTGTGAAGAAAAAAACCGCAATGTAAAACATGTGTTGCATATATGAATTTGGCATGGATAGTTATATATACTAGATTTGATATTTTCTTGTACAACTTTCTGGTTGTAGTGTTCAAAGAGAAGGGTTAAATATCTTTTCTATGGGCTATTGGTTAGAGCCTGGCAAACGTTTTTTATTTTTATTTGTGGCCCATCACAATTTTAGTGATCTTAGATTTGATTGTTTTGTATCCCACATTGTTCGTTGCTTGCTTAATACATATTTGATGTGCCATTGCCAGGCCAAGGGAGCATTCTATTCGATTGTTTGATATAGATTATTTCTTTTCAACGAATTAGATGGAAACTTCAGTTTGTTTCTTCTAATTCTATCATGATAACAGATTTCTTCTTACAGTTGTAAACAAAGAAAATTAGTGCTTTCCGAGTATTCTGTCATAGTGTTGCTAGTCTGCCCAAGTGGGAAAGTTATTTCATTTTTAAAGACTAGAAAACATTCTTGTTTTCTTCACCTCTAGACATGCATGTTATATTGTAGAACATTTAGTTGATGATTGGCAAATCTCTTATTGGGGGAACCTGTTGTATTTTATTCACCTCCAGACATGCATATATACCTCATCATGTTATATTGGACCATTATAATAGTTTTTCCTGCTATCAAAATTACTTAGATGATCAAGGGATGCCTTCATCTTTCTCAGATATGATGGTTTGCACACTCAGCAATTTTGTTGTTTGCTTTTCACTCCTTTGCCCCCTGTACCACTTAATGAATACTCACCATATGATGTGCGCAGAGGTGACAATGGGGAATCACGTGTTGGAGTCACACGTGCAATGAGGCAACAAACCATTGTTCCTTCTTCAGTAATATCAAGCCACAACATGCATCTTGGTGTTCTTGCTTTCTGACATGGCATCTTTGTTAACACAGAAGACCATGTTCCTTGTCTACTACAAGCCTAGGTTTGTTGCAAACTCTTTTCTAGGTTTTAGACACGTAAATTCCTAAATGCAGTTTTAGGAGCCATGTTGTTTATTTGTCACCTGAATTCTGAACTGAGGTTATATAGTGCTTTCATGTGATAGCCATGCTAGTTGTTACAAGCTCCATTTCTGAAATCTTTACATTGCTCTTTCAGCTAAGAAGGAAACACATACTGTGAGTGACTACTGCTACTACAACACGAATACCTACATCCAATACATCCGAATATGCCTTTCCTTTCTCAAATATACATACCGAAAATCTACGATTGCTTCTTACTACCTTCGTGTAGTTCCTTTCACAATCATACTGCAGTTATATACAGATTTATCTCATTTTATCCCGCTGTCTTACAAATCTATAGATGTAATATCTCGACTACAAAAAAAGTGCACTACGCTCTTCTTGCTATATATACAGAATTTTTCATGTCTATTCCCTCTACCAGTTTATATCGTACCATCCAAATTTTAGTAATAGGCTATCTCAGTTATAAGCACGCATTTCTTTAGCATTACCTACCAATAATGTTGCTTACTCAAAACAGACACAGTACAAAAAAAACACATATCATCTATCTCTCTTTTGTCTTTCTGATAGTTCTCAGAGTCATCATCTACCTACAGTACACAGGTGGTCAGGTTTATAGCAGACCTTGGTATCTTTGATTACATACACCTTAAATAGAACACACATTCTAAGATCTATACCTAACATAGTGGCTTTGACAAGCAGATCCAATGATGCACTGGATACCGATCCAGCACCCTCTTCTGCAAAGAAAACTGATCCAGACGCCCATCCCTCCCAGTAAACATCAGGTATGTTCGTCACATTTTTTCATTGCTCAGCCATCAATTTGTCCCTGATATCTACAACTGCAGATCGCTCACTAATATTCCATCTTACAGACAATACATCACATCCAATACGGTGCTACCCCACACCACCAACTCAGACCATACAAAAGCTATCTGTAACAGAATCTTTAAACTTGCAACAAAACGCTGTCTTTTTTTTACTTTATTTGTATAATACATAGATCTGTGTAATAGTTCTCCAGACTGCAACCTGTATCATCGTGACACGCAGAGTGATGCATTTTGTAAACCGTATATCATGCTCGCTGCGCGGATCGATCTGCTCAGCCAAACCCTTGTTTGCAACCAAGAGTTCTCTCTAGCAGTAAACCATCAAACACCTACTACTAAATGCATTTAGATTTAACCTTTCTCTTTACACATTACGTATACTATTGCATCAATCATACATACGTTCTCCGCTGCAGAACTCTAAAAGCCACTACGTACAACACATTCAAACTGTATGCATTTCAGGGCGCCCTACTAGTACATATAAAAACACTGCAAGCGCCCCCAAACGCTGGACCAAGAAACAGAAAAGCATCTGCTAGTAGCCTGCTACTGGTCTACTGGTAAAGGCATTCGGACCACAGGAACAAGCAGAAGGTCATGGAGCCGCCGCGTGGTGAACCCCATTGCCTCCGTCATGTCGAGGTCTCCGGCCTCCATCCCGCGCGGCAGCTCCCAGTCGAAATGGTACAAGAGGCTGGCGAGCGCGAGCTCCACGTTCGCTAGCCCGAATGCCATCCCTGGGCACATCCGCCGCCCCGCCCCGAACGGCGTGTACTCGAAGTCCGTCCCTTTGAAATCAATCTTGCTCTGCTCGAACCTCTCCGGCACAAACTCCTCGGCCGCGTCCCAGTGCTTGGGGTCCCTGCTTATGGCCCAGGCGTTCACGAGCACCATTGTACCCTTCGGCACGTCGAACCCTAGGACTTGGCACTCGCTCCGGCACTCTCGCGGCACCAGCAGCGGCGCCGGAGGGTGCAGCCGGAGCCCCTCCTTGATCACCAGGTGCATGTAATTTAGGTTGCTTAGGCCTTCCTCTGTTACTTTGTGATGTCCGGCAAACACTCGCCGGACCTCGTCTTGTGCCTGCTGCATAACTCTGGGGTTTTTAACCAGCTCGGCCATGATCCACTGCAGCAGCGTCGCCGCCGTCTCGCTGCCCCCGGCGAACATGTCCTGTATGACACGTAACTAGTTTTCGTTACTCTGAGTGCATCATGGTCTCATGAAAAATACTGTGGGTTTTATTTATGTATTGGATTCAGGTGTTTAGTGCTTACGCCGACGACTGACTTGATGTTTTCAGTGGAGAGGGGGAACTGCAGGTCACCTTCCCTCTGGATCCTCAAGAGGACGTCGAGCAAGTCCTCCTTGTCGTCGTCGGTGGTCCTGTTCTCTTGGTGCTCCCGGACGACGGCGTCCAGGTACGCGACCACTTCCTGGCGGTGGCGCTTCATCCGGCGCGGCATCCGGCTGACGAGCATCGCCAGGCGCGACGACGGGTACAGGTCCGGCAAGCTCTGCCTGGCGAACAGCTTGAGCCCGCGCTCCAGCATCGTCAAGAACGTGTCCCGGTCTTTGAACCGGCTCCCGATGATGGCGCGCACCGACGAGTCGGCGGCATACACTGATAGCCGCTTGCTCAGGTTCACCGCCTGCGCCGGCGGGGCCGACGCCACCGCCCGGAGCAGCCGGCTGACCTCCTCCTGGCGGACTGACCGGAAGGACAGGACGCGCCGGGCGCTG
Source organism: Phyllostachys edulis (assembly GCA_036346405.1). Taxonomy (NCBI): domain Eukaryota; kingdom Viridiplantae; phylum Streptophyta; class Magnoliopsida; order Poales; family Poaceae; genus Phyllostachys; species Phyllostachys edulis. Next base: position 67,159,702 of record CM070556.1, on the reverse strand, counting down.
AGCAGCTCGACGGTGCAAATCTTACGGATCTGCCTCCACTCGTCGCCGTACGGCGCGAAGATGATGCCCTCGGCGCCCTCGGGGATGGCCAGGCGGGTCATCCGGCTGATGGGGCGCGTGGCGAAGTCGAGGTCGCGCGTCTTCATGACCTCGCGCGCAGCGTCCACGGAGGAGGCGACCACGACCGGGAGCCCGCCGAGGCGGAGCAGCACGAGCGGGCCGTGGCGCCGCGCGAGGTCCCGCATGGCGCGGTGCGGGAGCGAGCCCACGAGGTGGTGGAGGTGGCCGAGCACCGGGAGTGCCCACGGAGACGGGGGCAGCCGGCCGGGCGCTCGCCGGCAGCGCGCCGCACGGTTCAGGCTTAGGAAGGGGACAATGGCCAGGAGAGGGAGGAGGAGCAGGTAGAGCGGAAGCGCCGCCATGGCTTTGGTCTTCGAACGGTTGGTGGGTGGACGCAGTCAGGGGTTGCTCAGATAAGGAAGAGATCTGCGTGTTTATTGGTGTGTCTTTTTTGGCTTGCTCTGTTGCAAATGACCAAGGTGATGCTGATACCCAGCCTCATGTGGTGACCATATTTATTGTAAACCAAGTGGGATTTTTTTAAAATAATACTATTTTAAAAGATAATTACAAAAATAAATAGTCCATTTTTTTTACAAAACTAGTTTCATATCGCCATTTGGAATGACAACATGCTCCTATTGCTATTCCAATTGGTGATAGAAACCATGTCGCCAAAGGAAACAGTGGGGGGGTTCTTATCGCAAGTTCAATTGACGACCGGACCCTGTCGCCAATTGAACTGGTGACAAGGTGGTTCTGTCTTTTTTTTATTTAGTGTAGTAGAATTTTTAATTTTTTGTAATTTTGTTTTTAAAATTTGGAAATACATTGAAGTGTTCGTGTAGTTTGGAATTTAAAATCGGAGAAGATAATGTAATGTGAATTAGAGAATGGACAAAGTATTTGGGTTAAGGGTTGCCATACGCGATGTTGTCCTGATATTTGGGAAAAGGGCACAATTAGCGCTCGGACGTACGATGGGAATGTTCCCATCGTACACTCCGACCCCAACATCCGGTCACAACTTTTGCAACAAAAAAAAAATCTATGCTTGCAACATTTAAAACTTACTTATGAAATATTTTGATTTCATGTGTGCAACAAAAATTTCATAGCACAAAAACTCATTGCAACTTCAAGTGAATGCAACACAAGGGAAGAACGGGCGCAACATTAAAAACTGGGTTTCAAACTAGGTGGGGAAAAAGAAGGTGCAACGTCTCAGAATCAAAATCCCAATGTTTCAAAAAATATTGCAACATCTGGAAACACCTATTGCACCATCACGTGAATGACCATGCAACATTTAAAGGCTTCTTGTGCAACAAATCAAACATAGTAGAAAAATCCAACAGAAGGACTTCTTATGTAAGCAATCAAACACACCGTTGCAACAAAAAAAAACTCTTGCCACAACATTTAATACAACGCTGCCGCCTCATTGGCCGCGCAGACGCCGCCGCCACCGAACGTGTTCGGTGCGTTCTTGCCTTCTCGGCCGTCGTAGTGTGCCACCGCCTCATTTGCCTCGGCTCGCCTCTTGGGCCTCCGTCGCTCGCCACGCCGCTCGAGCTTCCTCGGCTCGCCTCCTGGGCCTCCGTCGCTCCAATGCCACCCTAGCCACCGTCCGTCGCCCAACTCCACGGTAGCGTCGACAGTGTTGCCGCGCTGCTCGAGCCCCCCTCTTCTCCTCCACTGCTCCCTAATTGATCCTGTCGTTGATGATCCACAACTTGGTAGATTAGGATTTGATGGATGGAGATTGGACCGACAAGGGTTTTTTGGATTTTGTTTTGGCTTAATTGTGGTGAGACGATGGGGAAATGAGAATGAGGAAAATGTGCTAATGATAGGAAAATGAGAATGGGAAGTGCTTCTAGCAGCGAGTGGAGATAGAGGGATAGAGTAGAGAGATGGGGATCTGGAGGAATTCAATGTGGTCACGTGGATCAGCGTACAGAGCGTCCTTTGCACTCGGACGTAAGAATCGAACCATTTTCCTTGGAAAAAAAGAGATGTAATTTATTGTATAAGATATGTGGACCATTTGACACGAAAGATGAAATTTTAATGCACAAGTTCACTGTCATTTGGACCTTTATTTTTAGTGCCTACTTCCAGAACACGTCTTTTGGACCTTTATTTAAATGTTGTCCCCTACCTTGCTACGCCAAGAATTGAATGCCAAAAGAGAACGAGATTTGAAGTTAACTTTACAACGCAGTTGAGAATTGAAATAGACTTTATAATAAAGTTGTGAATTACACGACACGCAGGGTTTGGTTACGTGCATAAGGAACGACATCATGCACAATGCAACAAACCGAAATACACCTAAGATACATATGCGCCTATTTGGAATGGAAATAAAGTTGATTGGAACAAAGATTATTAGTTTCGGCGGCCCATCGCTCCCTCCCCCTTGTCTCCTTGCCACCCGCGACGGCAGCGGCCAGTTTTGAAGTCATCCATGTCCTACAAGACGGGCTAGACGGTTGAATGATGTTAGGATAACACAATGTCGGGCCAAATTAATAATTATGATGCATACTGAACATGGCTTACCACTTGGATCCGGAGTGCACTCGGGCGACGGGGAGCGGTAGTATGGCCGACAGTCTCTCTTGTAGGAGCCTTCCCCTTGTCCGCTTGCTGCTCGCGGCGGCGATGGCCAGTCTCGAAGTCATCTGTAACATCCCAATTTTCTAAGCCTTTTTGAAAATTTTCAAAATAAAAATAACCATTCGGTTTTGATGACAATTCTAAAGTTTAACTTGAGATTTCGGAATTAAAGTTGTTTAATATGACTAAATCAAACTTCAACTAATCCAAAGTTGGTTTCTTTTGAGCTTGTTGGAGTCCTCTGGTGTTTGTTTTCCCTTTCTCTGCTCGTTCTGTGCCTCCCCTCGGCCCAGCTCTTTCTTTTTTAGACCTCCTTGTTGGTTTAGACCTCCCTTCAGTCTAGACCTCCCCTTTGGTTTAGACCTCCTTGTTGGTTTAGACCTCCCTTCAGTCTAGACCTCCCCTTTGGTTTAGACCTCCTTGTTGGTTTAGACCTCCCTGTTGGTTTAGACCTCCCTGTTGGTTTAAACCTCCCCTCGGTCCAGCTTTCCCTTTCGTTTGGACCTCCGGGTGGTCCTGGCGACCTCCGGGATGTCCTGACGACCTCTGGGTGGTCCTGGAGACTTGCCACGACCACCCTCTTGGTCTTTTTGCAAAGAAAACCTCTTTGGGTCACGACCTCCCCTTGTGTCGCGACCTCCCCTTGTGTCAAAACCACCCTCTTAGTCTTTTTGCAAAGACCACCCCCTTGGGCCGCGACCTCCCCTTGTGCCACGACCTCCCCTTGTGTCAAAACCACCCTCTTGGCCTTTTTGTAAAGACCACCCTCTTGGTCACGACCTTCCCTTGTGTCACGACCTCCTCCTTGTTCTCGACCTCCCCTTTGCTTGGACCACCTTTCCGAGTTGACTGGTCCCACCTATCAGTCCTGCTCACCTTCTCCTTCCTCCCGTTGTGTCACTATTGACACAAAGGACCTTGCGCATTTAATGCTGTTGTGTCGCATTAAATGCTACTGCCTTTTGCAGTACGTGTTCTCCCTCTTGTCTCCTCCCAGACTTGCTCCCATCTTCTCCTTCACCTACCCTTGAACGTGTGTCTCTGAGTCTCTGTGACTCTCTTAGTTTCCCCCTAGCTATAAAAGCGTGAGCAACCCTCCTTCATCTCTTTTTTTCCTCATCTAGCTCTTAACTCTTTCTTGCTCTCACCCAGTTTCCGTGCTTGGAGTTTCACTAAGGAGTTCGCTGGAGCCCTCCTCGTCGCCTGGGAGCCTGCCGGAGCTTGCGCGGTCTTCAACAACCTCGCTGTCGAAGTGTTCGCCGGAGTGCCCGTGCCGTTCACCGTCCTCCTCCCATCTTTTCTCTCTCTCTGTGTGTCCGGGTGAGTTCCTCTGTTCCTTGTTCTCTTTTGCTCTCATGACCACGTTGTGTGGTTGTATATCTTTTACAACCACATTGCATAGTTGTGTCCCTTATACGACCATGTTGAGTAGTCGTATCCTTCTTTTGATCTCCTTTGGACCTCTTCCCTTGACTCTCCTTTGGACCTCCTTCTCAGGACCCCCTCCCTTGACCTCCTTTGGACCTCTTCCCTTGACTCTCCTTTGGACCTCCTCCTCAGGACCTCCTCCCTTGACCTTCTTTGGACCTCTTCCCTTGACTCTCCTTTGGACCTCCTCCCGAGAGTCTGTTTCTATTTCGGTGTTTCTCTTTTGGTTCTTATTTGGTAGTTTTGGTTTTTATTTGAATTTGTTGTATATATTTGGCTCTTTTTCGCTCGTGTAGATTACGGCTTCACTAAAGAGTTCGTGGACCCAGCGACCTCTACCGAAGAACCCCAGTTCTTCATCGAAGGCAAGTCGTAGGCCTTTAATCATGTTGAACCTAGTTTTGCAAAATTACTTTGTTTCATATCAACATGCATGGCTATTTATATAAAAATAGTTTGGGAATTAGCTAAACACCTACTTGGCAGTATGACCCCTTGGATAATTGTGTTCGACATATTGACATGTACCTTTGGACCACCATAGGTTGGGTAATCTTAGTTGGATATTCTTATTGTGATAACCAACATGGGTGTGCTTATTGTTTAGACCTTCTTAGTTATGCGATGTCTCGCGATCACCTGTTCCATAATAATAAATTTGACTTAATGATCTATGGAATTGTGGCATATGTTGTCTTGGCATGCGTTGCCGCTGGCTTGTGTGGTCGCTAATAAAACTTGTTGTGCCATGACCAAGGTGGTCATTTGGCCGGGTTGTTTTCCCAAAATGCTTTATACTCAGGCGAGTGATCGTGCAGTAAAGGGGGTGCTATAGAGACATTGGGATGTGGTTGTCTCGGCTGAGTAGTCCCTAAGGACTTAACCTTGTAAGCCATTGATCCGGGCCATACCGTGCAACCACATGTCCAAGGTGGGGTGGACCTGACCGACTAATTAGCAGAAGTTTTGGTTTGATTCTGTCGTGGTGGCATGATCCCCGAGTACCAGATGGAATCACACGGCGCAAGAGGGGGCCTAGTATGGTGAAACTTTAGCGGGCAGAACCAAGCCACAACGGAGCTTTGTAAAGGCCTTGTCATGTGCTCTAGACTGCTTACCAAAGGTAGTGAGCAGTGGTATCGACGGATGCCAAGCAAACTAGAGAATTCGTGTCTTGTGGGTAAAGCTATACAACCTCTACAGAGTGTAAATCTATTCGAATAGCCGTGTCCCCAGTTATGGACATGCCTGGTGATTTCACGCAAGGGGTAGACTTTCTAAAAGAAAAAAAATGTGTTGGTCTTGGTTGGTTCCGAGTGGTCTGGCTCCTGACCAGGGTGGTCATGAGTGGTCTGGGCCGTGACCAGGGTGGTCACAAGCTATTTTCAAAGGAACTTGTTACTTATGTACTAGTCTTTCAACTTGTGCTTTACAATCTATTTATTGTATTTCAATTCAATATTGCTTTCTACAAAACAACCATAAAGCTAACCTTGTCAAGACCTGCATGAATATTATTGCATATATTTCCCTACGGCTTGCTGAGTACATTCAAAGTACTCATGGCTTGTGCCCTCTGGTTGATCAGCAGCTGAAGAAGACCACCTAGGGAACTTCGACCTCTTTGAAGAGGAGGTCTTTAAAGACCAGGCGTGCTAGGATGTCCTCCACTCGATTGCCTGTGGGCATATCGGGCGGTCTCCATGAGTATTTTGCTTTCCGCTGTGTTGTAGCCCTGTGGGGCACCCCTGTGAAAACCTTGACCATAAGGTCTTTTGTTGTTAATAATATTAATTTGTCTGTTTCATCTATTGTTTGTGGTATGGTTATGATGACAATGTTGTTGAACCTGTGCGGACCAGCTACTGATCTTGGGACTGGTCCAGTGTGCACAGGAGGTCCCGGGGGTGGTCTACCCTGGGGACGCGACATCATCCATGTCCTACGAGATAGGGTGGATGATTGAATGATGTTAGGATAACGCAACGTTGGACCAAATTAATAATTATGTTGTATACTGAACATAACTTACCTCTTGGATCCGGAGTGCGCTTGGGCGACGGGGAGCTATCTTCTCCTCCACTTCTCTTCTCCCTCCTTTTATACAGGGATTTTTTGGCCTGAAGGGGGGGTGGCAGTGTGTTGTCATCTCAGTTTACAAAAGTGGCAGCGTGTGGCGTGATAGGGTACAGTCTTTTAGGTCTGAAAAGGTGTCACGGCGCAGTGTGGTCTTGTTGTTATGAAAAGTTAGCGTCGCAGTGTGTTGTCACATCGATCTGCAAAAGTGGTAGCGTGTGGCGTGACTGGGACCGGTCTTTTCAATCTAAAAAGGTGGCGTGGCGGAGTGCGGTCTTGTTGGTCGGAAAAGTAAGTGTCATAGTGAGTTGTCATATCAGTCTGAAAAGGTGGCGTGCCGGAGTAAAGGCTAGAAACAGGGTCGTGTGGGGTGTCCCGATGCTGACTCCCTCACATGGTCGCGGTGTGCACGCAAAAAGAAATATCAAAACACGAGACAATCATAAGTAGTACAAAAAATCAATATTTACATGACATGACTGATATTTACAAGAAGAAATATCTACTTGCGGCCCCTCTTGGGGCGTACCTCACGTGTCACCCCTGGCCTCATCTAGAGCAGCTGCGCACATTGGTGCAAGTATGTTAAAGGCTCTGGCAGTCGAGGTACCCGACCGGTGCAAGTAGCCTGGGGGGTGTCGCGAGGGGGTCCTACATCTGTTGGCTCGGTCGGTAGCGCCGTATAGTCGGAAGCCCCATGGAGACTGGTACGCCATATTTGGGCGAACTCGTAGTCGCTGGAGCGTGACTCCTCGTGCGACACCATTGGCTCATCCCAAAGCGGCGCAAGATCTGTGAAACATTACATTATGCATGTAACCTTGGCAAAAACCTTGAAATAGTACGCTATGCATGCAAGCAAGATAGTCATACTTGGTCGCATGAGGCCAGAGGACGACTCCATGTAAACCTGCCCCGTATACGGGTGGAACTCAGGACCTTTCAGAGAAAATTGTCGTTAGTAATTACTAGATCCATAAAAAAAAACCGGACGTGGGTTTTTCATTCCAACCTACAAACTGTGCCAGGGTACTCCCAGCACGGTGCCACGAGGACACACTCACCACGTCCGGGTGAGGAGCCCTGGGGCATGATGCACCGTGGCTCACCCTCCATCCACGCACAGGTGGGTCCACCCGGTCCCTCGACGTATGACAAGTCGCGATCTCGATCCCCCATCTCGACTTCTCAAGGAACTATGCCATGACCGCTCTGATGTCCTGTGTCGTCATGCTAAAGCGCTCCCCGAGCATCAACAGATCCACGGAGGCTACCAACTCGTGTACCTCCCGGTGCAGATCGACTTGTACACATAATTAACAAGTTAGAAACTGATATCTTGCAAAGAAAATAAGAAGTATGGACCGTTCAATACGTACCACGTGATAGAATGCAAAGTCGGGCTGGGTGGGGTATGTGTCGGACGTCGCAGCCTCGTGTCGTGGTGGGTTGACCACAACCCTCACGTAGCAAACCCTCGTCTGACTGGAGTACCACTCGATGTACTCTGCGTACGTCCTGGGGTCGTAGGGAGCATCCTCTTGGACAACATCACCATAGGTGTTGATCCTGCCCTGGATCCAAGGCAACATCCTCTCCGCCTAGGAAGTCGTAGCAGGTACTCCCTTCCAAGTGTACCTATGGAAGGCAAAACGATTGTTTCGTAGGTACGTGATGCAAATGGTAAGACAGAAGTAAAACACGAACTTACCCATGGACGTTCGGCGACACCCGCTGCACCTAGGGGGTTGGGACCTCTTGTCGCAGACCGAACTGGCGCATGACATGCTGCACCTGGTACTCCTCCGCGAAGACGTTGTGCACCAAGGGCCTCCGTGTGAACCAGTACTTGTGGTCTTGTGTGCACATGCTCGACAGGACTCGGGGTGCGCACGCGTACACCCTTTCGGGAGTGTACGGTGTCCAGATAACACGGTCATCCGTTAGCTGATCGAACATTGTAACATAGTCTAGGTAGGACACGTGCGTAGTGATCGACGTGTAGGTGACGTGTGGAATAGAACAACCCAAACTTAGCACACGAGATTGAAATACATTATGAAAAATAATAAATGTTCAGGAAACTTACCCATCAGCGGCACCACACCGTACCCATAGTCGGCCGGTCCACGTTGTCGTCCTCAATGTACATGTTGACTCTGTACGCTCGCAGGTCCAACTGTGGTCTTACGATCTGGAAACGCTTGAAGGACCACAACTGAAGGAGCAACGAGCATCCTCCAAGGATGGATCTCTCTCGAACCTGGTGGGACACGTCGCATTGGGCGCGGTACGTCACGCACAACACTGTCGGGTCCCAGGCGTAGGGCTGGATCTCCACCACCTGCCAGTCCGCCAACTCTTGTGCATACCAGATCATGTGCTTGTTGACGCTGTCATCGTGGGACCCTAGGAACATCACCTACTCGAACAACCACAGCAAGTAGGCCTCGAAGTCTCCTCATCGTGTGGTCGGGTGCGTCCTCCGCCATATGCTCAGGCTGCAAGAAGACATATACACATCAGCAAGGTGTACAAATCAATTGATTCAAGAGGACAAAAGTTTTGAAGACTTACGTAGAACTAGCAGATACACTTCAGCGTCGGCCTGTGGGTGCTGTTGAACTCCCTATAGCTGCTATCCGGTGGCAGCACCCCCTGGAACCTCGCTAGGAACTCTGTGCACCACGTGGCCGGGATGTCATATGCTGCCATGGGGAAGCCAGCGTAGGGAAACCTGGTCAAGAAGCTCACGTCCTGTAGCATCGGAGCCATCTCCTCACACGGAAGGTGAAACGTGTGCGTCTCCGGCCTCCACCGGTCAACCAGCGTCGTCAGGAGGCACCGGTTGTACGGAAAGTGCCTGGATTTATGCCCATCGCCCATGCGGTCTTAGTCGTCCTCCCATGTCGCCTTAACCACCCTCGTCAATGGAAGGAGGCCTGCTTGCCTCAAACTGCGTTGAAAAAGATTAAGAACAAACATTAGTCCACACAAACTAGTCATGCTGCAAATGAGTACACGAAGGTCGCAACTGCACGTACCTCGGAACCCAACATGGGTCCACCCTCCACGCCCTCATGGGTGTGCACAGCCGCAGCGCACCAAGCTCAATCGCCGCCTTGCCCTCCTAGCGAAGGATGGTACTGAGGCGGCTATGATTATGCGCATCAATGACAGGGTCCAGCAACTCATACGGCCACTGCGCAATGTGTCCTGGGTCCGCCATACCTGAAAAAATTAGTGTATACATTGTAAAAATAATTACCGTGCACAAATACAAACAAAATATAAGTTGGAATTATTTTTATTAAGCTATACAAACCCTAGTAACCTACTTCGCAATTTTTACAGGTATTTTATTGAGCTATACAAACCCTACAAACCGTACTAAGATAATTTGGGTTGCTTTTTTGCCTAGCTTCAATCATGATTTTTTTTTCAATTTAAGATGGGTCATGCTATTTTCCTAGTTTTTTAAAAAATTCGGCATTAACACAGTAATTAACACACACACATGGAAATCAAAATTAAGCAAATATTATTTTCATTAAGCTCTACCTACCCTACTTAGCTGCTCTGTAATTTTTACTAATTTTTAATTGGTATTCGGTACCTTGATTTTCTCCGAGGTGTCTTCCTATTTTTGCAGATTTATTATAAATCATTCGTATACTGCAACATAAATAATATCTGCACAATTTACTAAACTATACACAGTTCAAATGATGTACTACATAAAACAGCTAAAATTATCTAATCTATTGAATTCTATATCGGTATTTTAATTTGCTAACTGACAACATTTCAAAATAATGTATGAATTTGCAAAAACATGTACCTGCAAAATGATTTGCCAAATCTGAAGCTCTATCTCTCTTTCCTTCGCTGCGAACTGGTTGGGCTTCGCTACGCTTTTCTCTCCCTTCCTTCTCTTTTTTCTGGAATTAAAATGATATTTTCCACCGATTTTAGGGGTTTAAATAGGTAGACCCTGTCGCCAGGAACACTGTTCACTTTCTATCACCAGTTGAAATGGCAACATGAAGTCAGACCAGTGACAAGAGGTCAACAGGGTTCTGGATGCCAATTGGAATGGCAACATGAACCTAGTTTTGTAAAAAAACCGACTATTTATTTTTGTAATTATCTTTAAAAATAGTATTTTTTTAATAAAAAAATCCATATAGTGGCAGGTGCAAGCTAAAGTACTAAGAGCGTGTTTGGTTTATGACCCTAGTTTATCTTTCCAAAATATTGATATTGTCTTGAAAATTTGGCTAGTATTTGGTTCGGTTCCAACATTTGGCATTGTCCTCAAAATTTTGGTAATGCCGAGCAGTTTTTTTGCCAATACGCTGGCTTCTGGAGGATAGCACAATCCTTCGCCAAATTTTGTCGTGGCAACAACCAGCTGCAACCATGAAGTGGCAGAAGTTGGTTGGCTAAGTATTTTTTTGTTTGGTCACAGAAACTTCAAATGATTAGGACGCTTCAAATGACAATATTTCCTAAACCGATTATCCAATTTGTGATCCATTTGAACTGTTGTATTCCTTGTCATTTAATCAACAAAACAAGACCCATGTTGGTATATTTTGGTGCCAAAAAAAAGATGTCATACGGACCCATGTGCCATACTCACAATTTTGGCATGGTTGCAATCCAAACAAATCAATTTGTATCTTAATTTCGGTATTGCCCGTGAATTGGTATGACTATGATCCAAACACCATTTTTTGCCTAGTTTTTGGTATTGCCAAAATTTTGGTGTGACTACCTGGGGTCAGAAACCAAATAGGCCCTAAGGGCCTGTGCCGCCACTGTGCTAGCGCTGTGCCGTGCCTGCCCAACCTAGCTATAATGTGGATCGTGTCGTGCTTCAGGCTGGCTGGTTATCATGGCCCATCTGGCCACCTCTATTGGTCACTAGATCAACTTCAGTGGCCTATGAAACTCTTGTTTGGTTATTGTCTTTACCTGTTTGGTCAAATGATCATGAATTCGCCGAGAAAAATTACCAAGCAACCCAAAAACTTGAAGAAAATTTGCAAAAACCGTCTTACCCCCCCCCCCCTCTTTGACCTGCTACACACATTTTCCATCCTCTTCACCTCTTTCACATAGTCATCCTCAGTTCCTACGCTTGTGCTACAAGTGATTAGGTGCTTGATGTCTTCTGTGTAAACGAACGTTGTCATAATTATCAACTAGTCGAATATCCCGCACAATTACACGGATAGATACTACATTGCGTGTGTTTATATTGAAATATAGAGTTGTACAGGTTAAAAACTCTAATGTTTATGATGGAAATACAATTGTATTCCCTATACTACTGTAACAGCTCTCGTACATATGTAATTAACATGCATCGTTATAATTTGGACCAATAAAACCGAGATGTAGATTTTTCTCCTTTTCCACCGATTAATGTGGTAATTTCTAGCCTTTCGGAAGGAACATGGTGGTTTCTTTTTGACTTTGTTTTAATAATATAGCAGGGTGGCCCTTGCATTGCACAACTAGATTTATTTTAAAGCTTGTAGCATCAAATGGTATAACTTACATGCTTGAAAATACATTTACGTATCTTGTATCTATTTAGATTTTAAAGATATCATAAACATTAGAAATAACAATAGAAGTTTGGAGGAAAATACAATTTGAGGAACATAATTGAAGGACGAGTTTTGATGGAAGAAAATCTTGAGCATAATAAGTTAACCACTCTCCACCATGTATGCATCATGTAGATGCACACCCCTATTTTTCCTCCATTGCTTACTCTTCTCCAAAATGTTTGCATGTACATATGTTAATCTCAAACAATACGTTGATTATGTGTGCAACAAATTATCTTATTAGTTTACATGGTATTGGAGTGCCTTTCATATGTATAGATCGATGCACCATGGACGATCTACCTTAAACTTATCTTCCCTCACGCCGGTTGCCCCACGAACCGTGTGACTTCTATATCTTCTCTCCGCTACAGATTTTCTGATTCAACCTCCAACAACAAGCCCAATTCTTTATCCATATCTCTCATCTACTACTCATTCCAATACAATACTCTATCACATAGTTATCTTCTACTTCTCTCTAATTATTGTTTAATACCGACTATTGTGACATCAACATGCATACACATGCAAATGTCGTCGATCCTTGTTGGGGACAACCGTTACTCTCTCTCTCTAGGGGCCTCGAGCCTATTCCTTACCGTTGCGTCATCTCTATTTCGAGCTCTTTGCTCCTCTTTTTCTGTACGGCTGTGCTTCTATTTGTACAGATTAGAGCTAGCCAGATGGGTCGTGCCAGCTGGGCCAACCCAAGGCATGACACTGTTAGCCCAGCCTAGGCACGGCACGGTCCACACTATTCATGGGCCACGCTGGTCCGGCACGACGGCCCTTGCCGTGCTTGGGCCGCCACTCAGGCACAATGGGCCAACCTGCCACGACACGAACAGTGCTGAACCATACCAGGCATAGCCCGATGCTGACACGGCCCATGTGGACCGAGGGAGGTGCAAGCCGCAGGCGCAGCTGCGTAGGGAGAGGGAGAGCCGAGACTGGGAGGGAGGGAGGAGGAGGCCGGGAGGGGGCGGCATGGAGGAAGGAGGGAGGAGGCTGGCTTGGGGAGAAGGAAGGAGGAGCGGCGCTACGCAGCGAGCTGGCGAGGAAGGGAAGGAGCCAGGAGGAGGCGGTGCCGGTGTGGAGGAAGCAGGGAGGAGGCCAGGAGGGGATGATGCCAACGTGGAGGGAGCCGTGAGGAGGAGGAAGAGAAAGAGGGGGGCGGCACCGACGTTTAGGAAGGAGGCTGGTAGGGGGCAGCGGTGGCGGGCGAGACTGAGGATGTGGAGCCATGGAGGGCGGCCCCACGGCAGTGATGTGCGGCAGTGCCACACTCGGGCGCACTGTCGCATGCGGGCAGGGGCACGCTCACAGGGGAGGATAGGTGTGGCGTGGGCATCCAGGCAGCTGGCCGGTCAAGCACATGGGCAGGTGGGAGGCAGGCTGCGCCGACACGGTGGGTCGTGCTTGGCACGGCATAGCCTAGGAGAAATATGACCATTGACATTTTTTTGACCGTTTGACCCTTTAAAATAGCAAAAAAATAATCCCAAAATTTTTCTATAAATAGCCACCATACCCCCCTCATTCAACACTGATCCATTACCCAATCTCTGTTTGAAATTCTATTGTGTAAATTCAAATTCGTTGTGAGATAATTCGGCAAAATAAAAAAAATTGCCAAATTTTGGAAAATTCAATTTTCGGCAGCAAGTCAGCAAAAGAGGTACAATTCTATTTTTTTCATACTTTTATTGTTAGTACTTGTTATGCTAATATGAAAGTAATAATAGTGTTAGTTTCGAGTTTGCAGTTTTCGTTATGGACAGTTACGACAACTTTGCTCTCAGTGATTACAGACTTTCATTGGAGGAAGTTGCATATATGGAGGCGGTTGTGGCTGTGTCAAGCCAACTAGAAGGGCAAGGCATAGTTCCATCATCAGGCTCCACGACAGCATCTACGTCAGCGACCACCGGAGCAAAGATGGAACTCTACTTACCGGAGCAAGGAAAATTAGTTTATTGCGTCACGATGACGTCAGTGGCCAGATTAATGAATTTCGATCGGAATTATTTTCCTAAAGAAAAAGCTTGCGACTGACATGTGGGCCCCACGTGTAAAGTCCGAACAGATACGTACAAAGTCCGAATGTTCACGTCCGAAGGGATACGCAGGCTGGCGCATTGCCACGCAAGCGTACACACACGCATGCTACACAAGCAGAGGCGGCCGAGGTGGCGCCTAGGTGGTCATGACGTGGTAGCCACACAGCGGCCACGTCGGCCGCTCGGGTGCGTAGGATCGTCAGTGCTACGCGCCACGGCGAGCACTGGGAGTGGTACAAAAAGGATGGGGTGACGTGCTGAACCTGATGCTCCCTTTCACAGTGAGAGAGCGGGAAGAAATGGCCGGCGGTGAGGAAGAATGGCAGCGGTGAGATGCGGCTTGCGGCAGCGCTAGGGTTCCGTTGGCTCTCGGGGTGAGTGGGTGCGAGCACGGGGTAGAGCTCGACCGTGCAAAGCCATCGGTGGGGATGGTGGCAGCACAATCGTCGGAGGAAGGAGCTCTGGCCGGCGCGGTTGAACCTTGAAATACGGTGAAACCACGACAACAGAGAAGAGAGGGATGATGGGGAAAGAGAGAGGAGAAGGGGAGGCATCTGGGGCATCCATTTATAGGGTCCGAGGAGGAGCGGGGAAGGAGGACGAGGGCATGGGCGCGCGGTGAAGCTCTGGCTGTGCAAGGCATGGTGTGGGCAGTCACGATTCAGCGGCGAGATAGGAGCAAAGGGATAGACAATGATTGGCAGGCGATTCAATGCGCGTTAACGAGAGCGCTTGGCGAGTGGCAAGGCGGTAGGGCTGTGACGGGGGTGGCTGAGGCGCTGAGACAGGCACGGCATGGGGAGGCAACGGGAAGAAGATGACGGGGAAGGCGACACCGACAGGTGGGGCCCACCTATCGGTGAGAGAGAGGGAGCGGAGGAGGGAGCGGGTTGACACGCGAGGTGGGCCAAGTGGAACAGGTCGGTGGAGTGAAAAGAAAAATGGGCCGAAAAGATTCGGCCCGAAGCAAAAAGAGGATTTTATATAGATTTTTTATATAAAGAAATACAAGAAATTGAAAAAGCTTTTTAGAAAATAGTAAATAAAATCCAAAAATTCTAGAAAAATACATAGAAATTCCTTGAGTTATTTGGAACTTAATAAAATTATTTATAACTTAACTTTGGATTTTAATTTTGCAAACAAATTATTATTTTTACTTTTGGGAAAAATAGGAAAACCCTTTAAAATTCCATAAAATTCAAGAAATTACTTAAAATATTCTATTTGACTTTAAATCCAAATAAAATCTAGAAAACTTAAATAAACCAAATTTTGAATTAATTAAAATTTGATTAACTCATATTAAATTGTTTTTATTTTCTAAAATTTCAAGTTTAAGGTTTATCAATCCAATAAAATCGAATGGTTAATTTTAATTTGAAAATTTTCAAAAAGCCTAAAAAATCGCAATGTTACACTGTTCCTGGACTAGCATATGAACATAGAGAATCTGGGATCCTTCATTCCCGGGTTTGACAAAACTGGTATCAGAACCGTATTGACTGTAGGTCGTGGCCTTAGAGTGGATAAATACCTTAAGGACTTATTTTAAAAAAAACTAAAAATACTTTGGTCTTTCTGGTGTCCTTCCTCAACCCTTCTGTTTAAAATGGTTACCAACTCATCTCTTTTTCAAAAATTGTAGATGGCCGAAGTACCAAACGCCGTTTCCTACGGAATCTTCGCTGGACATTGGGCTATAGCACTCTGGAAGATGATGCAGCATCTGCACTTCCAGGAGAGGCCAACATACCAGGAGTACAAGTACGTGGTGGGCACTCAAGAGCGTTGGAGGGTAGAAGTGATACTCTACTCTAGTCTGCAGCCTAACACGGAGTTCCATATCTTCGACGCCCCGATGCAGCGTGGCTCCTTTCCCGAGGGTATCCAAGATGCTGCCAAAGAATTTGTCCGCCGACTCTGCTACATCTATGACCACCACTTCCACAGCACCGGATTCTACTACTACCCGATGTACATCCCCACCCAGCTCGGTGGTACTTTTCGTTCAGCTAGAGATGAGGACTTCCCAGAGTTAACACACCAGGTAGACCTAACGATTGCTATGGAGCATGCCTACTGGCGCACCTTGGATGAACTACGTGCCACCCAGGAGAAACTAGAGGCAGCAGAAGAGGAATTGGCTCGCTACAATGAAGGTGACGCTAGTACCAACAACACCCCAGACTACACCTCTGTAACCCCATAGATTTTTACCTTTAGTATTTCCATTAGATGCGAATTGTGAGCTGTCAATCCCTTTTGTGACAGCCACAATTGAATAATGAAATAAATTAATAAAAGAACTATTTGGAAAAGTTATTCTTTGCCTTGTGTTGTTTGGTTTTTGGGCTATTTTAGATTTATCCCCTTTATAGCTTTCTTTCTCTCTTCTAAGTCTTTAGAGGATCCAGCAGATGGTGACCACTCGCAGGACAGACAGCGGCAGAGCTAGCGACCAGGGGAATGATCAGGCAGATTATCAGGCCAACCCAATTCCGCAGCCACCACCACCACCGGCAGAGGGACCTGACTGGCGCCAGATGTTGGCGAATCAGACACACTTGATTGACCTTATCGCCCAGTCCTTGAACAATGCTCAGAATGTTTAAGCAACCGTAGCAGTAGTAGCTTAGGTCCCACCTCCGCATCACCCAAGAGCCAATATATCAGAATTTATGAGAATGTGCCCTCCTACTTTCTCCAGCAGTATTGAGCCAATGGATGCGGATGATTAGCTCAGGGTAATAGGTAAGAAACTGGATATTGCTAATGTTCAGACCGCGAGCGAGTTCTGTTCGCCTGTCACTAGCTTAGCGACCCCGCATCAAAATGGTGGGACAACTTCACCCAGTCCCACACAAATGCTCAGGCTATCCCATGGGATGGGTTTGTGCAAGATTTTCGCCATACACATCTTACTTCGGGCGTGGTTACTTTAAAGAAGAAGGAGTTCCATTCTCTGCGGCAGGGCAACCGCTCAGTTACTGAATATCTTCATAAATTCAACCAATTGGCCCGCTATGCTCCAGAAGACGTGGCCACTGATGAAGCAAAACAGGAACACTTCTTGGAAGGCCTCAACAACGATCTCTCTGTTCGTATAATTGCCCAAGGCTATTCAGATTTCCAACAACTGGTAAATAAGGCCATTCATCAAGAAGGCAAGCACTTAGAAATAGAGAACAGCAAGAGGCGCATGGCAGCTCAGAAGTTCAATTCTGGTGGTTTTTCGAAGCCCCGCACCACTTCAGCTCCGACACCGCAGCGCGGGAGATTTCAGACATCTTCATCTAGAGTACCCGCTACAGCTTTCCGCCCCAACAACTCCGGCATCCGCAGCACTTCTTCAGGAGGCCAGCCTCAGAAAGATGTTTAAGAAGTCACCTGCTATCATTACCATGAGAAGGGACATTTTGCCAATAAGTGTCCTAAGCGGCATCTTCCAGTAGCCCCTAAGACTGGAGCCCAATCTACCAGCAACACTTCTACTCCAAAGAAGCCAAACCAATTTGTGAAGGGGCAAGTAAACCATGTTACCGTAGAGGAAGCCTAGACTGCACCGGATGTAGTCCTCGGTACGTTTCTAGTCAATTCAATACCAACATCAGTCTTATTTGATTCAAGAGCTTCACATTCTTTCATTTCAATTAAGTTGTGGGAAAATATAAGTTATCTATTTCTCCCTTAGTTAACCCTATGGTAATCCAATCCCCGGGCTCAGAAATGAGGACTAGTTCCCTATGCTCGAATCTTACCTTAGAAATATATGGAGTATTTTTCTTGGCAGACTTAATAGTTTTGCACTCTCAAGGGTTAGATGTGATTCTTGGAATAGACTGGTTAGCCAAGAATTAAGGGCAAATAGATTATGCTAACAGGTCTATCTAGCTCACTAATGAGTAAGGAGTAAAGGTGGAATTCAAGCCCAAGACTTCTGTTGAAGAAGATTCCATTCTGACCAGCTTAAAGGAGGTTAAGTTAGAAGAAATACCAATTGTGAAGGAGTATCCGGATGTTTTTTCTGAGGAGCTACCTAGTATGCAACCGGATAGAGACATCATGTTCCTAATTGATCTAGTCCCAGGGACGGCTCCAATCTCCAAAAGACCCTACAGAATGCCTGCAAATGAGTTGGCAAAACTGAAGAAACAGATTGAGGAATTACAGGATAAAGGTTATATATAGCCAAGATCATCACCTTGGGGAGCACCGGTACTATTTGTTAAAAAGAATGACAATAGTACGAGGATGTGTATAGATTATAGATCAGTCAACGAGGTTACAATCAAGAACAAGTATCCTTTGCTTAGGATCGACGACCTGTTTGATCAGTTAAAAGGAGCTAGCAACTTCTCCAAGATTGACTTAAGATCTAGCTATCATCAACTGAAGATCAGGCCAGAAGACATCCCAAAAACTGCCTTCACCACAAGATACAGACTGTATGAGTTTACAGTAATGCCATTTGGTTTGACGAACACCCCGGCTTATTTCATAAATATGATGAACAAAGTGTTCATGGAATTCTTGGATAAGTTCGTGGTTGTTTTCATAGATGACATTCTCATCTATTCGAAAGATGAAGAAGAGCATGAGAAACACCTCAGAACGATATTAGAAAAGCTCAAGGAGCATCAGTTTTATGTCAGATTCAACAAGAGTGAATTTTGGCTAAGCCAAATAGCTTTCCTCGGACATATCGTGTCAGCAGGAGGAGATGCAGTGGACCTAGCCAAGGTTGAAGCTGTAATGGATTGGAAGCAACGTAAGTCGGTCACTGAAGTGGGGAGTTTTCTTGGATTAGCTGGCTATTACCGCATATTCATTGAATGATTCTCTAAGATAGCCAGACCCATGACCCAGCTTCTTAAGAAAGATAAGAAGTTTGAATAGACAGTTGATTATGAGCGAAGTTTTCAAAATTTAAAGGAAAGGCTAGTCTCTGCACCGGTGTTGATTTTGCCCGATATCCATAAGGATTTTGAGGTATTTTTTGATGCCTCACGCCAGGGACTTGGATGTGTATTAATGCAAGAAGAAAAAGTTGTAGCTTATGCATCCCGCCAGTTGAGGCCACATGAGGGAAACTACCCGACTCATGACTTAGAGCTAGCAGCAATTGTGCCTGCTTTGAAAATCTGGCGGTATTATCTCATTGGTGATTGCTGTGAGATTTTCACGGATCATAAGAGTTTGAAGTACATCTTTACTCAGTCGGAATTGAACCTAAGGCAAAGAAGATGGTTGAAGCTGATAAAGGATTATAACCTAGGATTTCATTATCATCCTGGTAAAGCAAACGTAGTGGCTGATGCCCTAAGCAGAAAAGGGTATTGTAACACTATATTGGTTTAGAAGAATCAACCCCAGTTGTATGAAGAATTGAAGCATCTGAACTTAGAGATTGTGAGTCAAGGTTGTGTAAACACTTTGGAAGTTCAGCCAACTATTCAAAGTCAGATCAGGGAAAAATAGAAAGATGATGAAGATATTAAAGAGATCCAAAAGAACATGAGGAGAGGCAAAGCTTCCGGATTTTCTGAGGATAAGCAAGGAACAATATGGTTTGGAGACCGAGTCTGTGTGCCTAACCATCCAAAGCTAAGGCAGTTGATTCTTAAGGAAGCTCATGAATCGCCTTATTTGATTCATCCAGGCAGTACCAAGATGTACCAATATCTGAAAGAGAAGTATTGGTGAGTTAGTATGAAGCGAGAAATTGCCGAGTTTGTCGCACGGTGTGATGTTTGCCAAAGAGTCAAGGCAGAACATCAAATACCCGTTGGAATGTTGTAGCCACTGCCTATTCTCGAATGGAAGTGAGAAGAGATTGGTATGGATTTTGTCACCGAACTTCCTAGGACCCAATCAGGACACGATTCTATCCGGTTTGTGATTGACCATTTGACCAAAGTAGCACACTTTATCCCTGTCAAGACCAAGTATGGAGGCAACAAGTTGGCAGAGTTGTACATGGCCAGGATCGTCTGTTTGCATAGAGTACCCAAAAAGATAATATCCGACAGAGGATCGCATTTCACATCTAGATTTTGGAAGAGTTTGCATGAAGCCTTGGGGACCAGACTCAACTTCAGCACGGCATATCACCCCCAAGCAGATGGACAGACTGAACGTGTGAATCAGATTTTAGAATATATGTTTCGAGCTTGTGCTGTAGATTATGAAAAAGGATGGGACTAGAATCTGCCTTACGCAGAATTCTCCTACAATAACAGTTGCCAAGCCAGTCTGTAAATGTCTCCCTTTGAAGCATTGAAGCATTGCATGGCAGAAAGTGCAGAACCCCACTCCTTTGGGATCAAGTTGGAGAACGCCAATTCTTTGGACCTGGGTTGATAAAAGAAGCTGACAATAAGGTTAAGGCAATAAAAGAAAGATTGCGAGTAACTCAGTCTCGACAAAAGAGTTATATCAACAATCGTCAAAAGCTCCATTGATTGTACACCAATTCTTTCATTCAACTCGTGCAACTGTTGATCTATGGCGACATTGAAGACACCCATTTTATAGTGATGATGAGTGTCAGTATTATCATGCTTGTTGCGAGATTTAGTTACATCAACATACCTGTAATTTATATAAGACTTTGTCATATTCATAGTTTACACAAAAATAACTTATAAATATTGTCATCCTACACTGCTTGTTGCTCACCAAATGGCCGAGACATCGACATGACAACGCCATAAATTAGAAACTTCCTGGATCGTGACCAATTACCAATAACACAAGACACCAAGACCTAGATGGAAATGGAATACATGAGATAGATGAAACGACAACTGTAGAGTTGTGCGTTGCATCGAGGGCAACCGACCAGTCATTAGTTGTGCATCATGGTTTTGGGCTTTCTTGGGCTTTTTATTTACCAATTAAGTTAACTGAGATAACTCACTGCCTACTAAATGTTGCATCGTAGTTGGAGGTTCAGAATTCTTTGGGAGGGCTGGGCCTCGTCGCCCTCTCTCTCAAGCACTGCAGGGCCTCTGGGCACAAAGAGTCGGGTGCATGGCGACAAGGGTGCGGCAGGTGACACATGTTGTCTGTCGGCATATTCGCGGTGATTTTTTTTGGTATTTCATTCTCGGGAGAGGGCTAGATTTGTAATTTCAACGCGAAACAGTACCAAAATAGCCAAAAAGTCAATGGGGGTACGAGTGTACCGCGTGGAGTTTTTCGCCTAAATGGCACTGTTGCGCTCGCTTTTGACAGCAATAGCGCCTCTCGCGCGGTATTGCTAAATATGGTAGTCCAGACGTGCCTTACACCGTCATGTGTGCAATTCCGATCGACCCTAACCCGAAATCAATGTCATCCGCATGTCCACCACCCGGACAGGTAGTGTGCTGACACGTATATTGTCCGCACGTTCATCGTTCGAACAAACCTTGTCTGCACGCCTACCACCCGGACAAGCCTATTCAAACAAGCCCAAGCCCTGAGTGTGTATCCTGCAAGTTTTACAGTCCAGTTGGTTTGGCATCTGGTTGTCCCAGCGAGCTCGCTAGCATTAAGGTTCAAGATGTACCGACGATCCATATTTTGTACGAGTTAGTATATTTGTTAGCGTACAACATTAGGGTGCGGAACCGCGGATCTCTATTGTACATGACTTCCAGCAGCGAAAGAGGTATAGCCAGCTTTTACATGGAGTGAACCAAAACCTGGAAGTACGATAGTAATAAATAACCAACCTTTTTGCATAAAAGCTGACGTAAATCAGACACAGATAGATCAGCGTGAAGGCTTGTGGGACGTGCGGACAAGGCTCGTTCACACGGTGGATTGTCTGTGTGATGGGCTTATAGACAACATTGATTTTGAGCTAGAGACGACTAATATTGTATATGTAGCGGCACACGCGTGACGGCGTGAGTCACGTTCGGCTGTCTTATTTGATAATACTGTGTGAGAGACGCTACTTTCGTAACATATGGAACAGTATCTTTTAGACCAAAAACTCTACCGCATATCCCAGCGTGGTGACAAAAAAAAACCTATCATAGGTGGAATCAAATGGGGCGCTAGGACACAAATGAGCGGTTCAGGATACCCGAAAAGCTGTAAAATTCTGTCTGTTATAATTCTAGTTGCATATTTCCGATTTCTGCCATTCTACACTTTATTGTTCTCTGCTTGCCTCACGCAAGTGTCTTACAAGCATTTCATGAACAAGATCAAACAAATGACAAACGTCTGCAGCCATTACCTTATTACCGGAACATGCATCCGGTCAAACAAACCACATAATACCTCGATTAATACACCGAATTGGTTTTTCTTTTCATAATTACAAGAAAGGCATACATACACACACCATCACGCACGCAGACCACACGTGAGCACTCGCGCGTGTGTGCTTGTGATGCCATCAAAAATAAAAGGCCAAGGACTAACACCTTCTCGTGGTCATATCGGCACGCGGACCACCAGGACAAGCGGAAGGTCGGCTTGCCGCGGGGCGGTGACCCCATCGCCTCCGTCATACCCAGGTCCGCGGCCGCCATCCCGTGCAGCAACTCCCAGTCGAAGTGGTACAAAAGGCTCGCAGGAGCAAGTTCCACGTTTGCCAGCCCGGACGTCATGCCGAGGCACATCCTCCGTCTTGCCCCAAATGGTACGTACTCAAAGTCTGTCCCCTTGAAGTCAATGGTGTTCCGCTCAAACCTCTCTGGCATGAACTCCTCGGGTGCATCCCAGTGCCGTGGGTCTCTACCGATCGCCCACGCATTACAAACACCGTAGTTCCCTCCGGCACATATTGGGATCCTCTGTATTGAAGTTATCAATACAGAGGATTTACAGTGTCATGGTATTATGAGCGACCTCGATCTCCACCGTTTGGTTGAAAATGTTGCACCGGTACTGCAGAGCGTTGTTCGTCTCATCACAAAACACTGGTCACACAGAGAGCAGTAATGCTGAGGATCTGGATCCCTCCGGCACATCGAATTCTAATATTCGGCATGGGTTGTGGCACTCCCTCGACAGCAGCAGCGGTGCCAGAGGGTGCAGCCCTTGCATCTCCTTGATTGACTGCAAGTAATGTAATTTGCTTAAGCTCCCCTCTGTTACTCGTCTTGCTCCTCAAGCACTCGCCGGATCTCCTCCTGTGTCTTCTGCATCACACCCGGGTTTTTCACGAGCTCAGACATCGCCCATTGCAGCGTCGTCGCAGGCGTCGCGCTGCCTGCCACGAACAAATCCTACAAGAAACAGAAGGAATTTGTTGGATTGAAAATTCTCAAAATGACACTGAAAAAGGGGTAGGGCATGATATGGATTTTTTACTCTTAGTTGGACATCCTCCCACAGCATTCACGAGCTGATCTGCATCGAGATCTGTGTATTTAGGAATATACTAGGATTTTCCTCACCTCTCTATGTGTGCACAGATCAAAGAGAAATCAACGGTAGATACAGTGGAAGAATGTTCGCCTAGGAGTAAAATTGTTCATCCATATATATGGCATGCAACTCACAGCGACGACTGCATTAATGCTGTCCCTGGCGATGGGGAAATGAAGCTCGCCCTCTCTCTGGATTATCAAGAGCACGTCAACCAAGTTCTCCACGTCAGCTTCACGTATCTTGTGCTTCTGGATGATGGTGTCCATGAACGCCATCGTTTCTACGCGCGGCCGCTTCATCCGGCTGACGAGCATCGCCAAGCGCGACGATGGGTAGAGGTCCGGCAAGCTCGGGCCCGAGGAGCTTGAGCCCTTGCTCCATCAGCCGGAAGAACGTATTCTGGTCCTTGAACCGGCTTCCGATGATGGTGCGCACCTCCGAGTCGGCGACGTACGATGATATCTGCTTGCTGAGGTTCACAGCTTCCGCCGGCGGCGTGGACGACACCGCCCGCAGGAGCCGTCTGACCTCCTGCTCGCGGACGGCTCGGAAGGACTGCACGCGCCGGGCGCTGAGCAGCTCAACGGTGCAAATCTTGCGGAGCTGTCTCGCGGAGAAAAGAAGCATCAGGAGCCGGAGACGGCGGCTGTGCGCAGCAAAGACCCGCCTGGTAGGCTGGTACACGATGGGGCGAGCAACGTTTTCCTTCCGTGGGACCCGCCACCGACTTGACTCTAGACCTGTTCAAACGCCGGACTGGGCCGGGCTTCGGGCTGGACCTGCAAAAGCCCAATGATAAAACACCAAGCCTGAACTCGAAATGAGGCCCGGCTCCATTACATTTTCCAGTCTCGAGCCCGGCCCGACACAAAAGACCAAAGCCGGCTTGGGGCGTGGCTGGAGGAGCGCCAGCACCAAGCCGGGGAGGGAAGAGCGCCGCCTAGGGGGAAGGAGGAGCACTAGCACCGAGGGGGGAGGGAGGAGCGCCACGGGGGAGGGGAGGAAGGAGGAGCACCGAGCGAGGGGACAACCGGACAATCGCCTGGGGATGCACTGAAGGGGGAGGCCGGCGAGCGAGGGGAGCGCCACCTAGGGGTGGGCGAGGGGAGCGCCCGAGCGAGGGGAGGCCCGGGGGGGGGGAGAGCGCCTGGGGAGCGGGAGCGCCGACGAGCGAGGGAGGCCGGGGTAGGTCGGGGGCGTCGCTGGGAGGTCGGGGAGCGCTGCTTGGGGAGGAGGGAGAGCGCTGCCTTGGGGGGCCGAGGGGGGGGGGAGAGCGGGAGAGCCACAAGGGGAGAGCTCCCTACTGCTACGGTTGGGGAGCCAGGAGCACCTTATGCACTCTGCAGCGTGGCTGTGGCTCGGGCCGGACCGGACTTTTTCGGCCTAAAATTTTCAGCCCGAGCCTGGCCCGAAAATACTTTTGGGCTTACATAATAGGCCCAAGCCTGACCCGAGATTAAAGCCCGGCCTAGCTCGGCCCGGAAAAAACATGTCGGGCTCAGTCGGGTCACAAAGCTAGGGCCGCCCAAGAACAGTCTACTTGACTCCTTGAAGTAGCTTATAAAGAAGACAGACCACGTGATGCACTTGCTCGGTGCAAAGTCAGAAGTCGCACCCTCCTGTTCTTTGGTTGTCTTCACGTGTGGCAAAAACAGCGCCTCCGGTTGATTTTCTTCTGGAGACAAAACCCAAAACAAACCGAGAAAGTAGCAATTGATCGCATTGGTTTTTTTAGCATCTTTTTGGTTTTTCGGTTTATTTATACCAAAAAATACAAAATTATAATCGGATTAGATAATGCTAATCCATACAGAAAACAAACTCAAACTCACACCCGGACTCCTAATAAAAAACAGGGACTGTCTATTCATAAGGTGACTGAAATTTTTTTAAGCATAAGTCGCGCTTTTTTATCCATTGGATCAATATCCAATTATATGACACATCAATCTCTACACAAATTCAATGGTCATAACAATTGACTTAAATTTTAAAAAAACTTTAGACGACTTAAAAATAGCAAATCTATAAAAAAACAACTCTAAAAAAATAACAGAACCTACCTAAATAAGATTAATTCTATCAACTGTCGCCGTAGGGCGCGAAGACGAGGCGCTCGGAGAGCTCGACAAGGGCCAGCCTCGTCATCCGGCTGATGGGGCACGTCGCGAAGTCGTGCCCACGGACGAGGCCACCCGACGGGTAGCTCGCCGAAACGGATCAGTATCAGTGGCCCGTGCCTTCGAGCAAGGTCACGAAGCTTGTGGTGCGGGAGCTTGTCCAAGAGGTTCCAAATCTCTTCTTCTGGCGCGAGACTGCTGCCGACCGCCGCTTCGGCCTCTGCTACCTTCTGCGCCAGCCATCTGTGCATGGGTCCACCGCCTTGAAATGAGCCGGCTGCATGCGTGTTGGATCCGCTGGTGCCAGCAGCACAGGCTGCTTGCGCGCCTCCTGTGCCAGGGGTCCGCATGCACGTGGGGTCTTTTGCGCTTGCATGCACACCAGTGCAAAAACCTCCAGCCCATGGGACTACTGCATGCACATGGGAGCCAATGCAAAAAAACTCCAGCCAATAGGACTTCATGCTTTGACTTTCCAAACCGATTCCTTGGCCTCCTGCATGCGTATATGCCTCCATGTGTATGGGAGTATGGGAGTATGGGAAAATAAATTTTGTCGGGGAGGGCCTCCGTGCGGCTCTCTTCACAGCCGTCCGATCTTTTTTTATATTCACGCGCTATAGTAATATTATACGAAATTCAACGGTAGCACAGGAGAGGCCTCAATCCCCCAGAAAAATTTCCTTCCGGACTATGGGGCCTACCGGTTGAAGCTCCAGAACGGTTGCCTCCTGTGTCGCTACTCCCTGCAGCATCTGCATGCGTGTGGGGGCCTCCACCTCCAGCAGCGTGCGTGTCATTTTCTGGAACTCCCGAACCGCCACCTTGACTACTTGCATCGAGAGAAGTTGATGCTTCTGTCTCTTCACCCGAAACTGAAAAAGTGAAATCACTTTGTTCCGTACCTAGCTTGATTCCCCAGTTGCACTCCCCACCTGAATTTTCTGTGTTTTAGGCTCGAACAGGCGATGGGCCTTGCTGCCTGGTTCCACTCCCAGATATATCATCCACCTACTCCGGTCATCAAGCTTCTTGGTGTAGGTGTTTACCTTTGCATGTGCAATACAGCCAAACACCCATAGGTGCGCCAGACTTGGATTCTTTCTTGACCATGCTTCATATGGAGTGACCTCACCCAGCGCCTTCGTTGTAGCTCTATTAAGGATATAGACTGCATGTCGTACCGCTTCACCCCAAAATCTTCCTGGGAGGGACCACCTTCAAAAAACCGCGTGCCATCGCCATTACCGTGCGATTCCGCCGCTCTATAACTTCGTTTTGCTGGTGAGTACGAAGTGTGAAATAGTATTTGATCCCCTTTACTTCACATATCGCCTCAAATTCCTTGGACAGGAATTCCCCTCCATAGTCTGATGTGATGGCTTTTACTTTGTGATCAGATTTGTTCTCAACTTGCGCCACAAATTTCTGGAATGCACTTTTTGCATCTCCCTTTCTTCTTCAGCATGTACACCCACATCGCCCTGGAATAATCATCCACAAAACAAGAAATATTGATTACCCGCATTAGTGTCAGGTGTGATTGGGCCACATAGATCCATGTGAACCAGCTCCAGTGGGCGTGACACCCTGTCCCTCGCCTGCGCCAGAAATGGGCTCCTCGCTTGCTTCGACACCAGGCACCCCTCACAAATCTGTAAGGGGTGATTGATATTAGGCAACCCGTTCACCATCTCTTTATCAGCCATCCGCTTAAGAGACTGAAAATTCATATGCCCATGTCTTGCATGCCATAGCCACTCTGGCTCCTCCGAGCTGCTTTTCAGAAAAACCGGCTTACAAGTTTTCAAGGAAACTTTGTACAACTGATTCGGGAATCTTTTCACCTTCATCAATAGATATTTGTTCTTGTCATAGACATGCAAGAACTCATCCTACAGTTCCACCCTGCACCCTTCTTCCGCCAATTATTCCGAGACTGAGTATGTTATTGCACAAACTCGGTATAAAATAAATTTTAGGCAGCATCTTCTGATCGTCGTTCTTGTATTGCAGTAGCATTGTACCTTTGCCTCTTATCTGCATTGTGGAGCTATCGCCAAACTTGACTTTGCCCGAAATCTTCTCATTAAGCTCATGAAACATGGAGCGATCTCCCATCATGTGATTGCTTGCTCCATTATCCAAATACCACAGATCAGTGTAATCGTAGTTGTCTCCCTCCATGCGTAGTTTAGAAACTATGTTCTCCCTGTTCAACATCACCATGACCAATGCCTCTTTGACACATGAGGAGAGAAATAGAATCGGCTTGTCGGTGTACTCGTTCACCGACTTGGTTTCTCCCACCTGGAGATTCTCGAGGGTCAACTCCCTCGTGCATCTTCTGAAGCGTCACCCATGCTCCACGTGCCGTCTTTTTTTCGATGAGCTGGTGCATCATTGAATCTGGCACCGCCTGATAGATCGCAGCAACTGTCGTCTGATCTATCTTGTCATCTTCTTCCGTCTTCCCTTTCGGATTGACTTCGCCCCAATCACCTTGGGCACGCATGTTCGTCTTCATCTTCATTGCTCATACCAGGTAATTGTCGGTCATCAGAAGAGGATACTGGAGGGAGATCAACCCATCCCGAATCTTCATCTTCTCGTCTATGATCTTTAGATGTCAATAAGATCAACAGGCTATACGAAATTTTCTTAATCCTTTGCAACGCACAGCCGGCGTCTCCAGCTCCTGATGCTTATTTTCTCCGCGAGACCCGCCTGGTACACGATGAGACGAGGAACGTTTTCCACGTTTTCCTTCCGTGGGACCCGCCACCGACTTGACTCCCTCGAAGTAGCTTGCAGCAGCACAGGACCACGTGATGCACTTGCCTGGTGCAAAGCTGTAAAGCTGCACCCCTCCTGAGAGCTGATTCCAACAAGGACGAGCAGGTAGAGAGGGATACCGGCCATGGTTTTGGTGCCCAGATGCAAGCTGAGTGAGAACGCACGCGAGAAGACGACTCTGAGATTTGCTTTGTGCTGATCAGAGTTGACAAGCTCACTGCCACACGTGAGTCTTTGGCTGCACTCCAAGGTGATACAGCACATCCTATTGAATATGGCTTTTAGCTACTAGTCGTTTGAAATTTTCTTAAAACTAAGACACCTACAGTGCTAATTCTAAAATTGTATTACCAGGTGACGTATAATTTTAGCTCAACTTTACTGTAACTTTTAGTTCTATTTGCTGTTGTATTTGTAGGGTTTATCTAGATTTACTTTTGTCTAGTTTAGAGTTTTTTTTGTATTTGTAGGGTTCATCTAGATTTACTTTTGTCTAGTTTAGAATTTTTCAACATAAAAAACAGAAACCATTAGATGATAATCCAACGTACCGAAGAAAGTGACTGAGTTTTAAGAAAATTTCAGGCAAACGTAGCTTAGTCAGCCCCATTGAATATTGATCTGGCTTATTGTTTGATGATCTATACGAAATTATGAATGACGAAGCCATTAGTACTTTAGCTTGCAACTGCCACTATATGATCGCCTTGGTTTACTTCTGTTCATTGAATAATCGACCACTCCTTTGGCTTGCAAAAATTTAATTCCACCATGCGATGATTTTTAATGGACATGCATGTCGATAAGATATCTCCCCCATAAAAGTCGATAAAAGAAAAGAAAAGCAACATAAAGTGTACATTTTAGTGCTGACAAGTACATGACCGACAACGGTGTTGGGATCAAAGAGCACAACGCACGCGGACACGGTGGTAATACACGCTGGAATCTGCTCGCCGGAGTTCAGAACGAGAACACAAAACAACAGACAGTTTGTGGCGCTAACTCCTGCACCGTTTTCGTTGCTTTTTGTTATTGAACTCAACTAAACTCCTGATTACAAAAGAAAGGTACTCCCTCCGTTTGTCTTTAGTCGTAACAACTAGTTTAGTATAGCACAGCGTCATTTAATAAAAAACGGAGGTAGTACTAGGTAGTGCGTCAAGCTACTCACAGTCTGATCCGCAATACATGCTACGCACCTTGGTGCTCTGACTACTTCCTATTTGCATGCCACTTATCCACTACTGCATGATGCGTGAGCGGTGTCATGCACTCCCTAACAAACAAGGTTAACGTGACAAGATAACAAAGTTCAAATGTTAAACGTAAATGCAACAGGATTACACTTCAACAAACGGTACTATATGAACGTAGCTAATGTCGTAGCACGTATACTAAGTACTAACGCGCGCGCTGGCCGGCGGCGTCGACTAGACGCCGGGCACGGGCACACGGAGGGCGGAGCAGAGCAGGAGGTCGGCCTTCCGGCGCGCGGTGATGCCGAACGCCTCGGTCATGTCGAACTCGGCCGGGTCGGACACGCCGGGAGCCTCCCAGTCGAAGTGGAGCAGCAGGCTGGCGAGCGGGAGCTCGACGTTGGCGAGGCCGAACGCGATCCCGGGGCACATCCTCCGGCCGGCGCCGAACGGCAGGAGCTCGAAGTCGGCGCCCCCTGAAGTCCACCGCGCCGGCCTCGCCCTCGAACCGCTCCGGCCGGAACTCGTCGGGCGCGTCCGGCCAGTACCGCGCGTCGCGGCCCAGCGCCCAGACGTTGACCAGCACCTGCGTGCCCCGCGGCACGTCGTACCCGAGGACGCGACAAGGCTCCTGGCACTCGCGCGGGAGCAGCAGCGGCAGGGGCGGGTGCAGCCGGAACGTCTCCCGGATGACGAGGTGTAGGTACCGGAGCTCGCCGAGCTCGTGCTCGGCCACCGCGCCGCTGGCCTCGAAGGCTCCCCGCACCTCGGCTGTCGCCTTTTGCATGACCTTCGGGTTCCTGATCAGCTCCGCCATGGCCCACTCCAGCGTCGTCGCCGACGTCTCGCTGCCGGCGCCGAAGATGTCCTGCATGCCACAAACATTGTGCAGAGAGCTGCGTGAGACTCTTGAGGTAATCAGCATGGAAAAGGGGAAATCCTGGCTCTCATTATGCTTCGTACGTGATGACACGTTTTGAGAAGTGATTGGTATCTTAACGTACTATGACTGAGAGCTAATTATAAGGATTCCTATACGAATTCTTATACGAGTAGGATTTCTGCTTGTTTTCGAAGGAGAACTAGGTACATTATATAAAATTATAAGAGGTAAGTATAGAGAATCAAAGTCACGAACTAACTTATCTAAAGCAAAAAGTGCACGAGAAGATTAGAGGTTAGATTATTTTTTAGCACCAGTTTCTCGTATATGACAAAGATCCAATGTTTCTAGAAGATTCGAGAGGGTTGTGAGAGAACAACAATCCCTTATACTTTTTTGAGATCGTGCTTAAAGAATTCGCAGTTGGCTTCGTCAAATCTTTCTCCTTCGTCGTGATTGTTTTGGTGTTGTTGTTTCGATTTTCTCTATGAGATTCATGTACTTCGTTCTTGATATCGTATACGCTCGTGCCGTATCTCACAAGCTTTGATCCGAGCCTCGGGTTGCTGCGTATAAGGAGGGGTTTAGAGCGTAACAACGTGAACATGGAATCTTTGTCATGTTTCATTCGTTGGATTTAGAAGAAAAAAAAGGCCCTTGTTATGATCATCTCATCGGACGAGAGAAGTGTCGATATTAGATATCAGAAAAGCTTTATTATAATCATCTCCGTCGTACACCTAAGGAAGCGTGTCACTGCCCGACATTATGAGTTGATCATATCTTGTGAGTAAAGATGTGCATGTACAACCTCTGCAGAGTGTATAATCTATTCAAAAGTCTTGCTCCTGGTTTTGGACATAGTGAAGAAAGCCACACTTGGTTAGTTTTATTAACAATGTAGGATGAAAACATGCTAACTTAAAAATAGTTGTAGTAATGAGATAATTGTAAGTGGATGGAACCTTGATGTCTAGCGTTAGGTGGATGGAACCTGATGTCTAGCTAGAGTCTGATGGATGGAACCGTATGATCTAGAGCCAGCCAGGTTGATGAAACCTGATATCTAGAGTCAGGTGGATGAAACCTGATATGTGGAGATGGTTGGATAGAACCTTATGAGAGTAATAGGTGGATGGAACCTTATTACATGATGAAACTTGCTTATACAAACAACATTTTGGTTTTAAGTGAAATAACTAGATAATAGGTTTGGAAAATAATTAAAGTATTTGAGCAAAACCTGCTATGTGCTAAAATAACCATAAGACCCCTCCTTTGGCAAGCCACACATCTACATAATTGCATTTGGAGTGAGGGCTTGCCAAATATCTTTGTACTCATTGTTGCTTAAATATGTAGATTCAGACTGCGAGTCTGAAGACCCGATATATGGATACTTCTGTGCGTCTGGCTTTGAAAACGAAGATGACGACAATAACTATGGTGTAGCTCTAGTTGAATGCGTGTGACAAATCATGGGGGCCTCTTTTGATTTATTTATCTTCCGATATTGTTTACTATTTTAGGCTCATCATCCTATTGGTCTGTTATGTAAGATTTTGGTCTTGAAGCTTATTTTCAACTGCTTATGTAGTATTAAATACTATTTTACATAAATATATGTATGGATGTGATATTCATCGATATTGTACTACATAAGCTAGCAACTAATCAAAAAAGATTTGATATACCCGAAGGGTATGAATAGAAATCTGGTCGGATAGATAGCGGTGGTTGGTGTGGCATCCACTGGGCACCAGCGATGCTCTGCTAATGTTCACCTCTCTGTACTTGTCTCAAAACAAACTCTATTGTGCACAGTATGTACCTACTGCCCGTATAGGATGCTACTTGTTCACTTGTTAGTACGAGACACATGCCATTGCAACACATGAAGACATGTTGCAGTAGCATTGTAATGTCACTGTGTGTGGCAAAAGCTGAATCACCTCTCTTTCTTTTTTTACTTATAGTTTCAAACATTGACACGGTCTCTAGTGCATAATTTTTATCATTACTTTTTGTATTTATATATTAGTAAAAAGTTATTTAAAATGTAGTGATATGAAAGTATTTTCAATGACAAATGTATTGACTTGCACACGACAAATCTAAATACTTTTGTGTTTATTAGGGGATTAATGAATTAACAACTGATTAAAGCGAGCAAGTAAGAGTATACTTACGAAGATGACGGATTTGATGGCGTCCATGTCGAGCGGGAACTGGAGCCCGCCATCCTTCTGTATCCTCAGCAGCACGTCGAGCAGGTCCTCGGCGTCGCTGCCCATCCTCTCCAGGTGATCCTGGATGATACCGTCGAGGATCCCGTACACCGTGTCGCGGCACTACTCGGCGCGGCGCACGACGCTGCTGAGCCGGCCGGCGAGCCGCGACGACGGCCACAGGTCGGCCGGGTTGAACCCGGCCGCGAGCTCGATGGAGCGGTTGAGCTCCCGTAGGAACACGTCGCGGTCCTTGCACCGGTGGCCTATCACAGCACGCACCGTGGTGTCGGCCACGAGCGCGGACAGCCGCGCGCGCATCTCCACAGGCCGCGCGGCCGCGGCGGCCGCAGCGACCGCGCGCAGCATGGCAGCGACCTCCTCCTCGCGGATGGCGCTGAAGGAGTGGACTCGGCGTGCGGTGAGAAGCTCCGTGACGGCGATCTTGCGGAGCTGGCGCCAGTAGTCCCCGTACGGCGCGAAGATGAGATTCCGGCCGCCGTTGCTGAACACGCGCACGGTGGCGCTCAGAAAGCGCGTGGCGAACGCCGTGTCGTGTGTCTTCATCACCTCACGGGCCCCGTCCCGGGACGACACCACCAGCGTGGGCACCTCGCCGAGCCGCAGCAGCATGACCGGCCCATGGCGCCGCGCCAGGTCACGCATCACGCGGTGCGGGAGCTGCCCAGCGAGGTGGTGCAGGCTGCCGATCACCGGCAGCTGCCACGGCCCCGGCGGCAGCCGCAGGCCGCGGCCATGCGCCGCCAAGCGCCTGCGCCCGGCAAGCACGATGAGCAGCGACACGAGAGCCAAGCCGAGGTAGACGTAGCCGACGTAATCATAGTGAGAGGCGTCTTTCATTAAGCTAAGCTGATGTAAGTGGCAACTTCGCATGGAGTGTTTATGTAGACTTCACTTACCGTGGGGGCTAAGTTATTGGCGTCGTTTTGTGGTGAGCACCAAAGCAGATGGAAGCTACACAGACGCGGTTGTGGAACGGGACAGCACAAGCGGGTTTTATGCTGGAAATCATGAGTGCTATGACGAAGGATCCAAAGGTTTGTTAGTCAATCTTGTAATAATTATTTCGTAATTATAAATTTAAATATATATACTTATTACTTTACTCTTGCTAGCGACACAGCATGACATTCGAAGAAAGTGCTTACCATCTGGACTTACTCGCGAACGTTCGAGGACTGCTCACGACCTTCATCACAGGGGGAGATCATTCACCAGAATGGAGAGTTTCACCCCCGACAACACCGATTTATTTTAATTCACTTTGAGTTGTAATTCAAATCACTTTGTAATTGATATTGAGGTTTTAAATCATTTTGAGCTGCTCTATATCAAATCAATTGCGATATATCTATTTTCTGCTTGCATGTTTTCAAAGGGCATGACTAGCATTACCTGAGGCTAGCCGAAAAATCAAAATATTATTTAGGTGTAGAAGGAACTATCACAAACGGTTTTATGGAATAAACCATCTGTGAATGCATACTATCATAAACGGTTACCACAAAAAATCGTCTATGAATGTATACTATCATAGACGACTACCACAACAAACTGTCTGTGATATATAGGATATCACAGACAGTTATTTTTATTAACCGCCTGTGAAATGTATCCAATCACAGATGATTACCACCAATAACTGTCTGTGATATATCAAAAATCACAGATGGCTATTTTTACTAATCGTCTATGATATATATACAATCACAGACGACTACTACTCCACCAACAACCGTCTGTGATATGTCGGATATCACAGACGGCTACTACCAAAAACCGTCTGTAATATTTATGATATCACAGATGGTTATTTTTACTAACCGTCTATGTTATGTATCTAATAATAGACGGTTGGTACATATAACCGTTTGTGATAGTTGATCTTCATAGATGGTTTATATTAAAAAACCGTCTGTGTTGTTGCTTATCATAGACGGCTCAAAAACCGTCTGTGATAACTGCATGTTATCACAGACACATAAATTCAGCCGGTTGAGAAACCGTCTATGATGACTGTTTAGAACCGTCTATGATGACCCTTTCTGTAGTAGTGTACTTACACTATTACTTAAATATGTGGGTTCAGACTGCGAGTCCGAAGACATGATGTATAGAAACTTCTATGCATCCGGCTTTAAAAATGAAGATGATGGAGATAACTAGGTCATATCCCCAGTCGAATGCATGTGGCCGATCATGGAGGTCCTATTTGATTTATTTATCTTCCGATATTGTTTACCGTTTTGGGCTCATTAGCCTATCAGTCTGTTATGTAAGAATTTTGTCTTAAGGCTTATTTTCAACTGTTTATATAATATTAAATACTATTTTATATAAACACATGTATGGACGTGATGTTCATCGATATCATACTATAAAGCTAACCATTAATTATAGGATTGATTCGATATACACAGAGATTACGAATACAAATATGGCCCGACAGATAGTGGTGGTTGGTCTCCTAATGCTCACTTCTCTGTACTTGTCTTCTCAAAACAAACTCTATTGTGTACAGTATGTACCGACTGTCCGTATTCGATGCTACTTGTTCACTTGTTAGTACAAGATAACAGGTGCACATGCCATTGCAACACCTGAACACATGTTGCAGTAGCATTGTAGTGTCAGGCTGTCATCTCTTTTTTTTTTACTTATAGTTTTAAACATTGACACTGTCTCTAATACAAAATTTTTATCATTACTTTTCGTAGTTATATGTTGGTAAAAAGTTATTTAAAATGTAGTGATATGGAAGTATTTTCAATGACAAATGTATTGACATCATTTGCACACTACAAATCCAAATACTTTTGTGTTTGTTAGCGGATTAATGAAGTAACAACTGATTAAAGCGAGCAAGTAAGAGTATACTTACGAAGATGACGGATTTGATGGCGTCCATGTCGAGCGGGAACTGGAGCCCGCCATCCTTCTGTATCCTCAGCAGCACGTCGAGCAGGTCCTCGGCGTCGCTGCCCATCCTCTCCAGGTGATCCTGGATGGTACCGTCCAGGATCCCGTACACCGTGTCGCGGCACTCCTTGGCGCGGCGCACGACGCCGCTGAGCCGGCCGGCGAGCCGCGACGACGGCCACAGGTCGGCCGGGTTGAACCCGGCCGCGAGCTCGATGGAGCGGTTGAGCTCCCGTAGGAACACGTCGCGGTCCTTGCACCGGTGGCCTATCACAGCACGCACCGTGGTGTCGGCCACGAGCGCGGACAGCCGCGCGCGCATCTCCACAGGCCGCGCGGCCGCGGCGGCCGCAGCGACCGCGCGCAGCATGGCGGCGACCTCCTCCTCGCGGATGGCGCTGAAGGAGTGGACACGGCGTGCGGTGAGAAGCTCCGTGACGGCGATCTTGCGGAGCTGGCGCCAGTAGTCCCCGTACGGCGCGAAGACGAGATTCCGGCCGCCGTTGCTGAACACGCGCACGGTGGCGCGCAGAAAGCGCGTGGCGAACGCCGTGTCGTGTGTCTTCGTCACCTCGCGGGCCCCGTCCCGGGACGACACCACCAGCGTGGGCACCTCGCCGAGCCGCAGCAGCATGGCCGGCCCATGGCGCCTGTTGGGTTTGAGCACTCATCTAATACTCAACGCTATCCCGTGGATACAATTAACACGAGAGAACACTCTGGAGCTACACTGGAGTACGACGGAGAGAACCTCTATTCTCTTGTACTACTAAACTCTATGAAGATGAAACACAAGAACACCGGAGACACAACTCGACTTGTGTCGTTTTGTTCCTATTCAACTTGACTTAACAAACTGGATACATGGGCTTTATATAAGCCTCTCACGCACACAACACATGCAGCCACACCTCCACTAACCCACACCTCCCACTAACACATGCACACATGCATCCACACCTCCCACTAACCACACCTCCCACTAACTCCATGCAGCACTAGCCCCACGTCCTGGACCACTTCCTACATGCAAACAATGACTAACTTCACCACTAATGCATGCACTCCTACAACATGCAAATACGTGCAACACATACATGCAACAAGATTAAAAAACTAACATTCTCCCCTAATCTTGTTGCACTAAAGCAGGATTGGTGTAACATCCCAAATGTATAATGAGGGTTTGTTCAAGTATAATTATATGTGTAGAAATTAAAACTTTTTCTCACAACTTGAAAACCCCTAAAATCTCATGTAATTCTTGTCCAAGAGTTGTGTAATCCAAAAACACAAAGCTCTTGTTGACCAAAAGTCAAATTCCTTTTCCGATTATCTTAAATCTTGTGCCAAACAATTGGAAAGTATTTTCTTTGGTCCTAAAACTGAGGTGGGACCCCTCTGAAAAATATCACGAGTTGTAAAACTTGTTTGATAATTTTTGGAGGCAAAATGAATCATTGAACAACATTAATGAATTTCCTGAGAAAAATGCATTGCATAATAACCTCTGGAAATTTTATGTAAGGTTAATCTTCTTGTCAACAAGCTCTGTAAAAATTTCATGAATTTTGGAGTTGAAATGCTATCCCAAACAATTTTGCAAAGTCCCGGTGTTGAAAACTAAATTCAAAAGCCTACACTGCTCCTTGGGCTAGCCATGTTTAAAGTTGGTCGGCCCGACCATGTCTGCACCCACAGAGACCTCCTCTCCACCTTGATCAGTCGCAGCTGTTGGATTTACATCCAAGACCACGACCTCCTCATGATCAACACCGCGAAGACCTCCCACCTTGTTGAGGTCTTGGCCCTTGAATTAAGATCCAACCGCCTGACCTCCCTTGTTATCAAACCTCAAAACCACCTTCCACCTTGTTGAGGTCTTGGCCCTTGGATTCAAGATCCACGGCCCCGACCTCCCCTCATTGTTAAACCACTTAGGCATCAACCTCACGTGAGGTCACGACCATTGGATTGAAATCCATGGTCGTGACCTCCTCCTCTCAACCTTGACCTCCCTTTTGCACTCACTTGAGGTCGAGCCGTTGGATCGGATCCAACGCCCACGACCTCCTCCCTCAAAATATCCGGCGCTCACAACCTCCCCATCTCATGTTGTGCACCGTTGATTTAAAATCCACAGTCACGACCTCCTCCTTGTCTTGTCGCATTAGACCTCCTCACAAGACGTGAGGTCGTAGCCCTTAGATTTAAATCTAAAGGCCATGATCTCCTGGTGCGTATGCAAGCTCGGGACCTCCCACTCTTTTGATCGAACCGTTGGATCAAAAATCCAAAGGTCTGACCTCCCTTGCCTTCTGCGCATAACGTCTCGAGACCTCCTCGCCCTCTCATCACCATTGGATCTTAATCATTGGCCATAACCTCTTGTGCCACTGGCGTAGTGCTAAGACCTCCCCTTTGGTTGTGCGCCCTGGATTTAAATCCAAAGGCCATGACCTCCCCTCTTGTTCTTAAGTTCGTGCGGTTAAGACCTCACAGGAGGTCCGCACCGTTGGATTGAAATCCAACGCCTTGGACCTCCTGTCCCTTTTTCCACGTGCGCATTCGCATGATGGAAATCGGAGGGTCACGACCTCCCCAGCCCAGATCCAGTGGCTGAGATCTCCTCCTTCTCCTTTTAAAACTTACTGCTTCGATAGAGATCGAGGGTCACGACCTCCCCTCATTTCTAATCGGACGGTGGTGGGCAACTCTGTTCTTCTCCTAGCTCTGGGCGCGTGCAGACGCCATGGCAATGGAGGAGGCGTGATCTGTCTTGTCCCAACGGCTCTTTGCTGCGCAGGCATTTAATGCGGTCGGTGCTTTTAGCCCCAAAGTCATTTGCAGAGCGCTGCTCTGTCACCTCCACGTCTGTCCAAGCCGTGGACCTCCCTTGGGCTAAGCTCACCA
The DNA here is from genome assembly GCA_036346405.1 of Phyllostachys edulis. Classification (NCBI taxonomy): domain Eukaryota; kingdom Viridiplantae; phylum Streptophyta; class Magnoliopsida; order Poales; family Poaceae; genus Phyllostachys; species Phyllostachys edulis. Next base: position 67,121,369 of record CM070556.1, on the reverse strand, counting down.
TGAGCTTAACCCGTGGTCCAGACCTCTTTTGCCCTAGCTATAAAACCCCCCCTTTGTTGCCCTTGGCTTCTTTTACACACCATTGAGCTTGGCCTTGCTGCTACTGGCCGAGCATCTCCTCCCACCGACCTACCCTTTTTGGCCGCCATTGTTGAAGTCCTTGGAGCTCCTTGGTGGCGGTGCTTGTGGCTCCCTCTTCAACCTCTGGTTCACTTTGTGCTCCCTGGACCTCTGGAGTTAACCCTAACCCCATTTGGGTTGACATTTTGAAGAGGCCTAACTTGGAGCTTGGAGCTTGGAGTTGGCCGTGGAGCAACCCTTCTTCCCCAACTCCGGTCCTCCACGTCCCCAACCTCCTCCGCACCTCCGCGACCTCCGGGTAACCCTCCGGTAGTCCGTGATCTTGGCACCAGCGTGTATGTCGTTCGCGGAGCTTTTCTTGGGCACACGCTTGGATGTCTGTTGCGGAGCTCATTATCGCTGTTTGTGTTTTGGCCGTGTGTTTTCTGTAGCCAATCTTGACTCGTCGCCGTTCAGGCCACCCGCAAGGGAATGGTCTGGCGTGTCAATAACACTATTGCGCTGCGTTGGTGCTTCTGGATGGCGCCGGCGAGGTCCTCATCGCCGGCGACAAGCCTTGGGAGCCTCTCGGGGTTTTGTCGGATGACAATGGCACCGTGCCATTGTCGTTAGGACAAAGATCTCCCCCTTAAATGCGATCATCATTGCTTATCATTGGTAAACTCGGGTTAGCCTTTAATGCCCTGTTTTCCGTCCCTTGTTGCGCAATTAAGGCCGCGCGCCTAATCTCCCCGCGCGCGTGCATCTCTGGGACCTCTTTGCCAAAGGACCACCCCGTGGACTTTTGGCGAAGACCTCCCCGAAGACCTCCCCAAAGACCTCCCCTCGGGGTCCTCTTTGCAAAAGACCACCCCTGGTCTTTTGTAGGGACAACCCCCAGGACCTTCCTCCTTGCGATCTTGACCGCTAGGACCTCCTTGTGGGAGATCTTAGCCGTTGAGGTCCTCCCTGTGTTGATCTCCACCGTGTAGGACCTCCCCGAGGTCCTCTTAACCTTGTGGACCTCCTCGGGTAAATCTTAGCCGCCCAGACCTCCCAGTGGAAATCTGAGCCGCTTAGGACCTCCCTTTGTTAGATCTTGGCCGTTCAGGACCACCCCAAGTGGATCTGAACCGCCCAGGACCTCTTTGTTGTTGTCTTGACCGTTAAGGTCCTCCCAGGACAATCTAGGCCATTAAGGTCCTCCTTGGAAAATCTGGACCGTCCGGGACCTCCTCGAGAGGTCTTGGCGATGTAGATCTTCCTTGGGGAGATCTTGATAGTTTAGATCTTCCTTTGGAAGATCTCGGCCGTCGAGACCTCCCTCGTTTGATCTGGACCGTCCGGTCCTCCCTCTTGGGTTGTGGTTCGTTGGATGCGGTATCAACGGCCACGACCTCCCCTCTGTTGCGCGCAGCGTGGCAGGGAGGACATGGACCATTGGATCCAAGATCAACGGCCCATGTCCTCTGGACCTGCACTGGCGCGTGCGCGTTTTCCTCTGGAGGTCTTGAGCCGTTTGATTTAGATCAACGGTTCACGTCCTCCCTCTCTTTGGTTTTAGAAATTCAAGAAGCACTTATTTATAAACCTGAAAAAGGTATGAACTTCAAAATATCATAACTAATTCATTCTAAATCCAAATGAAGTCATTTAAATTGTGTTAGCTCTGTCTTGAACTTGACTTTAATCCAAAAATGATTGTAAGTTGAGTTCAGCTCCAGAGCACAGTTTTGCCATTAGATTTTAAAACTCACTTTAAATATACACTCAAATTAATGCTTAACTTGTAAAATACATAACTAATGCTCTGTAGATTATTTTTGAGTGAATCCAACTTTGTTGGTTTCCTCTATTAATGAACTTACTACGAAAATTAGTTTTGAGCTCGTTGCTGTTATAAAAATGAGGACTTGTGCATTACAATTTTGTTCAAGTTCTTGTTTTTGAAAAATGGTAGAAAGTGCAATCTAGCTCCAAATGAGATGAACTCAATTGTGTTATTCATCTCATGAGGTGCTGGTTTTGCTGTAAAATTTCAGTGTCACCACTTTTCTAGAAAATGTTGCCTCATAATTAAATTAGTGAATAGTGCAGTTTGGTATTTTTAGAGCTGAGCAGAATTGTTTTGCTCATATCTTTTGCATTGAGAATCCAAATCCATTGGTTCTTGTTGCTAAATTCCTAAAATCACCCTCTTGCTGCTGTGTAAAATTCAGAGTGTTTGGAGTTCGTTTGCTGTGCTGTCTTTGTCGTTTTAAATCGTTCTTATCGATTGTTTTCGTCTTCCGATTAGGTGCCGCGAGTGTATTGATCCGTGGCGATCCTCGGCAACAATTTGTCTAGCAACAGTAAAGGCAAGCAGTTTGATCATTTCCATCATTGTCCCATTACTTTAAAGTCTAATATTTTGTTTAACTTGTATGTATGCATGCTTTTGTGTCAAAGTATTTTATCGTTTAGAGGTAGCTATTCCTATTGCATAGTTGCCCTAAATTGTTACCCTGCCACAAACCATAAGTTACTAATATCGCTGGTGAATTAGAGCCGGTGATTTAAGTATGCTCTTTTATTGCTTTTACGGTGTCATGCTTAGCAATGCTTAGATAACGGTAGTAATGGGCGATCATCGATGAGTCGATGGTCTTGATCACTCAAAACTGATTATTACTCCTATATGTCCAGCACTTGTGCTTTGATTAATTGTAAAATCAAAACTGAAAATAAAAGATTGATTTAGACTTGGGCATATTGGATGGATGGCGTGGTTTTTGGATGTGGTGGTATGCCCGGTCCCTAAGGACCGAGTACTTGGGTCACTAAGTTGCGATTTCACAGACTAACCACACGAGGGCATATGGAACCCTCTTGACTAAGTACTTTGGACGGTGTTAATTGGGGTCGCTTTCGGTTGGTGTGTTTTAAAGATAAAATGTGTGTGATGATGTGAGGGAGCATTAGCTTCCGGGAAGGTTGTGTGATGTCTCCTTCTCCCGTGGGTTGTGCGACTCGAATTAGCATTGTCCATTGGAAATGTCTCGTAGGACTTAGCCGCTTAGGCATACCAAAGGTAGTGTGCCTAAAGGAAAGGCGATCCGGCGTGGGGAAGTGGTGGTACACCTGCGAGGATAAAACTATTGAATAGCCTCGCCCTAGGTTATGGACATGCTTGGTAAGGTCGTTCAAGACTAGACTACAACCTTTAATTAAAACTTGACATGGTTGGTATGAGCGGGAGTTCATGCTATTGTTGTGGTGACTTGGGTTGGTCACTTCGAGGTTGTTCTTGTTGTTGTTACCATGTTATTTATCTCGTTGTTATTTCAACAATTAAAATGCTTTGTCAAATTGCCTTCAATCTATTATATTATTGCAAATGAAACTTGCTTTATGCTAAAATGAGTCCAAAGCCTCATCCACTTAAATAAAGCTTGCATGTAGCTATTTATAGTTCTGTTATCTCACACGTAAGTCTTGCGGAGTACTTTATGTACTCATCTCGCGTGGTTGTGGCATTTTTGTGGCTTTTGTTGCAGAGGAAGGAGGTGAGCCCCAAGGGCTTCACTCTTGCGAGATGTGCTTCGGGTTTGACGACTAGCTTGGCGGTCCGGTTAGTTGCCTTGTGGGTAAAGGCACACTAATTGGCTTTTGTTATGGCCATCTTATGGCACTTTTGCTTCCGCTGTGTATCTTTGTTGTCTTGTTGTTATTTGGCCAGAAGGCCCCTCTTTTGTAATGACCTATTCCTTTATTAGTATTAACTTCTGGTTTGTTGCTTATGTACTATGTGTTGTATGGAATTGATACATTCTTTTGTTGTGAGGTATGTATCTCGCATTCAGGAAGTATACATCTCTCGAGACCGGGTTTATTTGGTTGATAATACTAGGGTCAATTGGATGACTAAGTATTATGAGCTTAATAAATCCGGGTGCTCACAGTTGGTTCGTCATCAGAGTCCGCCATGACAAGCAGCGCTTCCTCCTTCTTCTCTCCTTCAGTTCGGTGCACTCCCAGGAGAAATAACCGTACTTGTCACACCCATAACACCTCACCTTAGCCTTGTCAAATTTGCCACGCTTGAGCCCGTCCTTCTTCTCCTTAGCCCTCCACTGAGACTGGGTGAGCAGCAAATGCTCCTCCTGATCCTCATCATCTTCATAGATCTTCACGCGCTCCTCAAAAGCTTTCAGCCAGCCAAATACCTCCTGTGCCGTCATCTTCTTCATGTTGCCGAATTGCTCGATGGTGGTGGCAATTGGCAAGAACTTCCGCGAGACGGCACGAAGAATCTTCTCCACGACTTCCAGTTCCTCTTTCTTCTCACCAAGAGTCCTCATCTGGCTAACAATGGTTGTCAACCGTGCAGCAAACTCATCAACGCTTTCCTTCTCCTTCATGTTCAGCTTCTCAAGCTCCCTCTTCAACGTCTGGACTTTTGCCCTTTGCACACGATCCGCGCCCATGTGCATGGACTTGATCGCCTCCCATGCCTCCTTTGTCAGATCCATCTCCATGATCATGAGGAGTGTCTCCTCGGAGATGCCTTGGTAGATGGCCGACAATGCCATCTTATCATGGCTCTCATCGATGTCGACGTCGCCCTCCACGGCGTCCCATACACCTTGCGCGATCATGTGCACCCTCATCTTCGTCTTCCATGCCGCGTAGTTTGTACTCGTCAACAACGGGTACTGGAACGGTATGGACACCTTCGCCGCCGGTGCCTTGGATACCACTATCTCGCGGCTGCCGGTGCTTCCTGTCATTGACCTGGCTCTGATACCAATTGTTGGGTTTGAGCACTCACCTAATACTCAACGCTATCCCGTGGACACAACTAACACGAGAGAACACTCTAGAGCTACACTGGAGTACGACGGAGAGAACCTCTATTCTCTTGTACTACTAAGCTCTATGAAGATGAAACACAAGAACACCGGAGACATAACTCGACTTGTGTCGTTTTGTTCCTATTCAACTTGACTTAACAAACTGGATACATGGGCTTTATATAAGCCTCTCACGCACACAACACATGCAGCCACACCTCCACTAACCCACACCTCCCACTAACACATGCACACATGCATCCACACCTCCCACTAACCACACCTCCCACTAACTCCATGCAAAGACTAGCCCCACATCTGGACCACTTCCTACATGCAAACAATGACTAACTCACCACTAATGCATGCACTCCTACAACATGCAAATACGTGCAACACATACATGCAACAAGATTAAAAAACTAACATTCTCCCCTAATCTTGTTGCACTAAAGCAGGGTTGGTTCGTCATCAGAGTCCGCCATGACAAGCAGCGCTTCCTCCCTCTTCTCCTCCTTCAGTTCGGTGCACTCCCAGGAGAAATGAACGTACTTGTCACACCCATAACACCTCACCTTAGCCTTGTCAAATTTGCCACGCTTGAGCCCGTCCTTCTTCTCCTTAGCCCTCCACTGAGACTGGGTGAGCAGCAAATGCTCCTCCTGATCCTCATCATCTTCATAGATCTTCACGCGCTCCTCAAAAGCTTTCAGCCGGCCAAATACCTCCTGTGCCGTCATCTTCTTCATGTTGCCGAATTGCTCGATGGTGGTGGCAATCGGCAAGAACTTCCGCGAGACGGCACGAAGAATCTTCTCCACGACTTCCAGTTCCTCTTTCTTCTCACCAAGAGTCCTCATCTGGCTAACAATGGTTGTCAACCGTGCAGCAAACTCATCAACGCTTTCCTTCTCCTTCATGTTCAGCTTCTCAAGCTCCCTCTTCAACGTCTGGACTTTTGCCCTTTGCACACGATCCGCGCCCATGTGCATGGACTTGATCGCCTCCCATGCCTCCTTTGCTCTATCCATCTCCATGATCATGAGGAGTGTCTCCTCGGAGACGCCTTGGTAGATGGCCGACAATGCCATCTTATCATGGCTCTCATCGATGTCGACGTCGCCCTCCACGGCGTCCCATACACCTTGCGCGATCATGTGCACCCTCATCTTCGTCTTCCATGCCGCGTAGTTTGTACTCGTCAACAACGGGTACTGGAACGGTATGGACACCTTCGCCGCCGGTGCCTTGGATACCACTATCTCGCGGCTGTCGGTGCTTCCTGTCATTGACCTGGCTCTGATACCAATTGTTGGGTTTGAGCACTCACCTAATACTCAACGCTATCCCGTGGACACAACTAACACGAGAGAACACTCTGGAGCTACACTAGAGTACGACGGAGAGAACCTCTATTCTCTTGTACTACTAAGCTCTATGAAGATGAAACACAAGAACACCGGAGACACAACTCGACTTGTGTCGTTTTGTTCCTATTCAACTTGACTTAACAAACTGGATACATGGGCTTTATATAAGCCTCTCACGCACACAACACATGCAGCCACACCTCCACTAACCCACACCTCCCACTAACACATGCACACATGCATCCACACCTCCCACTAACCACACCTCCCACTAACTCCATGCAAAGACTAGCCCCACGTCTGGACCACTTCCTACATGCAAACAATGACTAACTTCACCACTAATGCATGCACTCCTACAACATGCAAATACGTGCAACACATACATGCAACAAGATTAAAAAACTAACATTCTCCCCTAATCTTGTTGCACTAAAGCAGGGTTGGTTCGTCATCAGAGTCCGCCATGACAAGCAGCGCTTCCTCCTTCTTCTCCTCCTTCAGTTCGGTGCACTCCCAGGAGAAATGACCATACTTGTCACACCCATAACACCTCACCTTAGCCTTGTCAAATTTGCCACGCTTGAGCCCGTCCTTCTTCTCCTTAGCCCTTCACTGAGACTGGGTGAGCAGCAAATGCTCCTCCTGATCCTCATCATCTTCATAGATCTTCACGCGCTCCTCAAAAGCTTTCAGCCGGCCAAATACCTCCTGTGCCCTCATCTTCTTCATGTTGCCGAATTGCTCGATGGTGGTGGCAATCGGCAAGAACTTCCGCGAGACGGCACGAAGAATCTTCTCCACGACTTCCAGTTCCTCTTTCTTCTCACCAAGAGTCCTCATCTGGCTAACAATGGTTGTCAACCGTGCAGCAAACTCATCAACGCTTTCCTTCTCCTTCATGTTCGACTTCTCAAGCTCCTCTTCAACGTCTAGACTTTTGCCCTTTGCACGATCCGCGCCCATGTGCATGGACTTGATCGCCTCCCATGCCTCCTTTGTCAGATCCATCTCCATGATCATGAGGAGTGTCTCCTCGGAGACGCCTTGGTAGATGGCCGACAATGCCATCTTATCATGGCTCTCATCGATGTCGACGTCGCCCTCCACGGCGTCCCATACACCTTGCGCGATCATGTGCACCCTCATCTTCGTCTTCCATGCCGCGTAGTTTGTACTCGTCAACAACGGGTACTGGAACGGTATGGACACCTTCGCCGCCGGTGCCTTGGATACCACTATCTCGCATGGTGCTGCGGTGCTTCTGTCATTGACTCGCTCTGATACCAATTGTTGGGTTTGAGGACTCACCTAATACTCAACGCTATCCCGTGGACACAACTAACACGAGAGAACACTCTAGAGCTACACTGGAGTACGACGGAGAGAACCTCTATTCTCTTGTACTACTAAGCTCTATGAAGATGAAACACAAGAACACCGGAGACACAACTCGACTTGTGTCGTTTTGTTCCTATTCAACTTGACTTAACAAACTGGATACATGGGCTTTATATAAGCCTCTCACGCACACAACACATGCAGCCACACCTCCACTAACCCACACCTCCTACTAACATATGCACACATGCATCCACACCTCCCACTAACCACACCTCCCACTAACTCCATGCAGCACTAGCCCCACGTCCTGGACTACTTCCTACATGCAAACAATGACTAACTTCACCACTAATGCATGCACTCCTACAACATGCAAATACGCAACACATACATGCAACAAGATTAAAAAAAACTAACAGCCAGCGCCAGTCACACATCACGCGCGGAGCGCCAGCGAGGTGGTGCAGTGCCGATCACCGGCGATTGCCACGGCCGGCGGCGACAAGAAGTCATGACCATGCGCCGCCGAGCGCTGCGCGGCAAGCACGATGAGCAGCGACACGAGAGCCAAGCCGAGGTAGACGTAGCCGATGTAATCATAGTGAGAGGCGTCTTTCATTAAGCTAAGCTAATGTAAGTGGCAACTTCGCATGGAGTGTTTATGTAGACTTTACTTACCGTGGGGGCTAAGTTATTGGCGTCGTTTTGTGGTGAGCACCAAAGAAGATGGAAGCTACACAGACGCGGTTGTGGAACGGGACAGCACAAGAGGGTTTTATGTTACTGTACTGTAGATATATCTGGTAAGGTCGCGGTCGTATCTTTACTCTTTTAAAAGATTACGGTGAATGATAGGTTTTTTATTTCTCTTCTCTCAACAATATTTTGGTTTCACCACATAGACCCAATAAACATGCCCTTCCTATTCTTTGCGCAGTGCTGCACCTTCCCAGTGTCACTTGCCTCCCTCGAATCATGCACCCTCTACTCCCACACATCAGCACTCCCCTCGCCACGCACCTCCACGACTCTCTAAGGCCTTCTTCTCTCCAACTTACACTGCCGTGCCTGCCCTCCCGCAACCTCAGGCCCTGCTATTTTCATGCCCATCTTCTACACACACTGTTGTGCTGGCCATTGACGTCACTCACCGTGCTTGCCGTTGCCTGAATCCCAGCCCTGCCACTGCCAATGGGCATGGCGTCGTTGGCAACGGTGGTATGGTGACTGTTAGACAAGGACACCGAACTGGATGCCACCCACCGGTGCGTTGTCGATCTGGATGAGCGCCTCTTGCAGGCGGCCGCTGAGATCTAAGCATAAAGTGGCCTCGCATACATCAATAAGGTTGTTGCTGCTGGTTTTTCTTTTACCCTCGACCATCTCATGGTTTTTTTTGTTGACCAGATATGAATCTATCTGTTCTCTGAACCGGTGTGTTGGTAGATGGAATAAATATATTGTAATTGGGGATTTTTTTTCTCCTTTGTTCTTTTGTGCTTTGAGATTTTTGATCTCTGATCTGGCACCGATGTGTGCTACTATTCTTCATGTTTTGGTAGCTCTGGCATGGGAAGTATCACAACGAAGCTATGCCCCTGGCACCTGCTATACCGACATCAAGATCTTTTTCTATGGTGTATGGCAAGGCGTATTGTGTGGACCTACACAATTTTCTCTTCTATTTAATTATTAGCTTTCCTAACAAACTACAATCTTATCCGAACAAACTATAATCTTATCTCAACAATTTTCTTTTCTCTTTATAAGCTCACCTAACAATTCTACAACAAATTACGATTTTAATTCGTTGAGCGAAGCTACGTCTTTCAGTCTCGGCAGAGCTGACGCGACGACAGCGTTGCAGGACGGGTGTAGTGGCGCGACCCATGGTGCAGAGCAGATCGAGCATGGGGCAGAGGTAGGACGTGTGGTGCCACAGCGCCGGAGTCGAGGATGTCCAAAAAGATCGGGCATGTGGCAGAGGCGGGACATGGAGTATCGTAGCAGTAGAGCCAAGGGCGTCGAATATGGCAACGAAGGAGTGAACGTGTGCTAAGGCGGAGCTCGACCGAGTGCCATGGTAGAACCGTGGGCTTATACAAAGTGCAATAACACTTAACGTGCTGAGTTAAATATAAATTTTTATTTACCCGTGGCAAAGCACGGCCATTGAACTAGTCTCAGAAAAAATTCACGGATAATATGTTTACATGCGTTTGGCATTCGTATTTTGGTGTAACAGGAAAATGTTATCGTGTCACACGATCGCAGAGATTTCTTTATTTCAGATCTAACTTCGTCGCCGTATAATAACTAGCCGAATTTTCCGCTCAAGTGCGTGGCTAGATAGTTACATCGTCTTGATAGTATAACAGACTATAAACACATCATACACACACACCCACATTTACATATCTTAAGTACAAAAAAAATGGGCATACTGTGTACTCAAACACATGCGTAACATCCATGGTTATAAGTGGTAGTAAAACAAGTCCAAAATGGTCCTCTTAGCACGTCCGGAAGTTCGCGCCGTTCCATAGTTCACCTTTCATTTTTGCAGTTTACATGTACCTTTCTGAAAAGACTTGGTGAAAGTCGAAACGTATAGTTTATTTAAGTAACGGCATGATTTGCACGTACCGATGTCAAGAATAAAGCATATGCTCTCTACAACAAAAACAATAATGCAACGTAAGTTGTAACGAGTCTTTAGATAAAATGGTACTGTTTTGATAGGAAATATTAAAATTTATCTTTTCACAAATAAAATAGCAAAAATAGTATCATCATCATGTAGAACCGACATGCCACACACTCGGATCGCGACAGACGACGTACTGAGCACCCATAGCGTGGCAGCCGCCTCCCCTTCCGCTCGGCAGTGCTAGCTGTTTGTGAACTGTAACAGCCCAAAATCGCTAAGTTGGATTAGTTAAGCATCTACTGTGCATTTATGAAATTTTAGACCTTTTTAAAACTTTTTGTTGCAAAACAAATAGTTTACAACCTGGTTTTCCAAAACCAAGAAATGAAAATTCTAAAACAAAAATAAAAGTTTGTCAAGAATTTGAAAACTTAATTCAGAGTAGGGTATAAAACCCTATGTAGAAAATCCTTTGATTTTGAATACTAGATTGAAACCCAGTAATCTAATACTCCTTATCCAATTCAAAAGTCCAATTTGAATTTGAGGCAAAACTAAAAAGGATTCAAGTGTGGGAATGTATTTTGGATTTCAACTTAAAAATAGTAATACCTCCTAAAGGTAATTTCCACATGGAATCTCAATTTTAAGCTTGAAAATATATTTCCTTAATTTCAGAAATGCAAACTGAATATTATTTTCAAAGTATAGTAGGACCCATAGCTGGGAAAATTTTTGTTGAGCTCTATATGCTCTGGTTTGCTTATTTGAATTTTTCTGGAATTTTTAGAGATTATTTGGCTTCTTATCAATTTACATGTTCAAAATTGAATTTGAATTTAAAATACAAACAAATCATATGAACAGTGCCAGAAAATACTTTTCCTAGGTTCTGGAACACTTTAGGAACTCACTTTCAAAATTTCACAATTTTTAAACTTTAATTACTATTTCCAAGCAACCAGTCAATCCAAAAAAAAATCAAAAGTTAAACCACAAAAGCAAGAATTTCAATTAATTATAGAGAAAAATATAATGCATGAAAAACCCTATAAAAATTATGTGAGGTTATACTCTAGGTCAGGAACCCTCCAGAAAAATTTTAGGATTGTTGGAGCTATTTTGCTCTGTCCAAAAATTACCTAACCACCTCAGCTATTTTGGAAAACCCTTTTTTGCTGCCTCCCACTGTTCCTCCGGCTCAAGCCGGACCGCACCCGAGCCACCTGGTCTGGCCTGACCCGCTCACCCCGACCGTTTTCCCTCTACGGCTGACGACCCGGCCCCAGCGCTCAGGTATTCCCTTCCACATCGCCTGCTCATCTTCTCCACGCGCTGGCGCCCCTCTGCCGAACACGCTCGCATGGACGCCACGCCGCACCAGCTCGCCCCCGGTCTTGGACCAACGCCCACGGTTTGCCCGCAATTTTGACCGCGCATTCTTGCCGCGCCCATGTGTCGCCCTTGCTCTGCGCATATGCCACGCGTTCGCCTTGCCGTCGCACTGAGTGCCACGCCGCCGTGAATAGCTCACGGTTCCCTCTAGCGCTCTTCGCCTCCTTTGCTAGTTAAGGCCAAACGAAGTTGCATCTACATCCTTTCGTCCTCTCCTACCACTCCCTCTTTACCCTCATCCTTCTCCAAGATCAAGAGGGCTCCAAGAACCGAATGCCACTCTTGGACATGTCCAAGGCCGCCGTGACCGTCCCGGCTGACACGGCGCTCCTTTTTCATCTCTATTCTAGCCAAATTATGTTCCGGGATCTTAATTTCCAATTCCCCTAATTAATTTGGCTAATTTTCCTCAGGCACTCACCGCCGGCTCTCTCTTCCCCGAAGCCGGTGAACATCGCCGCCTCAGCCGCCCCTCCTAACCCGGTGAACCTCCGGCCGATTGCTTTCGGGTGGAGCACCGGAGCATCTCCCTCAACCTTCCCCAACCGTCGAATGCAGCTCTCCCTCACCCGGCCACCGCCCCCACGACGCCGTCGTCACGCCGCCACGAACTCCCACCGCCGACGCGTCTCGGCACCGCCCCGCCTCCACGATTTGTCCAGGCGAGTTTCCTTGACCCTCCTCATGCTTGTGCTCTCTCTATCCCCGCCCCTCTCTCACTGGAGCTCCACCGCCATTGTCACTGTGCCACCGACACCGCCTGTCTCCGCCTTCCAGCTGCCACCGACCAACTCCGGCCGCGCCTCCACCGCCCACAGGACCCCCATGCCTCCCCAGTTCCATTTCACTTAACCCCAGCCGCCGCCACAGCCTCCTTCGTCGGCAACCAGCGCCGCCCCCAAACTGCCTGAGCTGCCTCTATTCTGTTCCTTGTGCATCTCTATGTATGGACAGAGAAGCAAAACTTTGAATGCCATAGTAATCACAGTAGCAGAGAACTAATGACATTGTTAATACAAGTACTTGGAAAGGTTAATGACTCAATTAGCCTTTTGGACCTTAATCTTTCAGAGACAAACTAATCTGGAAAACAAGAGTTGAAAATGGTTATTCAAATTATACAGGGAACCTCCATCTGACAAATTGAATAGTTGACAAAAGTAGTTAGTAAGCTAATTGGTTAAGGAAGCTCTATAATTAGCAAATCGAAATTTTGGGCTAATAGGAAGAATAGCTAACAACATCTTAAAACAACAAAATCCTTTTTGATGGAATAATGGACAAAGAAGGTATCCAGATAAGAAGTTGAATGACAGTAGAAACCCACACCATTCTAGCTAAATTGAAAATTCATTTAACAATCTTTTCTCAAAAGTTTAGAAGGTCTGAACAGCAAGGAAAGCTGAAAATAAATGGAATTGACAGTGGGACCTACTCTTTTAAACCAAACCTTTTGCTGCTAACCAACTATGTGAATGTCTTTACGTCACTCTAAATGGTTTAACAAATTTGAAGTTAGGAAGTTTAGACAGTAGCTTCATCTCTGAAACTTTTCTCTGTGTTGTCAAAAACTGTAGAGGATGAGGATCAGAGGAGAGAAGAAATGTTAATTAGGTGAACAAGTTATATTGTCAGTAACCTCACTTGCTAGACCATTCAAGTGTTTTGTTAGTTACTGTTGAGTCTGTCATTTGAGTTACTCTTTTAAGTTAGCATTTGGAAGTTAGTTTAAGGAAATTGGAGAGAACAGTAAATAGGAGTAATAACTAATGGAAACTTCAGGTTACTGACCACATGAGGTTAGTAGTCCAGTAATTAAATATTTTTGACAATACTTAGAAGTAGCCTGTATCAACCTAATGATCTTAGAGGCAGATTTGTAAACTTCGTTAGGATCATAGTGTTCAGCTTTTAACAACTACTCCTAAGAGGGCGAGAATTAAATAGGAGGCAAGATAGGAAAACAGTACCCAAGTAGCAGTAAGTTAGATCCTTGCCAAATGCTAAAGCAATTGGATTACTTTTACACTAGAAACTAAATTGACATCTAAAATTCATAGAAAAATTTATATGAACTCCAATTAAACTAAAATTTTCACCTAAATACATCAAAAATCGTTATCTACATTCTGTTTTAACTTCTTAATTTTGGAAACTTTTTGAATTCTGGAGTTTATTCGATGCTTTTGCTTTGTTGATTCTTTTCGTTAGATGATGATGATTCGGGAGTGCAATGGAGATGATAATGTGAATGTCCAGAGTATCAGCAAACAAAGGCTAGCAGTTTGATCATAATAATCCCATTACTTTCAAAGTCTAATACTTTGTTTACAAATTGTATGTATGCATGCTTTTGTGTCAAAGTTTATTTTCCCGATTAGAGGTAGTTATTCCCATTGCATGGTTGCCCTTAAATTATTATCCCCTGCCACTAAACATAAGGTATTAATCTCGCCGATGAATTAGAGCCCGGTGGTTGAATTATGCTTTTTTTATTGTCTTTACGATGTCATGCTTAGCTACCGGTAGAATTGGGCGGTTATCGACTTAGTCGATAACTTTGATCACACAAATCATTTTATTACACTATGTCCAGCACCTTGTGCTATATTACTTTGAAAACTAAAAGTGTAAATGAAATTATTTAGACTTTGGCAAGTGGTTGGATGGTGTGATATCGGGTGTGTGAATGTCTTGCCTAGGTCAACAAGGACCGAACATCTTGTTTCACCAAAACCAAGCATAATTGCGTGCTAACCACATGAGAGGCATATGGAACCTCTCTACTTTGGCGTGTGTTCGTTCCGGGTCGCAGGAGGTTGTGTTGTGTTGAAAAAGGATTTATTCCATGTGTGTGTTGGGCGTGACGGGATGGGTTTTGGTATTAAGTCCAAGTTCCCTACCCCAAGGAGCATCGGTAAGTTCTCTCTCTGCCGATGACTCCGTCTAGCAACGTATGGGGTTTCCATTCCATATCTGGGCGACTCAGTAGTTAATACACAAGATTGGAAATGTCTCGTGGGACTTAGCCTTGTCGGCATACCTTGAAGTGTGCTTAATCTAGTGGCAAAAGGCGATCTGGCGTGTGGGTACATTGGTACACCCTGCAGGTATAAACTATTGAATAGCCTCGCCCTAGGTTATGGACACGCTTGGGATTGGATTTGCGTGAGTAAGACTCAACATTTTGGAATTTTAATGTAAAAACTTGATGTGGGTGGTATGAATGGGAATTCATGCTATTGTTGTGGTGGCTATTGGGTTAGCCACTTCGGGATGTCTTTTATTATTGTTACTTGTATCTCATTGTTTTTGTCAAATAAAAACAGATTGTAAACCGCTTTAAATCTATTACATTATTGCAAATGAAAACTTGCTTTTTGCTGAAAATGAGTCTAGAGCCTCCTCCACTTAAATAAGCTTGCATGTAGCTATGGATAGGTTGTTACACTACATGTAAGTCTTGTGAGTACATTTTTGTACTCATTTGCTTTGCTTAATTAATTGTTGCAGAGGAGGTTGATCCCCAAGGATCGACTATTGTGAGACCGACTTAGCATGCAGACGACTAGCTTGGCGGCCTGGTCGGTTGCCTTGTGGGTAATGGCAAACCGTTTGGCTTTGTTTATCGCCATCTTATGGCTTATGTTTCCGTTGCTACTTTGGTTATTTACCTTGTTATTTGGCCGGTCGACCCTACTTTTATATTATGAACTTGTATTTTCCTTTTTGTTGTAAGCTTGTAGACTTGAAAATGTAATGACTTGTGTATGGAATGGATGCTAAATTTTTGTATGGGGTATGTGTACTGCAATTCTGGGAAGTACATATACGCTGAGAATTGGAATATTTTATTTGTAATGCTAGGACCAATTTGATGGTTAAGTATTACAAGTTTAATACCCCGGGTTCTCACATAAACAGTGAACACTGTATCACTATTTATAATACTATTTATGCCACTGTGTGCACTATTGTAACTCTATTCGCCGCTGTGAGATGAAAAATCAAAATTTTGGCATTCCCCCCCCCCCGAAAAATTCTGAGGCTAGACCCGCACCGTGCAACGCGTCGTGACAAGTCGGTACGTTGAGCATGTAGAAGATAAAACACCATCCGAAATAGGCTGAACCAACAAAATTTTGTTTGTTCGGTAACCATCTTGTTGGACCATTTGCGAGGCGTTGTGCGGTAGCCACCACCAGAACTTCGGCGGGGTATGAACAACACAGTTGAACGACTTCATGCGGTCATGAAGTCTATTGTTGACGATGTTAAGCGCGTCGTTCGCAGCATGAGCTGTGGAAGGCCCACCGATGTCGACTGGAGGCACCAGACAGAGTATCGTCGCGCACTCTCGCCCCCTCCATCTTCCTGTCTAAGCGAGTTGACCCAGCGGCGCAGCATTGGTGGCCAATCATCCGCACAGTTGCGATGCAGGGACTCTACGTTGATGCCGTCATCGTCACGGAGGCAGGAAGAGACCGTACTAGAGAGCACGGAGATGCAACCCAGAACCGCTGAGGTTGTCCCAAATTCTCCCGCCGAGCACCACACTCTCGGACAATTTCCCCATAATTTCATCCATTCTGATTTTTCCTCTAAAATTAATTTAAGTATACTGTTTGTAGAAATTTTATGGAAAAATTGGGAACAGATAAAATTATGAAAAAATTATGCAACTAAGTACACTGTGTCCGGAGGCTCCACAAAAAAAATTATAATTTTTGGAGCTCATGTGCTACATCTAAAAATATACTTCAACAGATTTTCCCGAAAAAAAGCTACAATGTTGCTACAGTGCCCACGGACCTATCACGCCCCATATATGGGCAGGTCACCTGCCCCCTGGTGCAGGGGGCAGGACCCTGCTGCACCCGACGCCAGAGGCAGGTGCACCGTAGGAGGACTAAATCTACAAATTAAGCCAGAAGAGGGTTAGTTTTTTTTTAAAAAAAAGAATTTAGGGGTCCGAAATGCCAAAATTTCCTAAAAATCTCTCGAGCCTCCTCTCGTCAACATCACTACACTGTTCATCAAAGATAAAATATCCATCCATGTGCGTGGCGTGGCTGCTGCGGTATTTGGGGTCTGATAGTAGGTCTGATACCTCGGTAGCGCCACGCCGGAGCAACCGCGACACATGCACGTGGTGGCGCGGGAGTCGCTGGCGCATGGTGACCGTACACCAGCGGTGCCATTTATGCAAATACGTGCACGCCGTGGTCATTTGTGCAAATACGCTTTCAAAACCGGCTGTATGTGCGAAAAATTCTGCATCATGCATGGTTCGAGCGAGCGTACACCACTCGCGCATGTATGATGTATGCATGTACTGTACATGCGCGCGGGCGCACCGTGCCTGCGTGAGGCTGCGTATATGGCTTGATCGAGATGCATGGGTCACCTGCCACCGCGCAAACCTGAGACCTTTGCCAAGAAATCCCAGCGGCGTTCGCCCAAGACCCGCACAAACCATACCAGTCGCACGTCCTCCTGCTTCGTCCACGGTAGGGGTGGGAGTGGTAACATTATCCAATGGATAACCGATCCAATCAGAAAATTTTAGTAATATGGGCCAGAGGTGCAACCGAACGAAAGATTGGATCCAATAGGTTTAGAACCTACTGGATCCAGCGGCTCGAGTGGATCGACTTCCCTTTTGGCGAACGCCTCTACTAACAGGGGAAATATGCTTCCCGTTCTCCTCTTCACCGCCGGTGCAAATGGTGAAGAAGCACAAGGACGCCGCCGCGGCCATCCGCTCCCTCTTCTCCCTCCTCCCGCCCCTAACGCCACCTCAACACTCCTTCGCAGGCACCCCAACCCCAACCCCGATGACAATGCTGCCAAGCCGTTCGTGAAGAAGCGCAAGAAGGGGCCACGGCGCAAGCGGAAGCGGGATGAGGTCTACTGCAGTGGGGGCCGGGGAGGATGAGGAGGAGGCATTCGACGACGAGAGCAAGCTTCTCAGGACGGTGTTCGTGGGGAACTTACCGCTGCAAACCAAGCGGAAGGTGCTCACCAAGGAGTTCGCGGCATTCAGCGAGGTCGAGTCCGTCAGGATCCGCTCCGTGCCCCTCGCTGACGTGAGTACCATTCGTCGGCTTCCTCCTCCTTCGTGTTGGTTTCTCAAGGCTTCACCTTTGTGTGCTAATTTCCTCTTTACATGATATTAGATTCGACCCTTAAAATCCATTAGGTAACACGGGGCATTGTAGTTATACCAAATGGGTCAGCCCGTGGCCACGCAAAGATCTTATGGACACCATAGGTCAGGTTCGGGTCGAACCGCTCCGCCCCACTCACACCCCTGGTCCACGGGCCATTCCGGCCCTCCACTGCAGCTCACCGCCTCCGACTCTGACGGTCGCCTTGCTCGCCACCATCGGTCAGCTCAGCTGGCGAGGCGAGGCGAGATCTCACGCCAGACCAGACAGACACACACACACAGACAGGCCTCATAAGCTAGCAGCTACGATATATTGGTATGAGCACGCACCAAGAGAATTAATATAGCTTGGTGCGATGCCAATGCGACTCGACTCGACTCGACTCGACTAAATTTGCTGCCTAGCGCGTGCGTGTTTGCAGGTGGTGACTGGTGAAAGCTGAGCTGAGCCTGAGCAGTGAGCAGAGCCAAGAAACGGAACGGTGGATAGGAGTCCACTTGTGAGCTCGTGTGTGGTGTGGTGTGGTGTGATGTGGTGTGATGTGGGGGGTTCATACGTCACGTCTGCTGTCTGCAGCTTGTCGCATCAACCACGTCTCTCTCGCAGAGTCGCGGATGAGGTCATCAGGTCCGTCAGCAGCGACCTCTTCTAGAGGCCACCCCGCGTAGGAGGTGTAGTGCTGACTAGTACGACAAGGAATAAGAGCTGGGAGTGAGTGGGGCGCCGACGAATAAGAGCTGGGAGTCGGGCCGGCAATACTCGCCTCCGGCGAGGCCAGGGCACGACGGATGTTATGCAAGCCTAGGCCTGATCTTGAGTGAGCCGAAGTGACGAGCCGACGATCGTGACGATGACGAGGCTGAGGATGAGGACCGCGTCGCTCGGGAAGACGACGGCCGCCGCCGTCCAAGAAGACGAAGACGCTTGTGCGCCAACTACGCCATCCATACCCGCCCCTCCTTGCCATGGCCTCATTGTCACGGATGCCGGCGAAGAACTCCGTCCGCTTCGGCCGCACTGCGCGCTTGCGAAAAGGGCGAGAAGGATGACGATGAGGAGGAGATGGTGGTGGCGGTAGCGAAGGGGGCATCGGCGGCACTCGGCCGTGGCGAGTGTGGAGGGAGGAGAGACGGCGGAGGCGGCGAGTGTGGAGAGAAGAGATGCATTGAGTATGGAGGGAGGAGAGCCGGGAGGGGTTGGGGATTGGATGTGGATTGGGATAGGAGGGATTGGACCATGAGGGAGGCCAGGTAGGATTGGGTCATAGGGGAAGGCCGGGAGGGATTGGGTGGGATAGATTGGGTCACTGACGGGAGACTGAGAGGGATTGGGCTACTGGGGATGGCTATGCTACCTTTCTGTCGGGCTAAACTGAGCACAGCCCGTGTCGTACCGCTCAACAGGCTAAATCCTTAGGCCCGACCTGTCCACTCTGTCAGGTGGTGTCGGTCAGGCCTTGGGCCGGCTCAGAAAGGCAGGGCCTAACTCCAAGCTCTACCGACCAGTAGCTGTGGCTAGCCGAAGTTCTTGACGGCTGAACTTCAAATAAAATTTCTGGTCTGCGTCGCTATCGACGTAGCTAGCTACTCGTAGCATCTTTATCTTGGGCAGGGAAAAAAATGTACAGGGAAAACAGAAAAGCAATTCCAACATACATAAACTGATCGACTAACGCCAGCTCGGAGTAAACCGTACAAAAAATGGATATAATAAGGTGAGTGCGATGCACGCATCCATCTGTGTCGTCGGGACTCGGGGCGGTAACTTTCGCGGATCTTTCTCTTCCTGCATGTGCCTGCTTGCTGATCACATTGTCGCGGACTCGTATTTTCAAAACCTATCATTAAGGACGTGACGACGATACACAAGAGGCATAAAAAAGGTCCGCCTATATAAAATTGAACTGTTTTTTCGGCCTAAAACAATTAAATTTTAGTTTATTTATAACTTTATTATATATAAATTATAATAAATTATTTATGTAATTTTTCTAGCTTATTGCTCACTGTAATTATTCTCGAAAGTCTTAATAATTCATATTTTCATCGCATGATTCAAAATCTAATATATACTTTGAGAGGTTGAGCAAAAACAAAGACAAAAAAAAAAATGAAATTCTATACTAACAAAATACGGCAATATGGTGAACCCGTTATGTTCCGAAGAAAAAATCATAATAAATTCGGACCCAATTCATCATATGAGAAGAGTGCAAATCTCAAATGATATCGGACGGATAAAAATTTGACTATTTTAACAAAAGAAAACAATTGAATGTTATTCAGCAAAACCGTAAAAAAACTCGTGATTGGTGTGGAGGAGATAAGCTCCCGTACTCGACGAAAGGGCAATGGAATGTGTGCATCTACCTTGGGATAGAACTTTTGTGGCTTCCATTGCCGTGCGGAGACTGCTCCATCACCGTCCATTCTTATCTCGAGTTCCACAAGACCGCGATGAGACGATGACGAGAAAGTTCTCACGTGGAGATCGACCTCGTACAAGTATTTTCTGTTACCTTGCAATCTCAAAAGAAAAAAAAACCCTGTGAATTACCCTCCATACATGCCCTATTGATTACTACCTCTGTATTACGTAAGTATTTTTAACGACAAATCTAATGGTATAATTTTCGCATAGCTAATCTAAATAGTTTTAAATCAATTGGTGGTCAAACTTTACTATGCTGGCCATGACACGCTTCTGTAGACGTGCGACTAAGTGATCAACACAAGGCTTTTACAAAGCTCTGACTTAACCCAGTTCTACTCGCTAAGGTTTCACCATCGAATGAACTTTGCACCCCATTCAGGGGGCCCATCTTGTGCCATTGTGAATATACCTCGCGGAATTCACGCTTCAAAAAACAAAACTAAAATCAAGTCATTGCTAATTAATTAGCCAGATCTATCCCATACTGTATATATGGTCGTACGGTAAGACCCAGATCAGTGGCGCACAAAGTTAAGTCCTTAGTGATTACTCAGGCGAGACAACCACATCCCAAATATAATGTGCCTTGTGCACCTAACAATGTGCCTCGTGTAACCCTTTACTACCCGACTACTCACTCGAGCATAAAACCAGATAATCAAATAAAACAACTTTTAATTTAATTGAAGTTTTGATTTACTCGTAGTAAATTGTTTTTATCTTTGAAATTTTAAATTAAGCTTTAGCAAATCAAGAAAATTCAAATGGTTATTTTTATTTTGAAATTTTCAAAAAGACCCAAAAATTGGAATGTTACATTTTGGAATAGTTTCAGACCCTAAAGTTTTTTGATGGGTATGCAGCAAATCTAAGGAGATGAGTGAATTTAGCTACCACGCGCATTAATGGCCTAAAGAGCTATGACTACCACATATTCATGGAACGCATTTTGCCTGTGATGATTTGTGGCTACTGTCGACGTCTGGGACTCTCGTCACAAAACGAACAAACAAGAATATAAAGGAAAAATAGAGATTACTATCTATTTGCCAGAGGACATAAAATGGTGAATGTGTATTTCAAAGAGTATGCTCTGATTGCAGGGAAAGTGGCTGTGAATACATGTGGATTAGGGCTTGAATGTGAATCAATGTTACAAGGGCACATAGGTCGGACTATTTATAGTTTTACAAGCGTCGACAGTTTGTCACAGTGGTGCCTCTTCGCCCAAGGGTCGTGTCTTTTCGAGCCAACAGTCGCGTCTCTTCGTGATGACCATTATCGCCGATATCTCCATGTGTAGCTGTTATTAACCACACATGGGTAACAGCTTTCTAGGACCTCCTCTGTGGGGGAGAAGTCCTGGAGTGGTCCTGGTGAGGTCTTGGAGAATTCTTGGAGGAACCCATAGAGGAGGTCCAACTGGGCCTCCGGAAGAGGTATCGGGAACGGTCAAAGAAAATACTTTTTAGGCCCACCTTCTGACTGCTTAATTGATCTTGGGCCTAGAAAACTAACTCAAGCCTAGTAAAAATCTGGCTTATCTATAAATAAGCAAATAAAGATATACCCGGATAATTGACTAGTCAACAATCCTCGTCAGCTACACCCCTGAGTGTGTTTGGCAAGTGATGGCTGAGTTGAGCTTCTTTTATCGATAGCTATGTGTGAGAGAGATAGATCCCATGGTGATATCAACTATGGAGCGTGAAGTACCTGTGTTGCTTTGCAAGTTGGAAAAGGTCTTTCCACCTGGCTTCTTCAATCCAATGCAACATTTGATTCTCCATCTCCCCTATGAAGCTAGGATGAGGGGACCAGTACAAAACCGGTGGATATATCTAATTGAGAGGGAACAAAAGGAACTACAAGGCAAAGCTAAAAATCGAGCGCATGTTGAAGTGTCCATAGCGGAGGCGTACATACTTGAGGAAATTTCCCATTTCACATCAATATACTTTGCTGACAATGTTCATGTGGTGCACAATCAAACATCATGATACAACAGTGGCATCCCTCAAAATGATTGTCAACTTAGCCTCTTCACTGCAAAAGGTGACACTTCAAGCGGTGGTAGTCCCAAAGTTTTATCGCGTGATGAGTGGCTGACTGTGATGTTGTATGTCTTTACCAATATCTCCGAAGTGGATGGTTACATTAGGTAGGCAAAAACTTTTTTTTCGAGAATTGATGTATGATTGTTTTAAGCTACTTTTCTTGTTGCCTATAGGGAATTCGTTGGGAACGAGTGGAAACAAAGTCGAGATCCATCCGAAAACAAATTGAGACCCTTCTTAGGAAGGGTGCTGGGAATGGCAAACTGAATTTCCCGACTCGATTCTATCATAAAGTAACTTCCCTATTAACTTGGTCCCCTTGCACATAATATTTGCTAAGTAGAGATGAACTAATACAAGAAACCCATTCTATTGATCCTGTAGAGCTTGAAGGACAACTCTATGGCAGCAAATTGAGGCAAGTTGCTCAAGGATGCCACACTAGGTTGTTGTCCTATAGTAGCTACGATGTGAATGGGTACCGCTTTCGAACAGCGACACATGAGAGAGAACGACCTAATGCAACAACAATTAATAGTGGATTGGTGACTATAGGACAGGATGGGAGCAATACTACTATTGAGTACTATGGAGTAATGGAAGAAATAATTGAACTATATTTTCATAGTATCAAACCTCTCAAACTTATGTTATTCAAATGTCATTGGTTCCATCCATTCAAGGGAGTTAGACGGGACACATTACTTGGGCTGGTTGAAGTTGCACATCAATCAATCCTACTGGGCAATGAGCCATTTATTGTGGCTCAACAAGCCATGCAAGTATACTACATCTTGTACCCATGCAAAACTATGCGTAGTTTAGTGGATTGGTAGGTAGTACATAAGGTGCAACCATATGGTAAACTACCTACCCCTAGTGACCAGGACTACGAAATCGAGGCCAATAATGGTGCTGACCTATTCTTTCAAGATGGGCTGCCAGGGACTTTTTAAATAATAATTGGGTAAGGGGACGACCACCTAGATGACATTCAAATCGATGCTGAGGAGGTTGTCAACGAAGAGGACTTGGAACTACTTAATCACTTAGGCATTGATGGCACCGATGGTGATAGGGTCGAGTCAACACCTTATGATTGTGACGATGACCTTTTAGAGGACCCAGCTGGAGAGGATCCCATTGTAGATGACTACTTCTAAGCATGATCTTCTTGTACGTCTTCCGTCTATTTGTTGCATGTATTGATTTTTTTTTCAAATGTGCAACTTTCTAGACACTTACTTGATTATGCTATATTAATTGCTTTCTTTAATTTCATTTCAGGACACCAAACAATGAGGGGCGTCAACCGAGCTTCGACATAATGAATTCACCATTCGCAACTGATGTGTACAAGGTTGGAAAGGGGAAGAAACATGGTCGTTTCTTGATGGGTGCCGGCTACATTAGCACACCAACAACCCTCTCAGAGGTCCGAAAAACGAGTAGCGGATCAACAGATGATGTACGCCCTCAAAGACGACTACGACCATCAACTGACAGGGTTTCTCAGCTTGAGGCGAAGCTACAAGAGGAAATCTAGGCTAGGCAGCGATTGAAGCAAATGATCCAGGTTAGTTGGAGCGTGGCAGTATAATAACAAAGTAACATGCAAAAAATATATATATTTGTACTTGGCTAATGTATGGCAATGTGTAAACAAATATGCAGACTCTTCATTCTCGACTTGATAGCAATACACCAGGGGCACCACTGTCTACATTATCTAACTCCATGACCAGACGTTCAAACATGTTTACTTTTTTGCCAATTACTGCGGGAAACATAGTGGGTTCTACTTTTTTTTTTCCTTTTATACCTCTTTTGAAAGAATTCATTGAATGTTTAGTTTGCCTAGAACCTATTTAATCAAGTGATCATGAAAACTGCAAGTTCCATGTATATAAAGTGTATGTATGCACTGCTAGTTATATAGTTTATGTATGTTGATGTTGGTTAAACAACTACATTTTTACCCTCATCGGATTATGAAAATGTAGACAACGGCGGGATCAATGGCACATCCAACTACTCCCGATGGTGATGCTGGAGATGGTACACATGTTAGCAGCCCAAACCAAGATCGTGTGGATGAGTCCATTATCGAGAGGCCACTCGAAGATAATGCGAATGAGTCAACTCACAAGTGAGCTATTTAGCATGTCACCCAAAAATATGAGTCATTGCTACTCTCTCTACATAAAAGATAAATTTACCAGCTGTTGTGGTTGGCTTGTTGAACATGGTACTTGGAGTGACACATACTTGTTAGAAAACTGATTCATGATCATCATCTTGAAAGTACTTGATGTGAATTGTCCCTCTCAACAAGTGACAGCTAGTGACTGTCTATTACTTTATCAATAATTTTACAACTTGAGTAATGCAACAAGGTGATATTGTCCTACCTCTACATGAAAGTTTCCCATGCCAGTAATATTATACTATTCCCATATATTTAGAAAATGGATTTAAGTTAGACAGCTGTCAGCTCTCTAAGCATGAAAGCACATCTTTTTATCCAACTAAATAGAAAAAACTGCATCTTCAACAATGATAGATCAAGAATAATGGTAGAACATCTAAAAGAACTTACCTGCTGAACATGTAATTGCCGAGCTTCCTTGTTTTGGGCATCACGGTCTGCAGCTGATGGATGGTTTGTTAACTTGTGAGCATGATTAACGGCTCCTTTTTGGTAAACAAGCATTGCACACATCAAAATCTGGACAAACTTCGCACCGCCAATCTTGACCAGCCTCAATATCATGACAGCAGACGTTACATGTAGTGACAAACGCTGGTGCGGTTGGATTATGTAGGTGGTACAGCACCATCATTGACGAATGCTTAGCTCGGCGAAGGGTGTCATATTGATATTGATTTCCTTGACAGACTCAGGAACGCCTGCCTGGTGTAAAAAAACTCACTTTCTAGGATATACTCTCTATCCTTTGTATCTTCAGGCACACCAACAATGTCAACCTAAATGAAGAGGGTCAAGTTATATGTTAGTGACTATTTGCTCTTTTCCTCTATAGAGGAAGAAAATGAGTTTGGATGTTTACAGGATCGAGCGTATGTGCGTCTCTTCTATTACTCGGGTGCCTCTCCCTCTCTTCAAGCTACTGTTCTGAATCATAACAGCTGAAACAAGAAAATACTCAATTTCGCAAGAACATTAAAGAGATCTAGATAGTTTACCTAGCTTGGAAAGCTGTATCAATTAGTTAATTCCGTCACAACCTCAACAGTACAAGCAGTGTTATTAAGGCGTCTTGTCATGGTCAGGGCGAACATCAGGGATTCAGGGCTAGGTGGCTGTCTGGACTTTCTAGGCATCACCCCAGTTCACTGCGACGGCCACCTGGGTTACTTATTTTTTGGCAATTTGGCATGTGACAATAACTTTCAAGTTTTGAGTTTTGAGTGTGCCTGCACACTCTATAACACACAGGTGCAACATTGTTAAAGAAATCTATTTACTTGTCACAGATGTAAAAGCTTCTGCATTGATGGCAAACCCAACGTTTTCCAGACACCACAAGGATACAACAATGACTACAAGAATACTGTAGATGGACCATAATGAAATCTTCCTTCATTAGATAAATGGTTTCCCCAAGCTGCATAAACGATACATCAGATTTCTACCAACAGAGGTTCGGCGAGATCACAAAGCAATAATTAACCCAATACAGTATACAGTAATGCAAGTGAATCACTGAAAATAACATAGCTCTGACAGCAAGATAGGAAATGACAGCAGTAAGCAAAGCTATAGGCTCAAGTCTGATTTAGCTAACAAAACAATTTCATTTATATGACAATCATTCTCATCAAGCAGTAAAACGAGCCCACAATATCACTAAGTATTATCTCCCAGTACTAGTATCAATCAGATTAAACACAAATGAGACTTCTACTAGCACAACCCACAATGCCAAGTAATACAAAAAACGAAAACAGCAATACTCACTAATGCGATGGCACTCAAAGTCACCAAACAGTATACCAGGCACACGAATCGCACTATCTCAAAAAACCAATCGCTCCGCTGTGCTGTGAAAAACGAACGAGGTCGTCGGAAATACAATGCCAATTCGTAATTTCAGGACACACCAAAATCACGAAGTCGGGGTACAGAGATGCCGCACAAGACCAATCAACAAGATGCTCCCGCCGAAAGCACCAGGGAGCACAAACCGAATGCCTTCTTCTCAGGTTCAACCAGATCAATCGGTTCTCACCTCTAATAGACGTAGAACTAACCCTCACATAACCTCAATTGAGGAGGTAGCAAGAGGGATGTGGCGACCCGACCAGGGGCTTCACCCGAGAGGTCCTCCAAGACCTCTCTGGGAGTCCACCAGGACCTCCCAGGAGGTCCCAAGGACCTCTCGGGCAGTCCTCCCAGGCCTCCTAGGAGGTCCCAAGGGCCTCTCGGGCAGTTCTCCCAGACCTCCCAGGAGGTCCAGCCGGATCTCCTAGAGGTCCAAGGAACTGACCCGAGGAGGTCTTGAGGCTCAGGACCTCCCCAAGAGCCACGACCAGACCTGGGGGAGGTTCAGAGACCAACCCGAGGAGGTCATGGGACTTGGAGAAGTCCTAACCCTCCTGTGATCCGAACCAGTCCCAAGGATCAATGGCTGGTTCACACAGCATACACGAGTGGTAACATACATCCACGAGAGACTTTATTAACAACAAAAGAGTTGATTACAAAGTTGCTTACAAGCCAAGACAATAAAGCAAAATACACAGCGGAAGCAAAACCAAGTCCATCCAATATGCCACAGGTAATTGGCTGGAGGGCGTGGCCTAGTTGATCTGGTCCTCATCATCATCAAATAAGTCTTCTCCTGCTCAATTCATCAATCAAGCAAGAATGAGCACAATGACCGTGCTCGCAAGTTACATCCGTCAATTAACAGAATGACATGCATAAGTGGATATCTCAAAGGAAGGCATAATATGGTTAGTTTGCATAAAGCCAAGTTTATTTCTAATTACAAGTAGTAAGTTCCAAGGCATATACAATAATTAAAATTCATTTTTGAAGTTCAATTTTATAGTTGGATAACATTCATCAACGAAGTGTGAAGGATACCCTCCTGTCACAAGGCTCCTCGCCCAAAATCCAGTTGGATAGAAATCCAAAACCATTTCATTAGTCATTTGAAAACCAAAACCAAGAGCTAACTTTAAGTGGCTTTGCTGGTATGTTCATAACAGTGGACACGGCTATTCGAATAGATTTACACTCTGCAGAGGTGTACAACTTTACCCACTTGGCATGACTTCTCTAGTTTGTTTGGCATTCGTCAACGCCACCTCACACTTCCTTTGGTGAGAGGTCTAGAGTACATGATAAGGCCTTTACAATGCATCACTCCACCATAGTCCACCCCCTCTAAGGTTTCGTCCTTCCCCAGGGCCCCCTCTTGAGCCAGGTGGGTACAACATAGGTCGTAACATGACTACCCACCGCACCAACAGGATCAACCATGATGGAGCTTTGCAAATTAATCGGCCAGGTCCTGCCCACATAGGACAAGTGGTTACACGATGGTGACTAGCAAGATGCGGCTCGCAGACCGGTCCTTAACTGGCTTGGGCGACCACCACATACCCCTGGACCTCAACCTTACCCAGGATTGAGTCCGTGCATAAACATTGCACCAGCCAAGCCAACCAATTCACCCAAGACCAAATCTATTTTCCATTTCTTTGCTTCCCTAGCAACATTTTCATACCTCCATGACAACCCAATGCCATTGCCAAAACATGTTTAAACAACAGTTGGTTAATGGAGATAAAACTTCCCAAAATCAAATACTTTTGGTCTAAGCACAACTAAGCTTTTCCTTTCCAAAGATTCTGGTTCATGCTATTGCCTTCAACCAGTTTTTAGCTAGGGTGACAACATGTTTGGTTCAATGTCAAGATTGGCCATACAAAGGATTTGGGCATAACTATGAACTTAAAAACATGTATTGAAATAGGTAAGTAAAATAAGCATGCATAAACCTTTGAAACAGAACATAGTAATTTAAAGTAATGGGTGCAACATGGTCAAGGGTGTAACATGCCTTGCTCAAACGCCTAGGTGTCTTCTTCTTCCTCCAAGAACTCCTGCTCTTCGGTGCCTTTGCACTCTACACGGTGGAAATAAAACAACTCAAATAGAGCTCAAATAAGATCCAAAGAAACTCCAATAAAGCACTGAAATAAAACCAACAGAGAGTCTAGGTGATCAGGGGGAGGTCCAAGGAGCTTGCGGGAGGAGGTCCGAAGCTAAGGAGAGGAGGTCCAGAGGGCTTTGGAGGAGGTCCAAGAGCTAGTCAGTTTAGCCAGGGAGTGGAAATGAGCAAAGGGTGAAGAGGATGAGCTGCCCAAGCTTATATAGCCAGAGTCACCCAGATTTCCAGGGGTACACATGTTCACAAGTTAGTGAAGGAATGATAGGAGCAGGTAATAGATGGGACCAAAGATAGCCTAGTGCTACCAAAAGGTGGTAGCATTTAATGCGACACCATAGACATTAAATGCTTTGAGGACTTCCAAGTGCAAAGGACATGGTCAAAGGATAAAAAAGAGGTCGTGACTGACAAATAGGGCCAATCAAAGCTCAAGGGGAGGTCCTGCGGACAGGAGGTCCAAAAGACACAACAATGGGGAGGTCCTGACGGTCAGATATCTCAAGGGGGAGGTCCTAACGGTCAGATCAAATCAAGAGAAGGTCTTGACGGTCAGATCTCTCAAGGGGGAGGTCCGACGGTCAGATCAAATCAAGGGGAGGTCTGGACGGTTAAGATCTCCAAAGGGGAGGTCCTAACGGTCAGATCTAACAAAGGGGAGGTCTGGATGGTTAAGATCTCCAAAGGGGAGATCCTAGCGGTCAGATCTAACTAAGGGGAGGTCTGGACGGTTAAGATATCCAAAGGGGAGGTCCTAACGGCCAGATCTAACAAAGGGGAGGTCTAGACGGTTAAGATCTCCAAAGGGGAGGTCCTAACTGCCAGATCTAACAAAGGGGAGGTCTGAACGGTTAAGATCTCCAAAAGGGAGGTCTTAACGGTCAAGATCTAAGCAAGAGAGGTCCTGACGGCTAAGATCTCCAAAGAGGAGGTCTTAACGGTCAAGATCTAAGAAAGGGAGGTGAGCGATAGCGAGATAAGGAGAGGGAGAAGCGGGAGCCATTGGATTTCAATCGAATGGACCAAAGTGATTGGGCCGTTCGGACCATCCAGAGCTAACGCTAGATCTCAGCCATTGAGCTGTATCGGGCGGTCCAAAATGGTTGGGACGTTCGAACCAGTCGAACGCCTCTACAGATCGGGCCGTCCAGCAAAGATCTGAGAGCTCAGAGAGGGTGGGACGTTCGGACCATCCAAACGTCTCACCAAGATCAAACCATCCAATGTAAATCGAACGATACACAAGCGATAGAGGTCTGGATCAAGCGAAAGGCTCGAACGGACGCGAGGGAGGTCCAAATAAACAAGGAGGAGGTCCTAGAGGACACAGGGAGGTCCTGAAGAACACAGAGAGGTCCAAATAGACAAGGAGGAGGTCTTAGAGGACACAGGGAGGTCCTGAAGGACACGGAGAGGTCCAAATAGTCAAGGAGGAGGTCCTAGAGGACACAGGGAGGTCCTGAAGGACACGGGGAGGTCCAAATAGACAAGAAGGAGTTCCAACAGAACATAGAGTGAGTTCAAATGAACATGAGTGAGGTTTAGACCTAGGAAGGGAGGTCTGGACCAGAGAAAATCCAACCACTTGGGAGGTCTAGACCTAAGGAGGTCCGGACCAGAGAAGAACAGAGCTAGCGCAGAAAAAGAGGAGATCGCCAAAACTCCACAAACCCAATTAACCAAATGCGAGTTTTAGTTGAAGTTTGATTTAGTCAAGTGAAATCCATTCTGAAATTCTCACGTTAAGCTTTGAATTCTCATCAAAACAAAATGGTTCTTTTTATTTTAAAAATTCAAAAAGGCTCTGAAAATCAGGGTGTTACAAGGGAAAACAGAGATGCGCAGGAGGAACCAAAGAGAAGAGCACTCACAAAATTTCAGGGGACGGAGAAAAAGCCAACCGTTGAGCCACCTTAAGTTGAAGGGAAAGAGGAGGAGTCTCCACCCGAAGCCACGAACGGCTGACGAGTATTTCGCCATGCCTACGCCTCTGACGCCGCTCGGGATGGGGCAAGCCCATCAGAATGTGAAGCCAAGGTTCAGACTCAGTCTCAACATTCTCTCCTTCCTTCCCCCCAGTGACAGGTGACCCCACCATTCTTTTTCTTTTTCCATTTCTTTTCTCTTTTTCTCAAATGAGAAATTACCAAAAGAGCCTCTCAAATACAACAGTCCCCACCAATTTATCAGTTGATAAAAGATGCTCCAAGTCTTGTTTAATATACAGTTGTTTGACGATGAGTACCTTACGGGTTTGAATCCAAAGTCTAGCAACAAGGACTATGACTTTGCACAGACAAATAAGGACTTCACCTTGATCCAATACCATGGTGTGAGAGTTTTCGGCCAAGTTACATTTGGCACTGGGCGGCTTGCCCTTTTCCCTATCGGGTTAGGACGTTGCTGTAATATCATGTATTATAAATAAGTAATTAAAGAATTAATAATAATAATAATATGAATTTAGTGGGAAAGGGGAAATAGTGGTGGGCCTTCGGCCCATGGCCCAAGAGGGGGCCAGCCACCCACATAAGCAAACCAGAAACCCTAGCCCCCACCCCTGTGCAGCCAGCCGCCATCCTACTTGCGCCATGTTCTTTTTTATTCTTCTGCCCTGCGCTACGTGATGCTCTTCCTGCTGGACTGCTAGCTCTGCTCCCCTACGCCAGATGCTTTGTTCTAGCCCTCTGCCGCTGCATGGTGCTCTGCCGACGTTGCTTGTTCTGCATGCGCGTGTGCTAGCTAGCATGCATGGCTGCATAAAGTTGTAGATATAATTAAGACCCGGTTGCTGTTAGCTGCACTACATGGAAGCTGAATCATGTTGCATGAATTGCGTGTGCTGTTGTGCTGGTCTCCAGAGAAAGAAAGATAAGGAAGTTAGATGCTGCCGCCCCTATGCATGCAAATGGCTGCTGCAGCCGCCCTATGCATGCAAATGGATGCATGCTGCCGAGAGTGTTAGCTGCCAAGAGAGATAAATCAATGCATGATGTGTTCTCTGTGGCGCTGCTGATCAAGAGGAAGGAAATAAGAAGCAGGAGAGAAAAAGAAAATAAGGAAAGAAAAGAGAAGAGGAAACTAGAACGAGGAAGACGGGATTTGGGCTTTCGTCGTGTGGGTAATGATCTGTTTTTTCCTCTTTGTTTTGTTAAATTAATTAGATATTATAATCCAGATTAGAGACAGAGGTAGCACATGTTCATAAGGTGGATCGAATAGCAGATTGGTTTAGCCTGCTGTACTGTTATACCATTATTACGGGTAGTATAGAGGCATAATTTGAGAATTCCATCTACTAGAGAGTTGTAGAGAATTTCAATAGTTTTTGGCAGAATTTTTATTCATGTCAATCCGATGCATAGATTGTGAGATATGAATTTTATAGTTCTGCTGTCCAGTAGAGTTTGTCGTATGTTGACAGATCTACCTTTGGGTAAATAAATGGGGTAGAAAAATGGTAGAATCAAAGTTTCATCATAACTAGGAAAATGTAGGTTGCTTCGTGGGGGATTCCAGGAAGTCTTGATTGGTAGCATTTAGAGTTCGGATGAATAAGTTAGAGTCATTTTACTTCTGGGACCGCGGGTAGTGCGTCCGGTAGATTTGGGTTAATTTGGTCAGTTTGGCGTAAACATGCGAGGTCGATTAGTGGGATGGGTTGGTGCTGTGATGATATGATTTTGATGATGTTTTTGAGTGTGTGTTATTACTTGCTTATTCAGGGACTATGGTCTCATGCGCCGTGCCCTAATTTTGCCATCCGGCTTCGAAGGGCTAAGAGGCAAGTACATGGTAGAGTGGTGAACAACGGGTTGTTCACCATTATCATTGATATTACTTATCATACTATTTATTATGCTTTCGTTAAGCTTATTATTACACATGATATTGATGAAATTGAGTGAACTTCCGTGTTAGGCCAGGGTGTTACAGTTACGGTCATGTCCTTGTATCTAGTTCATGAGTACTTAATAAAGTATACCCTTATCTTCCTTTGATTGCGGCCTCACAATCATACTCAAGTAGGTGAATTCTTCAAGGAATCCTGTAGGATGATTCCCAATGCCATATATGTATCGAATTCATTAAGAGCTATTGCTCAACCTCCCATATAGAAAGAGCACTACAGCTAATCGGACCTTTAGATGTGCTCTCTAATCCGACACGGTTTGTTGTCTTAGAGCCTAGTTCACGGGATCTCCGATCTACTAGGATAGGTTACCACCAATGCGAGCCTTTACACGGGTATGAGCCCCATTCGCTTTGATGCTTCAAAGATGGCCTTTTGTGCCAATCCTTTGGTGAAAGGATCTGCCAATTTCCCTTCAGACTAGATGTATTCCACAAAAATGACACCTATCTCTCTGGCATGCCTTACCGACTTAAGCCATCTCTTTATATGTTTTGAGGACTTCTGTGGATATCATGGGGATATTTTCATGATCTTAGAATGATGGGACAATTGGCAATAGCGTTGAAGTTTTGTTGAAATTGTGGTTTTCGGCAAGTGACAGAACTTTTGGTAGTACTGGTATCTACTGGGCGGTACTACCGCAGGGCGGTACGACTACAAGAGGGAGCGGTAGTACCGCAAGGCAACTGGTTCGATCGGGTGGGCCAGATCGGACGGTTGAAACAGTGGTCCGAACGACACATCCGGATCGGACGGTCCGGATCCAGTGGGACGTTCGGACCGTCCGAATGATGCCCAAATCTGACGGCTAAATTGAGTGGTCCGAACGTTCCACTCAATCTGAGCTGTCCACGTGTCAAGGGACTTGAAAGTTTCTCTGGAACGGTAGTAACACAGTATGGAGCAGTAGTACCAGCTGGACGGTAGTACCGTTTATTACTTGGCGGTATGAAAATTCTAGAGAAGGTGTTTTTGGAAGTTTTGAGCTCTCGGGTGAAACGGTAGTACCGCAGCTCTTGGGCGGTAGTACCGTAGGGCGGTGATACCGTTTGCTTCGTGGCGGTACGAAAATTCCAGAGAGCGTGTTTTTAAGAGTTTTGTGAACATCTCTGAAATCGGTAATACCACATCTTGGGAGCGGTACGACCGTAGTGCGGTAGTACCGCTGGTAACATGGCAGTAGTACCGTTTGTGTTCAGATTGTCGGCCTTTTTGGCGATTTGGTTTTCGTTTAGAGTCAAGTTCATAGGCTTCAGTGCATATGTGTTGCATAATGCATGTTTTCACTAACGTGGGTCAAGTTGTGAAGAACTTGTTTCTAGAAACGATTTCTTGGTCTATTGCTGTGCATGTTGCTTGGAGGTCAGCGACGGTCAACAGCGAGGATGATCGGGACTAAGCTTGGAGAGTTGAGGTTCAGAACGATCAAGGATGTCGGGTGAGGTCAATGGACTCAAGCATGGCGCAGAATGGACAAGGATGAACGAACGGGCAGTTCGGTGTGACAGGTTGGATCAAGCGGCGCAGGGGTTGTGCAAGTGCCATGGAGGATTCGGTGGGAGCCGGATGTGAGAGACTTGCCGACATGATGAGAGCCGTTGATCAACCTACACGTGGTGAAGCAGGCAATTGCTTCATCAACATTGGACTTGGTCTTCGGAGAAAGACCGAGAAGGGGTATTTAGGTAATTTCACCTAAATACCGTTTGGTGACCTTTTGGCTAAACCACGGCGCGAGACGACGCAAGGGAAGCGGTTTAGGTCAAGAGAAGACGAAGACAACACTTTAAATTGCATGCGTGAGTTAAACCCATTTGTGTGTGGGCTTAACGGGTGCCTAAATTAGAATATTCTCTAGATGCTAGCCTCCACTATAAATAGTGTTGGGTGCTGGTTGCACCAGGGAGGACTTCATTTGGAAAAACCTAGTGTGTTTTAGGGTTTTAGAGAGAAAGGTGGAGAAGTTAGGTTTCTAGGGAGTAGATTGATTGAGTGCTCATGGATTGAGTTTTGTCCTCCAGGTTGGAGTAGCTGTAAACATCTATCATCTCGAATCAGTCCAAGCAAGTTCTCTTAAGTTGAGATTGTCTTGTTCTTGCTCTCTCTCTTTTATGATTTTGAGTTTTTTTGTTGATTCGTTGATCTTCCCTTGAGTTTTTGTGTTGATCTAGCTTGCTGTGACATGCGGGAGTGCATCTAAGATCATCTTGATCATCCATGACCCACGAGCAAGCCTTATATCTTATTTAGGTTTTTGACTTGGTTTTGAAACCATCTTCACTCAAATCGAAAAAGGTTGGATCTTTGACGTGGATCTACTTAATCGTTGATTGGAATAGGTTCCTTACCTCCTAGAGAAGATATGTTTCAAGTTTTGTAGAGTTTGGTCGAGTAAATAAAAAGTTGTGCCAATTTTGATTTGGATTTCGGGCTGTTCCAGGAAAATCGGTAGTACCGCACCATGCACTATAGTAGTACCGCGCATAGAACGGCGGTAGTTCCGATTCTAGGGTCTTCAGCACATTTTTATGTCTGTTGATTGCTTTGCTTGGGGGTTAGGAGTGGATTCAACTTAAGTCTTCCGCTATGTTTGTTTATTGATCTTCATAGCTCTCATGGCTATTGGAGTGAAATATATGTTGAATCCAATCTAAGGGAAAAATTGATCGAGCTCCTATTCACCCCCCCTCTAGTCACCTTTCCGGTCCTACAAGTGGTATCAGAGCCTGGTTAGCTCTTCTCATAGATCTTAACCGGTCTTAGGAGCCATGGTGTCTGACAAGTATTCCACCAAACCATCTGTGTTTGATGGAGTCGATTTTTCTTACTGGAAGGCTCACATGCATGCCTACATTGAGGCTCTAGGGCACTCAATTTGGCTTAAGGTCAAAAATCCTTATATAGTGCCAGCCTATGACGATGTGATCACACCTGATGTGGAGGCAAATAGCAAGGCTCGAAACTTCTTGATTCAAGGGCTTAGTCGATCTGAGTTTGAGCATGTCGCTCACTTGAGGTCTGCTCACGAGATCTGAAAGACCCTCGCTGACTACCATGAGGGCTCTACTGCGATCCAGGAAGTGAGACAGAACCAACTTAAGAAAGAATATTCAAAGATCGAACAAAGGCCTGGTTAATCTTTGGATGAGTTGTGGGGAAGGTTTTCCAAAATCCTTCATGACTTGCGTGCTGTGGATCTTGTGTTTACTAAGTCTGAGAATGCACGTCAGCTCTTGGGTGCAATTGACGTGAGAGTTTGGAGGGATGAAGATCACTTCCATCAATGACAACGCTATCATGAGTGAGCTTACCATGGATAAGCTCTACTCGAGATTGAAGACGCATGAGATTGACTTCATCTCATGTCTCCCCAAGATAGAGTCGATGGCTCTAGTGGTTGACCTGTCTAAGGGTAGCTCTTCTAATTCTTTGGATTTTGGCCCATCTAGATTTTCGTTATCCGCCTTGCACTCCTTGAGCAATGAGCAGTTAGAGAAGCTACCTGAGGATGATTTAGCCCTCCTATCCACAAAATTCACGAGAGCCTACAACAAAGTGAGGAGCAAAAGAAGAAGTGGCCCTGTTACCTGTTTTGAGTGTGGTGAGCCAAACCACATTCGGGCTAAGTGCCCCAAGCTGAAGGGCAAGGAGGAGAAGGACTTCTGGAGGCGTCCTTAAGCTTGAGATGCAAAAGCCAAGAAGCCCAACTACCGAAAGTTCGTCAACCGGGTCCTTGCCGCTCTTAAGAATGTTGATATGAGCGATGTGTACTCGGGGACGGAGGATGACGAGGATGATTCTCATGGCAAGAAGAAGGCCTAGGACTTCACCGGCATGTGCTTCATGGCTAAGGATAGCCGCGGCGTCGATTCCTCCAACGACGATGATCTCTTCAGCTATCCAAACAAGGTATGCCCCTCACTCAATGAGATGAAACACACTTTGGTTGCTGTTGAACGAAATCTGAAAAAGTAAGCTAAAATGATTAAGAGACAGGATATCATGATTGACAACTTGAACCTAGAAGTGGTTAGGCTCAAATCTATTAATCCTGCTGATGATTGTGATTCTTGCTCTAGCTTGCATGATGAATTGACCAATCTGAAATCTGCTCATTCCTCCATTGTAAATCAACTTAAAGATGCTCTAGATGAACTAGAATCTCTTAAATCTAATCCTAGTCATGTTTGCTTGGATGCTATTGCGCTAGATGTGACTTCTGTAGACGCTATTCCTTCACCTTGCTCAAATTGTGCTTTGCTCGAATTGAAATTGGATAGTGCTACTAAGGAATTGCTGAAATTTAATAATAATCACACTTGCTCTCATTGTGAGGATAGTAAGATTTAAATAAAAGAAATGACTGAAATGGTGCTTCATTCTAAGACTGCTTCTTGTGAAAACTGTCATAAACTCACAATTGAGAATGATGCTCTAAACAAGACTCTAGAGGAGAAATCTAAATTTGAACAATTCATGTCCATGACTGCATCCAAGAAAGTAGTTGATTCTAATTCTTGTACCTTTTGTACTGAAGTTGGGCATAATTTAGATGAGATACAAGAGACATTTAGAGTCAAGTTCAAAGAGCAGTTGGGTAGGATTAGGAATGCCTCTTGTGTGTCTTCTGAGGCCTTGAAGGTTGAGACAGCTCTTTATAAGGAAATGTATGATAGGGCAATCAAGTCAAATAAGTGTATCTCTTGTAAGGACCTAACCAGAGAAAATGACTACCTCAAAAGAACTCTTGAGAGATTCTCTAGTGGGAAGAAGAACCTTAACATGATCCTCGATCAATCTAAGGTGAGTGTAAAGAAGAGTGTCCTAGGATTTAATTCTCTAGAGTATTCCAAGAACCACCTACCTAAGGTTGTGAGAGCTGTTGAGAGTGGCAAGTTTGAGGTAGAACCCCCTGAGCCATCTAAGCTAGTCTTTAGATCTGCAGGTTTTGCCCAAACCTTTTCTAGCAAGACAAATGCTTCTAATTCTGCATATCAGACCTCTTAAAAGGTCAAGTATCGTTGCATCTTCTGCAAGAAGGATGGGCACATAGTTGAATTATGCTTTCGTAGAGCTAAGAATGAGAGGAAGGAGAGAGTGCGTGCTTTGAGGTCCATTAGGGGAGTTCCTTCACCTTCTACTGTCTCTAGAACCAGGAAGCCTGTCTTTCCTACTAGACATAGGCCTAGGTTTGTAGATGACTTCTTTTACTCTTTTAGTGGCTCTAGGCAGCATTTTGGGTTAGAATATCGTGAGGAGAGACCACGGGTAGCATCTAGACAGGGGGAGTACCTCGATTCGGAGAGGTCTAGGTGTTTCTCATGTGCATTCTTATGATTATCCCTCTAACCATTTTATTGCTGCTTCTACTGCTGTTCCTAAGCATCGTGTGGCTCGATCTTTGGATTCCCAAGTCTTTTATCACTAACTTGATCTTGAGGCATAGATGTTCCCTGTTTATGCCCTATAGGTTCGTCGTGCGAGGAAGGAGGACATATGGCTTGTTGACTCTAGGTGTTCTTGACACATGATTGAAGATTCTAGATGGTTCTCCTCCCTCACACGTGCATCCGGCAATGAGTTAATCACGTTTGGGGATGCTTCTACCGGGACCGTGACAGCCAAGGGCACAGTGCGCGTCAACAACAACTTCATGCTTAAGGACGCCGCTTTGGTAAGTAAGCTGAGGTATAATCTGCTATCTGTCTCTCAGCTTCTTGATGAGGGCCTAGAAGCGAGGTTCAAGAGTGGTGAGTGTAGAGTTCTAGACTCCTCGAGTGAGCATGTCTTTGGCATCTCCAGATTTGAGAGGATCTTTAGTGTTGATTTTAGTATCTCTTCTTCTTCCAGCCCTAGGTGTCTTGTGGCTTCTGACTCTTATGACTTAATGTTGTGGCATCGTAGGCTTGGACATATAGGCTTTGACCATTTGACTAGAGTCAGTAGCAAGAGCTTGATTAGAGGTTTGTCTAAGCTTAAGAATGTTAGAGACCTAGTGTGCACACCCTGTAGACATGGTAAGATGGTTTCTGCTTCTCATCCACCTCTTACTCTAGTGATGACTGATGGACCTGGTCAGCTCTTGCACTTAGACACGGTTGGACCTTCTAGAGTCTAGTCTGCAGGAAGGAAGTGGTATGTGCTCGTCATTGTGGATGAATTTTCTAGGTATTCATGGGTATATTTTCTAGTTTCTAAGGATGAGACATTTGGTTGTTTTAGAGAGTTGGCCCTTAGACTAGCAGTTGACCTCCTTGGAGCCTTGAAAACCATTAGAAGTGACAATGGCACAGAATTCAAGAACTCTTCTTTTGCCACATTCTACACTAAGAGAGGACTTGAGCACCAGTTCTCCTCACCTAGAGTTCCCCAGCAGAATGAGGTTGTAGAAAGGAAGAACAGAACCGTTGTAGAGATGGCTAGGACCATGCTAGATGTGCACAACACACCTAGGAGGTTTTGGGCTGAGGCGATCTCTACTGATTGCTATGTGTCCAATAGGGTGTTCTTGAGATCTTTCATAGGCAAGTCTTCCTTTGAGCTTAGATTTGGTCGTAGGTCTAGAGTCTCTCATTTCAAGATTTTTGGTTGCAAATGCTTCATTCTTAAACATGGCAACTTGGATAAATTTGAATCTAGATGTTGTGATGGCATTTTCCTTGGATATCCTGCTCATTCTCGTGGCTATCGTGTATTTAATTTGGATACTAACAAAATTGTTGAGACTTGTGAAGTCACTTTTGATGAGGCTAGTCCTGATACTAGACCCGATGGTGCAGGTACACAGGTCCTTGGTGATCGAGAGAGTATCTTCGTCGACGACGACTCTGAGGATGAGGAGCCAATCCATCCTCTAGGCACTCTTGAGATGGTTAGAGAGCCTGCTTCTACTTCTCCAGCTTTAGGAGAGCAGCCTCTTCCCACCTTCACCGGTGCTTCGAGTGGCTCTGCTCCTACCTCCACAGCTCATGAGGTAGAGGCCACATCTGTACCAGGACCTCCTCTTTATATTCAGCGACAACACCCACCAGAGCAGATGATTGGGGATCTCCATGAGCGAGTTACTCGCTCCAGGTTTATCTCTCCAGACTCTCATGCATATTCTGCTTTTGTTGCGTCCTTTGAACCCCAAGATGTCACCTATGCTTTATCTGGTTCCTCTTGGGTCAATGCCATGCATGAAGAGCTTGAAATTTTTGAAAGAAACCAAGTCTGGACCTTAGTTGAACCTCCACCTAATCACAATGTAATTGGAACAAAATGGATTTTCAAGAATAAGCAAAGTGAGGATAGGTTGGTAGTTCGCAACAAGGCTAGGCTTGTAACTCAAGGTTATTCTCAGGTAGAAGGCTTAGACTTTGAAGAGACCTTTGCTCCTGTAGCTAGATTAGAAACCATTTGTATTTTGCTAGCTTTCGCGACATCTAAGAGCTTTAAGCTTTTTCAAATGGATGTCAAGAGTGCTTTTCCTTAATGGTTTTATAGAAGAAGAAGTCTATGTCAAGCAACCCCTGATTTTAAAAATCACAAGTTCCCAAACCATGTGTTTAAGCTTTCCAAAGCCTTGTATGGATTGAAGTAAGCCCCTAGAGCTTGGTATGATAGGCTTAAGAGTTTCTTGCTTAAAAATGAGTTCAAAATGGGAATGGTAGATAAAACCTTGTCACTCTCAGGCATGGTAGAACTTTTTACTGGTTCAAGTTTATGTGGATGACATCATATTCAGTGGTTCCTCTCATGCTTTGGTATTCAGATTTTTAGATTCTATGAGCAAGGAATTTGAAATGAGTATGATGGGCGAGCTAACTTTCTTCCTTGGTCTTAAGTCAAGCAACCCAAAGAAGGTATCTTTATTCATTAAAACAAGTATACAAAGGATCTTATTCGGCGCTTCGACATGGGAAGCAGCAAGCCAATGTTTACTCCAATTGCCACTTCTACCGTGTTGGATCCTGATGAGGATGGAGAGCCCGTGGACCAGAAGGAGTACCGCGGCATGATTGACTCTCTCCTCTACCTCACGGCGTCGAGGCCAGATATACAGTTTGTTGTGTGTCTATGCGCTCGATTTTAGGCTTTCCCTCGTGCCTCACATCGTCAAGCAGTGCGTCGTATCTTGAGGTACTTCCAGGATACTCTTGATTTTGGACTCTGGTATTCTTCTGATTCTGCTCTCTCCATTCGGGCTTTTTTTTATACTGATTTTGCGGGGTGTAGAGTGGATAGGAAGAGTACTTCTGGCACTTGTCACTTCTTAGGCACCTCTCTCAACTCTTGGTCATCTAGGAAGCATTCCTCTGTTGCACAATCCACTGCCGAGGCAAAGTATGTAGCTGCAGCTAGTAGTTGCTCTCAGGTTCTCTGGATTTTGTCTACTCTGTGGGACTATGGGTTGTCTTTGGATAGTGTTCCTCTCTTCTGCGACAACACTAGTGCTATAAATATTGCCAAAAACCCAGTGCAACACTCTC
Source organism: Phyllostachys edulis (assembly GCA_036346405.1). Taxonomy (NCBI): domain Eukaryota; kingdom Viridiplantae; phylum Streptophyta; class Magnoliopsida; order Poales; family Poaceae; genus Phyllostachys; species Phyllostachys edulis. The sequence continues at coordinate 67,080,465 of CM070556.1, read as the reverse complement.
GGACCAAGCATATTGACATTAGATATCATTTCCTTAGAACCATGTAGAAAAAAGTGATGTTGTGCTTCATTTTGTAGAGTCTGAGCAGCAGGTTGTAGATATTTTCACTAAGGCTCTTGATTCTTCTCGTTTCGCTTCTTTGTAGGGAGAGTTGGGGGTTATTAGTCCTCTTAGCCTGTTTTGAGGGGGGGTTTGATCTTTTGCATTTATTGTACCATATTGCATTTTAAATTCAGCAACTTGCATTGTAATATAAGTTCACGGAGCTTTGATTATTATCCTTGTGTGACATGCTTTCATGCCTTATACCTTGCCATTTCTTGTACTAGTCTGCTAGATTTATCATAGCTTTTCATGTGTAGCTTAGCTTTTGCCATGCTACCTCTTTTAATTGTGAGAAAATTTCAATTAAAACATGACTTGTTGGATCTTGTGACTAGTTTTGCCATAGTGATCCTCTTATGATTCATGCCATGTCAAATAGGCTAAATTGAGTCTTGAACCTAATTTGAGTTTTAGATTGAGCTATACTAGTTCATAAGTCAAGCGAATGAAAAATGATTTCTTCTGTGCGAAAAAACTGATCTAACCAATTCTTTCTCATGAGACGGCTTGCCATTGCACTAGGCATGAACTCAAGGGGAGTTTTGGATGACCTAGACCACTCTCTTAGGCTTATTGCTTGGGATGGCCGCGGCACGGCTTGAGATCTAGCACAAGGCTAAGAAAACAAAATTTGAAAATTGGTTGAAGCTTAGGAGGTAGTTGTGGATGGCTCCTAGTCCAGGACTTGCTTTGCTAAGATAAAACCAAAAATCAATTTTAGCAAGTGCTAAATGTGCTAAGTATGCTTAATTCCAAATGCCTGAACAAATTAATTCATCATTGAACTCATAGCGCTCTAAATTGACTCATTTATAGCTTCTTGGTTCCATTTAGTTTATTGACATAGCTTGACTCATTTTTGGATACCTTTGGCTAAACTATGATCTTGAGCACCTTGTCATGTTGAAAGTTCATTTAATCTCAGATTATTTCTCATTTGGTTTTAGCTTTGCCATATATGATTTGCCATGATATAAAATAGCCACTTCACATAATATGGCTTGGTGTAACACTTGTAAAGTCCTCTTAGATAATTTTCATGGCTCCTTTTGCTTAAAATGAATTAATTGCAGCTATTCCATTTCATTCATACTCTATCTTCTTCCATGCACCTTGATGACTCCATTGTCAAAGGGGGATAAAGTTTGGTAAAAATGTTGTTTTAGTGCTTGATTTGGTGTTTTTAGGGGAGAAAGATGTGGAGCTTTACAATGTTCAAAGGTCATATTGAACAATTATTCTATCTTATGGACCTTAAGTGAGTTTTTTTACTCTTCTCTGGAATTTGAAGCTTTTTTGCTTTCTTCTGTCGTTTCTCGCTGGCCGATACTTTTCTGAAGCCAACTTGGTCACTTCCATTGCATTCTTTTGTCTTTAAACCAAGTTGTGCCTTTGCGCGAAAACGTCGAGTTTTTATTTTCAAACCTCAAAACTTACATTTTTAGGAAATTGCCAATGTGTTCATCAAGGGGGAGATTGTGGATATCATGGTGATATTTTCATGATCTTAGGATGATGAGACAATTGGCAATAACGTTGAAGTTTTGTTGAAATTGTGGTTTTCAGCAAGTGACAGGACTTTCGGTAATACCGGCATGTACTGGGCGGTACTACCATAGGGCGGTACGACCGCAAGAGGGAGCGGTAGTACCGCAAGGCAACTGGTCCGATCGGGTGGGCCAGATCAGACGGTCAAAACAGTGGTCCGAACGGCACATCCGGATCGGACGGTTCGGATCCAGTGGGACGTTCGGACCATCCGAACGATGCCCAGATTGATGGCTAAATAGAGTGGTCTGAACGTTCCACTCAATCTGAGTCGTCCACGCATCAAGGGACTTGAAAGTTTCTCTAGAACGGTAGTAACGCAATATGGAGCGGTAGTACCGCTGGACGGTAGTACCGTTTATTACTTGGCGGTATGAAAATTCCAGAGAAGGTGTTTTTGGAAGTTTTGAGCTCTCATTTGAAATGATAGTCTGCATGACTCTTGGCGGTAGTACTCACAGGCGATGATACCATTTGCTTCGTGGCGGTACGAAAATTCCAGAGAGCGTGTTTTTAAGAGTTTTGTGAACATCTCTGAAATCGGTAATACCGCATCTTGGGAGCGGTACGACCGCAGTGCGGTAGTACCGCTGGTAACATAGCGGTAGTACCATTTGTGTTCAGATTGTCGGCCTTTTTGGAGATTTGGTTTTCGTTTAGAGTCAAGTTCAGGGGCTTCAGTGCATATGTGTTGCATGATGCATGTTTTCACTAACGCGGGTCAAGTTGTGAAGAACTTGTTCCCGGAAACGATTTCTTGGTCTATTGTTGTGTAGGTTGCTTGGAGGTCAATGACGGTCAACGGTGAAGATGATCGGGACTAAACTTGGAGAGCTGAGGTTCAGAACGATCAAGGATGCCGGGTGAGGTCAATGGACTCAAGCATGGCGCAGAATGGACAAGGATGACCTAACGGGCAATTCGGTGCAACAGGTTGGATCAAGCAGGGGGGGTCGTGCAAGTGCCATGGAGGTTTCGGTGGGAGCCAGACGGGAGAGATTTGCCGACATGATGAGAGCCGTTGATCAACCTACACGTGGTGAAGCAGGCGATTGCGTCATCAAGATTGAACTTGGTCTTCGGAGAAAAACCGAGAAGGGGTATTTTGGTAATTTCAACTAAATACCATCTTGGTGACCTTTTGGCTAAACTGCGGCGCGAGACGATGCAAGGAGAAGCGGTTTAGGTAAAGAGAAGACGAAGACGACGCTTTAAATTGCGTGCGTGAGTTAAACCCGTTTGTGTGTGGGCTTAACGGGTGCCCGAATTAGAATATTCTCTAGATGCTAGCCTCCACTATAAATAGTGTTGGGTGCTGGTTGCACCGGGGAGGACTTCATTTGGAAAAACCCTAGTGTGTTTTAGGGTTTTAGAGAGAAAGGTGGGGAAGTTAGGTTTTTAGGGAGTGGATTGATTGAGTGCTCACGAATTGAGTTTTGTCCTCTAGGTTGGAGTGGCTGTAAACATATATAATCTCGAATCAATCCATGCAAGTTCTCTTAAGTTGAGTTTGTTCTTTTTCTTGCTCTCTCTCTTTTATGATTTTGAGTTTTTTTGTTGATTCGTTGATCTTCCCTCGAGTTCTTGTGTTGATCTAGTTTGCTGTGACATGTGGGAGTGCATCTAAGATCATCTTGATCATCCATGACCTATGAGCAAGGCTTAGATCTTGTTTAGGTTTTTGACTCGGTTTTGAAACCATCTTCACTCAAATCGAAAAAGAATGGATCTTTGATGTGGATCTACTCAATCGTTGATTGGAATAGGTTCCTTATCTCCTAGAGAAGATATGTTTCAAGTTTCGTAGAGTTTGGCCGAGTAAATCAAAAGTTGTGCCAATTTTGATTTGGATTTCGTGCTGTTCTAGGAAAATCGGTAGTACCGCTCCATACACTGTGGTAGTACTGCGATGCGGTAGTACCACACATAGAACGGTGGTAGTTCCGATTCCAGGGTATTCAGCACATCTTTGTGTCTGTTGATTGCTTTGCTTGGGGGTTAGGAATGAATTGAACTTAAGTCTTCGCTATGCTTATTTATTGATCTTCATAGCTCTCATGGCTATTGGAGTGAAACATGTGTTGAATCCAATCTAAGGGAAAAATTGATCGAGCTCCTATTCACCCCCATCTAGTCGCATTTCCGGTCCTACAACTTCATATTGTCCTTCCTACTCTTCGCCTTAACTAGAACAGTTTGGTTATCGCAGTAAGTTAAAATGGATGGAATTGGCTTTTGCAGCACATGTAGGTCAGAAAGGAGTTCTCTAATCTATTCTGCCTCTACAGCTGCTGAGTCTAGAGCTACCAACTCAGCTTCCATAGTGGACCATGTAAGGATAGTCTGTTTGGAAGACTTCCACGAAACAGCCCTACTTGCTAGAGTGAAAACATAGCCACTCATAGCCTTCATGTCATCCGAGTCACTGATCTAGTTAGAATCACTGAATCCTTCCAAGACTGCCGGATAGTAAGAATAATGTATTCACAAGTTAGAGGTCCCCTTTAGGTACCTAAGTACCCTATCTAGTGCTATCCAATTATCATCTCCGGGATTGGACGTATAACGACTCAATCTACTTACAACATATGAGATGTCAGGTCTCGTTGCACTAGTTAGACACATTAAGGATCCAATTATTTGAGAATATTTAAGCTGGTATTTTCCATGTCCAGTGTTTTTATCTAGCTTAACATTTGGATCATAGGATGTGGCCGCTGACTTACCATCCATGAATCCAAATCTGGTTAGGACCTTGTCCACATAATGGGATTGTGAAAGAATAATCCAATTTTCACCATTTATAAGCTTGATGTTTAAGATAACATTAGCTTCACTCAAGTCTTTCATATCAAAATTCTGGTAGAGGAAAGACTTCGTTTTATCGATTGCATCCATGTTGGTCCCAAAAAGCAATATCTCATCCATGTAAAAACACAGAATGACACCTTAACCCCTACTAAACCGATAGTAGACACATTTATCGGCTTCGTTTACACAAAAGCCGACCGAGGTCAGAGTACTATCAAATTTCTCGTGCCATTGCTTGGGAGCTTGCTTTAGACCATATAAGGATTTAATCAATCGACATACTTTCTTCTCTTGCCCTTCAACCACAAAACCATCGAGTTGTTGCTACAAATCTCCTCATCCAACTCTCCATTTAGGAAAGTGGTTTTACATCCATTTGATGTACTTGGAGTTTGTATGTGGCAGCTAGTGCTAAAAGCACCCGAATTGTGGGTAAATAATCCACAGGAGAGTATGTATCAAAATAGTCTTCACCATTTTTTTTGCGTGAAAGCCCTAGCCACTAAACAGGTCTTGTACTTTTCTATAGTGCCATCAGGTCTATGCTTTCTTTTAAAGATCCATTTGCAGCCCACTGGCTTATATCCAGATGGAAGGTCCGCAACCTCCCACGTTCCGTTAGCTATGATGGAACCCATCTCACTACGGACTGCCTCCTTCCAGTATTCTACATTCGGGGATGTGTATGCCTCTAAAAGGGTTCGTGGTTCATCATCCACGACATAGGTGACATAGTCATCGCCCAGAGACTTTTTAGTCCTCTGCCTTTTACTCCTCCTCAACTCCAATTCTAGAGTGGTGTTATCCACACTAGGAAGAATAGAGTGTTCATGTGAACCATTAGAGTCTATGACTTCATTCGGTCTCATAGGGAACACATGTTCAAAGAACATCGCATCAGGAGATTCCATCATTACATTTGTAGCGATGTCACTCACCTCGGATTTGACCACTAGAAATCTATAAGCCGTGCTATTTTTAGCATACCCTAGAAAGACACAATCAACAGTCTTATGATCAAGCTTTCTTTTCTTCGGCAATGGCACATGCACTTTTGCAAGGCATCGCCAAGTTCGAAGAAATAATAAGTTAGGTTTTCTCCCCTTCCATCCTTCATAAGGTGTTTCCTTTTAATTGCGAGGCGGCACCCTACTGAGGACATAATTAGCTGTGAGAACTGCTTCACCCCACCAATAGTCCGACATACCTAAACTTTGTGGCATAGCATTAACCAAGTCACAAATAGTTTGGTTCTTCCTTTCAGCTATTCCATTCGATTGAGGTGAGTATGGTGGAGTAATTTCATGAATTATTCCACTTTCTTCATAGAGTTTGAGAGAATTCATTTTAGACGTATTCACCGCCTCGGTCCGACCTTAACCGTTTGATTTTCTTTTCTAGTTGGTTTTCCACTTCGACTGTAAAGATTTTAAAGTATTCTAGTGCTTCATCTTTCGAATTAAGTAAGTAAATATAGCAATAGTTAGTCGCATCATCTATGAGGGTTAGAAAATAACGTTTGCCACCTTTAGTTAATATTCTATTCATCTCACAAAGATCAGAATGGATTAGCTCGAGTGGATAGGTGCTTTGCCTTTCAACGCTATGAAAAGGTTTTCGGGGTTGCTTAGCTTGCACACACACTTCACACTTAGAACCCTTCTCATAATTATAGCTTGAAATTAAACTAATTTTACTTAACCGCACAATGGCTTCAAAGTTAACATGACATAAATGAGAATGCCAGATATCATGAATTTTATTGCAATGAGAAACATTAAAAATGTTTACATTATTGAAATCAAGAATAGATAAGTGGAACATGCCCCCGTTATCATAGCCTTTGCCCACAAAATTACCAAATTTGGTCAACACGACCTTATTGGACTCAAATACAAGCTTTATTTCTTGCCTACATAGCATAGACTCACTCATCAGATTATGAGTCATTGTAGGCACGCACAACACGTCTTTCAGAATGAGTGTTTTGTCTGAAGTGAGCTTCAAGCAAATCTGTCCAATCCCATGTATTGTAGCAGCAGCTGAGTTTCCCATTAGGACGGATCTAACACCTTCACCCTGAAATGAAGAGAAACATGATTGACAAGCACATATATGTCTAGTAGCACATGTATCAAACCACCAATCAATAGATGGATTTGCTATAAAGGCCTGAGGTACAGACCCTTTAGAACTAGAACTAGCCAGTACGATATTCACTTCTGCCTTTCGGCCTTTATGCTGACGGAGAAGGACCCTTGACTTTACGATTGCGGCACTGATGGGCTTTGTGATGGGTCGGCGTCCACGAGAGCGAGAATGACACAAGGATTTATACAGGTTTGGGGGTCCGAGAGAACCACCTTACTCCTGTCGGTGGCTTGCTAGGGGTTCGATGGTTCCTCCCAGAGGCACACATGATGTCTTGCTTCTTATATTCCTTGAGATCTCTCTCCCCCAAATGGGATATACATGGGGTATTTATAGGCTCTTGGGCTGTATGTATTGAACTGGTGCACGTGTCTTCTGTGAAACGGGTCCCGTTAGAGTGAAGGGTGAATTATTCTTCCAACACTAGCCCCCTGTCCCTTGGCGTTTTAGAAGGAATGCCCGGAGGGGCAGTCTTGGGTCACTCCACTTGTTGTGCTAGGATCAATGATTGGCCTAGAATTGCAGGTCTAATCTACTTGAGCTTCAAAGTCAGGTCTTGAAGACATGATAAGCCCTTAGGCTTTAATCAATATTTGTTGGGCTTGCGGATTGCTTCCTCTCATCCTTGGCCTTGGTGATATTTAGGAAACAACTAAAAGCGTGTGTACTTGGGCTGTACAAAAACTGTTGTGTATAGCTTATATATTACAAGGTGAAAGGAAGGGGCTGTGTCCGGAAAGCAGGAGTGCAGCGTATGAGTCTGAGTAGAATATGTAATCAGGATTCGGGCTCCTCCAGCTATTGGGTCGAATCCAATAGCTGGAGGATATCTATTCCCCCTACCCCTTGGTGTTTCGGGGAAAACACGAAAAGGGGTAGTCTTGAATCATGCCACTCCTCTTGCTATGCTGGGATTGACGCTTGGCCTAGAACCAGGGGTGGGTCTTGAAATTGGGTTATACCAAGGCCATTTGGGCTTGTCAAGCCACTGGGCCGAGTTCCCCTTTTGAGCTACACGGGGACTGTATATAATAGAGTCTCAAGATCCCCAAAAGATCAAGATGCCCTAGCCACTTCGTTTCTTCTTGTGGCTGCCGCCATCAAGTCCCGTCAGAGAAACACATCTTGGTCAAAATGGAAGAAGGAAGAGGGTGGTCAGAGCTCGAACCCCTACGAGCGAAGCCCCTTTTGGCGCCACGAAGCTGGGCGGCCATGGCGGGAGCTTAGGGCGACATGAGCTAGGGCAGCGCCGCCATGGGAGGTAGCCCAACTGGGTGAGTGGAACCAAAGGCCGAACCTCATGCAGCTCGAATGTATGGGCTCTTGAGGGCCAGTTAAATCCTTAATATACACTAGGGTGGCCAATCTTCACAGGAGGCCTAGGCATCGAGGTAAACTCTGGGTCCTTGATGTCCTGTTTTCCCTTCTTTGCTTCACTGGTTTTTTAGTATGAGAGTTGGGTGTGGCACTTGTGATGTTTTGTGGGATGAGCATGGGGCCGTGCTTGGCGAGACGCGGCACGTGATTCTCGCTAGGTTCTTGGGCATAACAGTGGTTTGGCGCTATGGGCGGGCCTTTGGCGCTATCGGTGGCGCTATGGAGCAGTGTGCTCTATGAAGTGGGGTGCTTATTGGCAGGGCGTTGGGCGCTATGGAGTAGGGAGCCGCAAGGGTGAGGGCATGGGCGCACGGGGCGTAGGCTGCCGCGAGGGTACGGGGCGCCATGAACTAGGCGCGGGGTGCCGCGAGGGGGTGGGGCGCCGTGAGGGTCCAGGCGGACACGAGGGCATTGGCGGCGCGAGGCGTGAAATTGCCATAAGATAAGCGTGGGTGGCCGTGAGCTAAGGCTGAGGTGGTCGTGAGCTTGGCACGGGGAGCTGGAGTGTGGGGCAGCTATAGGGCGCCACAAAGCTTGAGGGAGCTGGGGCACCCAAGCGTAGCCACAGCATGGTGCCAGGGGGCACACGTGAGGGCGCGGAGAGGACGCCAGGCTCATGGACGCTAGCGAGGCCCCATGCATGGGCAGGTGGTAGGCCGCTACCGTTTTAGGGCCTATAGGGCATAGGAAACTGGCCTTTTCTGCCACGAAATGAACAAGCTACATGTTGAATCTATTCCCAAGATGTTATATTCCATATAATTTATGTGCCTATTGGTGTTCCTCTACTGAATACTTATCCATTATGTATTGGTGGAATTACAGGTTTTCATCGCTCTGCCACCATGATTAAGGACTGCGATCTTTGTCGCCGGGTAAAAGTGAGACGGGGACTAGGCCGAGGCGGCCAGGATGGACCTACCATGTGATGATCTCGAAGAGGAGGTTGTCGGTGTTTTAGAACCGAACTTACGTAAAGATTGTTTGATTCGGGGGGTCTCCTAGAATGGAATCACTTGAAACCGACACGGGATTTTTATCTGAGTTCAAGCCTTCTCAGGAGAGAATAACAACCCTACTCTGTGTGTGTATGGTATTGAGTGTATTACGAACAATCGGGGAAAAACTAAGACTATTACAGATAGTGCTTGTATTCACGATGGCGATTGATCTTTCTCTTCCTTTCTCGATTGCCGCCTTTTATAATGCGTGAAGGGAGCGGCATTACTCGGACAAAGCGGCGCCTCATCACCTCCCGTGCTCAAGCACGTTGGTAATAATCACCGGTGTATTAACTCCTCCACGTCGCTCATGACTATATACCGAGATAATGGAGTATTACGTGTCATTACTCCATGAGAATAACGTATGATATTTGTTTGAATCCCTTAATCAATAAGACCCACTTATGCAGTAGGTTTATTTGATCATAAGGTGGTCGTAGCTGACCTAGTCGTAGAGGAGCCTACGACTATGAGGTAGTCGTAGCAAGACTTACGACTATGGGATAGTCGTAGCATATCTTACGACTATGGGGGTAGTCGTAGCATAACTTACGACTATGGGGGTGGTCGAGAAGAACTTCGACCACCCATTAGGCTCTTCCTCATAACATTAAGGGGTATACTCGGGGTCCACATGACGTCACATTTACCTATAATAAAATTATAGATAAAAGATAAAATGAGGATTATTATATCCTCGTCATCTAGCCCCCCAGCTTCAAGTGAAAGCAACTTACTTGGTAAAGGAGTTATAGATGGTCTTATGACCATGAGAGGATCGTAGAAAAATAGTCGAAGGAAAAACTCTTCGATTGTATACTACTTTGACCAGAAATATGCTTGGTCAAGAAAATTACCTACGACTATCAAGTAGTCGTAAAAGCATTCCTACGATCACGAGGTGGTCGTAGTATAGTGATCGGAAGAAAGAACTTTCGATTATCATTTCCTTTGGTTGAAAAGATCTAACCAAGGAAGTAATTTAAGCTTGAGGTGTAGCATAAACCTGATTTTCTCGGCGGACACCTGGGAATCTCAAGCGGCCTTGGTGCTTTATCTGTTGAAGCGGTTCCCGAGGCGATGGCGACCCTTGGAATATCACGCCTCGGCTCAAGGTACTGTGTTATAAATACCTCCGGGGTAAAACCTAAGATCTTACCTTTCCCCAAATCATTCTACTATTCATCAAGTTCTTGTCTTCTCCGCCACCAACTCGATCGAAAATCTCCTTTTCACGAGAAAATGGTAGGAGAGTTTCGAATGGGCAGTCGGAGATGGATACGGCGAAGATGCAAACCCTTGTCAATGCTGGGAAGATTCCAGAGAGAGTTCTTGTGGAGTGGTTCCCGGCGCATAAGCAGCAATGGCCGTCGGGGGAGGAAGGACAAATCCCCGTCTTCCAGGCGTATTGTGAGTGTGGTCTTCGATTACCTGCTCACCCCTTTCTCACACTGATACTCGAGCATTTTGGAGTAGAATTGGTGAACCTTGGTCCTAATTCCATCACCATGCTGAGCGTATTTGTATATCTGTGTGAGGCGTACCTGGGAATTCCAGCGGATCTTGAGCTTTTTCAGTATTTCTACGGAATGGCTCGACAATCTGGGATAGCTGGAAGTTGTGGTTTGAAGCTCCATGACGGGAAGTCGAAGGAGTATATTCAGATGTTCACTCGGTCCTCATGGCCGTTGTGGAGGAAGAGGTGGTTTTACTGGGAAGTTACCTCAGGAAGATGACCTCTCTTTAAGTAGGGAAGGCTCTGAAAAAGAAATCTTCATGGGATTCTACTCACGAAGATATCGGTAGGATTGTTCCTATATTCAAGCTATCAAGGACTTGAAGAAGGAGGGTTGATCGGATGGCATGTGGTGAAAGATTTCATCTGCCCGAATTAGTCCTTGAAGAAGCAGTATCTCCTATGTGGAGATACTCGGGAATACTGAACCGACCAGGGATTACAATGAGGGTAAGTGAATTTTCGACTTAGCTCTCGGTTTGGTCTTTCTGCAAAGTTGTTTAAAGAATGCCTTTATCTGTTTGAACAGATCTTTCACCGGAGAGATTGGCGTTAGAGTCGGACTCGTTTTTGAGAAGCCTCCACCACTTAGTGTGGCGGTTCCTAAGATCCTTGCGGTCGTATCCATGAGAGGAAAGGATGGTTAGCCTAAAGGTAATCGATAGTTGATTTTATCCTTAGGACTTTATAATTAAGTAGAAAGAACTTACGACTAGAGAAATGTTGTAGAAAAACTTACAACTTAGTAGTGACCGTAGAAAATCTTACGATTCGAGGAAAATAAAGAAAAACTTACGACTTGATCTTTGGTAAGTAGAAGGTCTTACGACTAGTTAGTAATTCTTCTTTTACTGTTTTGCTTCTGAAAGTAGGTATGGAAAATCGTCGGAATGACGAAGAAGCTATCTTGATAACCATCGGTGCAGAGTTGACAAAGACAAAGGCTCGGCTCCTCCAGTCAAGAGGCGTCGACTTACAAGAGCGGCGACAAGGGAGAACAAGCTCGAGTTCTAGCCCTTGACGGATCCTCTGCAAAGCCTGTGGCGGATCATAGCCTTGATTGAAGCCGAGGTCAAGTAAATTTGGTGAGGAGGTCGAAGCGGTGAACCTCTTAAGCGCAAACCTCGCAAGGCCAAGGTACCCTTCTATTATGACAAAAAATCTTCGCGAGTTTACCTTTGGTTTTGTCGGGCACCTAGAAAAGGAGATCTGGAAAGATTTTATGTCTTTTGTGAAGGACAATGCCGCTCAGTGAGCCTTTGGTGAGGCGTATTTGCTCTTAGAGTGGTCGAGACCGATCTCGACCATCCGAAAAATCAGAAACTAGAGGTGGTTCTGTCCAAAATCCACGACGAGGCGTGGTCGTGGTGAGCCTATTCTTCAACTTGAACTCCGACCGGGCGTGGTCGTAGAGAAGAAAGAAATCTTACATTGGGAAGGTGACTCCAAAATTCCGTTTAGGTCTAAGATGAGGTATGTGAAATATCTTGAAGTGTAAAACGACATTTACCTTGTTCCTTTTCACAACGACTTACTTTCCTTTGTTGTTTTTAGCAGACTCCTTGACCCCGAGAATGCTTGGTTGAGAAGCCTATTGCTACCTCTCCATTCTTTGGAGAGACAACAAGGAAATGGTCGATGGATCATCCTCGGCCCATGTGGTAGAAGAAGTCGTGGCTCGAAGCGGTTGTCACGACCGTGAAAGTCGTAACTATGGCCCACGAGGCGTGACCGCCATAATTCTTGAGTGGCATCTACAACCAGAGGTAACCGCCATGACCAGCGAGGTTGCAGCTACTACTCTTTGAGGTGGCGGCTACACCTATTGAGGCGTGATTCGACAAGCTGAGATAATCGCCATGACCACTAACGTGGTCGTGGGACTAGCAGAGGAATTCGCGAAGCCTCTGCCCAAGGTGGTGATGTGCACGACCACCGTGCGGGGAAGAAATCGTTGCGATCCTCCTTCACGGTACCCAAGAGAAACTACAATTTTAGAATCGGAAGATGAAGAATACTTCAACCATTACGATTTCTTTAGCCTGCTTCCATAGTGGGGTCTTACGCCTTTAGATCTGCCACAAGGTCCCCATCCCAAAGACATTCCCAATAGAGGAACACTTTTGATAATGGCGCCTTGAGAAGGTTTGGTGGGACCAAGTTGAGAGAGTGGGCAGTTTGAAGCACCCAGTGGTTTTCTCAATATTTGCTCTATCAACCATGAATGTAAGTATTTGATGATACTTATACATCTGGTATAATCTTCTCTTATTTCTCACTGTCTTGTCTTTTGCAGAAAGCCATAGAGCAAATCGCCGTTGTCGGTGAATATCATCGACAACTTCTAGAGCTGCGACAGGAAAAAGAGGAACTCTGCAAACAGGCAGAGAGGTGGTAAGTCACTGTTTTTCATAATCATTTTTGACTACTTATATAGTGCTTACGGGGTTTGTCATGGAAAAACTCACGACTAGGTACTGGTCGTTAAAGACTTCTGACGATGGCTTTGTCGAGAAGAACTTCTGAATAGGTGATGGTCGTAGAAGAACTTACGACCATGAGATTTTGTCGTAGAAAAACTTACGACTAGGTCGATGGTTGTAGAAGAACTTACAACCGATTGACCAATGCTTATGTTCACTTTTATCCTTTGCAGGTTGAACAGTGACGCAAAGACCTTAGCCGACTCGCTCGATTATGAAAAAGAGGAGTCAAAAAAGCTATGGGAAAAAGTAGAATTCCTTTTGGGGAAACTTAAAGAAGCCAACTCTGCAAACGCGAAATTGCAGGAAGGAATAAGCGATAAGTCTTGAACTTAAGGCGCTTCGACTTTGATCTTTATCTAACTCTCGCTTCTTTTCGAAAAAAGAAGATGAGATGAAAAGCTCGAGAATGAAGTCAAAGAGAAAACTTTAGTCATTCACGAGCTTACTCGTATGTCCAAAAATAAAGATCAAGATCTTGAGACGCGAGAACTTCGAATATCGGGTAAGTAATTCTTTACTGCGATCCTTCTGAGTTATTTCCTTTTCTTACTCCCACTTCTTTTCTAGGAATGGATCTTGAATTGGGAAGGCTCGAGACTGAAATCACGGAAAAAACCATGATTTATAACGAGACCGTCTTTATTGCAAGAAGAATCGAGAGGACATTAGATCATGGGAGAAAAAGCATCTTTGAGACCGTTGCTTCCCATAATGAAGAGGTCAAGAAGTTGGATTCTCGACTAGTGGGTAAGAAATTCTTTTACCCGTGATTATTTTTGTTTTTACTTCCTCTAGGAGTTTATCTTTGTTTGACCGGTCTTATTCTTTTGAACAAGTGGTGAAAACAAAAAGCTTCATGAGCTTCGACTTGTACCCAACGGAGATGGAAGCAATGAAGATTAAACTTCAAGGCAACATCACGCTCTGAACAATGTGCTTGGTGAGCTACATAGTGAGGAAAGACTCCTCAAGATGATACGATAACCGCTCACATAAGTACTATTGGGGATCAAGTCGGGACTTTGCAAGATCTGGTGACTACTCGAAGGCCAACCAATTTGAATCGATAAAGGAAGCGGTCGAAATTGCGATAAGTTATGCATTAGCAAAACTTAAAGCTCATGACCCCAACCTTAATGTGCAACCACTCGGCGGAACCCATTGCTCGAAGCGAAGGAAGGCGTCGATGGAGGAGATGCTGTCGGTTAGTAAAAAGTTTGAGAGGAGATGCGGTTGGGATCTCCCTCTTGAGTAACTTGTAATAAACACATGAAAAACAAGCTTTTGTTGATGTAATATACGATCCATCTTGTTTCTTGCAAATTATCTTGTCGAGTAGTTAGTAACTCAAAAGATAATTAGCAATTTTAAAGACTAAAAATTGAAGTCAAATTAATGACTTTATCCTAGCCCCGACTATTTGCTTAGTTTGTTGAAACTAAGTAAATAGTCTTATCTCTACAAATCATCTTGTCGAGTAGTTAGTAACTCAAAAGATAATTAGCAATTTAAAGACTAAGAATTGAAATCAAATTATCCTAGCCCCGACTATTTCTTTGAGTTTGTTTAGACAAACTAAGTAAATAGTCTTTAAAAGGTTTACAAAAAGAGAGGTTTGTTTAACTTGTAGTTTTTGGTCATAATTGTCATGCCTTTGGTCGAAAGAGTGGTAGCAATTGACACTAGGAAGTTCCTTCTAGTGGGCGGGACCACGTGCGAGAGGAGAGGCTTCGACTAGGTAATGTTAACATCTCAGACTAGATTAATTAAATCGAGAACATCAACTTGAGTTAAACAAACATCGAGAGAACTTCAAAAATTCGTTAGCCCTTCTTTGGAGGATTCAATAAGTGCACCTTACTGTTATCAAGAGTTGGAAGCGAGCGATGCTAGGAAGTTCCTTCTAGTGAAGCGGGACCACGTCTTGAGAGGAAGACTTGACTAGATGTGTTTCTTCCTCCGACTTAGTTAAGGCAATTGAATACACCAAAGGCGGTTGAATAAATCTTAAAAAGTGCACTCTGTTTAGAATATTTTTCAAAAATGAAGTGAAGAAATAATCTAAGGTGAAAGGAGTTGGCCTTCAAAAAAAATTTGACTAAATAAAACCGAGTTCTTTGTGTTGGCAACAAAAGCGAGTAACGAGTTGACACTAGGAAGCTCCTTCTAGTGGGCGAGGACCACATGCGAGAGAGGAGAGGCTTCGACTAGGTGATGTTATCTGCCTTCGACCGGTGTAAAAAAGCGGGTGTTTGAAACATAGTCGAAAAATTATGAAAGCACTACTCAAAAGTAAGACAATAGAGATAGAAAACACGAGTCTTTATTGTCAGAATGATTGGTTACACATAGAACTTGCGTGGCTGGTCGATGTTCCAAGAATTGAGAGAACTGGCCGTCTTCCATTGCCAATCGTCACAGACCACAGACGATTAACCCGACCTTTGTGTAAGGACCTTCCACTTGGGAGAAAGTTTGTTCGATTAGACTTGGATTGGCAAAGCCTCAATACCAAGTCACCTCTGCAAAGCTGCGAGGTTGGACCTTACGATCGTAGTATCTTCGCAAGGCTTGTTGGTAGGCGCCGAACGAATTAGGGCTGGTTTCTCCTTTCTTCAAGTAGATTAATATCATCTGCTCGAATTTGTTCTGGTTGGAGTCTGTGAATGTTTAGACTTCGTGTTGACCGTATCTTTAGTTAGGAGGAAGCATGGCTTCGACACGAAGACTAGAAAGAAAGATGTTTCTCTGTGGCTCATTGGTAGTTGTCTGAATCGCCCATATCTGAGGGTAACTCTTGTACCCAAGCCCCGGCGTTTGACGAGTGGTCGAAAACTCGAGTCTTAATTCCTCTCATTATTTGGCCGTTTGCACGTTCATTGCCCCATTACTCGGGATGGGCCACATAAGCATAACACAACTTGGTACCCAACTCGTCATAAAATTCACGAAATTTTCTTTCGAAAATGCTTACCATTATCTGTAATTATTCGACTCGGTACTCCAAATCGAGTAATTCGCATCTCATCATAAACCGTTTTGCCGCTTCGTTGTTATCTCGATCCACGAGTTGGCTTCAATCCATTTTGTGAGCGTATCAATAGCCACAAAAGGAACTCGAAACCTCCACGGAGCTTTGAGAACGGTCCTAGGATATCAAGACCCCGAGGTTGCAAAAGGCCAAGATAGAGTATTGTTTGTAATGCTGAGTGGTTGGTGTATTTACTGCTATAAGCGGCCTTTGGACACACTTTTAACCAACTCTTTAGCATCGTATAGGGCTGTTGGCGGTAAAAACCTTGTCGAAAAGCCTTGAGACCAGCGTTACAGAGGAAGCATGATTTCCACAGATGCCACCATGTATGTCGTGAAGGAGTGTTAATCTTTAAGCTCTGCGGAATGCATCGCATGAGCACCCCTTGAGTACCCCGTTTATAGAGAACTCCTTCGACCAAAGTATACATTTTGGCTTTTCGGGATAAGCGATTTGCCTCGAGATCGTCTTCGGGTACAGAACCCTTCTGAAGATAATCATAGATGGGCACCATCCATGTATCCTCGTACTCTAGAGATTTGTCTCAATAGGAGGTGTCTCACGGCTCGTCGACGTGAGAAGGCTTCAGAGTTGTTCCAAGAAGACTCCTTTTGGTACTTGGATCGGGAAGAAGCTATTGAGCAAAAGCTGATGCGAGGAAATTATCCTTCGAGGATGAATTGTGCCTCGAAACCTAAAAATGCTTTTCTAGCTTACGTACTTCCGATAAATGCCGAGACATTGTCGGGTTAGAAACCTTTGGTACTCTTTGCCGACTTGATTCACGACTAGTTGAGAGTCTCCTCTCACGAGTAGTCGGCGAATCGAGCGCTTCATTGCTTTCGTATACCAACTAGCAAACCTTAAATGATACGCCACATTATTAGTGGCACGAAAGTTTAATTGTATGGCATACTTTAAGGTCTCTCCGGTAGGAGATACCGGGACCACTGACCCAGAGCCACTTAAAATGGCGACCGTCAAAGTACATAGATCCCTTTGGTCGGGAATCGTCTTGGGGATCTGAGCGAGTTGAGATTTGTCCATTCGGCGACAAAGTCTGCCAAGATCTGGGATTTAATGGCCGTTCGGGACACGAAATGGATGTCGAACTCCCCAAGTTCGTGACCATTTTGCCATCGCCCATTGTTTCCTAATACGGAGGATCGCTCCCAAGGAAACTCGGGCAGCCTGACTAGTTTGTGCGCTGAAAATAATGCCATGATTTCCTCGAAGACATGAGGAGGGCATATAGAAGCTTTTGGACTGAGGGTAATGCTCCTTAGGTCGTGTAAACTTTCACTTACGTAGTAGACCGGTCGTTGTACATTTTCACGTTCTACGACCACTATTGCACTTCTTGCTGTGGCGTGGCAGCTAGGTAAACCAAGAGCGTTTCTTCCGGCCTCGGAGACCGTAATAGGAGCACTCGTAAGGTACCTCTTGACATCCTCAAAAGCAGCGTTGCCTCTTTCGACCACTCAAAACCTTCGTGTTTCCTTAGAAGTTTAAAGAAAGGTAGTCCCTTTTCTCCCGATCGTGCGATGAAAGCGACTTAAAGCCGCCATGCACCCAAAGTGAGTTTCGGACTTCTTTCCGTAGTTGTTGGGCGCATTTCTAAAATGGCTTTTATCTTTTTGATTTGCTTGATTCCTCGTATTGATACTAGGAATCCAAGCAATTTCACTGAAGATTCAAATACACACTTCTCGAGATTAAGTTTTAGCGATGTTTTACGAGATTGTCGAGCGTTTCTTCGTGTCGATAATATGATTAAGTCTCTTGATGCTTTTGACAACTAGATCATCAACATAGGCTTCTAGATTTCGGCCTAATTGAGATGAAAAAGTTACTGCATCAAGCGTTGAAAAGAAGCACGGCATTTTTTAGACCAAATGGCATTTTGACATAGCAAAATATACCAAATGGTGTAATAAATGCGGTCTTTTCTTCATCGTCTAGACACATATTGATCTGGTGGTATCGAATATCGTCTAAAAACTTAACATTTCACAACTGCGCAGAGAGTCAACCAACCGATCGTCTGAGGTAAAGGAAAATCGTCTTTTGGACAAGCTTTATTAAGATCGATAAAGTCTCGCGACATCGCCATTTGCCATTTGACTTTCTAACCATTCTGAGGTTAGCCAACCATTACAGGTGGTTGACCTCTCTTATAAAGCCCGCTTTAAGTAGCTTATCAATTCGATTTAATAGCATCTCGTCGATCGGGGCAAATCTCCGTAATTTTTGTTTCTGGGTACTTTGTCGGTAGTAAAGCTAGCTTTCGCGGCTCGATCACCTCCCTGGGACTCGGGCATGTCGGATGCTTGCCCGCTGAATACATCTGCGTTAGCTCGGAGGAAGGTGATGAGGCGTCTTCCTATTTGGGGTCGGAAGTATCCCGATCTGAGCGATCTTGAGGCTCCCTGCGTCGTGAGGAACCTCTTTGACTTTGTCGTTCGGCTTTGGTGCGACTTTGAAGCCGACTTGCTAGTCGAAGGTGATTTCTTCTCGAGTTGGTATTTGTCCTACCATCTCGAGGATCGGCGATCGCGGTATCGCCATCTTCTTGTCACAATGGATTGTGATTACTCCTTTGGGACTGGCATCTTAATACATTGATATCCATAATGAGTAGCCATTAGGAATTTTGCCAAAGTTAATTCGTCCGAGTATGGCGTTATATCTTCAAATGTCGAAATCGACCACATCAAAGGAGATTTTCTCTATCACGAAATTACTTGGTGAACCAAATGTTAAAGGAAGAAACTTGACCAATTGGTTTGGTAGAAGATCGATGCGATCCCATGGAAAGAGTATCGTCTGGGTCTTACTTTGGTCTGGATACTTGCATGTCATCAGAGCACTCGTAAATAAAATATTTAACGAGCTTCCACCATCAACCAAAACTTCGATTGACCCGACAATTGTTGATGGTGGGTTCGACCACGATTAGTATCGACTGTCGAGTCGAAGAATCGGCGATCACTCTTCTCGAAAGAGATAGTGACTTCCAGACCACTTGATAATTTATTGACGAGAGGAGGATCTATGGAGTTTACCTCACGTTCGGCGTGACCTTAAGTATCGCTTTGATTCATATGCCGATGATCCCCGTAGATGTGTTCGATGGTGTGTTGCGGATCTGGAGCGGCATCTCCTCTTAAATCATCGAAGATTTATGACCACTTGTTTGACCTACTGTTCGAGAGTGGGAAGTGGTCCTTTCTTGTTGTAGTAGTCTTCAAGCTTTAGTTGGAAGACCGGCGATTCTTGAAGATCATGCCCTTCCTTTTATGGAAAGGACACCACCTAGGCTTATCATTTTTCCGATCGGTAGCTTACCTTTGCCTCTGCCGAGTGCGGCTGGATGTGCGTGGTTCTTTATCATTCACGACCAATACCTCCTTGGAACCGCTGGTTTGGAGTTTTGACCCTTCGCCTTGTTCTTGGACTTTTTGCTTTTTATCCTTCTTCTTACCAATGTCGCTTTGGCTCTCGAGAGGTATTGTCTTCTCGATCTATTGTATTGTTCCACTCGACCGCCTCAGAAGCAGTGGCATATCGATCAACCATCTCGAAGAGTTCGGCAACTTGAATGCTCCTACTACGGACTCCTGGCAGATGCTCGATGACGGATGAATCGAAACTTCGGAATTGAGTTACTGAACTGACTAAAGCGCTTGATGAATTGGCGCAAGGTCTCGTTGTCATTCTGTCTCATCGGTGCAAGTCATCCTCCTTTCGAGGCGATTGTAAGTGCCTTGGAAATTTACCAATAGAAGGTCGCAGAGGTGTTGCCAAAGTAAATCGACTCGAGTGGTTGATTGATAACCACGATCGGCGGATCCTTCGAACACAGATTGGAAGATAATTTGCCATTACATGCTCTCCTCCTCCTGCTGCTCGGACAAATTGTTAGTAGATTTGAAGGAATTCGATGGGATTTTGGGAACCATCAAACTTCTCCATGTTCCTTCGAAAGCGAGGTGGCAATGAGCATTTCGGAGATCGGCGAGAATGCAGGACATCGATGTGACTTCTTGACGCCTCCTTTGCGGGAAAGAAGGGTTGATATCATCGGTGGTCGTACTCGGCGATACCCGATAATAGGTTGGCCGGACCTATGATAGATCTCGATCCTCACGAGGAATACTCCTCGTAGTTTATCTCTTCTTCTTGATTCCCATGTTGGAATGGTGAGCGATCACCTCTCCGAGGGGTTTGCTGATCATCAGTCGTTCGAAAGACATTTCTCCGAGTAGGTGATCGATGCGACTTACTGTTGCGTCGATTCCTCCGTGGTGATATGTTCGATCAACTAGTAGCCGAAGAAGTCGTATTGCTATGACTTCCTGAATGATGTCGGCGAGGTGCTTCCGGCCTTGCCATCGTGTTCCGAAGCCTTTGTGCGATCTCTTCAACGAAGAGGTCGTAGCCTGGTGCTCGGGCTAGCTCTTGAGTTGGATTCTCGAGCAAGTCATTGATGTACTGAAGTTCTTAAGCTTCCTTCGATTGATATTGGATGCGCCCGCATGATTCTTACGGGCTTCAATTTTCTTGTCGAATAGCCTCAAGAGCTTCTATGTCGGACTCTTGAGGCGCCTCAATGAAGTGCGAGAATGTCGAGGATTTCCCTCGCGTTTATGAAGGTGTTGGTCGTGTCCGCGATGGTGGCGTCCTTGCCAACGTCACGAGGGGCGATGTGTGATCTTGGAAGGGTCTCCATCTCGGTCTCTAGAAGAGTGATCTTGATCACGAGGGAAGGGCGAAGACCTCCGTTGATGATTCTCACTTGCGCTCGAGGCCTCTCCGCGAGGAGTCGTCGAAGACACCATCTGGCGACTTGGGTAATCCTCGGGTAGGGAAGTCAGGTTATCTTAGTCTCCGTCGGCAGTGTGATCTGCGAGAGATGGTCGAATTTGTAGGAAAAGCATGCTTGATCCGCTCTCTCTGGCGTCATCAGGAGAGAGGATCACCATCTGCCGTGAAGTCCTGAATTGTGGCTTCAGAGCTTGCCTCACCAAGTCGGACCGCCTTAGGGGACTTGGACACCGAGGAAAAACTCTCGTCGTGTCGTGAGTCCACAGGGTGTGGTCTGGTCGATTGACCCTTGTCCTTTGAGAGGGTAGATTCCTCTCTCGGACGTCTTGTTGTAGGGGATAAGGATCCTCCTCAACTCATGGCGACATTGTCTCTGGATCTGCGTGGAAGATCCCGGAGGCGACAATGCCATAGGATGAGTCATCACTTGGTTAAATGTCGAATCCGGCATCCATGTCGACGTCTGCAGACCGCCAAGTCGAACCAGTTCTCCTCGTTCCATTCTCCGCCATGAGTGCATGAGATTTGGAAAGAGAGTATGTTGACAAGAGATTACCGGAAGATCCCCACGGTCGGCGCCTAACCGCGGTGTTTTAGAACCGAACTTACGTAAAGATTGTTTGATTAGGGGTCTCCTAGAATGGAATCGCTGAGAAATTGACACGGGATTTTTATACGAGGTTGAGGCCTTCTCAGGAGAGAATAACAACCCTACTCTGTGTGTGTATGGTATTGAGTGTATTACGAACAATCGGGGAAAAACTAAGACTATTACGAGATAGTGCTTGTATTCCGATGGCGATTGATCTTTCTCTTCCTTTCTCGATTGCGCCTTTTATAGTGCGTGAAGGAGCGGCGATTACTTAGACAAAGCGGCGCCTCATCACCTCCTCGTAGCGGCGACGTTAGTAATAATCACCGTGTATTAACTCCTCCACGTCGCTCAATGACTATATACCGGAGATAATGGAGTATTACGTGTCATTACTCATGAGAATAACAACGAGATGATGATTGTTTGAATCCCTTAATCAATAAGACCCACTTGTGCAGAGGTTTATTTGATCATAAGGTGGTCGTGGTGACCTAGTCAGAGAAGAGCCTCGACTATGAGGTAGTCGTAGCAAGACTTACGACTATGGGATAGTCGTAGCATATCTTACGACTATGGGGTAGTCGTAGCATAACTTACGACTATGGGGGTGGTCGTAGAAGAACTTCGACCACCCATTAGGCTCTTTCCTCATAACATTAAGGGGTATACTCGGGGTCCACATGGCGTCACATTTACCTATAATAAGAATTATAGATAAAAGATAAAATGAGGATTATTATATCCTCGTCAAAGCTTTGTATGGGTTGGAAACAGTCCGAGAGCATGGAATGCAAATCGACAAGAGTCTCATCTCCCTTGGTTTTGAGAAAAGTCCTTAGAGCATGCCTTGTACATGAGAGGTACTAAGTCTTTGTGTTTACTTGTTGGGGTTTATGTTGATGACCTTGTCATTGTGGGCTCTCATTCTCATGAGATTCAGAAATTCAAGGAGGAGATGAAGAATATGTTTGACATGAGTGACCTGGGTCTGTTGAGTTACTATCTAGGGATAGAGGTTCATCGATGTAAGAAGGCATCATAATGAAGCAAACCGCTATGCATTGAAGATTTTGGAGAAAGTCGATGGGTGATTGTAATCCATGCCAAGTGCCAATGGATGCAAGGCTCAAACTTAGTAAGTCAAGCAAAGCTACTCCAAATTGATGCTTCGTATATAGAAGTTTGGTTGGGAGCTTGAGGTATTTGTGCATACGAGGTCGGATATCTCATCCGTGAGGTTATGTGAGCCGCTTATGGAAACTCCAACAAATGAACACATGACGGCGATCACATATTCTTCACATCAAGGGACTAAAGATTTCGCCATCGCTCGTATATGAATCAACCCGAGAGCTACAACTAAAAGGGTTCAAAGGATGTGACATGGCCGGTGACATGGATGACCGTAAGAGCACTACGAGTGTTGTTCATGCTTGGAGAAGACCTCATCACCGGCAATCTCGAAGCAAAAAGTAGTAGCACTTTCCTCTTGTGAAGTCAGTACATAGCGCTACCATCGCGGGCGGTCGTGATTTGGTTGGCTCGAATAGTCACCGAGATGATGCGTAATGGGTCTACCGAGATCAAGTTATATATGGACAACAAATCAGCAATTTCTTTGTCTAAGAATCCACCTCCATAACCGAGTAAACATATATTGATACACACTACCACTTCATCCGACAAAGGTGTTAAGGAAGAATTGAGATTGAGTTTGTCGTGTCCGAGAATCGGCTTTCGACATTTTGACAAAACCGCTGGGCGAAGCCGATTCTTGGAACCGTGGAGCAAGCTTGATTGATTGAGGTGCAATGAAATTAGGAGTGATTGTTAATTAATTTCATCCTCAGCTTTCTTGTTTGCACTTTGCTCCACAATGTTTTTTTGTTTAGTCTTCGCTTTTTAGTCGGCCCGCATGTAGTCTTTTAGCACGCTGTCTCGAGCACGCTCGCTTGTTTTGTTTCGCTGGTTATCGCGGGACCGATCCCTTGGGGTCATGGAGCCACTATTTGCATGTAACCGATTCTCGAATCAACAAGAATAAATGGAAGATAAAAACGTAAAAGCCGCTGGTTGGTTGCGCCGCACAATCGAAAGTGTTCTCTCATCTTCAACCTCTTCCAAAAATACTATAGTGCATCCAAAACTTATCGTAACTCAACTTCAACTCAAGATTAGTGGATTTCAACAACGGCGTGGACGCCGTGGGCGACCGGAGTAGTCGGGGATGACGACGGCAGAGAACGCCGCCCGAAAGCAACCGAGGAGAGCAGAAGTCGCCAGGCTGCCACCAAGACGGATGGAGCCCTTCCAGCATTGACGCCGCGGCCATCTGGACCAGATGTCAGCGAACGGTCGCACGGAACGGTGCAGATCTCGCTTGGGGCGGACCGAGGAAGCGGTCCAAAGTGGTCGAGCCTGCACAGTAGCCGCCGAGGATCATGGCAAGTGTTGAAGAACCCGCGTCCGCTGTTGGAATTAATCTTGTAGTCTAAGTGTTTTACATGTTAATTGAATTTGCATGTAGTGGAGGTAGTGACCTACTTGAATGTGTTAGTGGGAAGGTTACAAGTCATATTGTAGCTATAAAATACATTATAACAAGTTTGTTTATTTTAAGAGAGTATGGAATAAATGTAATAGAGAGTGGAGATGAAAAGCAATAGAGGAGTTCGCCGCTAAAAAAAGGAGTCATCCCTTTCATCTTTTTGTGGTGGGTATATGTTCCAAAAAGTCATGTTGTGAATTCTTCGAGCTAGACCAACACCATGTGGACAATGTGGTCGCCGATGGGGATGAGCATCATGGTCAAGTCGAGAATGATGTCCGCCAAGACGCCGAAAGTACATGGCTGTGCACGCGGCACCGCCCATTTCCACTTGTTGATCTGCATGCATGCATGCATAGGGAGATTGAGTAAATTTTAGTTTAAATTTGAACTCCTCTAAACAAAGTTTAAATTTGAACTAAATCCCAATTAAACGCCTAATGTTCGTAAAGTACTTGAAAGGTCTCTTTTGAAGTCCGCCAAGTCCGTGAGGATTGAAAACATGGTGAATATTTGTTCTTTCTACGGGCTCTAATTAGCAATTGTCGAGTACCTATTAGGAACTTATTTTGGGTAATTAAAATTCCCTTAAAAGTTCAAATTTTCCTATGGTATCTTAAAAGAGAGGTAATTTTAACTAAAGATAACCTCCTTAAAAGAAATTGGAGGGGAAGCAAACAATGTTGTTTCTGTCTTAAAGAGGAAACAATACAACATCTTTTTATTGATTGCCAATTTGCGCTGCCTCACTTGGTGGATTGCCTGTTGTGCTTTTAATCTTCCCCTCGTGAGCATAGTAAACATGTTCGAATTGGTTAACCGAATCCTAAAATTTAAAGGCACAACTCATGGTGGAGCTAGTGCCTTATGTTGGTCTATCCGTTATGCTTAATGATGCCGCTTTTTAATAAAAAGATTGTTACTAATCCATTGCAGATTATCTTTTGATCGGCACTCGCCGAGGTCTTAGGCAAATCTACGTAAACCGACCAAAAGGAGTCCATGCTGGCGGATGCATCGTCCGAGTTTGTGGCGAAGCAATTTTGTGCTCATGGGTGGCGGTTTAGTCACAGAATTTGTAATGATTGGATTTAAATTTCAATCATTTTTTGCTTGTAAGACTTCATGCCGCTTTTAACAGCTTTGGCTACTATGGTGATTTAAACTTATTAATAAACATACGTATCTTTGATGCAGAGGTCGAGATATTTTCTTCCATTATCTAAAAAAAAGAATATTTGTTCTTTCGTTAGTATAGCCTGTGCTTACAAACTTTTTAGGTTACGGCGCCTTTTTGGCTGACACATAGTCGCACTTGAACTTTATAGTACTAGTAATTAAAAAATAAAATAATTTTGCATTTAGATCTACACGATAATGTAATGTGTGTCTACTCATCCTGCAAAGAGAAAGGACCCACTTGCAAACAAAAGTGGAAAAAAGAACAGGAAGCAACCATCAATAATAATGGGAGCCTCCAGAGAAAGTACTGACGTCACGTTTTCACTCAAAAAAAAATGGTGCCACTTCGTCTTGTTTATCAAAATTCTAGTTGCCTATCAGACATCTCCACTAACTGCGATATTTCATTGTCAGTATCTATCTGCTCAAGTCCCTGGGGACGAACAGGACGGACAAAGATGCCGAATTCTGAAAAGATTCAGGAATATACACAATCTGCCCTCAAAAATGATGGCATATCTTGGACAAAAGCTGTTTCATGCACATAAGGACATGACCGACCATAGTCCATAGTGAGTGCAAAGAGCCAGATCGAGGCTCCCTCCCACTTCCGCCACTTCGTGGAAACACCCCGCCCGACGAATTCTCACCGACTCGCCTCCCGAGTCCCTAATCCTCTATTCCCAAATCTTCCTCCCGATGCAATTTCTACGACTCGCCTCCCCGATCCGAATCCTCGATTCCTGTCAGCCTGCTCCAAATCGTCCGAGGCGACTGGTGCCGCCGCCTCGCCCTTGAGCACTCTCCCGCCGACGACCCTTCTCGCCGACTTGCCCCTCCCGATCCCCAATCCTCCCGATCCCCAATCCCTATCACCTTGTCCCAAATCGCCTGAGCGGCGATCGTGAAGCGCTGGCCCTCTCACCCTTGAGCCTGCGGGTCAGATCCCCTTGTGCTTCTCGCCTCGCCTCCTATAACGCCTCCCTTAGGCCACCCTCCCCAAAAATCGAGTCTAGGGTTAGTCCATGTTCGACCTCCACAAATCAAGACCTTTCGCATTCGCCTTGCTCATCAGCTTCAAGCCGCACCATGGAGAAGAAGAAAGCTCGCAAAGTGATGGGTTACCGCTCATGCCATTTGGTTATGTAATGTAGTAGTTGAGAAATGGAGTGTAGAGTTGTGATTGTAATTGCCTGCTCAATCTATGTAATGGTTCTTGTTGAATTGTGATAGTGAGAATTTGATCGTTGAATTGAGTATTGAATTTGATTGAGCAATGCATGGTTTTGTCTAGTCAGATTCTGTTGATGATAAATTATGATTGATGATTGTCTTGTAGCAATGGAGTGTAGAATTATGGATGTATGTCTTGTAATATTTCTCGATTTTGGATATTTGTCTAGAGTTTGCATACACACTGATTCTAGATTCTGGATGATGGATTCTGGATGTTTGTCTTGTAATGTTTCTGGATTCTAGATGTTTATCCAGAATTCACAAAGATGGTGCATTGCTCGTGATTCTGGATTCTAGATGATGGTGCAGATCATACCGAGGATGATGCATAATTGTTTCAGCTAGTGCAAATCACACTCACAGAGCATTTCAGTGCATCATATTCCAGAAAAATGAAGTGCCCGAGGGCTGAGGTGCTTACCGATTCATGATTATTTTTGCACCTCCAGGAATCGTTGTTGCACTGACCTTCCTTCAGCTTGAGCTCTACCACCCAGAAAAGCAAGATATTGCATAAGCATTTTAGTGCTTTGCCTTGCCAACTCCACTCTCTCCACTTACTAATATTGTTTACCGATATGATCATGGATCATAAGTCTTGGCGTAACAAACATAAATAAGATAAAGAAGAAGAAAACAATTCCTACACAATTTAGTCAAGATTTTCAAGCATCATTCAAACATTGCTACACAATTCACCAACATTTTCAAGGCAAATTCTACCATCATTCACCACTATTTCAAGGTAGCATTGAAACATCATTTAGACATCATTCAACATTTTAGTGCAAAGATTTTGAATTTTCATACAACATTTTGAAACTTCATACAGCTCCAGAATTCACAGATTACAACATTTCAGAGGATTACAACATTGCAAATTACAAGATAATTCAGACATAACATTTCAAAGGATTCAATACATTGCAAATTACAAGATAATTCATGAGGATTCATTCAAAGAAGATTATAAATTCTCCAAGACTCGGACCTCAATGGTACACAGATTTTTGGCTCATCAAAACATGCTTGAGTTAGTATGTAATAAGAGGAACAACATGTGAAGTAAAAATTAAAATGCTCCATTACGTTATTATTTTGCTTATTTCCTTAAAGGGAAGGCGGCTATCATGGGTGCCGATCCCATTGCATGCCTCGCACATACGAGCTACCTTTCCTTAAACTTCTTTTTGTTTGCTCTCCTGTGCCAATTCCTCTTATGCTTCTCTAGTAAGATTGCTCGCTACGGTGATATCGATCTCGATGAGGATGCTACACCCAAGATATGCTTCAACCTCCTCCACTCTACTTTGTGGTCAAGCAGAATTTCTGGTTTATGTCATGCATAAAATTTTAAGTTTCCTCTCAGATTCTCGCATGTATGGTAGTGAAGGTCTAGCGTGATGTATCAATTCTTCTAAGTCCTTGTGCATCTCCAAGCCGCCTTTTAATTTCTTCCTCCGTGATCTTTTGGTTTTTCTCCCAAGAACATTGCCATTCTCATCGAATACAACCTCCATCTTGCATTTTGCAATCCAATTCTTGAAAACATAATGACTTAGAAGCTCATTCAAGAACGCACCTTGTAATACAAGGATAATGTAGCGGTAAGGAATTCCATGAGTGCCAAACAACACATGGAGTAGTGGCAATGATGGTGTTAGTGTCACATGTGACTTTTCTTACCTTTTTTTGCCATCCTCATTCACCGCTATTACTTTAAGGTCACATACTTGTGTTGTGCTCTCAACAACACAGCTTGTCCCCGGCCGCAATAACCTCCTTCCGAATTTTAGAACACATGTGTGAACACTTCACGCCATGCAGCTCTATTGCCCATGGTGTCTTCAACTAAGGCTTCAGAAAGTTGGTATGGTCTTCTTAGGTCCTTTTGTCTTTTTCATCCACTACCGTGGTCGAACCCGATCCGAACTCAACCAAAGCATGTTTGTAACCAATAAACGATTGAAAAAGAATTGGCGCCTGACCTTGAAGTTGTTCTAAGAATTCGCCAAGGGTATGTCCATAAAGTAGGTCGGTATCCAAGATGCCCGAATACTATACCCAGCGAGCCACTCTATTATCTTCCAAACCGAACTCAAAAATAATAGCTGCCCATGTGACTAATTCTTCCGAGTTTCGAGGATACACACATGAATTGAAACGATGTAAAAAGATTTGGTTATCCCTTAACCGCCTTATCTTAGTTGGAAGTTTGTTCCATATGTGCCACATACATAAGCTATGCGTGCTAGTTTGGAAGACATGCTCAATTGCCTTCTTCATAGTCGCATCTTCATCAATTATTATAAGTCTAGGTACAACACCTCCCATACATCTTAAGAAAGCGTAACAACCATTGGAAAGTTTCAATCGCTCCGACACAAAGAATACAACCCCTGAATAGAACACATCCCATGGTTATTCACTCCGGCGAATGCAACCGCCCAAAACACATGCACCAACCTACCACGCCGCCAATAACATAGTCAAAGTAAAATGTCAGATTATTCTCGTTCTTTCTAGCTAGATTATCAAGGAACATCTGAGCATCAGAGATGACTTTATACTCTCTCTTAAGGTACGATGATAATTTTGCAAGTCCCTCCTTGTGCATCATACATTCTGAAATCCACCCTCACTTACATGAAGATATCTAAATGCCCTGGATATCCCGATGCTAGCCTGATGGCATGCAAACATTGTACTCTTAGCCTTCTCATTTACTTGTCTATTAGAACGTCAAGTGTTGCTTACTAGGTAAGACAAAACTATGGTTATGCACTTCTACAAATGTCTCTAATATGAACTTATTGTCCTTAGTTCGCTTGATACCAAACATGTCCTCACAACCGCACCTACTCAATTTATATTCATATGTCCTCTTCACTCGACATCCACCTTGTCCTTACATCTTTCTTCCTTCCACCATGTTCCGCCACAATAGTATCAGCCCATTGCAACACACCATTCATGGTCATCCGTCAGTCAATACGTAACAGAGAAGCCCGCAACATGTGTGTATGCTTTGTAAAACTCTAGGCAAAGATCCTCATCTTCAAAAATCATCCCCACAAATAGTGTCAATTTGTTAGTAACTACCAAGGTGGATGACGATCCTCAGAGTAGAATGATGATTTAGCCCGAGAACGATATAAATCATACAAATTAACAATTTGCGCGACACTCACGAATGGGATGCTAGCCGCCTTCCGAGGGTTTTACAAGGAGAGTCAGAACGAGAGAGTGTGCATCGCCATTTTGACTAAAAGCTAGGCCGACCGAGCCGCTTACATCTTCCATTTCATCCATGCGCCTCGCACATCAAAACAAAAATAAACAATCCACAATTCCATATGGGTGGCACAATGGCGGCGACAACCCAATGTCAACTACATAATCCATTATGAAGGAAATCAAATTTACATGACAAGGCCAGGGTGCAGGCGACTGGGCACAGATTTCAAGCAGTGTGACGAGGCGCAAGAGGGCGGTGTAGGGCATAGGGCGATTACAGGGCACAAGCGGTGCTCCAACCCTAGCTTGCAAGTCGATGTGGAATCGAGGGGATTGGGGAACCCTAGCTCGCAATTTGACAGGACTTGAGGGGAGGGCGAGTCGAGGAGAAGTTGCGCCGAGCGTGGTGTGTTAAAATGGCAAATGGCAAAGCGGAGGGAGCTTCATCCCGGTCAGTCAGATCAAGAATGGACTGCCATGATCGGCCATGTCCATATGTGCACAAACAACTCTTGCCCATGAGATATGCCACCAAAAACATGCACGCCTAAATGATCTGCTCTCCCTTACTCTCGTTATGTTTTATCTATCGAAAGTAATGTTTGACCAAGAGGCTCAAAGGAAGTACAAAGGATAAGAGACATTCATAGAGCTACGCTAGGTCAAATTAGGGAAATCGCTATCTACGGGGAAAAATTTTGAGGGTAGGTTTTTCGGAAATTTTTAGTTTAAATTTTCGATTTGCATGTTGAAATTTCAAATTTTTCTAGCTAGAATGACCCAAAATGTCTGAAATTTTGGGAAATTTTGATGTAATTTTGCCAATAATTTTACCTCCTACTATGCATCTAAAAACTACTTCCTCTATTGCGCCTATTTCCACAAAACAATTCTCTCGTATGTAAAGTCTCGTGAAGTTGTGGGCTAAGGATTCAGAATAAGGAAAGGAAACAACTTCAAGAAACAAGGAAGGATTCATAGCCAAGGCAAGGTACCTTGCTATTCTAGAGCCGCAAGACTCACCCATTAACACATTCTAGCAAACATCGGGAGTTGTTCAACTCGCTATCTTGGGTCTGTGGGGACCAAGGTGAAAATTCTTTCCAAAATCGACGAGAAGCTCACTAATCAGAAACTTTGGACCTGAATACACCAAGGTTGATCAACCGCCAAAGGAGATCAACAAATTGAAGAAGCTGCACTTGCCGAATGAATTCTCACACCGAGGAAAATCATACCCTTGAAACAGCTGAAGCAACTAAGGACTCCATCCATGCCCTAGCGAGTGGAGAAGAAAGGAAGAAGATGAGAGATAGGAGAGGAGGAGGCAGATCAGAGGTCGAGTCGACTTAGGAGCTCACTCATGGAGTGGAGG
Organism: Phyllostachys edulis; assembly: GCA_036346405.1. NCBI lineage: Eukaryota > Viridiplantae > Streptophyta > Magnoliopsida > Poales > Poaceae > Phyllostachys > Phyllostachys edulis. The sequence goes on along the minus strand of CM070556.1, from coordinate 67,049,433 downwards.
TGCCACCGATCGAGCTCAGCCTGTGGAGAGGAGCTGCCATCGGGTTCTCATACTCAGAGACAAGAGGCCGCCAACTAAGCTCAAAGCCTAGGAGAGGAGCCATCGCCAAGTGGCCGCCAAAGGTCCTCACGCCAGAGACAAGCAGCACCACCAAGGAACTGGATGGCCAAGGAGAGCAGGCGCAGAGGGACCTCACGGCCAAGGAGAACGCAGGTATGAGCGAGGAGCATGAGAGCCGGGCGCTGGCGGGATGGACCTCGGCCCCGCCTAACTCACTCAAGATGCACTGCAAGAGAAGGGATAGGAATATGGATGTTCTGCTTGATGGGTCGGTCATGATTTCAAATCAGCTCAAATTATTTGTACAATACTATTTCTTACCAGACTCATTCGTAAGACCGAATTCGCTAATAACCAATTGAAATTTCGTAATAACGCTCACGGGTCAAATCAAGTGCATGCATGCTAGGTTAACTTCAGTGATTGATGCCACTTACTAGCATTATGAGTACCACACTTGACTAATCAGATCAAATTTCTTTCCTTTCACAAAGATTGCGGAAGAATGGAAGAAGAAGAAGAAGAAGAAGATCATTAGAACTAATCAGACCGATTCCTATACCGAAACTTCACCTCCCCTAAAAGCAAAAACACATGATGAAATGAAAGATCGATAAAACACTCTTCGCCACCAATGATCACTTAGCTCAACAAAAACAACAACAACAAAATCTCGATTGATTAGCAAGAGGGGATATCACTCACCGAACGTGACGAGCCCATGATCTCAAAGTGCACACAAGCAAATGAGGTAGCATAAGGAGTACTAGACTATTAGATAGCTTTTGGTCTTCGTGAGCCTCCATGCTTTGCTATGGCAATCCACTAGGGCCTACGATCAAGTATCATCATCATCTTTATTCCAATGAAGTATCCATAAACCGGTCTTCGGCCTCTGCCCTCAATCTATATATTTGAGTAACAATGAGTACAAATATACTCAAAGAAGCCCTTACATCAAATGTGATTCTCTTCTCTATATATATATATATATATATATATATATGTGTGTGTGTGTGTGTGTGTGTGTGTAGGCTTATTTCAGATCTTAACGAGAATAAGTTATTCTACGCTTCCACTACCTTTCGTGGGTCAAAACCCACATTCCACCTTGGTCAAAGGTTAGTCAAAGAAAACCCACCTCCATTAACCCATCGCTTTCTCCACTACCGCCTTAGCCAGGCAAAGAATTCCAATGAAGATGTAGTAAAGGCAAGTGCGGTAATACTAAGTGTGATAGTGTCCGCTATGTAAAGGCATGGTAAATGAATAAGAAGATTGCAATACATTTTGTAGCGCTAGCAAGAAAAGCATAAGGAAATCATAGTAAATCTCTTGTAGTGTTGGCAAGAAAAACACAAATGAGGCCACAAAATCTCTTGAAATGGTGTAGTAAACATAGGAGGTTGCAAGAATCTTTTTAGTGATGCGATAAACATTGCACGCCCGATCTTTTTCTAATATATTGACAAAGAATGTAATGTATGTGATAGTAATTCTAATGCCATTTTTATCACGGACTATCTCATAGCATATCATGGGCCACGGTCCCACGATCCACACACACGTGACAAGAATCTGCAACGGTGAGAAAAGTAATTGTGATATATTTTATTGCCCCATCACACCTAAGTTTAACTTTTTTCCTTGGGTCATGATCCCACGCTTTATACTACGTGAGAGTAAATCTCTTTTAGTCAGCAAAGAAAAGCACAACCCTGCCGCTATAAAATATCTTTTTTAGTGTTGTAGTAAAAAGGCACAATGAGATCGCAGAATCGCTTTATTGCAAGTGGTCAGAAAAAACACAAGGAGGTTGTAGTAAAGGACACAATGAGGTCGAGTAAATCTTTGTAGTGTTGTAGTAAAAGACACTATGAAGTTATGTAAATCTTTTATAGTGATGCAAAGAAAAGGCGGCTACCAAGAGGGGTAGGGTGGTGGATTGAGGGATGCACGGGGTTTTATGATCGTTGTGCCACACTTAGATGATGCAATAATTAATTGGCTTAGGTACAAGAATCCAAACTTTTAGTGCAAGAATTTATTTCACAAATATAGAACATATTCATCAGGATCTTTGTTAAGCACATTTTCCTCAAAGAAATGCTCCAAACAGATTGTAAATAGGATAAATGGTTTATGAGATATTCTCGCTCAAAGATTGCAATTAACCCACACTTTTATCTCCACTGCCTCTCTCACACAAGGCAAAGAATCTTGTAATGATGCGAAAAGACACAACGAAGTTTTACGCATATTTTTTATCAAGAATAGTGGGGCGCGGGTTTAATGGTGGTCGGTTAGGGGAGGATGGAGCATAGAATAACCTATTCTACACTCAAGCAGAATAGTGCTATCGTGTGTATATAGATATAGACACACACACACACACACACACACACACACTATTCTATGTCTAAGTGTAGAATAGTAGTTCTACGCCTAGCCAATACCATCTCGCACCTGCATGGTGTTATGCGTAGCGCCTAATCCCATACCACGCCCATCAAAACATGCCGCCGTAATAGCCATGACAATTTAACTCGATTCAACAGTAAATGTTAGATGTTGCAAAGAATTCGTGTGTTCCTTTAGTGCACGCTTAGGAATGCGCTATTCGAGCTCATACGTGACATAAAGAAACATAATGCTCTCACAAGAATTGTCTCCTGCTTTTACCGCAAGACCACTTAGGACAAGCTTATCTTTTTTGTGACAAGAAAAGATTATGCTAAGGACAAGAAATGTAGATGTACGTGACAAAGAAGTATGTTGTTTTGCTTCATATTTACAAAGACAAAGAAACGCACTCATAGAATATTTACGTAAGACGCTTTCACGAGAGTACATATGTATGAACTGCCACCGACAGTAATGCCACATTTTGTTATACCGAGGCCATATATAGAAAACAATAAGATAAAACATATTATTCAAGAACTATGTTCAACATATTCAAGAACTACAAGTCCAAATTGTTTTTTTTCATTTTTTATTTATATATGGCCAAACAAATTTTGGCTACCACTTTCTTACAAAATATTAAGAAAAAGTAGAATGCTAAAAGATCATGTTTCTAGCAACCTGTATGCTCGCTATCTCCATCTTCAAAACTTCAGAGGTGACGCCGCCCACATCGGAGGGTTCGAGATCGCAGAGGTAGCTTGAAATATGTTCACTGCTGACGCTACTGCTCGAGAGTCTCCCAAAATGCCCCGACTCAAGTACCATGTCGAAAATGCTTCAAAGGCTCTTTTTTTTTCCTTGCTCGAGGTGTTTCGCTTGTTGACTCGCTTGCCTCCCGCCGATGTAGTCGCCGAATCCACGTAATCCTCCGGAGATGTATAATATCGCTCTAGAGGACCATGTCGACGCGAGGTTAGCTGCGTAAAAGGGAGATCACCACCCGTAAGACGGATGAGGAGGTTGTCAAGACAATGTAAGGTGGCCATCACATGCCCCGACGTAACCTTAGGCAAGAGGAGGGAGGACATTGTTGGCAAGTGTCCTTCCACAACATCTCCAAAGATACCTGCGAAGAGGTGCTCATACAAGATGGTTAGGTAGGCCATCAATACCATGACAAGGAAGAAGAGGTGGAGCCATTTTACTAATTTCAATGAATCGATGAGCCGAGAGTGCGATGTGATAAATCATCTTGGTGGTGGATGGGCCAGATAATTGTGGAGATCATGTGGATATGATCCTAATCTTAGTGTGTTGAACAATTGTGGAGAAACCTCCTTTTCAATGGTTCTTGTGTCGCTGTGTCTCGGGGCGGATCGACTAATGTGGCGGTCGACCGCATATGTGGCAATGACCGCCACATTGGCAATCAAACCGCCATACCTCATGTCGCTCAGTAGTGAGCTGGGCAATGACCGACCAATGGGTGGCTGGCCCCGATCACTATAACAGATTTTTGAGTTTGGAGCTAGGCTAAAATAGAGGGTGTAGGCAAGAGGGATTTTGCTACACTTGGTCTCATAATTTTAGAGCTTCAAGTCAAAAGTTCTATTCGCTTGAAATTTCCGTGGTTTCGAATTCCAAATTAAAAATTTGGCTAAGTCCTCATTGGTGGTCGCATCAGCTTAATATGGCGGCCGATCGTTGTGGGCTACGACCGCCAGGGTGGCGATTAGACCGCTTTTGACTTGTTCATTGGCCACTAAGGCCGATGTTTGTTGGTTAGGTCATATTCGTGGGTTTCATTGCATGATGCATGTTTTATTAACATGGGTCAAGTTTTGAAGAACTTGTCCCTAGAAATGGTTGCTTAGTCTATTATTGTGCAGTGACCTTGGAGTCAACTATGGTAATGACAAGGAGGACCAGACTAGGTTAGAGAACCGAGGTCCGTAATCTGCCGAGATGTTCGTGAGATGGTTGACTCAAGCAAACGCAAGATGGACTAGAACCATAGAAGGCGTAAGTTTGAGCAAAGGCTCTTGTGAAGGTATTCATACCTCATCAATTATGTGAATTGATGATTGTGCATATCGTGACGGTACACGAACGGTTTGTTTGTTTGTGATGGTTGTAGGACATCGGCTAGGTCATGGTGAAGCGGACTAGATCGACTAGGTTAGAGAACCGAGGTCCGAACGATCGAGGTTGTGCCGAAGATGACCCGAGGCTAGTGGGAGCGCAAGCCGAGAAGACAAGGAATCGGAGCGAAGCTATCGGTGATGAACATGACGGGCAATGCAAGGTTGATCGACTAGACTCAGAATGAGTTGAGGTCCTGACTAGGCTCTGGAGGAGCCGAGGTCCCGAACGATCGGGCTGCCGCAAGTAGGGACATGGTGCGCCATGACTTGGTCCTAGTTGCAAGCAAGGACGGTTCAATGGGATCCGGACGCTGCTAGAGGCTTGGCGGGAAGTCATTCACATACAGATGATGACGAGTGGGAGATGCTTGGTAGGGAATTGCCAAAGATCGATAGAGGGTATTTTGGGAAATTGCCCTATACCGAAAAAAGTGGTGAGGTGGGGCGAAACCACCTTCTTGGCCTTGGAGAAACGGCGCAAGATGGCGCAAGGAGAGCCGATCTAGGTCAAGAGAAGATGAAGACGACGCTTAAAATGTGTGAAGTGAAACCCGCTTTGTGTGTGGGCTTAAAGGGTGCCCGCTTAGATGTCTCTAGGGCTAGCATCCACTATAAATAGGGAGGGTGCTAAGGTTAACCCTTTGGATTCTAGAAACCCTTCATTTTGTAAACCCTAGCTTTTGTTGTTGTGGCTTGGAGAGATTAGCGGAGGTTAGGGTTCTAGAGAGATGGTTGATTTGAGTGCTCAAGTGTTGAGCTTTGTTCTATGGTGGAGTGGCTATAAACACACAATCTATCTAATCAATCCATGCAAGATTTGCCCCAAGTTGAGTTCGTTTCTATTCTTGGTCCCTCTTTGATGCCTTTGGGATTTTTGGTGTTCCTTAGTTTTTATTTGGGATCTTGTTGTGATCTTGCTTGCTGGGATGTGTGGGATATGATCTAAGGTCATCTTTGATCATCATCCACCCACGAGCAAGCTTTTGGATCTAAGTTTTGATTTTGCCCTTTGGTGAAAGAAAGGGTGATTTTAGGGTTTTGCTTTTGAGGATTTTTGCTTGATTCTTCTTGTGATTGAGGATGCTATGACGGCGGGAGACCATCTTGTCCATCTTGGATTGATTCCTCCCATGAAATCATCTCAATCACTGCCAGATTTGGCTTGGTTTTGAAGCAATCTTCACTAAAATGGATAAAGGTCAGAAATTTGATAATGATCTTCACGATCGTTGATTGGAATAGGTTCCAACATTCTAAAGAAGATATGTTTCAAGTTTCGTGAAGTTTGGAGTCACGAATCAAAAGTTAGACCATTTTGTATTTTGAAAGTTCGAGCTGATTTCACTGCTCATCAAGCAGAGGTCGACTACCCTATGGAGTAGTCGACCGCTAGGTTGAGAGGTTCCACCGCCTCAACTCATTGTGAATTGAGTTTTTGTAATTTTGGTTGTTTTGCTTCGGGTTTCGATTGATTTAATACAAGTCTTCCAATCTGCTTGTACTTTGATTTTCATAGCTTCCATAGCTATTGGAGGAAAACGTGTTGAATCCGATCTAGAGAAAAATGATCGCGGTTCTATTCAACCCCTCTAGTTGCCTTTTTGGTCTAACAAGTGGTATCGAGCGAGGTTTGCTCTTTGTGATCTTTTACCCATCTTTGAGCATGGCGACTAGTAGAAGGACTTGTGAGTCTTCTAGTTCATCTTCTTGTGACTATTTGGCCGATGACCATGCGAGGAATGAAGATTTTCTGAGATGGTTTGCTAGAGATCAAATTTGTGGTATGTGTGCGCCATGGACACTTTACCCATATGTGTTTTAGTTTCAAGCATAAGTTCTTCATGGAGCTCGAGGATAAGGAGCTCATTGGCATTTGAGAAGCGACGAGGATGATCATGATGGAGAGCTGAGGATGATCAGATCACCATGCGAGGATGATCCCTACTCATGCTAAGCAAGGTGAGCAAAGAAAAACTCATTGATGGCTTGTTGTCATATGATCTTAAATTGCATGTCAAGTTAGAAGGAAATGAAATTTCTAGAAAGAGAAAAGGGTAATTTGTCTCATGAGCTCGCCAAATTGAAAACCTCCATGAATGCTTTTGATTCCTTGCTTGTAGATATGGATAACTTGAATAATTCTCTTACATGCCTAAAATCTATAAATGAATTATTGAAATCAAATGCTTCTATACCCCTGTGATTCTTGTGTTGCCTTACATTATGAGCTTGATAATACTAAGTTAGAAATAGGCAATTTTAGATCCATGGCTAGAAATGATTGTGACACTTGTGACTCTTGTGTAGGCATACTTGCTGAATTTGAAAAGTTAAAATTGACTAATTCCATTCACCTTGAGCAATTAGAGAATGCTAGCTGAAATTGTTGAAATTAAAGCTAGCCCTTGTAGCATGTGTTTAGAGTTTGAAAATTGCTTAAGGATGGTTTAATCCTTGCAAGAATTGTGCTAGTTTGAAAATAAAATTGATGCTTTGAATTACATGCTTAATACGAAAGCATCATTAATTTCTTGCACATCTTGCATTGCCTTGAAAAGCGAGGATGAGTCTTTGAAGAAATTGCGATGATATGAGCACCAAGTCATGTGACTCTTGTATTTGCCTTCACTCGAGATTGATGTTTTAAGATTTCTCTTGCTTTGCATTCGGAGTTGGAGTCTTCGCATAAACATGAATCATTTGATGTTGGCATTTGTGCCATTGCTTTGAGTAGCTCTTCCTGGCAAGTGATTTTGTGACTCTTCTTGTGTTGTCCAAGAGATTTCTAAAGACAAGAGTGCTTCTTCCTCAAATGGTACTATATCTCCCAAAGATAAGTATCATTGCACTTTTGTAAGAAAGATGGACACATTGTTGAGTTTTGCTTCGCCTGGTCAAACACCGCATCGAATGTGCCGCCGAGCTTTTAGGGGACACATTTCTCATCCCATGGCATGTGTGAGCCTAGTGTACACGAGGCGAAGTTGTGATGTTGATTCTTCCATTGTCCCAAGGGACTTTTTGAGCGATAATGGTACTTCATTCTCGCACCGTGTCTCCTAGTAGACCTTACACTATTGCTCATTCTATGAGAAGGATGGACATCTTGTGGATTGCTGCCGGCGCAAAACACATGCGCGCGAGCTCATGCTTCTAAGTCTCCCAGTGGGTATAGTCTTTCATGACATGCACACTATGCAGCCTAGCATAAGGACTCGCCTGCTGATGACGCCTTTGACACATTTTCTAGTGGTGTTGATAGCATCGTGGACTCGTCAGTGGGTTTTGGTTTTGTTCACGAGCTGCCCCGAAGGTGATTTCCATCGCTTCCCAAGAGGTGGACCTCATTTTATTTATCAAGGTACACACCCACATGAGGACGTGTGAGTTCCTTTGGTACTTTTGTTGGTTCTCATCATGGTAAGCTCAAGCCATTGCCGCTTTCTAGAGATGGACCTCGCTTTTCTCATCGAGTTGTCCACTCAAGCGGCTCCAAAGATGGTGTTTTGATCTTCTTGCATGAACCATCATTTGCATCATGCTAACTCACATAATAGTTCAATTGTTTCTAGTGGCATGTGTCCAAGGTTTGGGTTCCAAGTATTTGCTCTCTAACCCTTTGGGATCCAAGACTTGATATCTTGTTTTTCTCATGTGTAGGTATCGGGACACGGGTTGGCTTAACATGGACTTAAAAGGTTCCGTCTTTTGCTTCATCACGCGGATCGACACTTGATGGTTCTTCATTCCCATGATGGCTTCCAAGAGGCATGTGCTTTCATGATCGGGCGCCTTCACCAGCTTTTGTGAGCTATCTTACACCTTCATGCCTTCACATTCATGATTATTCATTCTTAGCGTGTTGTGCTTGTCTTTGTGCTCATATCGTATGTGTTACTCTTATGATATCTTTCATCATGCCTTTACCAAGATTTTGCTTATGTATCCATGTATTAGACGTTGTTCATTATTTACATGGGTGTATAAGTTTGGTTTTGTCATCAAGAGCTTGTACTGTTTTGTACATTTATTTTCTTGCACTTGTTGATTTTTGCTTTATGTATCCACATGCTTACTTGATATCCATTTTAGCATATATTATCCATGATTTGTTCTATAACATATTTTATACTTACATGGTATTGTGCCTTATTGTTAATCGTGGATACATGAGCTTTGCCATAGCTTCACTAGCATGCTTTACCCTTGACCGTCAGATGTTGTGTGATATGCTATGTGCTTGCTTGCTCCTATGCCTTATTATGAACTAAGGATATTTTGAGCTTTATCATATCTTGATAGCATGTGTTGCATGATTGATATATCTATCTTCATGCTCATGCCCTAATTGTTGATTATATGTCGTTATGAGCTTTGGATCATTTATGCTATTCTTGCTAGTCATGTGCCCCAGATTGTTTCCTAGATAATGTCTCACTAACCCAAGCACACAAGGCATAGACTTCTTCCTCGCTCTCATTGGTGTAGACTTTTCAAAGAAGGAGAACATATGGTTCATGACTCAGCTTGTTGGTTCCCTTCCTCATATGTGCATTCGATGTCGGCTATCACTTGGAGACGCAGATGGTCCAACTTCTACTTATTCACTACACCATCGCCAAAGCGGTGCGACTCAAAGTTTGAGCCCCTATACCTTACATTTGTGTATGGTACCCCTATTCTACTTTGCATAGCATCCGGTTCTTGTCAAGGGTTGGGCTTGTTGAGTTCGTGGTAGATAGAAGGTTCGCTCTAGCACGTGTCCTTTTTAGACACTCTTCTTATCCCATAGTTTGCTAGGATGCACTCTTCACAGCCTAGGTCGAGCTTGTCTCCCACCACTAGTCCTTAGCATGTTTTGAGCACTGTAGTTTTTTAGTGTTGGTGTTTCGCCCCTAGCTAGTCTAGTCTTTTTCCCTAGAGATCATGTGGAGTAGGAAGCCTTTGTGCTATAGTTTGTGGAGTCCAAGAGACAATTGCAGCACGCCCTCACCAAGCCTTTTAGACCCAACAAGGTTTGCTACCTTGAGGAGTGAGTTAGGGGTAATTTATCCCTAAGGGGTTGGTTTGAGGTGAGTTGGATCTTTCTCGATCTTTCCTTGTTCATTTGATCTTTTTTTGATCTTCTTTTGAACTTGTTGATCTTTTTGATCTTTTTAGTTTTTTTGAGTTTTTGCATCTCATTGTATCATATTGCATTCATATGAAAAACACAAAAAGATGTATTGTAATATGCTTTTATCGCTTGTCTTTTTTTTATTTTGATGAAGCTTT